>VDFB02105785.1:132423354-132523306 GCA_007258455.2 Sequoia sempervirens | reverse complement strand
GCCTCAAGTGATGAGGACACATGTATCAACCATATGAAGTGAGACAAAAAGAAAAAGAAACCTAATTAAACTTAAGCTAGGTGTGAATAGGTCAATTTTAGAAAGGTGATTAGCTAACTAGGTGTGATAATGAACCTCTATTTACCCTAACATTACTAGATATGCATCCCAATGTGGTGGATATGGAATGATGATAGCAATAACTCTATGCAAGAAATCACGAATGAGTCAAAAATGGATTATGATGTAACAATAGATGATATGGGTAATGAGATCTCAATGCAAGTCATGGGACTATATTGTTCATCCCCAAATGACTATTTCTCATAAGATTCCTTAGTGATATTATTTTTTGCAAGCTCTAACATAAAGTTAATGATTTGATGAGAGATATGAGGAAAACATTCATTCACACATTGATTTCTCCCACAATATTTTCACTTTTTTTTGAATTTTATAGATATGCTCTAATTATATGCAAAATTAAATGTGAAATGCAAAATTGAACCTGTTAGAGTAACCATGCATTAGCAAATAATTAATTAATCTTTAATTGATTATTCCTAGTCTAATTTATTCTCATGCACTTAAGCTAAACTTAGGAGTTCTTTATTTAGGTAACTAAGTGTTTTTTTTTATGTTAATTGAAGCGAGCTATTATTAGAACATTTTCTCTCATCACAAGTGATGTTGAAAATAGTCCTATTCTAATCTCTTTACCATTTAGGGTTGCTCCTATATAGCACTTAACCCTCAATGTATTATCTCTCAAACTCTCAACCTTTGAGGACACTTGTTTTCTGTGAAGATTATTGAGGTTCATACTATAGCTTTTTCTTATCAAGGAATATTGCATGTACTATTTGTAGATCTCTTACATGGAAGGTGTATTTGTTCATTGTTTGATCTTGTGGCTCATCTTTTTCACAATTCTAACATGTTATTAGAGCATGGATTGAATGAAACCCTTCTCAATTTATGAGGTTTTTTCTTGAATAAGGGTTACAGGCTTCAGATGTGGAATCCCCTTTTCTTTTTTTACAAATTTGGAGGTGGGAAATTCTTGGTGTATTTTGGCATGAAAGGAACTTGTTCGTTGGATTGAGAGGCTATTGAGAGAGTCAAATTTTCCTTTTTTTTTGGCTTGATTTGGACTCCTGAGGTTAGCTCTATACAAGGGTTTGAAGCGAGTGTTTTCTTCAAATCTAGAGGGTAGCTAAATTTTTGGTACAAAAGGGACTCTATCATTGGATTCATGAGGCTGATTTGATAACTTTTTACTATAAAATTTTCCCTATTTCAGCATCGATGACTTCTAAGGAAATTTTTTTTATACAGGGGCTTGTACAACCTAGGCTATATGTTCGTTTGCATGCTGATCAGAAAAAAAAACCCAAAAAAATAATCTTGAGCATTTTCTTTTTTTAATCTCTTTTTTAGAAATTAAAAAAAAAAAACAAATTCTTAGAGTGCAGGTTTTAATTGGGTGGAGATTGTTTTTTGGATGCTTTTTTAAAATGAATAGGTACCTGCTTGTGCAGGCCCCTATAGGCCCATACTCCCATGTGGCCCCTATGGCTCTTCCAATACCACGATGGAAACTCTTTACATCATTGGAAAATACCTGAAATGTTTGGTGGCACTTTTATCAATGACCTACAAATTTTTCAAGCACCCTTTTTTGCACACCTGGCAACTAGTTTTAAACTTTTTTGGCCACAAAAATATTCTTAAGTGCTACATAATTTTTATGACGGTTTCATGATTCTTTGTGCAGGCAAAAAATTTCTAACAACCACTAAAATTTTTCTAGCAATTCTCCATTTTCCAACATGTTTTCTAGCCACAACAATTTTTTTCTGATCGTAGAATATTCTTCAAATATTCTGTTAGGCATTGAAATATTTCAACGAATTTTTTTCCTGGGGGCCAAATTTGTTTTTGGTGATAGGGAATATTTCATTGATGTCATGTTGATACTAATGGTATAGCCTAGGGAAAGGGCCCCTTTGAACTCTCCTGATGCCCTAAAGGAGGTTTTTTCTTCTTTTGGCCATAACTTGGGCATATGATGTCATTTTTTGGTGAAAGTGATATCACCAAAAGGTTGGTTCTACCAAATTTCTAGTGGTGTGGGTGTCATCACTTGATTTTTCTAATGGTGCATTCTATAGCCAGTTGAAGTCAGAGGTTTATGCAATAACTAAAAAATTGGGAGGGATGCAAAGCAAACACCACAATATGATAGATCAGATATGAAGACAACAAATTTTCCCCAACTTTGTTATTGTGTTATGTGTGATGGAACTCCATGAAACTCCACATAGGCATTTGATATTGTTCTTGGTTAGGGGTTTTGCTAGAGTCTGTGAGCCTCCACGAGTAGAAAAAATGGTGGGGAGGATACCGAGCGTGGGTTGTGTGCTTTTAGTTTTAATGTCATATATTTTTTCTTGTGTAGATACATGCCTACCCAAATCCTTATATACATAATTTGGCTTCCAAAAAAATAACTTTCAACTAGTTGCATGCATCCAATATTGTATTGTTCTAAACATGGGATATAACAATAGTGAAATAGTGGAAATGGTTAAAACAAAAATCTGTTAAATCCCTGTGTATATATTTTTGTATATTTCAATGTTCAAACTATGCTATTCCTTTTGTGATCATCCATAGATATACATTTATAGACACATGGATACATACACACACATACACACATATATATATTTATAAGTTTATGTCTAATTGCTACTTTAAATATATCTATGGTTATACATCTATATTCATATATGCTAATATGGTGGAGCTTGTATTTATACTCCTAGGCTATGGAAGTGCATTCAAGTTGCACAACCTAGTCAATTGTTGAATTTAAAAAGGATAAAAAATAGCAATGGAACCATTTGTACTATAGCCAACATAGATAGGAAATTTATGCGAAGCACCATACAAAATACTTCCAACAAAGGCTAAATGCAATAAGCACACCTACAGGTCTACTTGTTGACAATCTTCCCCCACAGTGCCCATTGACAATGGTGGATGCCACCACTTATATACAATCTCAAAACAATCCCCTTGCTACACTAGCACATCAACAACACCTCAAAGAAATATTCAATGATTGCTACCTTGCTATGGTAAAATGGTTTCAACACCACATCAATGCACTTTCAAACCTTTTTATTTGTCAGATATGTAGAGAAAAGTACATAGGGATGTGCAGTTATATGTCGAGGTCAATAGAAACATGTGTAAGATGTTATTCTAAAAAAGACACCCACTGCTTCAACTCTACAAATGGCATGGACCTCGGCCCACAACCATTGTTGCTAAGAAAACTAACACAAGTTGAAGAAATTCTTATTGCTAGGGTGGCTCTAGTTTTACAAGTGTCCCATGCTATAGGATGGAAATTTAAATATAGTGGTCACACGATAAGCTTTCCTCAAGATATCTCGAGCATAGCAATTTTTTTGTCATGTCGATTGTAAGACCTTGAGGTTGTGATCGTATATCGAACCACCATTGAAGGTGGCAATTACGACTGCTATATTAATAAACATCATGTCATGGATGCATTAAAATGAAAAATTGAATATGAAAAATACTACAATGATGTTGAGATTGATGTTGAGGCTCTTAATATGTTACTTGATGTTGTTGATGTCTCCAATTTCTTGCATAAAATAGAGCAAGTTTTTGATGAAGAGCTAATGCCATCAACCAACTCAACAAATGTTGCTCAAGATGAAAATGGCTCTTCAAAATTTTCATCAATTATCTCTTCCTTGCCAAATGCTAGATGAGAGTTCCAAGCAATCAAATAGGTATTACAAATTGAAAAAAAAGAGTAGAATATCTTGTCTTGGCCTAAAATTAGCTCTTCTCATGTTAATGAATACAACACTAAAGGTTTATTTACAATGGCCTTTCCAACATTGTTCCCCATTGGAGCAGCACTTCCCCTTCAATTGAGGAATGTTCAAATTCACTTGCATGAATATGCCCTCCACTTAATGAGATATTTTGACCACAAATTTGGTAAACATGTCAGGTTTAGGTATTTCCTCTACAACTTGATGATGAGACATCGCATCCATAAAACTATTTTTGTCTTTGTAAGAGTGGATCTAGAAGAAAAAATCCCCAATTTGTTGTTTGAATTGTGTGAATGGATTCAAGCTATTGTGTATGTGCAAGATCATCATGGAAAAAACAGGCCCTTAAGTGGCAATGAAATTCAGAAAAATCAAAGTTAGGCAACTTGACGTAAAAATTTGAATAAGTTATCTATATTATTTCAAAAATATGTAAGAATAGAATTTGTAGCAAATTGAATGTAGTTTCTAAACTAATAGGTTTATTTAAAAAAACAAATCTATTTGGTGAAAATTTGAAATTTTAATGCAGTAGTACTTAAATTTCAGGGAAAAAATAAGAAGTAGGTGTTTGTCTGACCACCTTAAGCACAATAAAATGATAATATTTTTTTATAAGATTTTAGATATAAGTAGAGGACTCATGTCCCGATATGATGCATATTTTTTTGTAATTTTTTCAAGTAAATAATTAATTATGAATTTTTATTACAACTTTTAAAAAATATAAAAACTCGATGTCCGACCACCTTAACTTGATCAAAACTTCATGAAATTCATATTTTTAATCCTATAGTATGTGAAGCATAGAATGTGACACATATTTCGAATTCAAAATATGTGATGTCATTTCAAAGCTATATATGTTTTTCAATCAACCTAACAATAAGGACTTTAGTCATAATTCAAATAGAAAATGAATAAAATTATTTATTAAATTCAAAGTAAAGCATAATTTATATTGGTGGAAAGCTAAGAATCTCCTTTAAAAACCTTTTTCATTTCATCAATTTTGGGTAAAAAAAAATTCGTTAGCCACATACCCTACACATACCCATCATATCGCCACTTTTTGGCCCATTATGATCCTACACATACCCTGCTTCTGATGGCTAGATAGCTGAGCAGTTGATGCATTTTGGTGCATCGTTTTGTGGGACCTATTCTTTTTGGAACTCTTATTAGGCCCAACTATCTACAATGATTGAACAACTTGGCACACCTACCCTTTTTTTCACTTTGAGATGTACAAACACAAAATGGGTTGATCTACAAAATGTTTTCTCTTCTATGGATCATTTGGCAATGGAGCCTTCAACAAATATGCTAATAGATAGTGTTGTTTAGAATCCACATATAACATCTTTATATATGCATCATAGATTCTCATTTTTTTGTGAAGAGGTGATTGAAAAGATTTTGCATGCAAAAGATTGTTGGTATAGATATGAGTGGCATCATCGTGGCTCTGTACATGTGCATGGTTTTTTATGGCTTCCATAAGCTGCCAACATGGAAACTCTTGATTGGTCCAATCACCATGATGTTACCATGGCAAGGAACTTTTTTTATAGATATGTTTTAGCTTGAAATCCATGTTTCCCTGCACAGAGATTACTTAGAATGTATCATTGTTCTGAAGAAAATATGTGCTTTCTTTCCACGAGCCAAATTCTTTCTAGTGATCCAATAATAGATTATGAACAACTTCATAATATTGCTTTGCAGTTCATCCCATCATCCAGGGCACAACGTGAACAAGGTATGATACAATTTTTGTCTATAAATACATCAACCCATCATCTTTCACTCAAACAACAATTGGCTCTTCAAATCATCTAGTCCCATCGAATGCAACCTTCCTCCAAAGGCCCTCTTTGCATGATCATTCAAGGGACAACTAGCAGTAGAAAATCCTTTTTGATAAATTGTATCAGAAAACAAATAAACACCTCTACTATTGGATCCAATAGCTTGTTTCTCACATTGGCACCCATAGGTGTTGTTGTGTACAACATATGTGCCTCCACAATCCATACAACCCTTTGGATTCCCATAAAAGGATATGAATCCTTTGCAAGGTCAGCCATTGACAATATTCCAAGAAAAATTTAAATACATTCAATACATTTTGATAGATGAAATGAGTTTTCTAGGCCTGAAGTTGTTGCTGAAAATAGATAGTCAATTGTGCCAAGCATTCCCCGATAACCAGAGGGAGTCATTTGGCAGTTTTTCTATCATCCTTGTTGGTGATATTTCCTAGTTACCACTTGTCATGGATACCCCTATTTATGCTTCAAGTTCATCAGTTGTAGCCTTATGGTATACTTTCACAGTCTTGGTAATATTGGACATTATTTTCTGCCAAAAAGGAGATAGTCATTCCCAGTTGACAAAAGTTTTGGGAAATCTTTCTCCATATAAGAAATGGTGAGGCTATCCATAATGACTGGGAAGAGCTTATGAAACAAACAAATAAAATTCTTTGAACCACAAAAAGAGAACAATTTGATGTTGCTACACATTTGTTTGCCACAAATGACTTAGTTGTATTCCACAACAAAAAAATGATCAAATAGTTAAACCTACCCATAGCCATTAGCATTGCTTGAGTAGCGCAACAACAGAAATCTGATCATGGATATGATGACTGATTTCTCCCAGAACTACTACTTTGTGTTGGTGAATAGGTGATGCTAACAACAAATTTGTGTATTCAAGCTAGCCTAGTCAATGGATCCCTTGGTCTTGTTACAGCTATTGTGTACAATGCACATTTGGTAAAAGCACAAAGCTATGTCACACTTTATAAAGGAAATGGCCAACACTCATCTAATTTTTAAACTTGAATCACTAAAAAGTGGCATATATGTTTTGAATTTTGAAATGATGTAAACTAGTAAAATATGTATTTTTTAGTATATTTCATGTTTGTAATTTTTTAAAAAATTAAAAGAAATATTTTAAACTATTTTTTAATAAATTAAAACTATAATTTAGTTGTTGATAAAATGCTGAAAAGTGAAGTTGCATGGGACGTCAAACTTTTTATAGTAATTTTTTTTTTCTTTCAATTTTTTTGTGTGTATTTACAACTTGAAATTTTAGTGCATGGATATATATTTTTTTCCAATTTTGATAAATATATATTTTTAAATAAATATTAAAATGTACGTGAATCAAAAAATAGCTGTTTTCATCGGACGTCAAATTTTATATTAAATATTTATCTAAAATGGAAAAAAAATTATCCCATCTTAAAATAGATTCTTTTATCTAGTGCATCATATTTTTTTCAATTTTTTTATCTAGTTTTAGTATTTTTCCTTGGCATACTAATCAACCTAATAATTTGTGCTGATAACCTACTTTTAGTAAAAATAAAATATAAAATATAAAAAATAATTAAACTATTAAAATAAATATGTTTTCGAAAACTACACTTATGGATCTACAAAAGGGTATTTTTATAGTTTTTTAAAAGTGTTATTTACATTAGCAGGAGTTATTGAAACTTCAATTTTTTCAAATTATTTTAATTTTTTGGCAAATTGGACTCAAAGTGGAGCTATATATATTTTTAGCCAACAATTTTAGTTGAAAAAGTTGTGGAAGTATCTAACTTAGTTAGAATGAATCCTACTAGATCATATGTTTGACCAAAATTGATTTTTAGTTAGAAATACTTAAATTCAGTTGTGCTGATAAGTTGGCTGAAAGTGTGTCACAACTTTGTGCTTTTACACCATTGTAAACCACCAGATCTTCCTGACTATGTTGTTGTCCACTTCCAAAATTACATTGGTCCACCATGGGACCCAGAAAACCCAAGAGACATCCCCATCCTAGCTATAAGTCGAGGTAGTCGAACACAAATTCCACTCACCATGGCATGGGGAATCACAATACATAAAGCACAAGGCTTCACATTAGACAAAGCAATGATAAACATAGGCAACAAAGAGAGGAAAGGGTTGAATTTTATGGTTATCTCTTGTGTTAAATTAATTTAAAGACTCCACATTGATCCAACATTCTCTTTTGAGAGATACTCCAAACTTAGCAACAATAAATACACTGCTCAACATTGCAATGAAGAAATGTGTTTGGAACAACTCCAACCCCTTCCAAATGCTTCCATCCCTAGTTCATGATTTGGCTAATAAAAGAGGCTCCGAAACAATTATTCTTGCATTTTCTCTAGACTGTATACCATCCTCCTTTCAAGGATTTCTAAGTTAAATATTACAGAGACATACCAAGTAATAATATGTGCAAAATGGGTATAATGCCAAAGATGTACAAAGATACTAGGCAACAATAAGCAGAGGGAACAACTTGTACAAGTCAATGGAATGTTTTGATCATTCCATTCTATTAAAGTATATATTCAACTCTTCCAGAATTTTTTTTAATAATATTGTGTTGTATTTCACGGGTTCGTTTTAAATTATGCACCTATGTCCTATTTCCCATTTTTTGTGCCTATATACTCTATGTTTGACTGCCACATTAAATTTCCCCCATTTATTCAATGCTTTGCATCCTCTTTAGCTTTACACATTAAAGCTAATTTTGTTCTTGTTTACTATATTATGTACCTTCAACAATACAATTTTTGTTAAATTCAGTATGCAAATATGCACCCATAAATATTAATTTGTTGACTTCTCATTTAAACATTTTGTTGTGTCATTATTTTTGTATATGGAATTTAGAAGAATACACTTTTCTTTATATTGCACCTATCCAAGTTTGTGCAAGTGTTTTTAAATTCCATGATGTCAATTCTTTATCAGCATACCTACAATTCTCTTTCAACTGATTTTAACATGAAGTACTCCAAACATACAGTTGCAACTATTACAAATTGATATACATTCATATACAAACAACTTCAAGTGTCAAATATGCACAAAGATTGGAACCAACAATAAGTAGAGCCCAAAATTTCTATAAGTCAATAACATGTTTTGAACATTCCAATATATTAAACTATATAAGCACGTACTCTAGAAACATTGTAAAAAGAATTGTGTTCCATTTGACTAATAAGTTTAAAATTCTGCAACCATGTTGTGTTTTCTATTTTCTCTACCTATATACCCTGAGTTTTGACATTTGTTCTTCATGCTTTGCTTCCAAAGATTCTTATGTCTTCTTATCAGCTTTTTTATTAGATTTATTTGATTCAAATAGCTGCAAATGTTGATCTACAAAATTCTATTTTCATCATTTCACTATTTCACTCTTCCTATATATTGCATTTAGAAATATGTAGTCTTGTCTGCATTTCTTTTTTTCCCTCATATATGATAACAATCCATTATATTTGTGACGGGTTGCTCGGGCCTATTTACAATGATGATGGAGTTTTTTGACCACGTGGTTTGGCAGTCGTGGGACTGGTTACATCATTCAACGGAAACAAGATGGTAGGTTTTCACTCCCATGAGGGTTGATTCATCCTAGCATTGTTGAGCAATGCCATGGAAGGGAGTACATGTAATATTCATTGTTCTAATATGTTGATGTCCATTTTTTTGTTTCCATTGTGAAATGACGCACTGTGGTGTTGGTTTCATAGCAAACTATTGAAAAAAGCTTCCATCCACCTCCATTACTAATGAGGGTGCAACCCAAGACTTAGAAAATAACCCACAAACAAGAGAATAATTTTATTATTCAGAAAATGGAGCTTCTTACATGCAGAGGATCTCAAATCCCCAAATTCTCAGCACATGCAAATTACAGAAAGCTACAAAATAACCCTTTCGCAATATGCGAGCTTGTCCCCAAAAAGTTACCCAAAAATTAGAAACCCACCCATAAATAGAGGTCCTCTTTAGTTTGGAGCCAAAACAACATTCAAATTTGAGTTTAGGTAGTTTGGTGCCGAAAAATTACAAATTGAAGTTCAAATTTCAAAAGAACATTTGCAATTGTATCTTCTAGAAAGTGCGCCAACTTCCCGAGGCCATAACTTTTGATCTGGGACTCAGATTCACGAACCGTTTGAACCATTGGAAAGGTCTCGAAGTTCAAAATGCACTTAAAATTTTCTATGCTAATTTTGGCAAGTTTCAGGGCTGATCCAGGAAATCTAAGTGCCTCAAATCTAACTCGAAAGATTTTCAGGTGCAAATATGGGAAACTAAAACTGCAATATCTTTTAACCCAGGAATAGAAAATAAAAATCGTAAATTGGGAATTTCATTATGACAAAAAGGGTATCCAAAAATGTAAGAACATCTAAGAACTGAGAAACTTAAAATTTAACTATTTTTGGGTGATGCAAGATTGCCCTTACACCACTGGATGCTCTTGCATCAATTACATACCAGATTGGAGAACTTCCCAACTGTTCCGCTCCACAATCTATAGTGTTTTGACTTCTATTGTTGGTGTAATTCATTTTGTAATGAATTTTTGTCATTCCATACACATCTAACTAGAGACATATTTTTTGATATATTCAAATAAAATGTTGTTGTGCAGTAATGTCATGTTGGGATCAATGCAAACATAGATGGACAAGAAGATATGAAGCCCATGTGTCAAAAAATTGGTACCTGAAAGACGACCATAGTTGTAAGTGTAAACAAGGTTTTTTTTATAGATTTATATTTTCCTAAGTTATACATTCAACTGTTTTCTTCCTCCATGGCTAGATAGCCCCCATATATTTATTTCTATATATATGCATTCATGCATAGATTCTTACATGCACTTGACTACAATAAATATAGTCTATTGTACACATTACATTTTTTCATGTTCCTATAGTTTCCTTTTTAGCTAATCAAAAAAATTATCTAGATGCACCGAGAAATTCTATCCACAACTGCTTTGATGGAAACCCTAGTGGAAGTTTCAAACAAATTGCTGATAGGTAAATTCTAACTATTACATAGATTGCTTGTTTTGTATTAATATGTTTCATGATATTCTCTTTCTCTCATCTCTTTGAAGCTACCTATAACAAGGTCTTTGTTGTCGTAGTTTAGTTGTATTCTTCATCAAACATAAGATTGACCTATATGTTTTGACTGGTTTCTATTCTTTTGGCCCGTGTATGCTCACTGGCCTTTGGCTATTGTTCATTGTTATCTCTGTTCATCCTTGGTGCTATATGCATTTTGTACAACAAAAGCTCTGTATAATAAAGTCTTCATATATATGGTTTACAACTTCTATTCTCCATATGTTAAACTTCCATTTAAAATCTATTTTAGATGATCTACCATTTGAGAGATTTTAAAATAGTTGTTACAAAAAATCTTGAGAATCATAGGTAAATGACAGATGGTCAAAAAACCAACATCAAATACAAATTTAAGAGAGGTAGAAAAACATACACAAGCCAAAAAAATTGAAAAAAGGCGAATGGTTCCCGTTGATATCCCATTTACATGTGATTCTAAAGTGTTATTCTAATACATCTTGCAACTATTACGTAGAATGCTTTTCTTGTACCAATTTGTTTCATGATACTCTTTTTCCCTCATCTATTTCAAGCTCCTTATAACAAATTGTTAATTGTCATGGTTATTTTGTTTGGATGGAACTTGTTATATGTGTTCTATCAATATGCTCCGCAATATTTATTTCCCCTCATCTATTTGAATTTTCCCATGACAAACTATTCTTCATGGTACTCTTTTTTCCAGATACCCATAACAAACTTTTCAATCTCATAGTTTGCCTCTTCTATGCTGCATATTTTAAAATTCTATTTAATGTGGATTTTCTCTATAATATTTAGCACCACATAAATGTCATTCTAATACCTCTTATATAAGTGGAAAGACACTTAATAATCATAGGAAAACCACAAATGGTCAGAAACCCACATTAAATAGACCTTAAGACCATGGAGAATAGAACAAGTGACCTACAATAATGAACCGTTTGTTATGGGAAAGTGGATATTGATACAACACAAGTAATCTATGTAACATTCAACTTCTTAATTCAAAATTCAAGCTACATTATTTGGCACTGAATATTATACACAAAATAGAGGAATTGTAAAAGAACTATTAGAAAAACACTTAAGAATCATAGGTAAATGACACATGATTGAAAAACCACATTAAACATATTAATACAAGATAAGCAGTCTATGTAAGAGTTGAGTTGTCAATTGAAAATTTGAGCTACGTTCTTTAGCTGTCAACCCACATTAAATAGAAGTGGTAAAGCCAATAGGCTTCAATAACTTGTGCAAAATGGGTATAACATCATAGACTTAATTGAAGATTTGAGGTACATTACTTGCAACTAAATATTATAGGTAAATAGAGAATTTGTAAAAGAGCTATTAGAATAACTCTTAATAGCCACTGAACTATTTTTATCTCCAAAATGTTTATGCTTTCATACTAACCCTCTGCATATATGTATATGCAATTACTCCTATGTTAATCTACAATTTCTCCTATGTTAATGGCTATAATTCCAAAGGTGCACAAAGATAACTACAAACAATAAATGAAGGGTGAAAAAATTACTAACCTTGACCATATTTTTTATGAAAGAAAGAATATTTAACTGTAATTTCTCCATCCATACAAAGGCATAATGTCTTTGAAGTCTCCAAAAAAGGTATAACATCAAAGATAAAAACATATAACAAGGAATAATAAGCAAAGAGTGAAAGAGATGAACAATAAATTAATCACTCTAACACCTCGTATACAATTTATCTACTTGTCTTCAATATTTATTACCAAAGAACGTAGCTCGAATCTTGTATCAATATGCTTCATGATATTCTTTTTTCTCATCTATTTGAACTCAAGAGCCATCCACAAAGCTTCATTCCACACACTATAAAGACTTTATAATGACTAAAAAGGTGCATAAAGATGCACAGAGATAACTAAAACAATAAAATAAGGGTGAAAAAATTACAACAATCCCTCATTTTAACTACAAATTTTCCATCTATATAGAGTGATAATCTCCTTAAAGTCTACAAAATGGGTATAACGCCAAAGATAGGAACATATAACAAGAAGAAATGAACAATAAATTAGTCATCTTTACAAAATACCCATGTAAAATGACTTTATTTGCATTCCATGGCTAAGATGTATATGCAAAAATATGTTTGCAAAACATGGGCACATATAACAACCAATAACCAGAAAGGAAAAAAATTAGTCATGTACGAAATGAGAACCAAGCCGAAGGTGACATTTTTTACTATAGTCTTGTCTAGAACCAAGACCACAATGGTTCTTTCAACAATGTAACTTAATCAATATACTTTCTTGCACATTTCAGAGAACATATGTGTTAAAAAACTCCAATGAGAATTCAACTAAAAACAATATACTTTCCCACACAGTAGCATCAAACATTACATTTACTTCATCCTGTGTCATCGTAGAATAATGCCAAGATGCATTAACACTCGTACGTGAGCAATCACTTTCCATTCTGCTTCCATGTCTAGTGCATCCAACTTCACCAGTTCCAGCCCACACAATTACCAAAGTCCACGTCATCATAGATAGCCCCAGGAAACTTGCTAATGACCATTAGTGATTGCTGCATCCTGGCACTGGAAAATCCTACTCATGGTTGGGCTAGCAAAAAAAGAAGGGCATGAATTCTGTGTGTAAACATAAGAAGAATAGAAGGCATAGAATACGAGAATGAATAGCTTGTTACAAGCACCATCAAACAAAAGAAAATAAGAGAATACCATGAAACATATTCATACAAGAAAAGCAATATAAACTAAGTTGGCATTTACCTTTGAATCTTAAGTGTTTTTCTAATAGTTCTTTCACAATTTGTCTATTTTTCCTATAATATTTACTGCCAAATAATGTATTTTGAATTTTGAATTGACAAGTGAACTGTTACACAAATTGCTTGTGTTGTATCAATATTTTTTATAATATTATTTTTCCTAGTTCCGCAAAGCAAACTATTCATTATGTAACAGTTGCCAGACTATGTAATAGTTGTCTTATCAAGTCGATGACCATTTTTACTATATGGTTCCTTAGATTGCAATTGTATTTTTAATATAAATTCATTTAAAATTGCATAATATAAATGTTGTTATAACTTTAGGGAAAACTGCCATCTTCAAAAGCAACTGTATGTAAATAGTCTTTTAAATAAGCTAAAAAGATAGCTATTCACACATGTAGAAATGCAATGGGTAGACTAGACTATCTTTTTTCAAGTCAAATGTATGATTTTTTTCTGACAAATTTTTTTTTCTTTTCCATTCTAGTTATTGGTTATTATATGTGGCCATGATTCACATACACATTTTTGATATACATCTTAGCCATGCAATGCAAATATAAGCACTTGCAAGATAAAATCTATACCAATATATATGTTTGTGAAGTTAGATACACCTTTTTAGTTATTATAAAATCTACTATACATTTCACCATGTATTCAAAATGTTCCATTTTATCTCTTTCTATTTACAATGGATAATGCTAACCTCTTTTATTGTAGATCTATATGATTTCCTTTATAATGTTGCACATATACAATAGACATCCAAAAAAATTAGTGTATTCTAAATTGTCTATTTCAAATTGCTTAATGCTCCAATAACTCAATCCAATGCTTCTAGAACTTGTTAAACACTATCAACAATACATGTAAGTACAAAACTTTTCCATTGTCAATAAATAGATTCGGTGAACCAAATGTAAATATTATTGATTATTTCCAGTTTTAGATTGTCTATATTGATTTTACCCATATACTTACTAATTTTTTATGGTTCCTTCCTAATCTTTCTTGTCTATCCATTGACATACCCCTCTCTTCTATTTGCAGGTACTAGGCTAAAGCATGCAAAAGCATCCCAAAATCATGATGCTTGTTTTTTACAAAGTTACCGCAACAAAAAAACACTATAATATGATAGATCATACATGAATATACTAGATTTTTCCCAACGTTGATATTTTGTGATGTATAATGGAACTCCACAAAATTTCCTGTGGACATTTCATACTTTTCTTGCTCAAGCATTTGACTAGAGTCCCCGAGGCTCTATGAGGTCAATATGGTAGGGTGGATAACAAGCATGGATTTTATGTTTTTTCTCTTAATGCCATATATTTATTCTTACATATAAACATGCCTACACAAATTCTTGAATACACTTGGCTTCGAAAAACATAGTTTATAAAAACAAGTTTCTTATGTCATAGCAAGTGGTAGGGAAGCACTTGAGACTTTCGTCATGTCACCTCAAAGCAAGGAATATCTTTTATTCATTTATTCTAACAATGCAAAAAAATGTGTATTGCATCATCACACTCTTCTTTTCGTGAGGTTTGTTTATTTATTTTTTAACAACTTGATGGTGTCACTAATTCTTCAATTGCACTATGAAGTAATTCATTAAAAATTGATATTTTTATTCTCAATTTCCTTGTAATTGACTACTTTTAAATCCTTTATACTTGTCTCCATTTTATTTTACTACTACTAACTCAAAAATCACATGCATACTGAAACTTTAATTTAAAAAATTATGGACTAAATAGTAATTATAAAAAGTATTCAATATTAAACATCTTTCTTTCTTCAAAAATATGTGATACCCAAAGTTATCGACTACCTTTTTTAAAGAATACTTTTTAATACAATATTAGTAATTAAAGGCATGGGTAATAACTCTTTAAAAAATCTCCCATGTATTTGTATGCATATGTATCTTAGCATAATTAAATAATAATGAATTAATTGATTGAATAAACTAGACAAAAAACTAAAATATACATGTGCATCTAGGGCTAATAAATATAAAACTAAAATAGAGATAAAATTATCTCATACCTTAAATTTTGGTGAGAAATTATTGTTGTTAGAAAAAATAATTATTTAAAAATTTATATTTGATTTAATTTTTCAGTCATCATTTTTAAAGAATAAATTTATTAAAAAATTGTATTTGTTGAGAAATAATTTACTATATTCCTAACATTATTAAGTAAAATATATTTTTAATAACTATTGTAACTAAAATTGTTAAATATTACATATTAATAAAAAAAAGTTATTGATGATTACTTGCTTAACATTAAAATTAATGGATACATTGTAACTAATTAGATTCATTCAACATGCCCTACGGTTTTATTTTACATTTTCATTATTCAGTTTTCAACTAGTAAGTTTCTATGTGGAGATGCACAGATCGATTTCTTGTCTTTGTGGAAAAGGTTCGTAATGTCACACCCATAGCCAGTGAGATATGAACTAACCTCACATTACTTCCTATTGACTAATTAACATGCTTTTTGTTTCTTGACTCAATCAAACAGTTGTAAATATTATTGATTTTTTATATTTCACATTCCATTCCACAAAAAAAATTCCTACTTCTTCCCCACTGAATAGCCATTTGCGGTAGCGCCCTATCGATTGATTGTTGCATGCCTGTGCATGCGACTGCTAGTAATATATATTATTATTAGTATATATAGATATAAATTATGAAATTTATTAAGATAAATTCATTTATTTTCTCATTAAATCAATTTAATTTTTAAAAACATAATAATCATTTGTCATAGTCTAATTTCTCCAATTGTTTTCAGTTTTACTAACCTAATAACCATAATGCACAACATTGAAACAAAGCATATTTAATCTCTTTTAATTAACTGAATTTTTTTTTTGTTTAACTAACCTAACTAAAATTTATTTTAATTAATTTTCTTCATTTTCAAACAAACACAAGGAAAACACTCAGAATATACTTGGCCAAACTATATGCAAGATACAAAACCTATGAATCTATTTGGTGTGTGCAAGATTTCCATCATACTCATCAATGCCAATCGTCTAAACACCTCTACCTCAACCATGTTCTCATCTTCAACATGTACCTAGACTTATTTGCACGTAATTCTTCATTAATAGTGTTATCCCATAAACCTTATTCAAATTGAAACATGTGCATTACATCATCATATAACCTAACATATTCATTGATTTCAAAACACATCTAGAGATCTAACATCAACAAATATCACTCATAGATTAACACATGTCAAAAATCCAAGGTCTAATTTAGTTTTCCAAATAATATAATGTCAAAACTTCGTAAGTAAGAAAAAAAGGGTATGTGACATTCTTACACTACTTCGCATTCCCTCCTTTTCAACAATTCCAACACATTACTTTGCTCTTTTTGAGGGTTTGTGAGTGTCCTTTAGACTTATCAATATTTTTGTCCCATTTAAGCCCTTTCTCTTTGGACCTACCTTGCACATGCAAGGTATATTTGGAGCCAACATCCATATACTTTCTTCTTATATCCTCTAGAAGAAATATGGAAAGCATGGTGTCCATATTTGGCTCTACATTACCACTACTTATGGGGACAATTAGATTTTCCCAAGATTCAGGAAAAGGAAAAAGAAACAAGGAAAAATTATCTTCATACTCTAATTTAACATCTATTGATGGAAGTTGACTTACAATTAGATTAAAATAATTTTAAGAGTGAGTAATAGAATCACCATATTTCATTTTTAATGAATACAAGTGTCTCTTGAGATACAACTTGTCAGACAAACTTTTAGTTTGACATATATCACCTATCCTTTTCTACAACTTATATGTGATGTATTCTATTGAGATGTTCAAGAGGATGGGGTCCGTAAGACACAATACAATGGTTACTCATTCCTTCTTGTCTAAATTTTTCCACTCTTCATCAAAAATTGTAGTAGGCTTGGTTTCTTATGGAACTAGAAACCGCTAATCTCTCTCTTTAAGGAGATCCTCCATCTTTAATTTCCACATATTGTAGCCTATGCCATTGAATTTCTCAATATCATAGCAAGAGGTAGAATCCATGGTGTACAATACTCTTCACAAATCTACAATATACCACAAAACAAAATCTCCCATCGGAACCAAGAAACCTTCAAAACTTAAGAGAAAGGTGTCCCCTTCTCAATGAAATCATTAGCTTTGATACAAAATGTTGAAAACATAGTGAAGTAAAGCTACAATATGAAATTATGTTTGTGAAATCAAATCGGAAAATTATATTAAGAAAATCATATTTATGTATGTGATTGCACAATCATCGTAATAAAAAAAATGAAAAAACCATATGTGACACCATATTTATGTGGACAAACCATTTCAAAAAAAAAAAAACCCACACGAGAAGAGAAGGAAAGTATATTATTAATATTCAAATGAAATATACACAATAAAACACTTCACTAATAATCTCTAATCAATCTAGAAGCACCTTGTTACCTAAAATAACTTAACATAATACTACCATCCAATGTCACCAACTTATAGAACTTGTGGGATGTAAAACAATAAATGGTAAACCATAACAGGAGGTAGAAAACCATTTGTGAAAACCCACCACCCATTCTTAGACAATCAAGATACATGATAAAATATTTAATAATATTCACATTCCTTCAATGTTGATACCTAGCCCATATCCAATCCACTTTTTCCTTTCTAGATGCTCGAATGACTCTTGTGCTTCCTAATGAAACACCATCAAACAACCTTTCTTCTTCCAAACTTTGGTGCCCCACATATGACCTGTCATATTCCCAAAGTGGATGCCTATGAGGGAGATTTTATCCATTATGTCATGTAACTCCACTAACACATGTCCATCTCTTTGAAAATGAAATTACAATAGATGCCATAGAAAATATAAAATAAGTTTTTTTCCTCTCATGTCTTGTAGAATACTTTCCAAGGCACACGAAGACGAATGAATGACATACAAATTAAAGGTTAATGTCACCTAACCTAACAATGATTACTATTTTCATGTACTTTGAAATTTTGTTGTGACTTCTCTTAAGTACCTAATGTAGATTATTTAGATAAAATGAAATAATATTATTATATTATTTTTATAAAAACATACTATATAAACTAAAGTTTATATATCTATAGAAATAACTTTGAATAATTTCATAGGCTTTCATATTGTTTTCAATGTTTAATCATATATCATACAACAATCATGAAACAATGATGGTGATAATTGAAGGGCAAAGGTGTCAGCCAAGGCACCCATTTTTAGATTGAGTCTCTTAGCAATATTCACAACTAAACCTCTTGGTAATGATCACAACCATTACAAGGTCATAGCTACATAATATTTTTTCTAGTATTTTTTCATGAGTAATTTGATCTTTTATCAAATCTAATCATTCCATTAGGCAAATTCAATCCGTTTAATATAAAATCGAAGATGTTTAAGATATAAATGTTATGGTTATTATATAAATTTTCACACAATGATATTATGGCATAGCCTTTATACAATTGTGACTTCTTTGAAGTAGTGTATGTTAATAATGTTGTAAATAATTCATGGTCTTCCTATATTTTAATATTTATAGGATAATTTTATATTTTGTAAATATTATATTTCATTAAGCCTACTTTTGGATAAATATAGTATATAGCTTTATTGAATTATTAAAAAGAGTTCTTTAAGATATATATTTATATTAAATTATAAAAAGTTTTAATTGAGCATTAGGGTTCACATTTGTATTAGGTTCATGATGTTCAACCCATGACAATTATGTAATCAATTAATTTAATAGACTAATGATTATAAAATTAAGAAAATAATTGTAAAAGAAATGTGACACAATACACAATATTTACCATCAAGAAAACCATACAATTAGAAATTCAAAAAATCATGTTTGATAGCTAGAAAACTTACATCATGCTTAGACAATTAGATATGCAAACAACATAGCTTTACACAATCTCCTTCATTTGATAAATGCATCATAAATACCTCTTGCATTTATGCCAATCCCTGAATGCAAATTATTAATAAAAATATATCAGAATTTTTAAATATAAAGTAGATGTAACTCATACACAATTGAAATGGTTACAATCTTTTACCAAATGACACTTCATATTTAAGTAATAAGTTCATTAATAATCACTCTCCACTAATATTGCCAATGCCATAATTATTTATAAAGCCAATCTTATAATAGTTTTATTCTACTCTTTCTTTTTAAGATTCACCCCTTGTAGAAGATGAGGAGAATTTGATCCTTGATTGCATTCCCTCTCTAATATCCCAGGAGATGAATGATTCCCTTATCAGCTCGATTTCTCTGCTTGAGTTAGAAGAGATTGTTTTCGGAATGAACAAAGGTAAAGCCCCTGGTCCAAATGGTTTTCTAGTTGAATTCTTTCAAGAATTTTGGGATATTATAACTTGTTTAGATTTGCTGGAGGTTGCCCAGGAATCTCTTCGTAGTAAGCAGATGCTTCATGCCTTGAACTCTACTTTTGTAGTTATTATTCATAAAAAGGAAGTTGATAATCAGCTTGAATTCTTTTTCGCTATTGCTCTATGTAATGTGGTGTACACAATTATCACTAAATTGATGGCTGGAAGGCTCAAAGTTTTTCTTCCTTCTGTAATCTCTGAGGAGCAAGGTAGTTTTGTGGCTAGTAGACAGATCTTGGATGGGGTGGTGGTTGCCTCTGAAGTCATTCATTCGATGGTGACTTCTAGGGACAAGTCTATTTTTATCAAGCTGGATATGGCCAAAGCCTATGATAGAGCTAAGTGGAATTTTTTGTAGAGAATTCTTTTAGGATTTGGTTTTAGTCTAGATTGGGTCAGTTGGACTATGAGCTGTGTTACCTCTTCCTCTTTTACTGCTCTTATGAATAGGGAACCTTCTAAGATTTTTGAGGCTTCCAGGGGCCTTCGTCAAGGAGATCATCTCTCCCCTTACCTGTTTATTATTATGGCTAAAGGTTTGGATAGATTTCTTAAATCATGGGTTTCCCAGGGCAAGATTCAAGGTTGGTGATAGGACAATGGGCTACTGTGACTCTCTCATCTTCAGTTTGTGGATGACACTTCTCTTATGGGGAGGGATTTCCTTCAAGAGGCTACTTCTTTTAGGCAGGCTTTGGATATTTATCTTGTTGCTCCGAGTCAAAAAGTTAATGAGCATAAGTCCTCTATCTTCTTCTTTAATACCCCTCGGGCTATTCAAAAGTGGATTGTTTATATTTTGAGGTTTCAAATTGGGTCTCTTCCCTTTGATTATCTGGGAATACCTCTGGCTGTTGGTAGGCAACCCAGGTCTTCTTGTAAAAGGTTGCTTGATAAGTTGTGAAGTAGAGTCAATCATTGGACTCATCGTTGGATTTCTACTGCTACAAGAGTGACTCTTCTAAAGTCTGTTATCTAGGCTCTCCCTATTTACATGTGTTTTGTTTAGGCTGCTCCCTTGTACTTCCTAAGGGAATTTGATGCTCTTTAATGAAAATATCTCTGGAGTGGCAACTTGTAGTCAACTAAGTGGAGCCTTGTCAAGTTGGAAACGGTGTGCAGGCTGTAGAGAGAGGGGGGCTTGGGGTTGCATTCTGCTATTTTGAATGGGCAAGCTTTAGCTACCAAGTTATACTGGCATTGGTGTACTAGTCAACATCAACTTTGGGCCTATATTCTTACCAACAAGTATCTTAAGGATGTTAACACTTTTGATGTTCCTCATTTCCCTTTAGATGGAATGGGATCTATGATTTGGAATACCCTCAAATCAGGGGCTCAGTTGATCAAGAAGGGGCTTTTTTGGATATGTCATTTTGGTTCTCAGACTCTCTTTTGGTGGGATTCTTGGGATGGTCATCATCCTATTCTATCTGCTTACCCTCACCTCTGGTCTCTTTGTGATCATTTTACTATTGCTGGTTGGAACACGATAGAGCATTATAAGTCTGGGTAGAATATTGGAATGGCTGCTAGTCTTCGATGGAAGCATTCCTCAGATTGGCCACTAGGAGGGTCAGAGGATAGGTAAGAGCTGGCTCAGATACTTGCTTCTCGTGAATGCAACTCCATTGAGGGGCAGGATGTCTTGGCTTGGAATAATAGTGATTTATCTAGTAAATACTCTATTTTACTTGTTTATGGTGAATTTCTTAGGTAGGTGTTTGGAGACATTGAGGTTCCTTGGTGGAAGCAAGTGTAGAATAAATTTTGTTGGCCCAAGTGTAATTTTTTTCTATGGTTGGTGGTTCAGAACATGTCTCTTACTTGGGATAACTTGTGCAAGAGAGGACTCCAGGGTCCCTCACTATGTATTTTGTGTTGTAAAACTGAAGAGAGAGTCTCTTATCTTTTCTTCCAGTTTCTTTTTCTAGGAGGCTTTGGCACTTTTGGTGGGTGGTGAGGAACTAGGCTTGCTGGCATGTCTCTTCTTTGGCAGATTTATTTGCCTAGTAGAAGAAGGCTCCTATTAAGATCTCATTTCTCTAAGTTGCTTTGGCTTTGGGACCAACTTTTATTATTTGACATTTGTTGTTAGAGAGAAATCGCAAGAATTTCCAAGATGTGTTGTTTGATATCCATCATTTGTGGTGGAGGATTCTTCATTCTGTGGGAGAAACTACTACGGCTAAGTGTGACATGGTTGAGGATGTGGATCCTGAAGAGCTTATTTTTTGTACATGCTTCAATCTTCCTCTTCAGTGAGGGACTGCTCATGGTGTTGGCCAGATCATGAGAAATAGATGTCGTCATCCCCTTCGAAAGATAAGTAGGGAGGGGCATTGGTGTCCTCCTCAAGGGGTGTTGAAAATCAACACGCATGGCTCCTCTCATGGAAATCCAAGCCATGTTGGTATTGGAGGTGTTGGGTGGACTAGTTCTAGGACTATTGAGTTTATCTTTTCTATTTATAAGGGCTGGTATACTAACAATGTGATGGAGGCTCTTTCCATTCTCTACGTTGTGGAGCGTGGCTATGCTCTTTGGTGGAGACAGATTATTTGTGAATCTAATTCCCAGATTGTTGTGACGTTGCTGAAGAGGCAACAACTTGAAGATGCCATTTGGCATCTGGATATCATTATAAAATAGATTCTTACTCTATGTGCTTCCTTGGATTATGTGTCTTTTTGTCATATTTCGTGGGAATGGAATAGGGTTGCAGATTGTTTGGCTAAATGGGCTTTTGGTCATATGCATGATTGGAACATTATGGAAATGGGTCAATTACCCCCGGATTTGTCTCAAAAAGTGGATTAATTAGTGGAGGTTGATAGGAATGTGTAATGCTCTACTTTGTATTGTTCTTTTCTCAGATTAAATAAATTTTTACCCCTCTTTAATCAAAAATAAAACCTATATTAATATTTTTTATGGCTGATAATGTGATGTGTAATCCCTATATACTCTTAGCAGATTACAAATGAAGCATGATTAGAAGAGGAATAAAAATGAAACATGACAAAGGTGCTTCATACATAGTTGTGAAATAAAAGAAAATTACAATTGTATCATTGTGATTCCTGACAGATAACGGATAGAGTAAGACATAAGCGATCGATACAACTAATCTTTGTTTAGACAGAATAGGATAAAGGTACCTAAATATTATGCATCCAAAACGACCCATTTAACAACTACTGTCTTTTTCTTTTTACAAGTAATTACATAAATTTATATACTTATCCATAAGGCCACAACTCAGAGTAAATGGCTTTGGAATTACAGATCATTTCCTCCTTCTCCACCATGCCACTGATATGATTATCGCCAACACAACAACTACAGGCACAACTATTGCTACGACTGTCTTACCGGCACTCCATTTATGGCCCTCTAGTTTATAGGTGTCACAACACTCCAGATATATGGTGGTCCTTTTTTGTTGATTTTGCACAAATTGCTTCCTTACCATTACAAGTTTTGCAAACATTGTTTGGTGGCTGCACCTAAACATTACAAACAAGTAAAGTAAGCAATCATATCAATTGGTTTCTTAACTGTAAACTTTAATCAATGAAGATGTCTTAGAAATCTAACCTCAGTATGAACATCAGTGGTAGCATTGAGCGTAGGACGACTGCCAGCTAGTTTAGGGAGAATATATTCCTGCTATGATTTGAAAGTAATATCAATTGCAACGACACCCACCAAATGGCCCTCTGGACTAAAGGGCTGCACCTCGCAGGAAGAACACAATTAATTTATAACATATAACATATTAAAACATCAAATGTTCAATGGTCAAATTTCTAACTGTAATTTTCAGTTCATTTCCACAATTGTATTAAATTTATTGACAAAATTTGTACTTTGATATAAATTTGCAGGTAGAATGTTTAAGCTTTTTAAAATCAAAATTGTTTAGATCTACAACTCACATGTTTAATTATATCCTATCGACATTTTTGCTATTTAGAATTTCAATTCAAATAATCTTAATATTGATAATATCAACCTAATTAGGTTATCTGTTTGACCAGTTGATAATTGTTCAAAAATAATACTATCATTTGGATAGTTTGTTCGAGGTTAGTTTTATAGACTGCCCTAATAAATATCTTTATTTTTCAGAGTTACAAACTTATTGGGTTTTTGTTGGAAAATTAAATCCTCCTGAGCCTCTTCTCGTCCACCTACCTATCAAGAGCATTCAATGCCTGCAGTTGGAAGATTTTTTTTTTTGGGGATTTCCTTCCCACTTGCTCTTGACGTGCACCTAAAGTCTGTAGAAGAAGTTAATGAAGTTAAGAAATTTTTAATTCCAAATTAAATGCTAGTAGGTGATTTCGAAATTGAGAGGGAATTAGTTAAAAAGAAAAAAAAGGAATGAAGGCATTTTTATTCTGTTAGTTGGAAGAAGAATTTTTCTGTGCAGCAGCAGTCAGTAGATAGAGAATTTTTTGTGTGAGCTTTTGAAAGCTCCTGAATAGCAACAACTGTTTGTTTTGTGTGTGAGTAGAGATTGCTCTTGAAGAGCTCAGTGTAGCTCTTGTCAGTTGAGCTCTTAGCAACTCCTGAAGTTAGTTGTATGTCTGGTTGAGCAGCTCATGAAGCTCCCAGAAGTTAGTTGTCTATAGTTTGAATTTAGTTTCTAAGTTTTATGTTTAAATGTATTTACATTTCCAGCATTCTGAATAGAAAAGAAAGTTGCATGTCTCTAAGTTTATTCCACATTTTGTTTCTGGGTATTTCCAGTTTGGCTAGAAAACATAGCAGTAGCTCTGTGCTTTCTGTGCAATCAAAATTTTTGTCAGCTTTACCTTGGTAGGATACCGTTGTAATATTTCCATGTCCTTCAAAATCCTTGTAAAAATTGGTCCAATATGGTTCATTGGATGATGTGCAAGTGCCATGAAATTCAAGAAGCTGCTTATTTGATATAAGGGATTGTCAAAATTATCTACAATCGTTTCATAGTACCCATCAGATTCCTTAGCAAGATCCTACAAATTTGAAGAGTTTTGAAAGCTATATATATTTTTTTTTTGTAAAACTGCTATTAAGCATTGTAGAGACTCGCTGACAATCTGCTAACTGAAGATTTGAGGTGAAATTTCCATTCGTGAACACCAAAATGACTTGAATAAACAATAAATTTGATTTAGGACACAATAACTTTAAAGAAACACTTATTGGAGGCCTTAATATATTAAATGAAAACAACTTAAATGTCATTATTGTAATTGTGAATTTTTCAATTAAAAACAATGAAACTCTTTCCAAAGTTTAATTGCTAAATCAGAAGCCTTTCTATTAAATTTCTTATACCAAGATTTTATCGAAAATGGGAGAATAAAGAAACAGGACTAAAGTTGACAAACAAAAACCTTAGCAGCTAAGCATTTAAATTACATTTGGATCTTCATCTTAAATCTATGCCTGTTATTTTATAATGTAACATAAATGCCTTTAATATATAGGCATGGGGAATAAAGAAACCATCAAAATGTGTAAGTATAAGTAGAAATGAACAATATATTATTGAGATAGTTTGGTAGTTGGGAAGACATTTATCTCTCTAAATAAACATTAAATATTCTTTCTTCATTTAATGTTTATTGGGTAGGATAATTATTCTAAAATTATTTTGATATGGGTTCTTTTAATTAGACTTGATTAATTATACAATTCAATAACTTGTACTTATTATGTTTATCATACAACAATATGTCTATCATTTTAGATGGCACAAATATCTATTTGAGATATAATTCAAATTATGTTCAAATGTATATATGTGGTCACATTTTATCTTATCAGATTAGACGAATAACTAGTCAAGCTACAATTGGAAAGTAGGTTAGGTAACAATACCATTATATTTAGACCCAATCTCTATTCTTCATTGCATTTATCTTCTCTTCAAGAAAATTATGTCTCATGTTATAACTTGTTACATAATCATTTATATTATTAAATTTATCTTTGTAGCTGTGCAATTTTTCATTGTAATTAAACAAACAAATTCCCTCTTCTAAGATAATATTTAAAAGGAAATTAAAGATTTTAAAAAATATAGGCTAGTTAAATAATTATAATTAATTAAATGTAAAGTAGTGTATGTTAAAAAAATTATAAGATGGGACTGCCACTTTAATAATTTGAAACAATTATTTTAGAAAAATAGATGAAATAGAATGTTATACTTAGATAACCAAGAATGATACCAAGAACATAAGATTCTTGAATATTTATAAAGTCAACCTTCAAACAATACCTCATTTTTAGCATGATTGCTTGAATCTATGTTGCTCTAGTATGTGTTTAAGGTCACAACTATGTACCTTTACTTTAGATTCCTCCAAGTAATCTTTAGAATTTTATTTGAAAATTTATTTCATGTCTAGTTCTATACTCTATCTTTTTGGAAAATTAAGATTTGTGGTATTGATAATGTAGAGTAGGGGGATTCGTCACCCCCAAGGCTCTAGATCATGGGAGAGCCTCAAGGAATAAACTATCCTAAACTACCTAGGTTGACCAAAAGATAAAAAAAAGGAAAGATATGTTGAAAATGAAAGAAAAATAGGACCGTGTTTCCCTTTGGCTAATGACAGGCACAATTGCGTGATCCCACAATAATGGGTTACAGTTCTTGGCCAACCTTGACATTAAAATCAGGATTTTTCACCAGACATTCACTTTCTTACACCTTTAGCAGCTAAACCATTAAGGTTTTGAAGATAAATAAAACTAGTCATTTGTTAGATATTTTGTGTAGATTCTAATTTAATTTTTTTAAAAAAATTAAAAAATAAATTGTGAATCATTTTATGTAATTTTTAATAACTTATTTTTTCTACTATTTAGCATTTTTAAAAAGTGATGTTTACTTTGGCCCGCGTAAATTTTTTTATAGATACAATAAAATTCTAATTTTTAAAATACAAATTGTTCACACCAATATCTAGGGAATGGATATTTTTTCATAATTTTTTGTTACATATATTTTTTTAATTAATTTTCCAAGTCAGTGTAATTATAATTTGGACAGAGGTGTACTTTGGCCCACATAACTTTTTTTGTACTCATTTGAATTAACTTATTCTTTTTTTTTTGGAATAAGGACATCAATACCTAGTGCACATGTATTTTTGAGAAGTTTTTTCTCTATTTTTCTATTTTTTCATATGTGTGAAATAAAGAACTTGATGTTCATTGAAAATCCTACATTCACAAGAAATAAAAAATAAATATAATAATCAAATTAAACATATTTAAAATTATACTTTTTGGGAAGCTTATAATAAGGGTTGTAGGCATACAAAACATAAATTTTAAATGAATTCATTTGATCACCCAAAGGTAAATCAAAAGTGGTTTTTTATTAACATTTTGATAGGTGTAGAGGAGACTCGATTATAGGTATGGTTTAAATCTAACAAGGTTCTATCCAAGGGGGTCTGATCTAAGGGGGTTTGATCAATCCCTCTTTAATTAAAATAATTTAAATGGAACCTTTAAAGTCATATATCATTGTATTTTCTAAAAATATGTGATTTCAGACAAAAATCAAGATGTCCCAAAAAGTGTAACCCATTATTGTGGTAGCACCCACTTTTGGAAACCAAGCGAGTAGACTACAAGGGTAGATCAGACTACAAATCAAAAAACTCTTTATCTAAGGACAACAGTATGGGAATCAAACATCAACACATCATATTGGAGTCTCAGGGACACATTGGCATCCTATATGGATAGAGGGTTGAATAACAGTCAAAGACACTTAATGTCTACTTACAACCTAAATATCAAAGTTTTACAGTTTGATAGTTTGATAGGAAAATACATAAATGAACAATACAATAAGAAGATTACTAGAAAGGATTATTCTAATGATGAAAATGATAAGGGAAGTGTACGAAATATACTATCCCATGCACAGTCAAGCTCTCTAGCTATAACTCCAAGTGAAAGAACCTGCACGTACACACATAGAAATAGGTAAAGTGTTGGGCTATGTTTTCAGCTCTACCTTAGTCAGATCCCCATTTTGGTGTTCCCACCTCCTTGGAAAACCATATATGTAACAATATAGAGAAGAAAATATAAAGGAGAGAATGGATATGACACAATAAGGTAGAGAGCAATGACAAGTTGAATGCTACTCTACAAGATGATAGATGCAAGAAAATAAAAAGACACAATGTTACCTTCCTTGATATAAGCACTCAAGACTGATAGAGGAAGGAGAAAGAATGACACCACCACGCCAAGGAGATAGAACTTCGTAAACTAGCAAGGAAGATGATGTTGAAGCAAGGCATTGTAGAGACCTAGTACAAAGCTAGTAGTAGGAAGATAGAGAAAGAATGATCAAGAAGAATTGTAAGAATGAGAAAATTAGCTTGAGAGTGAAAGAATTAGAATGAAGGAGTGATAGAAATTATAAAATAGAGGCAAAGAGTAATTTTTGATTAGCCAAGACCCATTAGAAAACATTACATTTATGATCAACAGGAAATGGAATGCTTCTATGGATTCTAGAGGAAAGAATCTATTAGGATGATAATGCAGTACGTGGACATTTGTGTGGTGTGCGCGCATCCCTAAAAAATATTTTTCCACTAATAAAAAAGATAGGGACACATGGGAAGATTAGGAAGATGACTGGAGGTTTATGCATCATGGAACTTGTAATTCTAAAGTAAGGGTAAATAAATGAGAAAATTTCCTAGAGTGCAAGTTTATGCCATTACATTTTCCCCCCACTTTAGCTAGTATACATGTCAATGTGTATGTGAGATAGAGTAGAAAGAGGTTGAAGAGAATATATTGAATGCATCTAGGAAGTAGATCTTCCATCTAGCATACCTTGACATGTAAGAGGGAGCTCCACCAAGATGCAAAGATGGGATGAGTCTTTGATCCTACAAAGCTAGTTGTGATCTCACCACAAACATGTTAGGTGAAAAAAAATCCAATAATAAGACATGCATTCATGAGACTCAAGAAAACACAAGCCAACATGATAAGACATAGTCTAATGAGATAGACATAAGACACACATTGATTAGATAGATAAGCATGTGACTGTTATAAACTGCATTGTAGGTCATTCACAAAAAAATGTGGGTCTAGTTAGGTTGTCCCCAAGCTAGAAACCAAGATATAAGATGTCTGGCACAAAGACATGCAACATCAAATATTAGGTTAAAGACACATTGTCAGAAACCAAAGAATTATTTTGAAAAGTATAACTTTCAAAGGGGGTTCTTTTGGTAGGGAACTCTTCAAGACACCAACGAGACAATTCAAAGGAACACACCAATTGAAGACAACCCATTTTCTACAAGTTATTCTATCATTAAGGGGTCCTTTTGAAAAATCTTTCATCATGGAATCAGTTGGAAAAAATGCTAATTTTTAAAGTATATTTTTTAGACTCTTTTATTTTAAAAAAATTTCTCCTCTCTCAAATGAAAATTTTTAGACTCTTTCACATACAGGATCCTTTTGGAAAAAAAAATCATCTAGGAGTCTTGAGAGAATACAAAATTTTAAAAAATGAGATGTTTCAATAAGGGATTCTTTCATCAAGGAATTCATTTTATATAAATTTGACACCAAGGAATCCTTTTGAAAGAATTCATGTTATTGAAAATTAGAAAAGCATGGTCACCCCCCCTTAAGATGATGTGTGCTACACAAAGGAGCACATGGCTCCTTAAGGAGAGGAAGGAGAGCTATAGATGAATAAATCAAGAGACAGGGGGATCTAAGAATTCATGGTAGATCTATTCATAGATACAAATAGTAAGGTGTATGAAAGAATGGTCATGAATCCCCAAAGTTCTCAAAACATGAAGAAGAGTACATGAAAACAAAGTGAAAATAAAAATTGGGTCAACATGGAAGAAGGACTAAATTCCCCCAATGCTTTGGATCATCCCCAACATCAAAAAGAAATTTCATGAAACATAGAAAAATGATGATACAAATAAAAGAAGTGCATGAAAAATTTTATGCACTTGTATTTAAGAACCTACAAGGGTAGCAAGGGTCCTCCAAGAAGGCTCACAAACATAAAAATATGAGCATGTGGGAACACAAATATACAAAAAAATTTAATCTACATATAAATAGGACATACCAACATAGTCCTCATCAACCAATAGGTCTTCCTACTCCTAATATATATCATTGTAAGGGGGTGGATGGGCCTACAAGGGTGGGATAGAGAGGGTGGTACCCTCTAACTTTCCTACAACAAGGGCCAAGGAAGAAGGCTTCTCAAGTTCTTCACTGAGATCTTATGAGGTAAAATTGATCGATCTTGCAAAGATCAAGGAAAAAGTTGGGATGTCATCCATCGAACTAAATATGGAATTTACTAGAGTGTCATGTGTCAATTGGGTGGGAGAAGAATGAGACACCCAAAAGTCACTATCGGCCTTGAGAAGAGGGGAAGTTACTAGGTATAGGGATGTACAGGCTGTCTCCATTATGAGGATGGTGCAAGCCAAAATAGGACTAGCTTTCGAAGAAGGAAAACACTACTTCTGACCTTCACTCACAATGAGGTCATCCTCTAGCTTGCTCTTTAATGAAAGATGTGGGATCCACATAGAATAAGTGGAAGTGAAAGAGGAAGAATAAAAAGATGCAACATACACCACCATTGTATTCAACATGTCAATAGGTTGTTGTATTGTCAAAAAATGGGTCCCTTTACATTTTCACACTTGTTTGGGCTCTCCTTGTGGATTTTGGCTTAATGTTGCCTTGATTTAGTGTAGTTCATGAGTAGCCAAGGAAGTGAAAAAAGAATCACCTTCATCCTAAGAGGATTACTCCAACTCATCATGATAATATATTTTTTATTTTTATTCTTTACCTCCATACAATATATTCTTAGATGTCTAATATTGGTGTAGTTACAACACTTTGTGTCAAACTTACCAAGATATTTGGTGATGACAAGGAAATAGGGGTTCCACCTTTTGGGAGATGGAACCTAGTGTTAGGACCTATTTCATTCTTAGTTCATTAGGAAACCAAAATACCTCAACCAAGTGACTCAATGGAGGGAAGGAAACACAAGGGGGTCTCCTTAGGTATGATTATAAAGGGGGATTCACCATTAAAGTGAAGCTTCAAAGGAGAAATGCAAACCCTATGCACAAAACCCTAGAAACTTAAAACATGAAGTTAGATGAACAAACATAACTCAAATAGAAAGGAACCTGGTAAGCTGATGGATTCCAAAAAAATCTGTAACTCTAAAGTTCTAATTTTTGAAGTGCACTTAGAATCATACACCAGGCTGGGTGATTTAGTCCTACTAATGGAATCTAGGTAGAATCTAAAATCTTTAGATGACAAACCAGGATCTATAGAAAACTGGTGAAAAGAGGTATACTAGGAATCATATGCCCAAAGGGATGATTTAGTCCTAGTATTAGGGTTTTAATAAAACTTTTATATCCTCGAGTGATCTTCTATACTTTTCATCTTGTTCGATCTTCATGTTTGAAAAGTCTAAATTATGATCTGTAGGTGAGTTTCCATGAAGATCACAACTTCTTGACAACTTTGACAACTTTCTCTAATCTTGCAACTTTTTCTTTAAAGGATATTCAAACTCTAAATCACCTAGATCTACAATCACACATGAAGAGGGAGAAAATTTGCAGTGTTGGGGGATAGGGGTTTTCCTTGTTCAAACCCCATTTTGGTAATTAAACCTTGCAATGAAATAGAAAAGCATGATGCAATGATGAATGAAAAAATGTAATATTGTAACTCACTAAAACCTTGAGATAAAGGTTGCAAAATTTTGTGAAATGGATCCAATGGAAGTGGATCTTGACTCTTGATTGTTGATATGAGATAATTTCTTTGAATGATTTCTTGAATCATGAAAACCTACATCACAAATGCTAGCTCACAAACACACATAATGCATGATGACTTTGACATGATGCTTGAATATTGAATAATGCTCCAAAATGCTTGATAATCAGCTCTTGAATGCTCTTGAATGATCTCTTGATCATAATTTTTCTATAATGCATAAGTACTTGAAAGCTTAGGTGAAATTATGCGAAATAACCTTGTATTTAAACTTGTTTAAGCAAAATTTCCAAAAATTACATGTTCACTACAAGTTGACATCAGATCTAGCATAATAAAATCCTACAAAGAATTTGATTTGAAATAGGTCTTGATTAAAGCATGACACACACACCAATTGGGCTATATGAGTCAATGTCTTAAACATGGGACACAAACTCCAAAAAGTGTTAAGTTCATTGCAATGTTCAAAATCATGCCCTAGGACCTAGGAGAGACCCATACACCTGAGGTGGCATAAGAATCCTAGATCACTAGATCCAGAACACACAACCTCAAACATTGAATTATGATTTTCCATTTATTAAATGTTGGAATTATCCTAAAAAAAATGCATTAAATTAGGCTTGTGGATGCAAAATAAGATAACATAAGACATAAAGAAGCCCAATTTTAGTAGGGAGGCCCCAAAAAAGTGTGAAAATGTAAAGGGATACATTTTTTCTACACTACATTTGGATACCCTTTAGCATTTGGATCTAGACTTATCTTTCTTCTTTTCCTACTTTAATTTTTCTTTGGATGTTCTATGGGATAGTAGGGCCTCTTTAGCCAACTTACAATGATTCCTTCTCATTTCTTCTAAAATAAAATATGCAACCAATTTTTTCATCTTGAATGTGGTGGTAGTGGTCCCAATTGTTGGCCCACAATTGTCATTGCAGCAAAAGATCGAACTATTAATTCTTGATACAACTATCAAAGTTAACAGATCCACAGGAGGTGGTTAGTCCATGTCACAAATACCGAGGGGAGTGATGGCCATCTTCCAACAAACTCCCCCTCAGCATTAGCCGAGGGGATTCAAACCTGAAACCTTTGGCTCTGATACCACTTGTTGGCCCACAGTTATCGTTGCAACAAAAGATCGACCTATTAATGCCCAATAAAACTGTCAGAATTAACGGATCCACGGAAGGTGGTTAGTCCATGTCACAAATCTCGAGGGGAGTGCTAATCATCTACCAACACCAATGGCCATAAAAATGTGATCTCGTGAATGTGGAAAAGAACATATAAAATTCATATACCAATCCTCCTCCATTTTCACTCCTATGGAGTGCAACTAGATAAATTTACCATATCTTAAGGAACTTAGATGTTGAACCATATACCCACAATCCTCCATCCTAAGGGTAAATAGATTATTTCTTAGGAAAGAATTATTCACTAGAGATTTAGTTTGATAAATTTCTCTAATTTTCCAAAGATTCATTGTAGTAGTCTCTTCAAGCACATTCAACAACACCAAATTAATGAAACTAGGTCTAATAAGCACATTTACTTTTCTATCCATTTTATTACAATCTTCTCATGATGTAGCTATATGTTTAGATCCAAATGCTAAAACCCATAGATCTCAATTTATGAACATACCCTCCATTTTGAATTTCCACAACTCAAAGTTTGTGCTTGAGAATTTATCCATCTTTATCCTTGATGTATTTTCTATATCTTCATACAATAAAAAAATCCTGTAAATATTTAATATCCCACTCAAATAAATATTACTATAAGATAAAACCTCTACCCAACACCTATAATTTGAGGTGTTTAGGATTTCATACCAAATAAAAGGAAGCAAGGTACACAAAGAAATCTTTGTACACTAATATTGTGAGTATAGTGTTGTAAAAATTTTAGACTTTTCACAATTAGAAAGAGTATAAATAATTTTAAATATAAAATAAAATATATAGACCATAGCATAGGTTCATGTGGGAAAAAATTCATTAAGAGAAAAAAAACCCATACTAAAAAGTTGCTCAATGTATTATTTAGAAAATCAAAATTACAATAAATTAAAAAAAAATACCAAATAAGAATATCACCAACCAAGACATTTGGAAGTTTTTTTACATCTCAATAATATCTACAAAACTCTAAACTCAACCTCTGTAGCATCTAATATATAAGAGATACAAAACCCAAAACCATTAAATTTTTAATAGAAACTCAAGATGTGAAACCACCCATAAATGACACTAAAATTTGTCTTATGATATGTCATAATACACACCATAAGTTGTTTAATAGGTGCAAATTCCCTTTACAACTCTATTATGTGTCCAACCTTTTTTGTTTCCTATGTAAACTTCTAGAGGCCAATTGGGTCAATTGAGGGCGTTTTTTTTAAAAAATGAAGTAATTGAAGAGATCTATACAACAATCACCACCATATGTAGTTTCAAGAAATTAATTTTTTATTTTATTTTTACCAAAAAATAAATTTATAGCTTAGAAACTCAGTTTTTCCTTGTTATATTCAAACATCACACTTTTTGTAATACTTACATTAGGAGGAAGGTTGAGACATCTTTCCTAATAGAAATCTTGAGAGGGGGTCTTATTAATTCCATGTGGGTCAAAAGCTAAACCATAAAATCATTACAACATTGTCATGTATGCCCATATAGTTTTAGGCACTTATGAACCTAGGCTAGAATCACAAGGAAGCTAGCTCACATTTGAAGGATCCCATGTTTGTGACCTCCATAAAAATACATTTCTAACTAACCCTAACAATTTTTAAAATATGTTGAAGTTTTAGATTGATAAATGCATTGTCACATTGGATGACACCTTCATTATGTTGAAGAGATTCAATACTATTAGTCATTGTATATTACTGAATTGGAAGGGGTAGGTGGTTGGTCATCCATCTTTGTAATTTATTTATTTTTAATCTATCATTAGGTGTGTAAAATTGGTGAAGCCTAAAAAGATACCATCAATGCCAATCATAATCCGCATGACATAATGTATCAAATCTTCCCATAAGGATATTATAGAATAAACAAGTTTAGGGGAAATAACAAGGTATGCCACCATGATCATCCTCCTAAAAGGTAGAGAAATACAACACTTGATATGATGTCATCATTAAGATGCTACGTTAGAGAAAATTAAATATTTTATCCTCTTGAAGTAAAATACATATAAAGTATCAATCCTTTGACAAACTAACCTTAGAAATTACCTATGAGAAGAGTATATAACTGCAAGAATGACCACGTAGAGGAATCCTTGATATAAGCTTAGCATGTACCTATAATCATATGTTAAAACTACATATGTATTTCCTAAAAAGGTGTTTTGGTATGGTGCATAATAAAATCACCAAGGAAGATGTAGCAATATTTTCCTCTAGTATACCTCCTTGATGATTCATTATTGCTACAAGGTGAACTATTTAAGTGCATTAAAGGTTGATAAATCTATGTAGATATTGCAAAAATAGTGGCTTAGCTTTGTGGGGCTGAAGAACACTAGGGTATTAACTCATTTTATAGATATACTAAACGTTTGATCACTTATTTTAATGGTTTTAAGAGCTGACAATGGTTTCTAATATTCAAATCTAGTCCAATATTATCTTTAGCATTTGAAATATGGGTTTAGAAGATTAGGTTGAGGGTTCATTGGATGATAGGATGACAATCTCATAAATTATGATTTAGGCCCTAACACATAAAATAAGAACTAAGAATGTACATATAAGTTACCATCTTCAAAAATAAAAGGAATCCCAATTGAATATCTACAGATTCCTTTAAATTAGATGTGAGATTCCAATTTGATGTACACACATTTATGAGGTTATACACAAAAGAGTCTTACAACTCATGAAAAATAAAAACCCATCATAGCTTAATGGCTAGAGTTCCAAAGCATGTTCCACCCAAGTAATGAAAAATGATTTTAAGGTTATATGCCTCAACCTAACATACTTTACTAACCACTCAAATCTTATTTCTTAAAGTTATTACATTTGATCAATTGTAACAAATAAATAGTAAATAATTTGAAGTAAATATAAACTAATTATATATCATATTTTCTATGTGAATCGTACTTATAATTTAGAATAAAATCAGAAAATAATTTCTATCATATTTTTTAAATTTGTTTATATATATAATTGAATAACAATTTCTCATATAATATACTTAAGCTACCAATAATATATTTCCATTCTTTTCCAAACATAGATCCTTCACACAAATGTTTGACACTTAGTTTTTTTTAATTTTGTAAATAAATATTTTACTATTAAATTTTCAATTGATAATCTTTGTAATTTCAACTTTTAATGAATAAAACCCAAACTCCCTATAATAGTTTTCAATTAAGCTGGTTGAGCGAGAAGAGTCGTTCTACAATGGCACAGAGCAGGATTCACCTAGAAGAGGGTGAAGATGATGAAGATTGGAAGTCAAAGGACAAAAGGTGTGAATCGTAGGATGAAAAGGAGGATGAGCATCTCGTGGGCATCTGGCTTGAGGCCTATCACATTGCCTCTAGTAGAGCATGCTTTGAAGTGAAACATCCTGCCTTGAAGGTTTCTTCTGTGGAACTTGCAGCTCTGAATGGTGGTTGTTTCAACGAGTTCCAGTGTAGATTTCTTTTCTCTACAAAAGCTGCTTTGGAGGCAAAGTTGTCTTCTATTGCCGTGTTTTTTTTCAAATGCAGGTGTGATTATTGTTGGGTTTTCTTCCTTTTATCCCTCCACACCTTTGGGTGTGGCTGACATCTCTTCTCCCTACGACGATGGGGAGCCTGATCAAGTCTCTTCTACCACCTCTCCTACCACCCAACTCTTGCTCAATGGTGGCACTGGTTTGGAGCATGAGGCTCCGTGTTTTAGGGGAAGATAGGTTGATTAAATCATAGATTCATGCTGTCAAGGGCTCTAAGGCCTCCCCTTCTGCTCTATCTTCGGAATACTGGACAAGTAGATCTTGTTGGGCATTGCAAATCTTTTATTCAATCTGTACATATAATCACCATATCAAAGAAATTGTTTTCGTTTGGTAGATTATGTGATTATGTGGTGGACAAGGTTCTCCCTTCGATGATCACTTTATCTTCCAAGCTTGGTAATTGGATAAAACAAATTATTTTTTAGGAGTCTCTTTTGGTCTATCACAATTGCTCCAAGGCCAATCATGTGACAAGGTGGTGTCTAAGCAATAGGAAAATTCATACAATCCAGTAGAAAAAAGAACGAACATCGCTTTCCCCTTGCATTGAGGAATGCATGATACTTTCAAAAGAGCTACCAAAGTTGAATGGTAGGGATAAGGAAATTAAAGAAAGAAGCGATTTAACTCGGACCTGCATGGTCTCTAGCTCAGATTCATGAAGATTAACCAAATATTTTCATGTGATGGGATCAAGAATGAAGATGATCCATTACTACTTAAGTCATGATAATTTACTAATTTAGGAAGACTAGCTAGGAAGGGCTGTTTAAAGGTAATGTTGGAAGGGGCAATTTATTGTTCGTTTGAACATTTTAGCTTTAAATCATTTTAATTTGTTTTTTTTTTGTTCTTTGGGTTGTATGCTTTTTTTTGTTATGTTTAATCCTATGGGCTATGATGTTAATTGTCTATTATTTTATAGTAGAATTTCTTTGTCTTGCTCCTTGTTATCACTTTCTATAATTGGTTGTGATCCATTGTTCTTATCTTCTCACTTTGTAAAAATGGTTACAACCCTTTCCAACAGCCTACTTTACCTTTATAAAAAAATATAATTATATTTTAGACATAATATCCAATAAGTGTTAGTCTTTAGTAGACAAATATAAAATTTAAAGAATAATAATAATTTTTTTTTTCAAAAAGCTTATAAAATGGATTATTTACTTGTAGCATTTCATGTTTTTATGACTTAATTTTACCACATAAGATTATTTCATCCTCAAAATAATCTCTTATTGAGAAAATTTGAAACTTTTGTAATTTTATCTTAACTTTTTACCTTGACCTCTATTTTAGGTATTGTTTTTAACTATTAACAGGGTATCAAATAAATCTTCAAATTTTCATTCATAAATTTTGGTGATTGTGTAAAGATAATTGTCACAAATTTCAAAAGAATTAAATATTTTGACATTAAAAAAATCTTTTGTAATTTTGTATAACTTTTTGCCCCAACCTCTTAGTTGAGAAATATTTACAATGTTGGAATGATATTGAATAGACCTACAACTTTGTTGTTATGTTCTTTTAATGATTCCCAATATATTTGAAAAATAATAGAAAATAAGATTTTGACATATATAAAAAATATGTTATTTTATTATGGAACAAATCTAAAGCAATCCATAAGGAAGTGTGAAAAGTGTGTAACATAAAAAATATAGGTATGTTCAAAATTTTTCTATGGGCTTAAATGACACCCAAAGCAAAGTATGAAGAAAAAAGTTATGCCAAAATAATGAAATATTCATTTAATTGATGAAAGATTAATATTTTCTCAATGTTGAAAATATGAAAAATATATGTAAAAGTGCCTAAAAAGTATAACATGAAGTTGTATGTCTCTTTAATAATATATTTCTAATGGACCAATTGGCACCTAAAATGGAGGTGAAGAAAACAAATTATTATTAAGTTTCCTTAAATAATAGACATTTTAAGTATTGAATAACGTCTCAAAAATTTAAATTCGAAGTGGTAAGTTTAGTCTAAATAATTTGATTTGGAAGTGGTTTGAAGGGGAAAAGGTTCCACATATGCATCACACTAGGGGTTTTAATCTAACCCGACACTTAGTGGACCCCATATCGCATGGTAGAAAATCAAAATGTTGGAATAGTAGGTAGAGGTTGTTTGGGTAGTTGTATAAACTGTAACAAGGGTTCAATCTAACACATAAGATTGAACCTTCTGGATCAAACCTAGATTAGATCAAACTCTACCTATTTTTGTATGGATTTTATTTTATGTTTGCATTTGACCCAAGAGTGGGACACATTACTAAGCTCCCACCAGCCACTAAAATGCCAAACTAGTTGTATGAATGAATAAACTAACATCTAATTAATTAAAAGTAGTTAAAACAAGTTCACTAATACATCATAAATCTTGGGAACTCTCCCTTACATACAATGGTGTATCATTAGCAACTAAAATTATAGATAGTCAAACAAAAACTATATTTAAAACCTCAATATTCTTCTAAAATGCAACCAAATAAAGACATATTACTCTACTTTACAATAAGCATAAAGAATTCACAAAATTTCAACTCATGACCATATTTTAAAAAGAATATTTACTTATGAAAATTTAATGTTCAAATATTTAACCATAAATTTAACCCTAAAAGATAGTACAAAAATATTTAAGGTTAATTTAATTGTCTATTTATGTTTATTTTTATTTTATAATTTATATTTAAATTGAATATTTTATTTATAAATGTTTTTTTATCATAAATATTTTTTTGTTTTTATATATATTTTTTTAATTTTGAAGAGAATATATAAATTGTAAAAGAATATATAAATTGTTCTTCTTGACTTCAATGATTAGCAAATAACAATGGTTTAATAGTTTTATCATACACTTTTAATTCAAAATGACATTATTTATATATACAAACACTTTGCTATTATTGTTGTGTGAGATATTTCTCACTGGATGGTGACTACTTCACATTTTTCTATGCAGAAACAATGCATATATAATATATTTTATCTTATTGTGTGATGGAATGAGTGAGAGTATCTTCACCGTATTTAGATTACTATGCCTATCATTCATTCTTTGTAAGGCTATTGAAATGGCTTGTACAAATCCAACTCCATAAGATGTCATTGAATTGTCTGATGTTGGTGTTATTTTATCGATAAGATCAACTAAATTTTTCCTCCCATCTTGAAACTCCCCTAACTCTGGATCATCATGAATGCTCACCTAGAATTAAGCATACAATTATAAATAATAAGAGCAATATTTTAGTAAATTGATATTTTCATTAGATTCATATTTATTTTCACATAAAAAAATTAATGGTAGAACAATGACATTGTAGTTACAATACTTCATAAACTACCTTTCCAATTATATGACAAGAATAAAAACCAATGTATATACACTATTATTATTTTTTTCTATAAATTAAAATCATCCTTTTTTTTAAGGAAGTCTATTTGGAAGTTTAATGATTTTGAACAAGGTCTATTTAAATCTTATTTGCTTTATCTTTTATTAAGGATAAAGTGAAGTTTTTTAAAAGGTCATGATTCTTTTAAAAAAATAAATGTAAATTCAACAAGACTCAACCAAAATCATTAAATTATAATGAAAAATAAATAGCAACAAGGTTGCGCTCTAATAAAAAACTAATAACTCATTGAAATGATCAAACAAAAAATGACAACCACTTGAAAACAAAAACAACATTGACCAACTAAAGATGACATGAATTCAAAATGGTCCAACGAGTTTGGGATACACTATACCTTCCTATTATTTTATCAATCCATAAATCTCTCCTAAGAAAAAGTCCTAATCTTAGAAATCAAGCATGAATCAAAAGAGGGAAAGAGATAAGATGAGAGATTTTCCTAAGCCACATGTTTGAAAGAGTTTTTTTCTCACTTTGTATAGTAGGGAGCATGATGTTTCAAAGGTATTCATAGGGACTTTGCAAGTACATTTTATTCTTTGTTCATATGATAATACATTATGGATGTTTTTGGAGGCTAGATTTTTCCTTCATGAGGGTTTTCCCAAGGTATGTATTGTGTCATCTTGGTTGTATGTTTGTTTATTCTCTTACATTACAAATTCTAGATACTTGTTTACATATTTTTCTTTCATGGAGCTATGGAAATATTTTAGTATAGCTAATTTTTTTATTTCATTTAGTATTAGAGGGGCTAGTTGTCAAGTTGTGGGAGGAGATATTTCTAGTATTATTAACCAATCAAAAATATATTATTTTATGCATTATTGAGTCCATGGATTTGGAGGAGAAGAATGTAGGAACTTTCAACATTAAAGTTATTTTTGTATACTTATTATAAATTTAGATTTTGATAGAGATTTGACAATTGATTGTATTATTTGTGCTCTTACTATGATGGTTTTAGGAGTGAGATTTTCTATAGACTCCTTGAACAAAAATTAATGTCACCATTGATTCATTAAGGCCCAAAAAACTATATTTTCATATATAGCATCACTATATTTGGTGAACTCATTTGGGCATTTTTAGTAGTATGGAGATAAATATGATAAAAATATTTCATAGAACCATATGGAATAGATATATGAGATCTATCATATTTGCAATATATAGTTGAGCATAATGTTTCCATTAAAATATATAACAAAAATTGACAAGATTTTTGTATGTCTACAAATAGTTTTAAAAAAAACTATTTCCATCTTGTCATTAATATAACATACACATTTTTTAGTTTAGAGGGGATGGAACATAAATGGGGAAAACTCCATGTCCTATGGTGAACCAATCAATTGGGGCTTAGTCCTTATACATAATTCAGCACAACCCTTGATTATGGCTAGCATATGGGGCTATACCCAATGCCTCCTAATTTTATTGTTGATGTACCACCACCATTGATAGACCATGAACCCACCACCCAACAAACATCTATGCTTAGTTTAAATTCCATAAATGGGATGGTAATTTATAGAGGGAAACATTCACTCCAAAATTCTTTTTTTTTTTACTTCTTATAATCAACATAAATCTATTTCCAAGCACATTTCTATCATACCAATGGTAGATAGAAAAATTAGTTTCAAGCTATTTTTTCTTTCCTTATTCTAATAGGTCATATCTTGTGTATATAGTGTCTAATTTTGGACTTCTTATAGGTGTCAAAGATATTTTTTGGAGCACTTCATAGTGGATAAAGTTTAGAACTTTCTTTTGATTTATTCACTTACATATATGTTTTATTCATTTATTAGTTCCTTTGATTTTGATAAATTTGTGAGTTTTTAGCAAATTAAATCTAGCAATGATTTTGAATTTGAGTCTAAGAATTTAATTAAATGTTTATCTTTGATTGTTCTTAATTGAAATTTTTATAGATACATTACTAAACCTCTATGTTGCATTATGACATCTATGAGTTGTGCAGTGTTGCAGGCTATCTATAATTATATATTGCACACATAACTCAAATGTGGTCAAAACTATACCCATAGATATTTAAGCATAGATGTAAATTTTATTTGGTTGTTAGTTTGGCCATTTGTTTCATTGGTTTTATTATCATTATGTAGTAAAGAGAGACAATGTTTCTAGATAAAATTATATTTTTGGATCTACACTTGTTGACTATATGGTATAGATGCATGAGATTTGGTGGGAATTTAATGTTGGTACATTTGGTGGTGTGATGCAAGAGTATCATTTTATATTGTTATATATTTTGATTAGAATGAATTTTTTAGGTTTTCAATCACAATTTAGGAGGCTTTTATTTAAGTTTGGACAAATAAGTAGTCATAAATTTTAATTTTTGGTGTTTTTATTCAATCCCAACTACCTAATTAGGGGTTTGACTGCTTAATTTGTAAAGTTTGGGTTTCATGCAATGAAAGAGGTGTTTATGGATGATGTTACACTTTTTAAACATGAAATTTTTTTTTATGTCATTTTGGGGAGAAACAAATGAAGTATTTATTTGTAGGTATGTTGGCAAGGTGTTACTAGTGTTCTAGACATTCATTTTTGCAAAATAAGTAAAATTTGAAGCTATTTGTCTAATTTTCATGATTATGGAGTTGTTAAGGGTATATAAAGACCTAATGCATGTGGTTTTAGGTTTTCAAAGAGGATAGTAAATCAGAAAACATTTTTTTTTACTTGTTGCCCTATCAAAACCTTTCTTAGGGTTTTAAGGAAGAAATTTGTGTTTTTGAAGAAATACACCTACCCAATTGATAAAATTTGGTATGTAGGTCTATGGAAACCTACTTAATTTTTTTTACAGTTTGGGCACTTGTGAGGGTATTATTAAAAATACTTAGTTTTGACAACTTGGAGGGATAATTAGGACTAATAATAGTCTACTTTAAAGGGTTTTTATTTCATTTTGGAGGATGATATCGTAGTGATATTTGTGTCTCCATAAAGGGTGTCTGAAAGTGTGTTTATATTCCCAAGAACCTCCATAAAATCATTGTACCATCAAATTTTATCTAAAAATAGGGTTACTAGGAAGATACAATTTGTCAAACAAGTCACTAATTATTGTAATTTTGTTGCAAATCCATTTCCCTCTAAATATATTTGGTGTCATAGATGATTTGGCACTTTTAAAAGAGATAATAAAGACTTTATTATGTCTTGGTAAGTTGCATTGGGAAGCCAAAATGGACCACCTAGAAGAGGAATGAGTGGAGGTGGAAGAGGGGGTGTCTAGATGAGAGATATCATTCTTAAAGAGATAAGGAATTTAAGAGTGATTTTGGATGCTAGACTCATAGTAGTAGAGGAACATCAGAGAAGAGTAGTCATCATAAGAAATGTGAGTGATAGAGAGGAAGAACCACAAGTAGTTGAAGAAGAAGAAGAGCTTGAAGAGCTTGTAGATGAAGGAATAGACAAATTGATCAAGGTAATCATGGGACTAGGGTCCAAAAAAAGGTATAGATCCCTATCTATGCAAGTAGTTTAGATGGATAAACACTTATCTATTAGGTTATAGAATTGGACAAATACTTTGAATATGAAAATGTTCCTAATGAAAACACAGTTATTTTTTCTTGTACAAAATAAAAGACTATGCATATCTTTGGTGGGATTTAATACAAGATGAGAGGATAAAGAAAGGTAAGCATAAAATTAAATATTTGGATGGAATGGTAGAAAAGATTAAGGAAAATTTCCTTCAGGTATTGACTGTCAAACTAACCTCTTCAACAATTTTTAAAATTTGAACCCAAAAGAGATGAGTGTCAAAGAGTATCATAGGATACTTATTATAGATTAACCATTAGTTCTAGACATGGTGAAGAAGACATGGATAACATATCTAGTTATCTCAATGTGTTAAAGTGTAATATTCAATATTAACTTAGCCTAATAAACCCAAGTACAATAGAAGAGTGTTACTAGATTTCTCTAAAATTAGAGGATAAGTTGAATAGAAAACATAATTACAATAGTAGGGTAGAGGAAAAAAATTTAGAGGTAGAGGATAGAAAGGACGAAGAATTTCATTTTAAAAATAAAATTAGAACCAATTCTTTTCCAAGAACAATTACATAATCCAAGAGGTGGATTTAGAGGAATAAGATCCTATCCTAGTGTTGAACACACATAAAGAGGTAGTGTATTTGATAGTAAATAATTAATATTTAATAAGTTTGTAGGTCATAGGTTTTGGGAATGTCTAGAAGAATTGAGCAAGCAAGAAACTCAAGGACTGATGGAAAAAATTAGGTAGTCAGAGCAAGAGACTAATGTGTAGGATCCCCATCCCATGTAGAAGAACCTAAAGTTGGAGAGTATTTTTTGATGAGAAGAGTGCTAATAAAATCACCCAATGATAAATAACCTACCCAAATAAAGACTTTTGTTAAAGACATCATGCAAATCCCAAGGTAAATTTTGCAAAATGGTTAGTGATTTAGGTAGCAGTGGTAATTTAGTTTTAGTAGAAATGGTAGAGAAGCTTGGGTTGAAAATAATTCCACGTCAAACTCCATTTACAATGTTTCATGGCTTAATAAAGTATGTAATAAGTGTTATTAAGTAAATAATATTGGGTAGACTTTCATATTCAAAGATATAAAGATAAGGTTATATGTGATGTTATACCAGTGAATGTGTGTTATGTGCTATTGGGAAGGCCTTGCAAATATGATAAGAAAAAAATCACGATGGGAGAAGAAATACTTATACTGTTGAAAAATATGGTAGAAAGCATACCTTGCTTCCTTTGAAAGAAGAAGAATATGGACAAGTGACTAGTCCTAGTGCCTTGATGGTGAGTGAGAAATAATTATTTAATGCAATGAAAGAGGAAAATATGGGTTTTGTACTATTAATCTTACCTAGAAGTGTTATGACATCAACCAAATGAATGAGCTACCTCAAGAGATACAAACCATGTTGGAAGAGTATGATGATATAGTGGTGAATGATCTACCCAATGATTTGCTACCTATTAGCATTATTAGTCATCATATTCCAAACAAAGCTTCCTAAAAGATGATTTCACAAGAAAATGAAGAGATCAAGAAGCATGTGAAAGAACTATTCAGCGAAGTTTTGATAAATGAAATCCTTAACCCATGTTTAGTACTAGTTATATTGGTTCCAAAGAAAGAATAATATTTGAGGATGTGAAAAAATTCATGAGAAAATAAACAATATTACCATTGGGTTAGGTTCCATCTTCTTAGAATAGATGATTTGATTGATTGTTTGTGTGGATCTAAGTACTTTTCTTTGATTGATCTAAATATTAGTTATCATCAAGTAAATATATATAAGAGAAGGAGATGAATGGAAAACTACCTCTAAGACCAATGAGGGTTTGTATGAGTGGCTTGTTAAATGCCATTTGGTCTTACCAATGCTCCAAGTGTACATCTATAAGATAAATGAATAATGCTATAATCTCTTCATTGGTAGATTTGTGATTTTTTATTTGAATGACATATTAATCTATAAAGGGAGAACATCTCAGACACCTTACGATGGTAATGTAAATATTGTGATATGAAATATTGTTGATAAATATCAATAAGTGTTAATTCATGGGGATAAAATTAGTGTACCTTGGTTTTGTGATTTCTTAAGGCTAATTAATGATGACAAGGAAAAAGTGAAATCCATAGCTAATTGGCCAACTCCCAAAATAAATTATGAGGTAAAATGTTTCCATCATTTAAAAAGTATTTATAAGAAAATTTTAAAGAAATTTAGTTTAATTTGTGCACATCTCATAGATACTCTAAGAGGCAATAAAATAATATTTTTTTGGATTGATTTTGGTGAAATGAAATTCTAGATTTTGAATAATAAAATCACAAAACAAGTTATACTATCACTTATTGATTTTAACAATCTTTTCCAAGTTGGCTGTGATGCAAGTGGGGTAGCCATTATATCTATCTTAAGTCAAGAAGGTAAACTTGCTAGACATAATTTAGTGATAATTTGAATGATGGAAAAAATATGTAATCAACTTATGACCTTTAGTTTTATGCTTTGGTTCAATCCTTAAGGAAGTTGAGACATTATTTGATACCTAAGATTTTTGTTATTTTCAATAATAATCATGCACTACAATTCATAACCATCCAACCCAAATTAAGTCAAAGACACATGAAATCGGTGGATTATTTGTAAAATTTCACTTGTGAACATTATCATGTACAAAAATACCAAGCCAAAAAGGTAGCATATTCTTTGAGTATGAGAGCCTTACTCATAAGAGAAATTTAGATTGAAAGTGGAGGAATAAAGTCTCTTGAGGATTTGTACAAATTTGATTTGGATTTCCAAGAATCCTATGAGGTTTGTAAAAAACCAACTATAAGGAATAGAGAACCTTGGATGGACTATGTGTTGAAATATGGATTAATTTTTAAAGGATCACAACTATGTGTACCAAGGATTTCTATGCGAGAAAATTTTATTAGAGAAAAGCATTGTGGTAGTATTTTTAGTAATTTTAGATAATACTTTAGCTCAACTATGTGCTCATTACTTTTGGCCTAAAATTTAATCAAATGTGAGAAAGTTTTTAGAAAGGTGGAAAATGTGTGAATATGCCAAGGGACAGAGTACAAATGTAGGTCTTTATTAGCCTTTATCGATCCCAAATAGACATTTGGACTCCATTAGTATGAGATTTTTATTTCCAGTGTACCTAGAACCCAAAGAGGACATGATTCAATATTTGTTGTAGTAGAAATTTTTTCTAAAATGAATCATTTTATAGCATGCAAAACCACTAGTGATGCTACTCATATTTTTGATTTGATCTTCAAAGAGGTGGTTAGATCACATGATATTCCACTAATAATTATATTATCTATAGAGATACTAAATTTGTGGGACACTTTCAGAGGAATTTATGGAATAATTTGGGAACTAATTTAAACTTTAATTTAGCATACCACCCTCTAAGTGAAAAAATATAAGTGTTCAATAGAGCTTTGGTTAATCTACTAAGATGATTAACTAAGGACAAACCCAAATAATGGGATCTCATCTTGCCACAAGAAAAAAATTCTTACAATGATTCACATGTAATAGGAGTATAGGAATGATACCTATTCAGATATTCTATGGTTCACATCCCAAAGGTATTTAAGGAAAATGGAGAAAAGAAGTGTTGAGGGAGAGGATTTTGACATTGCTATGCAAGAAGTACATTAATAAGTCAATAAATAGTTAAAGGAAAGTATGAGTAAATATAAGAAACATGCACACCTCAAGAGGAGAGAAGTTAGTATTCATATCAAGGAGACATGGTATTTGTAAGGAAGCTAAGGTAGCAAAATAACTTCCTACACTAATCTTGAAAGGATCATAATGCAAAACTTTATAGATCTTTAATAGTTACAAAAACTTAAACATAAATAAACATAAATATAATGCATACCACAACATAATGATTTATGTGGAGAAACCCTTTTTGGGAGAAAAACCATACATTCCAAAAATTACCCAATATATTATTCTGAAATCACAAATATTACAATATACTTGCATAGAAAGCTTCTTATGTACAAGAGTATCACCACCAATTATCAAGACATGACATGACTGCTATAAGACTCGCAAAATACACCACCATCCACAATCATAGTACAATGCCCTCATTAAATAGGGTTACATTCTAGGGAAAGATAGGCCAACAAAATATCTACCATGAGATCTAAAACCTAATAATGAATGGTCTAGATTTACAATATATCATTTTAATATATGTCTACCATTTTAGGAGTTTCCTAAAAAGTTAACACACTCGTGCATTTCGCTCCTCAATGCCACACCGTGCTCCCATTGTATATTACACCTATCAGTGTAACTAGTAAATTTATATATATCCCATTAATAATAACCTTAATATAATTGCAAGGTTGAGACACATTTTCCAAAAAAATCTCCCACTTGTCAAAAACCTTGCAAGAGCAATGAGACAAAGTAAACATTGTCTCTTAATTGATAGGGGTCAAGAGGGCCATAGTCTCTGAACACCATCTAAAATTATTTGTGCTCACATGCTTAGTTAAAGAATTAACAACATTCATCAACATCTCTACCTTAACGAACTTAACCCTACCATATTTGACTATATATGTAACAAAATGATATGTACATCAATGTTCTTGGTCCTGACATGAAATGTTGGGTTCTTAGCTAGACATATCACACTCTAACTGTCACAATAAATTATCACTGCACCTTGTTTTATTTTAATATATGAACACAACCTCTTAATCCAAATGGATTCTTTATAGGCATGAGTAGCTTCCATATAATCTACTTTTGTAGTGGACAAAGCAACCACATCCTATCACTTACTCATCCAACTAATTGTACCACCAAGTAAAGTTAACACATAAGCACCAATGGATCTTGTACTATCAATGTCACCTGCCCAGTCTACATCTACATAACCATGAATATCAAGGGAAATTTCATCTTCAGTCATATTACTATGATAACATAAGAAATAACCTGGGGTACCCCATAAATATGTGAAGACTCTTTTAACTGCATCCCAATGAACTCTACCAGGATTAGATGTATATCTAGAAAAAACTCTCACTACTTGGGAAATGTCTGGTCTAGTACAAACCATAACATACATCAAAATTTCAACTGAACTCTGGTACTTGGTACTCTACTGATGTCTTCTATCTCTGATGGAGATATTAGACAATTTGAAATAGATAATTTTTTTCCAATTGAAATAGGAACACATAATGGTCTGCAATCCTACATATCAAACCTCTATAAAATTGAGTTGACATTCTTACTTTGGCCAAGTGATAACTTTTTTTTCACTCTATCTCTTTTAATTTTCATCCCAAGAATTTGTTTAGCTACACCAAGATATTTCATTTCAAATTTAGCAGCAAGTTGAGATTTTATTTTTGAAATCATACCTTTCCCTCTATCAATAAATAACATATCATCAACATATAATGCAATAAATAGGAAACAATCACCATTAGTTTTGTAATAAACAGAACGATCTAATTTAGAATTCTCAAATCCCAAACTCAACACATATGTATCAAATTTTTGGTAACACATCCTAGGACTCTATTTTATTCCATACAAATTTTTCTTCAATTTGCAAACGAACTTAATTTACCTTTCACCATGTAGTGCTCAGGATGTTTCATATAAATATCCTCCTCTAGATCACCATGAAGGAAAGTAGTTTCACATCCATTTGCTCAACCTCTAAATCATAAGCAATAGCAATAGAAATACAAAATCTAACGGATGTCATTTTTGCAACAGGTGAAAATATCTCACCATAATCAACACCCTCAACTTGAGAGTAACCTTCACAACCAACCTTGTTTTGTACTTCTCAATATCTCCATATAAACCAATATCTTTCTTGAACACCCATTTGCAACCAAGAAAGGTTAATGGAACTGAATCCAACTTGAGATAGAAGTGGATTGATTGGGCTGACAAAGATGACCAACTTAGGATGGATGACGATCCGAAGTTGGTTTTGATGGATGACAATTAGAGATGAACACCTAGGTCAATTTGGACAACTGCTCTAACGAGGTTTCAATGGGATACCAATGGTCTGAAATGTGGAAATGATAATTAGAAAGTGGGTTCTGAATGGGTGAACGGATGCATGAGCTGAGGGGGTGAACATTTAGGATGGCGAATGGATTCTTGAAATGAGTGGTCGAATGTCTGAGATGAGAAGACAAATGATCAAGATTGTAGAGTGACGGTCCCGACTGGAAAAGTGGATAAAAAAGTTGATTGATCAAGGGTCAGGTCTGCCCCTATACAGGGCAGGTCCGCCCAAGGAATAAGAACTGATCAAATTTGGTCCAAATAGGCCTGAAACAAGTTGGTCAATAGGTCAAGTCTACCCCTGGATGAGGGAAAGTCTGCCCAAAGAGAAAAACTGATCAAATTAGGTCAAAATAGGCCTGAAACAGGTTGGTGAATAGGTCAATTCCACCCCTGGATGAGGGAAAGTCCACCATGGAGAAAAACTAATCAAATTAGGTCAAAATAGGCTTGAAACAGGTTGGTGAACAGGTCAAGTCTGCCCCTAGATGAGGGAAAGTCCATCCAAGGAGCAAAATTAATCAAATTAGGTCAAAATAGGCCTGAAGCTGGTTGGTGAACAGATCAAGTCTGCCCCTAGATGAGGGAAAGTCTGCCCAAGGAGAAAAAGTTGGTCAAAATCCACCAAAACAGGCTCCAAAGGACTGGTTTTTAGGTCAGGTCCACCCCTAGATGAGGGTAAGTCTGCCCAAGGAGCAAAATTTGGTCAAAATCCACCAAAATAGGCTCCAAAGGACTAATTTTTAGGTCAGGTCCACCCCTAGAAGAGGGAAAGTCCACCCAAGGAGAAAAAGTTGGTCAAAAATGGCCAAAGCAAGCTCCAAAAGCACTACTAATAGGGCAGGTCCGCCCCTGGATGAGGGAAAGTCTGACTATGGAGGGTTTAACTTGACTTTTGACCAAAAAAAAAGACCAAGGCAAAGGACTGCCGGACAAACGTGCATTAATCAAAAGGCTATGGCAAAGTGAAGTAAATCGACAATCACTAGTTTCGCATTAAAGAAGACAATACCCGACAATCACAAGCCTAAGTCTAAAGAGACGCGAACCAAGTAATCGTCCGCCCACCGCATCCCTATCCAAACTGTGAACACCAACCTATTACAAGCGTGAGTCGGGAACCTAAAAAGGCTCAGACCAACTCTTCACATCATCCTGATGCTTTGCCAATTACAATGTAGTTGGATTGAGGTACAACTTTTTCTCTCACCCCTTTATATACCCCACCGGTATGTGTGGTTGGAATCATCCCTTGGGGTGATGAAATCCCCAAGCAGGTCCCACTAAGAAAAGTAAAATGGGTAGACTCAAAAGACGTGGCAAGCTATGATTTCTCGTCACCCAGGATAGCCAAATGGTGCAAGGGTATTGGATACGTCAAATAGCTCACCCAAAAACACAACATACAAGGTTGATTGATGCTTTTTAATTAAACTATGTTCCTAATTAGGGGGTAAGAACCCTTAAAATGGCTAAAAAATTGCTATAAAACTAAAATTTTACCTTGAAAAGCACCGGGGAAACCGATCATGAGTTAGGTCAGTCCAATCGGCTTCATTAATAGGCCTGGCCCCGGCCAGTTTGTATTAGGTTGGGTCTACCCCTCTATGAAAAATTTTCCAAAAACACTTTCTAGAGTCTGTGGAGGGCAGGTTTGCCCCTGGAGAAGGTCAGGTCCACCTATGGAGGGCGGGTCCACCTGTCTATTAGGTCGGGTCCGCCCCTTCCAGAATTTCAAAAAACACTTTCAGGTTTGTGGCGCGTGTCTACCTCGAGAAGGTTAGGTTCACTGCTCATTAGGTCACTCTCAAACATGCTGTACCGCGAAAAGTCAAAACACGTAAAATGTAAAGCAAGAGACCTTTCTATGGGTCCCCACCGTGCATGCCGAAATGTGATAGGCTCAACTGAAAGTACTAAAATGAGCAAAGAAACAAGTTAATACAAAATAACACTAAAACAACCTACACCTCAAGATTAGCCTGGTTAATTCAATAATAAAGTAAAAAATGACAAAATAAAACTCTTTATAACTGTCTCAAATCGATCCTTTTGGTTGGCCCTTCGATCTTTGTGTTGTATGCTCCTTGGATGGCAAGAGATGCAAGCTAGATGATGATATGAAGATGGATGCAAGTGGGTGCAAGCATGAAAATGGCTAAGTATGGATTCTAGGAAAATTTTGCAAGAGTTTGGCTACAATGCATGATCTCCCCAAATGAGAGAAAAGAGGGGGTATTTATAGAGATTTTGGAAATCTCTAGGGAATGGATGGTCAAGATTGAGCCACCAAGATCAAGATGTAGGGCTAAGGTGAGTTGAGAACTCACAAGCCCTCACATCTTGACATGTGGCATGTGATATGGCTTAAAAAGGGTGATGTGTACATGAGGTGGAAGGATGTACATGGCATGGAGGGGGGGTACATAGTACCTTGGGATTAGACAAGATCTCCTCATAAAGGAGCTACTTGCCCCATGTGGGTGAGAGACATGGGAATTAAAAATTCCCGCCCTCATGGGGATAGAGAGGAATTCTGAAAATTCCTTTAAATGCATTAGGGGATTAAATGTGAATTAAAAATTCACATGGGGAATGGAGATGCCTTGTTCAAAAGGAGAAAGTTTTTAATGAAGTTGACTAAGGACACATTCCATAAATGATATGGGGATTAGAGATGACCTAATTAGGTGATTAAGGTTGTGCAAGTACTTGATTAGACTAATTAAGGACTCATTAGAGGCAAGTGGGAAATTATGGAGGATAGGACCCTAATGATGATTAGGGATGTGCTTATCTTAATCATAAATTTATTATGACTAAGAAAGAGGGTTAGATTACTAAGAGGGATTAGAGATCAACTTGCAAAAGTTGGGGGATGTGAAAATGAGAGAGAAAAATAAGGAATAAAGATAATATGACCAAATTAAATAAAGTGATACATTTATTTAATTTAGAGAGGAAAGAGGGGAGAAGTATTTATTAAATTAAATACCTTGGGAATCCTTTTGCAAGAAACACAATATTAATTAAATGAATGATTTAATTAATACCGGCGAAGAGGACGATTTTAAAAGAGCAAAGGGATGATTAAGAAGACGACTTTGACCATATGGAAGTGGTCAAATTTGGATGTCTACAGTACACCCAACCATAAAAACCTTTTTTGGATTTGTTCAATTTTCTTCACAATAAAGGTAGGGATGTTAAAAAGAGACAAGTAGTACATTGGAATGTTTTCAAGCAAGGATTTTAATGGTTGGAGCTTCCCATCTTGACTTATAATTTTTCCTTTCCAACTAGCCAACTTCTTTGAATTCATTCAATAATATGGTTCTAGTAGTTTCTCTCCAATTTTTAGAGATCAAAGGTAGACCAAGGTAGGTTGCCAACAAAATAGCTTCTTGACAGCCCAAAATTCTTACAACTCTATCTTTCACCATTTGGTCAACATTAAAGAAGTATAGCTTATTCTTATTTTAATTCATATACTGGCCCAAAGTAGTGGCATATTCATTTATGATGCATTTTCAATGAATGGCTTCTCCAACCAAAGCTTTACCAAAAAGAATGGTATCATCAACAAACTACTGATGAGAAGCAAACTGGAGTGAAGAGGAAACCTTGACACCTTTTATCACCTTTGAATCTAGAAGTTTTTGGATGCTTCTACATAGGACCTTAACAACAAAAATAAAGAGGTATGTGGAGAGAGGGTCCCCTTTCCTAAGACCATAGCCACAAGAGAAAAAACCCTAAGAAATTTCATTCACCAAAACTAAACACTTTGGGGTAGTAACACAAGCAGTGATTAGCTTTATAAATCTACCATTAATTCCAAAATTCATAAGAACATCAAATAAAAAAGGCCACGAAACTAAGTTTCCATATTCTTTAGAAATGTCAAGTTTCAAATCCATTCCTGCATTTTTAGTAAGATCCATAGAGTGGAGAATTTCATGGGTAGTTATTGCTGCATCCAAAATATTTATTCCTTAAAAAAATCCTTTTTGGTTAGGAGCTATCATTTTGGTAATAACAATTTTCAATCTTAACACAATTCTATTAGTGTAGGAAGTTTTCTTGCTTCCTTAAATTTCTTACACTAAATATATTCAATACGGTAATTACCTAGCTACACTTTGTGGCAGTCAAAATGGGAGAGGAGTAGTGTACATGAATTTTTTGTTTTTTTGTCAAATTTATGAAGCCATCTTGTTCTAGTTATTGCAAACACTACCACCAAATTCAAGATGGATGAAGTGGTTGCATTTTTTCTTTCAAAATAAATGAGAAGGAAGATTGTTTATTCAACTAAGGATGACCTCACAATCCATGGAATATCCAAATAAAAGGTAAAGAATAAGGACATGAAGCAAGGAAAGTCTAGATCTAAAAAATATGGGAGATCCATAAATCCTAGTAATTGCAAGGAAATATTTTGAAGCTACAACATAATTGGACATAGTATTAAGAGATTTTAAGGAGGAGAAGGAGAAGAAGGAGATGAAGAATTTAAATTCTAATGATGATACTAAGATATCCTCCCAAGATGAATGCAACTTTTTAATTTCTATCTTGGTACTCATATATCAAAAGGTTCATGATTGATAGACTTTGGTGTCTCTTTCCATAGGACCTTACATGGAGGTTTATTTATGAAATATTAAGAATATGATGGTAGGAAGGATTATCTTGGATAAAATTCTCACCTAAATATTTTTTATCACAACAGATTCCTAATTCTAAGACTCTTTTATAGACAAGTGAAGTGTATCCATGGTGTACTGCATATTTCTAGTTTGGTATAAAACTTATTTTCCATAAGTAAATTTAATGATCTAGTTGTAAAAATTGTTTTATCAATTGGAGAGCATTGGATAGTAAGAGGAATTATGGTTTTTTTGTTAATATTATTTAGTTTGGTGCACTATTTTAGATATATACATGCACAACTTAATGTAATGGTTCTTCAAGTCCAATAGTGAAGAAATATGTTGAATCCTTACCATCATCATTAGAACCAACAACAAAGAGGTGCACTATTTCCACTTCTAATTTTCATAATTTTTGGGTAGATAATGGTTTTCACACTTTAGAAACAAAGGAGATGGGTATTTGCAAGATCATCATGGAAAAAATAGGCCCTTAAGTGGCCAAAAAAATAGAAAAATCAGAGTTAGGCAACTTGAAGTAAAAAATTGAATAAGTTATCTATATTATTTCAAAAATATGTAAGAATAAAATTTGTAGAAAAAAATTGAATGTAGTTTCTAAAATAATAGGTTTATTTAAAAAAAAAATTATTTGGGAAAATTTGAAATTCAATGCAAAGAGCAATTAAATTTCGGAAAAATAAGAAGTAGGTGTCTATCTAACCACCCTAACCACAATAAAATGATAGTATTTTTTATAATATTTTAGATTTAAGTAGAGGACTCATGTCCCAATGTGATACATATTTTTGTAATTTTTTTCCAAGTAAATAATTAATTATGATTTTTTATTACAACTCTAAAAAATTAAAAACTTGTATGTCTAACCACCTTAACTTGGTCAAAACTTCATGATTTTTTTTTTTTTAATCTTATAGTATGTGAAGTATAGAATGTGATACCGCTTTGAAAGCTATAGATATTTTTCAATCAGCCTATCAATCAAGACTTTAGTTGTAATTCAAATAGAAAATAAACAATAATTTATATTGGTGGAAAGTTGAGAATCTCCTTTAAAAACCCTTTTTGTTTCATCAATTTTGGGTAAAAAAAAGTCGTCAGCCATATACCCTACAAAAACCCATAATATTGCCACTTTTTGGCCCATCATGATCTTGCACATACCTAGATAGTAGAGAAAATAATTTTATACAACCTTGTTGAGTGGTTAAATTATTGTAATCTTGAATTTAATTTAGACTATGGTCATTTTTAAATGAAAAATTGATTATTTTTACTCTATTTTTCATAAATATCCTAAGGTGTTGGATTTAATCCATTATGATGTAGTTGGTCCTATTAATTTTGTTTATATATTTAAATATATTTATTATGTTTATTTCATTGATGATTATATAGGTAGGAAGATTCAAATTTTAAGGACTAATAATTGTTGTAAATTTTGTTCAAAAAATATTTAATAAGTTCTATAAGGACCATGGGATATAAATGCATAAGAAAACTCCATACACTTCTCAACATAATAGAGATAAAAAAGTAATGAATAGGATATTGATGGAGAGGGCTAGTAGTATGTTGAGTGGGGCTAACCTAGAATTTTTTTTTGGGTATAAGTGGTCTCCATAGCTTGTTAGTTGGTTAATGTGTCTCCTACACCATCTCTTATCGATAAAACACCTATGAAGGTGTGGTTAGAAAAAAATAAATCTTTGAGATATCTTTGAGTCTTGTTTGTGAGACATATGCACCTGTACCTAGTCTATGGTCAAAGTTTAAGAAAAATGCTATAAAATGTATCTTCATCTGCTATGGTGCTAGTGTGAAAGTATAAAATATTTAGGACACTATAACTAAGATATTTTTGTTTAGAAGAAGTGTAATTTTTGGATTTCAAGTATTTTCCCATAGTATTATATTTAGAGAATGATGTACAAAAACATATGGTTCAACTAATCCTTAAGGGTAATAAATTTGAGCTAAAATCCCATGAATGACCTAAAGAGGAGGAAAGTTTAGAAAGAAGAATTTAAAAAATGTGATGAGGCTTAAGTAATATTTTTTTATCTATATATCCTAATTCCCATTTCACATTTACTATCAAAATTATGAAAATAAAATATATATTAATTGAAATATATATTTGTATATCAAAGATTATATGAGAGGCCATAAATTGAAAATAAAGCTCATTAATTTATTTACCCAAGAAAATTTTACACCATCTAGGGCTTCTTCAAAAAATTGAAATCAACAAGATTGTAGTAAAAGTAGTTTGAAATTAGAAATAAATATTAAAAACTGGTCCTTAGTACATTCTCTCTAATCTTTGTTTTGACTATTCAATTTTGTATCTACCTTTTATGCCACCAAGAGTTCTCTTGGTACTCAATTCATGATGTCATCTTCAATGAGTTTTTCATCTTTGTCACAAGGGAACATAGTAATATAATCCAAATGGGAATTCTAAAATCCTCTAATTCACATTCTATAATTTTCAATCAAGGAAAAAAATAACAAAAATAGACTAAAAATAAGGACAAGCAATAGAAAAAATTTATACCTCAAAAGTAGCCAATGAGGCCTCTTATTTAAAAGGAAAATAGCCTTATAAGGAGAATGTTAAATTTCTATATTAGAAAATACTTGGTCATCATGAACATAATTGTCTAAAAAAATAGATATATCACTTGAAACACATTTAAAAAATAATAATATCAATATTCTTGAGTCGGTAAACCAAATTTCATGTGAGGGATGAAAGGAAATATGCATGCACCAAAGATAATTTCCACATAAGCCAAATAGAGAAATCTATGCAAACAAGTATTCAAATCCATATACAAAAGAATAGACAACATACCATCAAAATTGACACAAGATACACCCTAGGAAAACCCTCAAGAGGGAAAATACCAGCCTTAAAATGCATCCATCACTCATGTATTATTCATCAATAAAGATTACAATACAACTTCAGAGTTCTCCATGCATACTCTTGAAACATCAAGCCTTCTATATGCAGCCCATGTGAACAAGCATGTAACCACACATCTCATACCATGATTCAAGCCTCACAAATGCTAACAAGAGATGATCTCAACCCATTAGCCAAATATCGAAGTAGCTAATCTTAGACAAGTACCCTATACTTGCTTTTATAGAAAAAAGGTCACACAAAACCACCAATCGGTATTACATAAAACCATATGACTAATACTATGAGGTTACAAAACTATTAACCCTGACATTTTTTTTATACGAAGTTTTCCCAATATTAAATATTTTCCCAATGTGCAACCCCACATTAAGTATTTATCACAATGTTACATACAAAAAATAAAGTTTCCCCAAGAATTCTAACCCTATGTGATACATGCATCCCCAAATCCCCTAGGTGTACCACATAATAATAAAATTATATTACATTATAACATTATGCAAGGTGCACAACACGCCTTTTCCTAACAAGGGGTCTAATAAGAAAAATTTAGATTGAAAGAAAAAATGAAAGGCAAAAAATCCCATAGAAGTTGCTTCTACACCATGCACTTGGGTTCTTTATTTTAGTTCTTCACACCACATAATTTAATACGTCCCTCAATAAAATTTTGTGGTAAAATGAAAGAATAGTTATTTATGTACTGTAGAAAAATGGATCTTTGAACATTTTTATGGTCATTTAGGTATTTTTCCTATGATTCTTGGCTTTTCTTAGATTTAATGTTCTAATGTAACTTATACATTCACATTAGGTCTTGAATATTCAAATTATTAAGAATTTATGATGTCTTGAAAGGGTGTTGTGAAGTGTTGTAACACATTTCTACACTTATCTAGATTCTTCTTATTATAATTCATCTAAATATTCCATTTTTATCCTTTACCAAGTATTATTCTAAAGTCTTGTAAAGTCTTGTAACAAAATTTCACACTTTTCTAGGCTTGTCACCACTAATTACACCTTTCTTATGTTTTATTTGGCCCCTTTATGCACTTACATGCCTTAATTAATTATATTTTTGAATATAAACTTGATAAATATCATTAATGCAACTTAATCCCTGACACCCACTTGCTTGCATTGAGTGGGACCCATTCGCCATGGGTGGAAAATGAGTCCCTCTTGGCACAAAATTCAAAATAATTTCAAATTTCCTTCAGGTTTTTATTCATTAAGACCTGAAGTTAGCCTATGATGTTGTATTTTCAAGTAATTTGGGCATAAGTGTGTATAAATAAGTGTCTTTCTATCCATTTTAACCACCATTCACCTATTCATTCAAGCATTCATCCTTGCATTCAATTCATCTAAGCATCCATTTGAGCATCTTAGCATCATTGAATCAAGTATCTTGGAGCAACCACTGACATATATTCAGACTTCAAAAACAAGGGTTTGGTGAGTTCATGACACTTTCATGTTACTTGTTCATCATTCCTTTCTTATTTCATTTCATTTCATAGGGTTTAATTAGCAAAGTGGGGTTTGACCAAGGCAAACCTCTATACTCTAACCCTTAACCAATTTTCCCCTCTTTGCATGTGTGTTTGTAGGTCTTGTAGGAAGATTTTTCAAAGAGATAGGTGCTAAAAAGTGGTCAACAAATCATCAAAGATATTCAAGTCAACAAAGACCTAGTTGAAGCTTGGAGACATCAATAAGCCCATTTTCTATAGATTTGAATTTGTCAACCCGACAAGCAGACAAGTACAGATCTAGACCCACAGAGTTGACTTTAGAATTTGTAGATTTCTATAGGTGGACTAATTCGCCATCTATGGTGAATCAGTCCCACTACTAGGCTAGAGAAAGTGTTTTCTAAGGTTTTCATTTCTCGAAACCCTAAAACCTATTTCAATAAAATTTACCAAAAGCAGGACTAATTCACCATCTATTGTGAATGAGTCCTAGTGGTCATCAACAATCATTTTTGAAGCATTTGATAACCTTCTAGCATCAGAATTCTACCTCCAAGTGCACTCCATCCAGTTTCATTAAGTTTTCTTTCCATTTGTTTATGTTTCTAGTTCATTTGTGCATATCACATTGTAGTTTCAAACATGTCATATTTCTTAGGTTTTGCACAAATATTCAGTCTATCTCTTTAGATTATTGCATTTAGATCATTACATTTAGGCATATATTTTCATTGTACTTGCATTAGTTTGAGTGAACCACCTAAATTTTTAGGTCTATCTCTCTCCTTTAACTGAAAAACCCTAATTGAACAAGAGAGTCATAGTAGCTTACACAAAAATCTATGGTTCATTTTTGTGAACTTGCATTATAAACATTATCTTTCTAATTTACATCTACATTTACATCCTAGGACTCATTGCATTAGCTTTTGAATTATTTTGCATCCTAGGGTTTTCAAAATTGCATTAGTGAATATCTCATATAGATTTCATTTTTGCACTTCAAAACATTAAAAATACTAAAATTTTACATTTGCATCCTATTTTTGCATTAGAAATGCATCAAAATCATTTTCATTTTTTTTTTTAAATCACAAAAAAAATCACCCCTGGACTCATTTGCCACCCTGGGCGAATCAGTCCAATTGCACTTTTTGCACAACAATTTCTGTTATTTTCACAAGCATTTTCTACATTTCTATTTTTTGTAATTGCATCTCTGTCACTATTTTAAGATTCACTATTCTATTCAATTGCTTGCATTTGTTTACTTTCATTTATTTGCATTGTGGCCTTTTTCTTTAATAACTTTTGTATGTCTTTGAAATCCTTAGTTGACATGTCAAACTATGGGGTATGTGCAAGATCATGATGGGCCAAAAAGTGGCAATATGATGTGTATGTGGCTGACAACTATTTTTTTACCCAAAATTGATGAAAAGAAAAAGGGTTTTTAAAGGAGATTCTCAATTTTCCACCAATATAAATTATTCTTTACTTTGAATTTAATAAATAATTATTATTTATTTTCTATATGAATTACGACTAAATTCCTTATTAATAGGCTGATTTAAAAACAACTATAGCTTTCAAACGATATCACATTATTTGAATCTAAAACATGTGTCACATTTATGCTTCACATACTATAAGATTAAAAAAAAAATGAATTTCATGAAGTTTTGACCAAGTTAAGGTGGTTAGACATACGATTTTTTATATTTTGTAAAAGTTGTAATAAAAATTCATAATTAATTATTTACTTGGAAAAAAATTACAAAAAAATGTGCATCACATCGGGACATGAGTCCTCTACTTATATCTAAAATATTATAAAAATATATTATCATTTTATTGTGGTTAGGGTGTTCAAACATACACTTACTTATTTTTTCCCTAAAATTTAAGTACTCATCATTGAAATTTCAAATTTTCACCAAATAGATTTTTTTCAAACAAACCTAGTAGTTTAGAAACTACATTCAATTTTCTACAGATTCTATTCTTACATATTTTTGAAATAATATAGATAACTTATTCAAATTTTTATGTCAAGTTGCCTAACTCTGAGTTTTCTAAATTTTTTTCCACTTAAGGGCCTTTTTTTCCATGATGATCCTACACATACCCAGAACCATCATCAACATAATAAAAAAAAAATCCACAAATTAATCCTCAAAATAATATGTAGACCATTTATGAAGTTAACCAAAGTCCAACAAGTACAAAACCATAACATTGTTATCATGAAATAGTACTTCAAGATAATAAAACTAAACACAAGCAAATTCAGAGTAGCCAGATAACTAGGGAAGAAAGATAAGTCCTAAGGCTACACCCAACATGGCATGATGCATGAGTCCATTATATACCTACATATTCTTCCACCCCATGATTCCACCTCATAGCTATCCAAAATGTAGCAACACAACACACAATCACCATAACATCCCCAAGAGTGGGAAAAAAACCAAAATTCTAACCAATTATTGAAAATTTCAAAACATTTTGAAACCAATAGATGATGAGACAACCATCTCACAAGAGTCTTAACTCTTAGATAACCAAATTCAAATCTAACAGGCCAATAGGCCACCCTCCAAATAGACAAAACAATAGCCTGAAATAGCAACCACCCCAAGGGTGGGTAAGAAAAACTATACTTCCAACATATACAAGAAATATTAAGAGGATCCTAAAACCCAAGCCACTAGAAAATAGAAAATCCTATCAATACTCCTTGATAAAACCATTCCACATCGAGATTTTTACTCAAAGTAACCAATTCTGAACCAAAAACAACATTAGCATTGATGGGGTATAGAACCCCTATCAACTTACTTTCCTCTCCATCACTATAGAAGGAAGCATATCCCATAAGTAGAACCACCCAAAAAAAACACTTGTTGAACACCAACACCTGATAATGAAGAAAACCAACACATCAAAACTCCCCACCACAAAAGAGAAGTGAGAGAGCCCAACAAAACTCTAAGGAGTTAAAGCTAACCCAAAGCACCACCTCAATTGGAATCCAAACAAGGCCTTCTTCTTCTTGTTCCTTCTTATCTTCACATAGGTCAGTATACAATCCAAACCAATCATAAGATAAAAAAGCTTCATGGAAAGTAAAACAAAGTAGCAAGCCACCCATAAATTTTCACCACAACAACTATCAACAACAGCAACCCTAGAGGTGAACAAGTCGCTTGAGAAACAAGCCTTACATCTAGTAGAAAAAACCCTTTTGAAATAGCCATTGTAGAATAGACTCCCCAACCAGTAGTTTAATCCCTATAAAGTCCATGAACCTTGATACAACCATCCAACAATAATCCTTTCATTCAACGAACTCATATCTAAGACAAAAACAATAGGAATTATGTAGGTGAATAAATTAAGCCACACCATCCCACTTGCCTCTCCACCTCTATAGGAGGAGTCACTAAGATAATCCTATTCACAATAACAAATAGTCTCTAGACCACAAAAACTCCGCCTCAATAGGAGTGGACTCCACCTCAAAAGGAGCTATAGAGGATAGGACTAGCTGAAAGAGCAAGAGCACCCCACCACACCCTCAGAATCCTCATCCACCTGGATAGGAGAGGTCTCCACCATGATAAGAGAGGTTTCCACCTCCATAGGAGACACATTCTGCAGAGATGAGAAGTAATCCCACACTTTAGTGGAGAGAACAATCCTAGCAACCATAGGCGAGAGAAGCATCCAAACTTTAGGGTACAACCCTTCTAGCAACGAAATGCACGAGACATTGAAGATCACCACACCTTTGAAGATCATCAATGAATAGGCCACTCAAAGAAAAAGAAGACCCACAGACAGACCAAAGTTGAAGGCATGAAAGGTAGGAACCATCAGCAAGGAAACAGGGGAGGGACCCTTCCATGATAGCGCATCAAGAGAAACTCTGAAACTAGCCAACGGGTTGACTAACCAAATGCACATCCCAAACAAAGATATGTAGAACCAAGAAAAATAGAAACCCACTATTCTCATATCCACACATGGGGAGATCCCACCAAACATAAACAAAACTAGGCAAAACAAAGAGACCACAACAACAACAAAAGATATTAGGGTCCTCACCACAAGAACTAGAAAAAAACCCACACTCAGGGAACCCTCCAAGTGCATGAACGATCCTACACACAAGCTTAGGAAGCTACAAAAAATCCTATAATCAGCACAAGAGGAAACCCAACAACACCTACCTACAACCGGGGCAAGCACCAAGCAAAAAAAATAGTCCAGAAAAGAAAATTGATCACTGCTAAAGGAAACACAAAAGCTCCCAATCACAATAGGGACACGAACCAAGCAAGGTGAATAGAATAGTAGTGAGCACACATAGGCACAAGGAACCACCCACCCAAACAGAGGAGGGAGCAACCACAAAGCAACAACTTCTCCAACAACCAAAATGGCACCAGCAAAATCGAGCCTGGCACTAACATGGCCCTTTATGAGGAGAAAGAAGTTGAAAAGCTCACAAGAATGGAACATGCACTTGAAGGAGCCGCAAACACCAAAGAAATATCTTCCATTGAAAGAGAGGAACCACCTCTTCCAAACAGACCTAGAAATAGAGGTGCTAAAAATCCCATAGCCACCAAACTACTAGACATCAAAGAAAGGTTTGTTGGCACAAGCGATAGAGCCTTAACCTCAACAAGGCCTCTCAAAGAAGGCCTAGAAACAACATAGCTGATTCATTCACCCACGCAGGCTGAGGAGACAAAGGAGGTCAACTCCCTAGCTAACCCACCTTCAAAAACCATTGAATCATCCCCCCATGGTCTCAAGCAGTGAAACCAAATAGGGGTAGAAAAAACTAACATAGAAACACCCCACACATTAACAACAAGATCATCACTTGCAAAGCATAGGAGAAGCCAAAAGGACCTCCCCCAAACATTTTCTAGGTAGAATCATAGCCAAAGGTCATCATCATCCTCTAAATCTTCTCCACCATCGCCCTCTCCTTTAGAAAATTTTAGAAAGCCAGAAGTCCAAACATGTTGAGCTATAGAAAAAAATTTGAAAAGTTGTTTGAGAGTCTCTTCATACCCATAAAAATTATATCAAGGATTTGAAACTCTCAAATGGGTTAGTCTAGAAGCAATGGGGGGGGGGGGGGGCTTAAAAGAGTTTATACTAGGAAAAGTGAGCCAATCTTGGCTCAAGAAGAGAAAGAATTTTGATTTTCAAGCAATTTTTGATCTATTCCTACCCATATATAATAATTTGATGCTTTGGTATGAAGGATTTCCTATAAAAATGAATCTATTATGTTTGAATAGCTAAGAAAAGGCTATACAAAATATCCAAATGCTAAGGATCATGCTTAATATTATTTTCCTCCACCAAGAGAGTGTGAAAAGAATCATAATAATATGACCTTTAACAAGATGAGCTGAATAATTGGGTAAATAAATAATTTTAACTTGACCCTAAGCAATGAAATTGATGAGAAGTTGTGTAGAACCTTTAATAAGAAACATATACAAAGCCAAAAAAATGGAACCCTTTGAAAACAAACCTAGATAGGCTAAAACCATTATATTTATTACCACTAACCATGAGACAAGCTAAGGAATCTACAAAGATTATATGAATAGATTGAAGAAATTGAGGACCAAATCCTAGAGATTGAAGCATAGCCGAGATAAAGGTCCACTAAATATGTTGTAAGTCTTAGAAAAATAAATCTTGATAAAAATTGATTTTTAATGAAAAGATTAGGCTTATTCTTTACCTTCCCACTCTAGAATGATTTCATCTAGAATAAATCAAGATTTGATAAAACAAGTTTTCTTAGGATGATAGTTTGAGGAAGGATATGACTAAGCTTAAATGCAAGAAATTTGGCAATGATTTTATAGGAGACATTAAGCAAGGTAATTGGTCTCCAATTATAGATGCCCTCTGAATCTCTATATTTGTGTATGAATTTTATATTTCCTATATTAATAACCTTTCTTAAGGAATTTGAATAATATGCTTCAAGATAGACTTTATGCAAGTCCTCCCAAAAAAAATCCCAAATATTTTTGTAGAATTCACACAAAAAAGCATCACAACTACAGGCCTTGTCATTAGCCATTGTAGACATAACTTTCTAAATGCTACTAATTGAGGGAAACTGATCATAGAAAACTTGTTAAGAAGAGGAAAGATGATAAGGAAAAATATTGAGGAACTCTTGAAAATCATGATCACATTTAGGAGAATTTTCTTGAGACTTAAAAACCTATTAATGTTTCTTGAAAAAACTGTAGAGAATATCTATAATTTTCTTTAGAAAATAATGATAATTTTTAATCTATTTGATACCTTGGGTAGTATGACAAGCTTGAAGAGTTTGAAAAAATATTTAGAAGCTTTGTATTCCACATTCATCCAATACAATCTAGATTTAATTTACATACATTTACCAAAATTATTATTAGAAATTTACTTCTAATGCTAGATATTATCTTCTCACACCTTCAAAGAAAGAGAAAAGGCCCAAAATTTAAGAGCAAAACTGGCATGGTGAAGATCTGAGGTGGTAGTCTTGTATGCACAGTGATGAAAGATATCCATTTGCTGGTCATAGATGCAAAGCAACTAAGTGGTACACTTGATGTCCCTACTCCTCTAGGCAATCCACCTACTTAGTTGAGTAGGCCTATCCTTCAAGTTCCACACTAAAAAAATGTGGTCCAACATGGATTGAATGAGTCAGAAAAAAGCATTAAAATAAAATTAAGAATTAATAACCTTGGGAACAATAATCTCTCATTCAATATTGAACTTGATGGGATAGTGGTTGGATAAAGTAAAATATGGAAATGGCTCAATTAGAAGAGGAAAATAGTTGGTAAAATAAAAGAATGACTAAGAAAAATTATATTACAATCAAGGTATTTAAATACTCTATTAGGACCAACCCAAAAATTATCCCTCATACACCAATGCATATGATTTTGATAATAATCTGTATTGGGATCAAATTGGTCTAATTTATTGTGCATATAGTACCAAGCCTCTCTTTCACTAAGCATCCAACAAAAAGTAAATTTCCTTTCTTCATAATATATCATCTCGACTATATTAAAATACCCACACATAACCCAAGTAATGATAGGAATTGTATCAACAATCCACCATCACAAAAGAGATCTCTCAATAGTATTATTTTAAGCATAAATATAGAGAATACCAAAAGAATAACTTATATTTTAGGAGGGCCTAGAACACCTAGTTCAGGGGGTTACAACCCTAATCAACACATGCTATATCCACCTAGGAAAAAGAAAAGGTGATGATCCCTCTACATGACCTATGTCATGATTGCTACAATAAAATGAACTAGTTAGCCAAATAACACAAAATGTTGCAAAAAGAATTGTTTTTGAAATTTTGGCCTGTTATAAATAGAGGATATCTAAATCTTGAAATTTATATCCAACATATCTTAATACATACTTAATAAAGAGGGATCAATCAGACCTCAAACATTCAACGAGATAAAATTCATTGACAAGTATGAAGAGGCATATAATTATTGCTATCTGACTCTTTAAGATTAGAAAAGTGATTTTATAAAAAATTCATCTTGATAAACACTCCCCAACTAGATGTTGAGAATTCACATCCTCATTTTTCTTTTAAATAAATTCTCCTTCATCCAAGTACCCTTGTGGACTATAAGATCAATGTAGACTAGAAAGAGAAAGGATAGAATGAACAACATTCTTCAACTATGAGGATAGATTCTAGATGTCGATTGCAACATTCTAAAAAGATTGGGTCAATTGGAAGTGAACCAAAATGAACCAACAATTGTTGTAGGTTCTATGGACTTCTCTTGTACTCTTAGGATCTTTCACCTAAAAGGAGAGAGATAAAACACCAAAATTGAGGTGGTTCATTCAAATTAAGGAATATATGATGGAATTGTGTCTAAATGCAATGATCTATATGCAATAAACTGATAAAATGGATTGATTATTGAATGGAAACTAAAGAAATACAACTTGTTTGAAAACACATTATGTAATGCAAAAACACCTAAAAATGTGAACAAAACTAAACAAAATGGATGAAACTGAAAGTGTGTGCTTGAGATATGGATGGAGACTAGAAATGACTTCTGGAATACCAATTTTTAGGCCTGGTGGGACTCATTTTCCATTTTGGGCAAATCAGTCCCAATTCTGTGAAACTGTTGCGGAACCCGTTTCAGAGAAATGGGTGTCTAAAAATGTAGAAAGCCAAAAATAGGCCTGGAAGTGATACTCATTCACCACCCATGGTGAATGAATCCACTTTTTAATTTTTGAATATTCAAAGGTGGAAACAGGAGCCTTTGGTCCGCACTTTGTGCTTCTCTATGTGTCTGGTTCTAAAACTATCGGATTTGGGCTTGAAAGTGAATTTTTAGTGATGTTTTTCCTTGTTCAATGAAGAGATGACTTGAACAACTTTTCAAATTGATCTTCAATTATTTCCAAGCTTCTAAGATTCCTAAATCTGCAAACACACAAGAAGAGAAAGAGAAATGTTGAATGTTAGGGCATGGGGGTTTGCCTTGGTCAAACCCCTTTTAGGTAATTAAACCAAAATAGAGAAATAATATAATGAAGCATGCAACAATGGAGTTAATACCTTTCCATTAAGATTGATCTTGAATTTATACAACAAAAGATGGAGAATCTGCCCTTGAATGTCTAAAAAGTGTTATCTTAATTACTTGAAATGATAAAACCCTAACTTGCTTGACTTGAGATGGAAGAATGATGGATGAATAATGAAGAATGGTTATGATTTAGGGTTTTGAGACTTGATTTTATAGGAAATTCACCTTATTTTCCTACAAATTGGATCCCTAAGGCCAACATGTAAAAATAATAAACTTAAATTTCAATTTTTCCTGCTCAAAGGTCAAAATTGGCCCAAATGAGACTCATTCACCACAAGGGAAAATTAGTCCTAGTGGGGCCCATTTGACAGTGAGGATGCTAGGAAGTTAAGAAATAAAGTTTATATGGTGACTTTGTCGGGTATTTCATCAAACATTGCCTCAAGGTGCACAAAATGGGGTAATAGGGGCTTATTAATGATGATGTGAAGGTCAATTAGGGCTTGGGACACATAATTTAATGTGAAAGTGTGATTAAATACACTTTATAACACTAAAATGAGGTCCACATAGCCTAGAAAGGCATAAGAACCAATGTGAATGTGTAAAACACATTACAACACTAGGTTAAAGTTAAGTTTATTTTACAAGCCTTCTAGATTAATGTGACAATGTATTTAAATACATTTTATAATGTTGAATTAAATGAAATTGGGTTCATTAGGTCTAGAAAGGCGTGAAAATATTTTACAACACTTTACAACACCTTTACAAGACATCGTTAAATGCATTTGAAGGGGTCCAAGACCTAGTGTGGATGTGAAAAACAGCTCACAACACCAAATCAAGGCCTCATTAAGTCGAATTTATCATCAATTATTCCCCAAATAAGCAAGTTGCCTTTTTTCTACGGTATAGGAAGGTTTTCCATTATATAGCTACCTTTGTCCTATTCTTTGAAGTGTTGCAAACCACCCTATTTTTGACCTTCATAGTTGGGTGATCAATATTAGCTTGAGTTTTTATCTAACACTAGAACCAACATTTTTATTTTTTTAGTTCTTAACTATAGTCCACCCTTCATCATTTCTTTAAGTGGGGCCCCAATGGTATGGGAAGTGGGATTATTACAAGGAGAAGCTAAAGGACAATCCATATTCTTATGGTCAAAATACTAACACCTAAAGCAAGTATCTAGTATATTAAGGTAAAGAACACACTAAGTGTGAAACATTTTCCTAGTTCATTTTCAGATAAAAGAACAATACCATAGACTCAAGTCTTCAAAGTGTAGAATTACTATTCTAGACCTAAGGAAAACTTTTCTCAAATATTTAATATTTCTAGTCCCACAATACCTTGAATTCAATGTCTATAACAAATTTTGGATGCCATCTTCATAATTAAAACTAAGTTCATTTTCTTTCACATTTACTTTTTCTGTTTTAGATTTAACATTCAAAATTTCTAATATTCGTCGCTTAACAACTACCTTATCTAAATTAAATTAATTTTCAAAGATAAAAGAGAGACAACACGTTTGCTAAGCAGATTTGAAACAGCAGCATAAGAATATATCTATTTTTATTGGGGATGATGAAAGGTACGTACTTCTCCAGGGTAAAAGCGGGCTACTCCATCGATGGAACCAAAGTAAAAGAGTTCATCGACATCACTAGTATCATCATTCTCAGAGGCGAGAGCCTTCACAATGCCCGTAAAATCCCTCGTCATGCAAATTGTTGAACACATTTCATCTGGGACTTCAGATGTTTTAGTCGTAGATGTTAGCTTGGGAGCCATACTAGGTATACAGTGACAACAGAATCTCAGAAACCAAAACATTAAATTGATAACTACTTAATAAACGGACAACTACTTAAAGGGTGCTTTAACTTCTCCCCACCTTAAACACAGAAAATTCTGTTTGTTTTCAGCCCTCTTTCAATAATTCCAGAACAAAAGACAATTCTTTCCTTGTCAAGTATGACAGGATTCGTGAGTATAAGTACATTAAAATCCCTGATTAAAAGAATTAAAGTTTTACCTCACGTAACTCATTGCATAGTTAACCTGACGAGAATTGCAGCTACCAGTAGAAGATGAGTAGTACGGATTGGGTTCGATTTGTTGTTGGCAGGTGAAACTATATTTAGTGGGTTCGTTAACTTTCCCTATTGGAGTGCAAGCGTGCCTTGAACATGTGGCTGATGAACAATTAGCAGCCCAATCTATTGAAACGTCAAAAAGAAAAGGATAAAACAGACATTTAATAAATCCATATCTTGAAGGCCACAAATCTTCAGAGCTAATCAAGAAGATCCAATGCTTAAACAAACAAAAAGGAAAAGTGAATCACTTCAGATAAATGATGGGTCTTTAATAATTCAAAATCAGCCAACAAAGTAAAACTATAGACAGAGTTTCTACATTTGAAAGATTTGTTTTAGAAAGTATTCAACAACAAAAGGAAAAGAAGCGTAAGGAAGTCCATTCTAAGGAGCAGGAGGAAGTCCATTCTGAGCAGCAGGAGGAGGTTCATTCTAAGGAGGCCTTATGTGCACAAGTTGATGGCATTGATGTGATGTGAGGAATGAAACTGAATGATACTTGTTTTTGTATTTCCCCACCATATCACTCCAAGAACAAAAATATGATAAATATGATAATTTCAATCTAGTAAATATGATAATTTCATGATAGCAATTTTGACATTAATATTTTCAATTATATTGCTCAATTTGATAAAAATATATATATATATATAATTCAAACTATCAAATTAATTTATTGATAAAATCTATTTAAAAAAAATATGAAAAAATTATAATTATTTAGATCAGAAGAAATGGACATATTATTTTCATACAACAATTATAAATTGCAAACTACATATGACTATTACTAATTTATTCTTCTTAATATTTTAATCACTTAATAGTGATAGCTAGCATTGTAATGCAAGAAAGGGGTAAGCACTTAAAGTCCCAGTTGGATCGCCTCAATGCTCCATTCCACTTTACACATTCCTATAGCCTTTCTTCGATCTTCCATGTTACATCTTTCCTAAGGCTAGTAGTTTCATCTATGATAGGAATCATTGTTTGGGCCTTTGCATGCTATGTTTACACCATTTTTTAATCAACTTTGTCATCCTATTTACACATTTCATTTCCACTGCTATATTGCCTAGCTTTAAATGAAAACTATTAAATGAATTTCAACTAAATATTATGAAAACAAAATACATTGAAAATATATCATATACTATAATAATTTTACAATGATCATCAATGGAAAATATAATTTCCAAAAAATCTAAGGGTAAATAATTGATATCATATAACTTTGTGAGTTAAAGAGAAATGGAAAATACAATTAGCATGAATCAGCAGCACAATCGTGCATGGTCAATGCACTGGGCATGAAATGGAGCATTATAAGATAGCTATGGGAATAAGAACTCCTCAAAATAAGCTGTCCACATGGGAAAGCAGTAAGTAATAACAGACAGTAGCAGTTGGAAACAACACTGCTCAAGAGGACAGTTACAAACCACAGTCCGTAGCTGTACAGAGAATGAGGTGGCAGTGTATAACCAAACTGCAGCCTAAAATAAAGCATAAACCAGAGCAATTTCTTGAGGGAGAACACCCAACAACAAAAAATAGACGCTGAGGAAGAAGAATTGGACGTTGTGTCCATTACGCCACCTCTAATCTTTGAGGAAGTTGAAATGACAGTAGATAGAGCAAGATTGATAGATAGGTAGGGATGGATTTGTAGAGTTTGAGTATAAATAGCTTGTCTTTGTAGTCGAAACTGAAGCAGAATTTGAGTTGGTCCCATGATTTTCAATTAAGGCTTGTTAAATCCCATAGATCCCGAAATACTTGGATTTTTTTATTTTTCAATAGGCATTTACATTTGAGTCTGGAATGACACCAATTGGTTTGTCATTCAGCTGATTGTCCATTTCCACCAGATAAGACTGTGATTAAGAAACTAATCAAATAAAGAAAATTTCAGTGAGACCAACTACCAATCCTTCCAAATGCTATTGAGGAGGTTGAACCATTGGTCTAAACAAAAGACCAAGAAGACTCTGATCATTCCAATTAATAGTGTCCCATGAGTTACACGTAATGGCAATTTATATATAAAGGCAAACTAAGTGTTTCAAAGTAGCATCCCCTTCAAAAGCCCTCAAAATCTATTTGACTGTTCAGTAAACCTCTTCAATGATACCCAAACCTTCTTTCTCCTTGAAAATAATGGAATCCAATCAAGAAGTGGTGAGCATGCATTTCTTATTACCCCATTTGGCCCATAGTGGGGTCTTATAGTGGGCATAGGAGTTTATGGTAGTGGGGCTGTTAGAGGAGCATTTAATTAATCAAAACATATTCAAATTATTCTCAAAAAGTACTTAAATACAAATCAAATAGTGTTTCCAATATATTTGTTTTATAATTAGTTTTTATTTGTTTCAAAAAGATACTTGACATAAAAGTCTTATAAATTAGATAAAACATGATTTGAATCAAAGACTCTATGTACACAATCCATGTTGCTAAGATATGTAGCCTTTCATATATTATTATGCACATCTATTAAAAATAAAATATTTAATAGTCCCACCTACATATGCCATGACCACCCATAATAAAGTTCTATGGATTCAAGAACAAAGTTATTTCTCAACACAATACATGTCCAACTACCCCATCATAGAATTGGATATGACTACTAGTATATTATTATTTTCCAAATATAAAATCTTCTTCAAACAAAACACATGGTCTAGTGTCCCATCCATCATACTCAAACACCCACTTACTAGTCACTTCTTGCTTTAATACCTACATGCAGCCCACTCGAAGGTGTAAGGTTCACCAATGAATCTATCAAAACAAAATGATAGAAAATAAAAAAATTTAAGACCATACAAGGATTCAACCAAATCAATCAACTCTCAAACTTATTGACAAACAAAAAACTTTCTAGAGCCCACAAACAACACAATCGATGGTGTACGGCTTACGGATCAAGAGAAGAGGATATAAATTTAAGACTCCATACCAAACAAGTATTCAACCAAATCAATCCTCTCTCATTAATATTACCAATTCAATTTTTTAAACATCCATTCAATCCATCCATTTATCTTATTTGAATCAATTATCAATTTCATTTTGTATTTTGTTGTATGCTTCTCTCTTGTTCTATATTTTACTAGTTGTAGTGGTTTAAGAAGAGGAGCCAACAGTAGATTAATTACAAAAGAAATTGAATATTCTTCCAATTATTGTACTAGTTTACCATATTTTATTGTATATTATGTATGCCTATATGTTCTCTATCATCTTAATGTTGTATCCACTATACTTTAACTGCATAAATGTCATTTTTGTTATTTTCTATATGTCCTTATATTGTATAGGATGCAGATGTTGTAGCCACTATACTATAAGTGCATAGATGTTGTTTTTATTTATATTAATATGATTGTATTAGTTTTTCAAATGTTAATTTATTTTATAAATGGAAAAAATAATTACTATGAGTTTTTGAGTGTTCGTTGCTTTCAATGAGCTCCACGATTTGTGTTGTTTTTTTTATCAGAGTTCTAATATTTGTTTGTGTGTTATTTATATTTGTATCCATTGAATCTGCATCATTATTGTAGTCTCCACCTGTAGTTTTGGTTTTATCCCATGAAATATAACATCAAGCATAGAAATATTAACAACAAAATAGGAACTTATAATAACTCAAAAAAAATGTAGTACGAGAAAATCATGAAAATTGCTTAGTAACAACCTACCTAATCTAACCATAAGTAATTGAAACCTCATAGATAAAATCTACACATTTCCACATTTCCCTAAGGAAATAAAGCACTCCACATTTCCCTACCTATAAGAACCCTCCTACCATAACTCACAATAAGAACAAAAGACACTTAAAATTCACAATAAAAAATAAAACCTACAAAATCAAACCCTACAAAAGATCAATAGGGAAACATAGCAATTCTTAAAACTCACCCTTGAAATACCAAATAAAAAAGAAAAAAATTGAAACCAATTAACACCAAACCCAAAAAATAACCTTCCATTGAGATATTGACCAATTGAAAACTTAACCTATTAAATACCAAATTTTAAAAATATTCTCCAAACAAAAGCAACTTTTGATTAAATCCGAAGAAATCAAAGCCAAGATTGAGAACAATTTAACCAAAGAAAACATAGAATAGCGAAGATTAATTCCTTGAAAACAAGGACAATTGCTATAAACCCAAAAACCAGTTATGAAAACAAATCCAAGTTTTTAAAAGCAAACAAATATATTGAGGTGAACTTTAGACCACTTACATTTGAAACATTGTTGATTAGATCTCTTAGAAAGATCTCCTTGTTGTTGTAAAAATGTAATGATAATTAGACTCAAAAACTGATTAATCCTAGCTGAAATGCCTATCTTAGAATTTTCAAAATAGATGTTACTAATTAATCAATATAAATTATAAAATTTATTTTTGAAAAATATATATTTTAAAATAATAATAAATAGTGAAAAATCAGATAAATAAATTTGATAAATAAATAAATTTTAGGTTATATATATATATATATATATATAATCTGTAAAATTTAATTTTCTATATCTATCATATTTACTAGGTTTACTTATAAAAATATCATATTTCTAATTAATAAAGTAAATGTTCTTAGTTTGGCTGTCTAAGAATTTTGTTTATAGTATGTTGTTTATGGATTCAATTGCGTGAAATTTGTGTGATCTGAAATGTTATGCAAACAAATCTCACACAATTGAATCTAAAAAACAACACACCATATTCAATATGAACTATGCAAATCTGATATCTTTAAGTTTAATTATGTTTCATGTTTTTTTAAATCTTATTTGAATAGTATGAATTTTTCCATCCACTTTTTCATAAATATGTGTCACATTATTTTTTAAATTATAATATATACACTGTTCATTGAAAACAAATGGTTAAGTCACGTGAAGGCAGTTATAGACACTTGTCAGAAATGCATCTCACGTGTTTTGTCGGTAAATTTTTTAACTGTGTTGGCAATCCCAGCAAGTTGATGGACGGTGCAGGGTCGAGTCTCTCCCCTACTTTTACCTTACATATCATTATCGTCGTACCAGATCGACTATCGTGGCACATTGAATTCAATTCAATATCTCTCAAGTCGCGAGTCAATTTAATCGTTACAAATTCTGGTGAGGATTAGGTTAAAAAGCATTGCATCGGCTCAGATATATCAGAGAACAGAAGCATGTATACCTGTCCCTTTAAAATAATAAACTTCACCAAGGGTGCTGTAACGAGACTTTTATGCTTTCTTCTGGTTTTCCATGGATACACAGTGGCTCAACTTCCTTCAGATTATTTTACTAGAAAGGAAGAACAAGTTAAAAAAATGGTAGCTGAGATTTTAAAGCTTGATAGAGCTAGATGCGGTACTTCAATCATTTCCTTCAAACCAGATTTTCTGTTTTTTTTATTTTTATTTTTAGTTTATTTTCTTTGTGTAATACTTTCTAATATGAATCCTTCAAATGTAGAAACTATCATTAGTTTTACTTTGTTGTCTGATCTTTACTTATTTAAGGCGGCTTCAGGTAAATTCATCATCAGTAATTCACTTCCAACCATTCATCATCATGACAAATTTATTTCTTGGAAAATTCACCCCAACAATTCATCGCCTATGAAATTCACGGTGAATTTTCCAGGGCAATGAGTTGCTCGGGGTGAATTTTCCACGGCGATGAATTGATGGTGGTAAATTTTCCATCGCAATGAATTGTTAGAGGCCAATTGTTGACTGGTGAATTTTCCTAAAACCATTTACTACTCATCGTTCAATTTTTATTTTGTTTGTACAGTTAGTTTAAATATTGGATCTTCTTGTTTAGCAATGGAGATTTGTGGCCTTCAACATATGGATTTATTAAATGTGTATTTTTCTTTTTTCTTTTTGATGTGACAACAGATTGGGCTACCAATTGTTCATCAACAAGCTGTTCGAGACACGCTTGCACTCCAATAGGGAAATTTAACGACCCCACTAAATATAATTTCACCTGTCAACAACAAAATGAACCCAATCAGTACTGCCCATCTTCTACCAGTGGCTGCTATTCTCATCAGGTTAACTATGCAATGAGTTACGTGAGGTAAAACTTTGATTCTTTTAATCAGCGAATGCCCAAATAGTTTAAATTTGAGGATTTTAACGTACATATTCTCATGAATCCTGTCATACTTGACAAGGAAAATATTGTCTTTTGTTCTGGAATATTGAAAGAGGGCTGAGAACAAACATACGTTTCTGTGTTTAAGGTGGGAAGAAGTTAAAGCGCCCTTTAAAAAGTAGTCAGATTATTTGGTGTCTATTTTCCACATACTCACTTCATGTGTTTCAATTATTAATTTTTTGTTTTCTGAAATTCTCTTGTCACTGTATAGGATGGCTCCCAAGGCATCTATATCTGAAATCCCAGATGAAATGTGTTGAACAATTTGTATGACAAGGGATTTCACGAGCACTATGAAGGCCCTCGCCTTTGAGAATGATCATACTAATGAAGTGGATGAAGTCTTTTACTTTGGATCCGTCGAACGAGTAGAACGCTTTTACCCTGGAGAAGTACGTACTTTTCTACTGGTTCAAATCTCCTTAGCATGCAAACGTGTGAGTGCAGGTGCATTTTAAGTAGTACGACCTAGTAGCTCCTTTATCTTTGAAAATCCAGTTCATGATTTTTTATTATTTGTAAAATGTAGTGGTAAATAATGTAGAGATGATTAACTTAATATTATAAAAAGGAAATAAATAAATAAATAAAAACTCGTGTTATTATTTAGATTATTTAATTAATGTAAGTAATAAAATCATATATTAATTTAGATAAGAGAGTTGTGAGTGGTGAATATTAGAAAATTGGAATGTAAAATTTTAAACATGACAGTAAATGTGAAAGAGAATGTACTTAGTTTTAAGTAAGAAGATGGCATCCAAAATTTGTTTTAGAAGTTGGATTCAAGGTAACATGAGACTAAAACTAATAAATCTCTGGGAGAAGTTTGCCTTGGATCTAGAATAGTCTTTCCACACCTTGGAGAGTTAGGTGGGTATTGTTCTTTTATTTGAAAATGGTTTGGGGAAATGTGTAGTTTTAATTCTTGTTGCTTAGATGTACCTTTGAAGAGTTGTTATGTTACTATAGGACACATTCTCCTAGATCAACCCCTAGAAAATTATTTAATGGTTTGAAGACAACAAACTCCAAATATCTAAATGTGCCTAGGACAATATGGTGCAAATCTACAATTCATCTTAGTACACCAAACTAAAGTGTTCCTTCTCTAGATGTGAATGATATGTGAATAATGCTTAAAAGATGAGTACACAATATGAGATATGGGATGGATGCAAGTGAATGTCTTTAAATATAAGAACATAAGAATAAATTGTGCAAATATGTGTTTAATTGACCTTACTAATGAATAGGAAAATGGATACATAAAGATATCACTCTTTTTCCACTCAATCATTCACTAATATCCTAGGGATCCCAATTGGATTGACTAAAAACCTCACAAGGTGAGTCAATTCATAATTACGAAGGGACCTAGGAGGGGTTTCTTTAAGTTCTAAGGGGTTCACCATCAAACAAATGCTTGGAAAACACACTGTCATATGTAAAATGACCTATAACTAGAAATGTAAGCTAAATGAAAGAAGCAAATAATGAAATTATGCAATAGGGAGATAGTATGTGTGTATCTAGGAAATTTGGAGATGCTATGAGGATTCTGGAAATGTGAAGACACTGTCAAAAAGTGTTGTGGAGGACTAAGACTCCCAGGATGGCATATTAGTCTCATGGCTATTTTTCGAGGAAAATACAAAGTCTTCAGATGCCGAAATAGAATCCTGAAGAATCTCTGAAAAAGTACCCTGTGGAGGACTAAGACACCCAAGGTGGCATATTAGTCTCATTCTGATTTTTTGAAGTATCTAAATGTGGTCCTGAGCTCCAAGGTTTGTACTTGCTTCTTCTTAGATATGAGGTCCTGAAACTTCCAAATCTAGCTTAAAGGTGAGTTTCCATGAAGATAACTTTGGGATGCAACTTCACAACTTTTCATTCTTGCACTCCAAATGATCTTCAAGTCTTCAACCTAGACCTACAAATACAAACACACAAGAGAGGGAAAACTTGTTGATTGTTAGTGGATAGGGGTTTGCCTTGGTCAAACCCCTTGTAGGTAATTAAACCAAATGATGAAATGAAGCAAAAAACATGAAACATGTAAATGATATCACCTTGTATGATGTCTTGTGAAACAAATCTGTAATCTACCATGTAGTGGCCATGACGAATGTAGATCTTGGATCTTGGATCTTGGAATATGATGTGAACAATGGTTGCAAATAGATCTTCAATGCTACATCCACAATCTTGGCTCAATAATATGAATGGATGCACTAAACCCTTGACATGATGCTTGAATCTTGATGATGGATTCCAATACTTGATGAATTGCTCTTGAATGCTCTTGTGGGCTCTAATTTGCAATTAGGAATTCTCTCACAAAATTATTGATTTGAAATGAGTGAAGGAGCCTTGTATTTATACTTATTTATGCTTAATATCCTGAAATTACACCACAACAAGTTGACATATGAAATCATTAATTAAAGGAGGCTAAATCCTACCCAAATTTGAAATTGAATCCCAAAAATAAGCCAAGGAGGACTAAGAAGCCCTAGGTGGCATGTTATTCCCAAGGCTCAATTCTTAAGGCACAGACTCTAAAAAGGGACCTATTTTGGTGTTTTCAATATCAGGTCCCCAAGACCCATGGAGGAAAAAGACACCCTAGGTGGCATTTTATTCCCAGTCCACAAATTAGGGACACATAGATAGAAACATTAAATGATCATTTATCTTTTGAGGTTTGTCAGGATTTTCCATAAAAATATATAGTTCATAGGGCTTGTGGATGCAAAATAGGACCAATTAAGCCATAAAGAAGCATAAATGAAGCAAGGTGGGCCCAAAGAAGTGTGAAAATGCAAGGGTATGCATTTTGCTACACTACATTTATCCCCCACTTTAGTGAGAGGATGAACTTGCTTCAAACTCACACTAAAGTAGCCAACCACACAATCAAGAGGGGTTTGAATGTACATTCATGTTAGTAAGATAGGATGACAATGATCAAGAGGGATGATCAAGCCCCCAAGGTCAAGATCCTATAACAAACCAACATAGAAACAAAAGAACACATATGTGGATGATGTATGAAGCCATAATTAGACCACCAACATACACCATCAAGGAAAAGAAAAAGGAAAAAGGAAAAATGCAATGGATCAAGCTTCGACTACTCATCCAATGCGATGGACTGGGTCTAGGATGTTTGTCCAAAAAGGTTTACAAGTGGAACGCGTTGTCCACTATGCAAACAAAATGCACACTCACAAGGGCTAGTGGGAGCTAGGTGTCCACTAGGTGAGACCTAGGAAGTCCATATCAATGTCATACCCCCATGACTATGATAAGGACAAAAGAAAATACACACTCACAAGGGCTAGTGAAGCTATTTGTTCACTTGGTGAGCCCTAGGGGACCATATCAAATCCATACCTCCATGACTTTAATAAGGTACCAAAATGCATGCTCATAAGGGATAGTGAAGCTAGTTGTTCACTAGGTGAGCCCCAGGAAACCATATCAAATCCATACCTCCATGAATTTAATAAGGCACAAAAGAAAAGAAAATACAATGCAACAATAAAAAGAGATGTTCAAAGGGATTTTACTTAGTTCATGTGAGGTCTTACTCCTAGGGAACATTGTGCTTAATGTTTCCAAGAGAGGACAAGTCAAAGAAATATCACACTCTCAGAGGAAATCAGAACCAATGACACCATCAAGAAAGGACGCATTGAAAGAAGAAAGAAAATCACACAATGAAACATGCAAACAAATGCAAATGAAATCATGCCAAAATAATGTCAATGTATTCCCCCACTTTAAAGGAATTGCTAACACCATGCTATGAGCACTTACTTTAAAGTAGCCAAAATGAAAAGGAAAAGAGGGTATGTCACATGCAAGCTAACTTAAGGCATTTCATCCACATCCCAAGATTTCTCATGCATATACATGGAAGGTGGTCAACTAGCCAAAAGAGTCAACAACAAGTGACATACGAGGAAAAGGCTATCTAACCCCTTTCCCTCACTTAGTGCAGGACAAGGGTGAGCCAAATAGAATGAAAATGAGTATTAGGAAGAGGAAATAGGTGCTTCAACACAAGGAAGAGCACCACACTCCTCGAGATGTTGAATTTTGTTACTTAAATCCTTACATTCATTAGTAGCATAATTGTGAACTCTGTGATATGCACAAAAGGAAGTCTTGTAATAAAATTTCTTTTAGGCTTTTGGAGGGAGAGATATCAATCGATCCTGGAGAAGTCTCAACAATATATTCTCTTGATCAATAGTAGAAGGTGTTCCTTTTTTTTTGCAAGATATCATATACACACTAAATGATAAGGCTTTAGATGATAATGGAGATAAGCGTGGTAAACCTAGATCGTTCTTGAAAGAGTATGGTAAGTCAGTTTGCTTCATGTGTTCATTGTATCCATGTGAAGTAGGGAGATTGTATCCAATACCATAACAATCTTCCAAGTCATATGAAGGGGGTTTATGCTTCTAAGAAGGATCAACTTCTTCACGAGAACACAAATCCTTTTTAAATTTATGCATCATCCCCTCATGAGGGATGGGAGTTATATAGCCCCCATCACCACCACGGGTTAATGTTGTAGAATTAAGTTGAATGAATGAAACACAAGGTGATTTTGGTTTAGATTGTGATATTGTACACTCTCCTATAAAGGAAGGTGTAAAACCTCAATCATCATTAGAACTTGTATTTGAAAATGAATTGTTGGTATATGAATCTTTGGACTTTGAGGGTGAGATTTTGGATTCTCTATTGGAACAAGGAGTACAATCTAACAACCCCCAGTTATAATTAAAGAGGTTTGTTGTAGGTGAAGGATTAACATAAACTTGGATAGGTTCAAATTTTGATTTTGGAATGAAAGTATTAGGAGATTTGGATGTATTGTGATTATATGATTCATAGCTTTGTTCATCTGAATCAACCGTGTATATCTTGTTATTGTATTCAAATTTCATTATACGGTGGAAAGTAGAGGGGACTATTTTCATAGCATGAATCCATGGTATCCCTAGGATAAGATTTTATGAAAGGGGTCCTTGCATGATATGGGTAGGGGTAGGCAACACGATAGGTCCGACCTCAATAGGTAATGTGATCATTCCTAGTGGTTGCCTATTAAAATTGTCAAAGACACAAATATGAAAATCCTTAAGTTGAATGAGCCTTTTTTCCATGCCAATTTTATCTAGGAGTTCCATGCTACAAACATTAATTTCTGCTCCATTGTCTATGAGAGTGCACGTAACTACAATTTCATTAATGATCACCTTTATCATCAAGGCTTCATTTTTGTTTTGATTCTCAAGTGAGGGAAATTCATGTTTAGGGAATGTAATTTTTGATTGTGTAACTTATGTGTGATGAAAAGAGGAGTTTGCATTATTCAATTTCATAGAAGCTTGGGTCTCCTCCTACTTTATTTGTAACATTTCTTGAAATAGGAACTTGTATGTAGGTGATAGTTGAGTAAGTTGCCATATGGATATATTAGCATCTGTCTTCTTAAGATCTTCAACTATATTATGAAAAGATGAATGAGGAGAATTAGGAAAAAATGGTGTAATATAGAAAGGGGATGCAACTTTGATCAAGCAGTAGATGTAGAGAACAAGGGGAATGCAAGACAAATAAAGAGGTACAAAGCAGGAGTGTTGCAGTGTGGGCAACATACATGTAAGTGCAGTTGCAAATAAGCTACAATATAGAACTATCATTAATATTGGCATTGTAAATCTAATTGGTGGGTACCATCAGATATCTAGGTAGGTGCTCAAGGTAGGGAGTGGGTGCTACTAAAATTACAGAATTGGTGTCTCCATAGGGTTGGTACCCTTAAATAATTGTAACTAAACTTTAAAGCTTGTGAGGATGGATTAGGACTGTAGAACCAAGATCCTAGTACCTACAAGACACAACAAGCAAACACATTAGAAGATTCAAATGCAAGTTAATATCTAAGTTTCCCATAAAATCCATTAACAATGCTCAAAATAGGAATGAAAGCAAGAATACAATGAAAATCAAGGAAGATAGATTGAATCCTATTAAAAAGCATGTGAACTCTTGATCTTATGGGGGAGTTGGTGTCAATTTGATGTAGAAATTGGCCCTTTCCCAACTCCTATGCAAGCTTTGATGATTTGATGAAGATGTGATCCACTTTGTTGAAGATTCAAGTTTCCTCCATGATGAAAAACCTGCAATAACCTAGCTATGACTTGATAAAATGGATGAAAATTGCTATTCTTGAGGATGGATTTGAGTATAGTAAGTTTTCTCAAATTGTTGATGATCAAATGAGGAGAGAAGCCTCTTATTTATAGAATGATAAGATGGAGAAATTCCCAAAATGAAGCAATGTGGCACTAACTTTCAACCAATGGCAAGATTCCACTTGTCAAGAGATGGATACATGAAGGATGTGCACATTTTGATGAATGTGCCCATAAATGCATTTAGGTGAATTTTGAAAATAATGAAATGACATGGAAGAGGGGAAAAGGAATGACTTAAATGCCACTTGGCTCAAGGAAAAAGTACTTGTAAGATGAAATAAATTCCTTGTTGGAAGGACTAAGTCCACTTGGAGGGATTTCAAATTTGAAGGAATATTCCTCTATTATGCCATGTTGAGGGAAAATGGAGATTTAATAAATGAATTAAATCTATTTTCATGTGCAAGTGGAAAAATCTAGAGGATGGGACATGGATTAAAATTAAATTAATCAAGGGTTAATTAATTTAATGATGGATTAGATGATGTGACAAATTTGACTTAGATTTATGGGTTGATTTAAATCAAAGATGAGAAGAATGTGATTTTAGAGATAGTTAAATAAATATTTTGTTTTATTTAACTAAAGGGGGTGATTGGTTAGATTAAATCAAATAAGGTTTTAATTTATTTAATTTAATGAGATAGAAAATAAAATTTATTTATTTAATTAATATAGAGCTAGGGTTAAATAGATCAGATTGATTAATTTAATTAACGAGAGAGAATGACTTAATCAGATAAATGATTTATTTAATTAAGAGAGGAAAATTGATGAATTTAATCAAATAAAGGTATTCAATTAAATGGTTAGATACAGGGATGATTTAGGATGTAATGGTGTTAGTAATTGGGATGAAGTATGTTTGTATATTTCCATGTCTACAAGGACAATAGATCCTAGCAGCATTTCTCATTGTGGTTTTTCCCAACCTTAGGTTTTCCATGTACATTTGGTGTTATGTGTTGGTTGCATGAATGTTCTCTTATGTGGTTGCTTGTTAATGGTTTATCGACACATTACGAAGTTACATAGTTTTTCTACACTAAATATATTGAGGTAAAAATCTCAATATCTACCGATTCACCCCCCTCTCAGTAGATCATTGTGTTCCAGCAACTTTTTCTACTATATTCAATAAGGAACTTAGGATTAAGGAGAGGGTGACAACCCTTATGGGTAGAGATAAGAACTATCTAGAGAGACTCGGGTGGGAGAGTGTTGAAAAAGAAGAAGAGATAGCACAAAATTTGGGAATGAACCCTACTCTGAAAGAAAATATTGAAGGAGATATGAAGATGAATGATGCTCAAAATGAGCATGAGGAAAAAAAATAGATTGCATGGGATAATAGACCTCTGGAAGTGTAATACATGACAGAGAATAATTTTGAGGAAATAAAGATCAAAGAAGACATTGCAAAGGAGAATACTCCTCTGTTATCTAAAGAATATGTTGAGAATATACAAGGGAAATAGGAGATAGTTACTCCTCTAGATAACACAAACTAGTTTGTTGGAGAAGGTAATGTAATTAAGAATGGTGAAAAGGAGAATGGTGATGTAGAGAAGAGGGATGACTAGGAAAATGAGAAGGAAGATGAGGAAAAGAATGAAGATGCATCTAGAGATACAAAAACTGAAGTAGAGACACAAGTGTGCTTTGGTAAGATGGAAAATGAGTGGAAAGAAAAGACTACAAAGAGTATGAAGACTATTGGTGAATTCTCTAGAACCTCCATAGATTCATTTAAAAAACTACTAAGCATACAGCTCAATTTCCAACCTATTATATGAGCACAACTGCTACATTTACCTATGTAATAGGGGAATGTGGACCTTGGTAAGATTTCTCCACTCCACAAACTCTAGTTTGGAGATGTATTCAATGCATCTACCCAAAAGGAGATTATAGATACCCATTAGAAGAGTGGAGAGATAATAGATGAAGCTATTAAATATCTTCAAGAGTCCATACTTGGTGCAAACATTGACACTTCACTTTTTTGGTATGGAGAATTTGAAACTATTAATTGATTCTTTTAAATAATATGTTGCTAGTCTTAAAGGACAAGTTGAAAATGAGATCGAAACGAAGATAAATGACAAGAAGATGTTGGAGATTACTAAGAAGTGTGCACTTGCACACAATAATTTTAAGGAAAACCTCAAGGGTGCACAAGATTTTGTGAATGAAGTGAAGGCTCTATTTTAGTTTTATATGAAGTAGCTTGGAGACACAAAAAATATCAAAAATGATATGGACCCAATTGAGTCCCAAATAGAGAGAGATTGTAGTTCATATGATCCTACACAAGACCTAGATGGAAGCATAAGGTCAGTAATCAAGGACTTGCATGAGAAATATTTTGAACTACAATGAAAAAAGAAAAAGTTATTATACAGTTTGGGAACATCAAAGACTTGGTGAACTCAAAGTTCACATTAGTTTCCAATGCTCTAATGTGTGCTAAGAAGTATATTAAGATCAATATAGTACCCAAAACTTTGGAAGAAGGAGAAGACACACTGATGGAGCTAGAGACTTAGTGTAGGACGCTTGGCGTAGCCAAGAAGATTTGGGAGGAAGGAAAACAAGAATTGAAACTTCATGTTAGAAAGCTTCAAGAGTTAACCTCCTCCAATTCACAGGATTTCCATTTCTCTATGCATTTCTCATAATATTTTTTTAAAATTCAGTGTACATATGTGGATTGTGTACAAAGTATTTCGATACAAGTGTTTTATATGGTTTTGGTGCATAACATCCTTAGGGGTAATTACATAAAATTGTAGTTTGTATATATATTTATTATGCCAGGGAGATTTAATGTACATGAAGAATTGATACATATACCCATTTCCCTTGATTTCAAAGGAGGAGGATGTTTTTGAGATGATTTTGGCATGTTTCCATTAATGAAAAAAGGGGTGTTTGTTGGAAGAATGGTGAGATGTCATTGATGTTGTTGTTTGCAACATGAGCATGTGATATCACAAGGCACAAAGAGTTAGGCATTGCAGTGTTGTCATTGATGTAAGAATTGCATCTTGCTTTGGAAATCATGGTGGAAATCATTTTGGTTGGCTCTAACATGTTTTAGGTCATTGGTGTAAGAAAAAATTTCTATAAGGTTTGATCTGGTGAAGGAATCTATGATGAAAAATGACTAAGTGTTTATACCAATGATTTTGTAAACAAAGCATCTAGGGTTTGGGTCCTCATTGGTCTACTTTTCAATGATTTTCTTTATGGCTCTAGTATATATTTTTTGGCTTGTAGAAGCATCTAATTCAATAATTTCATCTTGTTTTAGCTTTTGGTGTAAATTTTATGAGTAACAAAAGTTTTACTTAACAATTATTGGTGTTTTCTAGTTTTGTGCATTTGAGTTGGAGAATCTACACTCATTTTCTAATTAAATTTATACAATACGGATTTGAGGAAATTTTGATAGATTACAATAGAGTGTGTACTCTAGATGGCATAGTGTTTTAAAGTTTCCATGTTTGAATATGGGTATATAGCTGGAGAATTTTTGTGTTAGGTCTCTTGTTATTCTAATGTAATAGGTTTGAAGATATGCAGAGCTTATTTAAGTATTATGAAGTTATGTGGGAGCTATTATAGGTCCATGCCGACCTATTTCAAATGGTTTTGAGATTTGAGTCTTGGCACGAGGCGTGTGTGGAAGGATTTTCAGTTGGCAAGTTATATTTTGTATATTTTGAATGATACATCTAATTAGGCCACCCTAATTTATGTTATGAGTGAAGCAAATATATAAGTAAGATCATTTTTTGGTATTTTTATGATGAGGAGATATGAAATGAATTAGTCAATACAAATTGTGTGATGTTAGTGTGAATTTAGAGCAGAGAAAAGAAATAAGTTGGATTAGTATGAAGAGTTTTGAGTCTCTATTTTGAGCTTCAATGGAACTATATTCCAACATATGGTAGATGCATTTTGTAATAGTTCAACACTTGGTTGTGTACCAAAATATCTTCTATCTCTTTTCTTTTCTCAGTGGAGAGTGAGTCCACCTAGAGTGAGCACCTCTATAATATACTATAACCGGTTAAATATATTGTGATCTAATCCTCATCGTGGTTTTTCCCATTTTGGGTTTTTCAGATAAAAATATTGGTGTTCATGTGTTATTTGATTTTGTTGGATGTTTTGATTCTTTCTTTCATTACTACAATTGAATATTCTTTAACTATTGGAAACTTAAATGTTTAAATGGTTTAAAATAATACTGATTTTACTCCCCCCCTCTCATTATTTTAGGTGTTCAATAGTTTTCATTAACAAGATCCCATAGATCATGATCTATCAACAATTCTTCCACTTTTAACTTTAACATCTAAAATTTTGTGCCTATAATTTTTTCTAGTTCAATCCACCTTGATGTGCTTTCCATATTTACTTGTAATAAAAATCACAAATTTCTCCTTCTACACAAGCTCCCTCTCAAATATTATTAGCTCAAAAAACCTCTACACAACTAGAATCAAAGGTGATTAGGCTTTGAGACCACTTGTAAGGAAAAAAGTGTGCAAAATACTATCTTATATATATATATATATATATATATGAAGTAGAGAAATAAATTAATGAATATCTATAAAAATAATAAAATAACACAATGATTTACATGAGTAAAACCCTTTCAAGAGTAAAACCAAAAACTCCAAAACTTGTATAATATATTATCAGATTTACAATAGTATTACAATACAATTGTAGTGAAATATTTACAAGAGTAATTCACCAGTATTTCAAAATGGAAGACTTTTGATGGTATTTCAAAAACATTTGTGTACCTACAAAATCTCATACCTGAACTACTTGTTCAAGTACCAAATTAAATAGAAGATTCAAATAAATAAGGAAACCAAATCAAATTCAAACAAATGAGATAAAACTAATATCAAATGTGGTACCCAAATTGGATGGACAAATATAATTCCCAAGCCGAGGGAGTAAAATCCACTACAAAAAAGAAAAATCGTTACACTTGTCATACATTTTCATAAACTCCCCAATATAACACTTTATTTTTGGCTTAACAATATCCTCAAACAATGATTATGACATGCATAATAGTGCTATTCAATATTCCCAATAAATCCCTCTATTCTTGGCTTTTATACATCACATGAATCTTTCATATACTATAACAAAATTCTACAAAAGAAGGGTTCTCCAAAAATGTTAAATATTTGTAATTTAGATAACCTCTTATAATGTCAGTAAAGTATTGATGTATGACACATATTGTCCCATCAAATTCCCTCACTCCATTTTGGTAGAGCATTATATTAAATAATAAATACAATAAAATATTAAACAATAAAAAAATAAAATTTAGGAATTATGAATACTGAAACACCTTAATTCCCAACACTTTCCAACACTTTGCATGTGTATGCCTTTAAAATCTAGGAATAGAATTTTGTGTGGATATATATATTTTTATAGAATTGAACTATTTATTTAATATCATTCCATCAATCTTTAAATGTAATGATTTACATGATCTAAAAAGCAAGACTACAAAATTATCACAATATATAAAAATAAATTTGAAGATCTAAAATTATGTTTCTTCAACTTTTATAATTGTATTTATATAATATCACTATGATAACATATAATGAAATGAAGAATGAGTTAAATGAATCTTAATTTATAATGTTTAAGTATTGTCTAAACAAAAAATTTAACCACAATAAATTCTAAGAGGTATATTGAACTAAAATGTGTATTGGCCTTCTCACTTAACTAATTTTTTATAGAATATCTCAATTTTATTTTTTAAAATAATGTAATAATTTATAATCATATATTTTTCTCCTTTTGGATCTCTAAACCTTTATCTTCTCTTGATACTTTTTCCATCAATATAACTTGTGTTTGAAGAATATAGTTTCAATAGATTTTTTAATAAAATGCATGTTTAACTAAATAGTTTATAAGTCTCATTTACAAAATTATTTGTTTTGTTTCAAGGAACTAAGCGATCAAGAGAATGAATCCAAATGCTACAATTATGATCCAAGGAAAAGATCATGGTATACTCTAACCTACAATTATGCATGCAAGAAAAATTAATTGTTTTATCAATAATCATGGTTTATAAGATACAACACTTAGTCATAGTAGATTTATGAAATTAGAAAAAAAAAATTGCGTTGATGTTTTCTAATCATGTAATTTTATATGCTCATGGTTCATTTTATTGTATACATAGACTCTCTCCCATGTGGCCTAATTCTATGTAGGATCCTTGAGTATAGTTAACTTGAGAAACCTTCTTCCTATTAATTAATAGTACAAAGTAATTTATATTACAAAAAATGTATGACATTATATTTTTTTTGGTTTGATTTTATTATGGTATATTTGGATAGTTAACTCTTATCAAATTTTAGTTTTATCTACTAACCTCTTGAACCTTAGATTTTTGGCACCCTAGATCATTCTATCACTTCTAGGGTTTTTCACCTAAAAGAAGAGAGGTAGGCCAAAAATGCTAAATAGGTTCATTCAAATTATGTTATGTATGATGTTGTTTAGGCTAAATGAAGGAGAATGATAAATAAAAAAATGCAAATGCTATCAACTTACCAAACCCTTTTTGAGGAAAATATGAAGTTGTGTCAATGGATGCTCCAAAATGCTTGATTAGTGCTTGATTTGATGTTGTAAGATGCTTGAATGCTTGAGATTGCTTGAATGTGATGTGTGAATGTAGGAGGATGTAAAATGAGGTGAAAATCACTTATTTATGCAATCTTGTGCCTTAGTAACCTATGGATACCTCATCATAGGCCGACATCAAGTGATTTTCAATAAAAATGTGAAAGGAAATTTAAAATATTTTGAATTTGGAGCCAGGGGGACTCATTCGCCATCCATGGCGAATGGGTCCCACCTAGGATCTAAAAATGGGTGTCAGGAATTAAGTCATATTTAATGTTATTTGTCAAGTTTACATTCAAAAATACACTTAATTAAGCTTTATAAGAGCATAAAGGGGTCAAATAAAGCATAAGAAAGGTGTAAATAGTGAAATTATGCCTAAAAAAGCATGAAATATTATTACAAGACTTTACAACACTTCAAAATAGGACTTGATTAGGAATAAAAGGGAATATTTAGATGAATTATAATGAGAAGAGTCTAGAAAAGTGTAGAAATGTGTTACAACACTTCACAACACCTTCACAAGACATTAATAAATGCATTTTATTCAATTTACAAGGGTCCAAGACCTAGTGTGGATATGTAAAACACATCACAACACTAAATCAAAGCCTCATTAAGTCCAATTTATCATGAATTATTCCCATGTCAAGAAAGAGGTCCTTTTTTCTATGGTACACCTCTCTAGAATTGTTAGTGAAAGAAGTCAAATAATTATCTTCCAAAAACCATGAGAAGACCCCTATTTTGCTACACCAAGGGATTATTTTTCATTTATATTAATTTCACCTTGTTTTTTCTCTCTAAAATGCATAAGGGCATGCCTCATAGATGAATACCTACTTGTGAGTCCTAGAAAGCAAGTTGATTCTCCCATGCTAGAGCTTGTAAAAGGAAAATACAAGGCTTTGTTTTGTTGATGCCCTTCCAATCTAAAGTAAAGCATAAAAATAAATACCCCAAGCTAGATACCAATTTGGAATATTCACCTTAGACTACTACTAAACCTTGATCCAATTAACAAAAGTATTTGTGTTCCTCCTCCCTAAAGGAAGTAGTTGTTGGCATCTATAACCTAAAAAAATTCCCCTAGAGGACTCATATTTCTAGGTCTCCTAGTAAGTGGAGCCCTATAGGGAACCTTAATAACTCCAAAGCTAAAAGACCCCAAAAGAAGCCCCATACAGGTCATTGAAGAAGAGGATATGTTAGTTGGTGAGGAAGAAATTTATGGAAAAGAGATTGTGAAAGCTAAGGAGAAGAATGACAAGAGAAATAAGGCTACAAGAATTGAGGATGGGGTGGGTGGTTTAAGTCCAAGTAGAAGAAGGTCCAACTAGATTGTTCATTGCCCCACCCCTAATCTCACTATTAGGGAAATTTCTAATGAAATAGAAAGCAAGGAAAAAGAAACAAAAAATATTAAGATGAAAAGGAAGAGAACGAGGAAGATGAAATTGAGGGCCCAAGTATGTTTTCTCAGTTCTATTTTTATTTTCTCTATTTATGTTCTTAAAAAAAACTCTAAACTATTTTGTTGTTTAAGTGTTGTTAATGGTCTATGTATGGTCATGTTTGATCTACCCTTGGGGCCCTTTCTTAAAGCAATCAACACCTTCGCATAACCTTTAACTTTCTCTCAATTATAGTTTGTTTCTTATTTAATCAAAAAAATATAGCGTTTTAGTTTATGATGGGACATTTAATATTAAAAAAATAAAAATATGTTGTTAGATATTAGAGTTGGAGTGTATTTTTTTACTTTTTTAGGTATTGAAGGTAAGAAGATAATGTAAAGAGTTATGTTTTGGATGTAATAGACTTAATGTAGGATGAGTTAAAAAATGAAATTTATTTTTACTTTTTTCTACTTTGATTTTTATGAGTGTATAGAGAGGATTTGGTTATGCTATTTATATGGATTTTCAAACATGTATGCTTAGTCTTATGTAGTCCAATTGATGAAAGTTTTTTGTATAATATAGAGGTAACATAGGTTTTTAAAAAATGGATTTGATACGTAATCCTTATAGGAAAATATTAAGGAAATGGGAAAGAAATCCCCTTATGAAATTTTTTCCAAAGAGCCTCAGATGTCAAATTAGTGTCTCAATAAGCAATGGTAAGAAAAAATTCTTTACCTTTTTTAAAAAAAATTATGTTTCTTTTCAATGTTTTTGATTAGAGGTAAAATATGGGTTTTGAAGGGACCTGAAACCCTTTACATCAGAAAGCAACTAAAACTTAAGAAAACAAAATTAAGAAAAAAACAACCCAACAATAGCAACCCAACAACAAAAATTCAACCAAAAAGGAGGACCCCAACAAGCAACTCTACATGTTTTTCAAAATATTTTATGCCTCCACGATGCTTGTCATAGCCTTCTAAGCATCATCCAAAACATCAAAAATTTATTTACCAGATGCCCCAACCTAACCTTTAGTCTTGTTCCTAGTCCTATCATTAGGTCCATCCGTATTCACCTCAGTAATCAAAACAATACCTTTCTCCCCACCCTTCCCAGCAACACCCTTCTCCTCCACCAGCTTACTAGAAACACTGATCTCTTCAACATGATCACTTTCTTTATGCTTCTTGGAACTAACCACATGAGAGCTCAAACTAGTAGAATCAAATTTACCAATAGATTTAGACACTTCCTCGCTTCTCATCATAGTATCCCAAATTTTCTCCATTTGATCCTCAAGGGTGAGGATTCTACCTTCAAGATTTTGTTTTGTTGTAAGAGTTTCCTCTGCAATAGTGTCCACCACAGTGTTTAAAGAATAAAAAAAATCATCTATCTAGTTTTTGACAAAGGAATCCTCAACCTTACTCACCACACCCCTATTTTTGGCATTAGTTTTATTGAGTTCATGAATAAACCATTTAAAAAGTTTGAACAAAACAATGGAACCCTCATGAATAGTTCCAAGCACATCAGTCATTTTTTCTCTATCAATATTAAAAACCCCTTTCCCAAAGCATCTTCTTCCTCAGAGGAACTAACCTTATCCTAACTAGTAGAGATTTCCTTACCTTTCCCAGTGGCAACTAGAGTCTTGATTTTGTGGATGGAGCTCGCAATCTCCTCTGCCACAACCTTTCTCTTCTTTAGCCTCTCCAATTCCACATCCTGAGTTTCCATAGCAACATTAGCATCCCCAGACCTACCTTTCAGCTACAAATCTAGTTTAACACTTAGGGAATCATTAGCATAGAGGTCGCCCGGGATAGTGAGAGGAAAGTACCTCTCTAGAATTTGACTCGTAGTCCTCAAAACCTGTTTCTTACTGCTTCCCTTGTTTGACACCTTCTTCTACTTGGTAACAGGGGGCAGAAAGGAAGCCTCACCATACAAATCATTCTTCTCCTTCACACCCCTACTCAGAAATTAGCCACCACCTAATCACTACAAGTCACATAACCCTCTCTAGCACATGACTCCCCTCTTTTCATCTTTCCCGTAGTAGGGGATTGGGGACCCACCTCCAAAGAAGAAAATTAATTTGGAACAACATACACATCCTCCTCTGAATCTGACTCTTTTTCCAAAACCAATTTCATTTTCTTTACTTTTTTGATTGTTGGCTCCTCTTTAGAAATAGTCTCATACTCCTTTGCAAGCTTAGAATGTTTACCCTTTAGGGTAACAATTGGCTTAGCTACATCAAAGGTCTTTGCATAATAAAAAATAAGAAGGATTAACCCCACATGCAAAACAATATTTTTTAGGGTTTTTCTTATGATCCATAAGACCTGAGTCTAGAGACATCATGAGATATTAAGGAAAGGAAATACTCTTCTTGTGACTGAATTGATTGAGCAAGATGAAATGGTATGCATTTACCATTGAGAAGACACCTTTCAAGGTTATGAAACACATTAGGTCTTCCTCAACATTTCTCCATAATGCCTTAAGCGAGCTTCTCTGATAGCCTCCACTCCTAGCAGACCTCAAATCCTTAGCTTCATCTCCCTTGAAGAAGATTTGCATTGTGGTCTGTGACTCCTTTTTATCCTTGAAAACTTTTGTACCATCCATAGCTAGACCAGTAATATTACATTAAATTCTTCATTGACATCAAATTCTATTCCATATAGCTTTAGCACCCTGTCATTCCATCCTTTAGCAAATAACACTGTAACATGAGGATTATTTCCATGTAATTTCTCCAAGTAAGGAGTTAACCCTCCTTTCTCCAACACCTACCAATCCTCCTTCTTCTTTACTTCTTCACACGAGAAATTTTTTGCACAATTTCTATCTCCACCCATATCACTGAAATTAGTAGAAGGTAACAACTTGAGGGCTCTAAGCACAGTGCAAAGAAAACTCCAGAAGACAATGGTATGAACACCTAGAATCCATGTGAGAACTGAAATGAAATAGGGGAGAATAAAAAACATAGACTTCTATTCCCTACTATACCCAACCCTCATGCCATTCGCTTGATTCAAATCTGGCTTACCATCCTTTCTCATAATAATTGGCCACATGAAGAAAGACATGCATGCTACCAACCATAATGAGAACTTAAGAAAATTAAAATCGGCCATCATAGTTAATAATAAAAAAAAAATTACATTAGATCATCACCGAATAGATACAAAGGGCTTCATGGAATATTTATAGAATGAAGTAGTAAGCAAAAGCTAAAACTAATTGAAGAGCAGACAAATACACTAGCAAACAAAAAACTGACACCCATAGGAGAGCCAAAGGAGCATAGCCATCAGTGAAGCTTTCTGAAGAAGATAACATCTCAGAGACAAGATGAAATAACATCGTAGAGTGAGGGTCATCATATACATTCTTGATTAGGAAGTGAATTGCATCAAACAAAGATATTTCCATGCAAAAAATTGAAGCACCAAGATGAGGCCAAAGAGAAGATAGTTGTGAGTAAAATGCATGAGGATTATCACGAACCAGAGAAGAAACCATAAGTTGCCACAAATAGGAGTTGGCCCAATCATTGAAAACTATATCTTTGTACAAAACCCCCCATAATGGAAGGGTTGTTTCAAAGACAATAATTATCGAATTCCTCCGACAAGGTGGATAAAGAGAACAATGTTGATAGAAAAAAAGAGCCAGTCAAAAACTTTACCAAAGCCAGTGACCAAGAGAGATCCATATCATTAAAAGAAACATAGAATCCAATTCATTAGCTCATTCCAGAGGAAACTTCTCGATCTAATCAGAACCAATAACCAACCATAGAGCATTCCCCACCTTATTACAATGGAACATGAAAGTATTATGGATATTATTAAGAGTGGTCCCAGGAGGGATGAACACACATAATCTCTCCTCCATCAAAACCAATAGTAGGAACCAAAGTCGAGCAAGAGAAAAAAAACCCATAAATGAGCATTGAAGATACCCTGAAATAGTCACCTTTTAAAAAGCAAAGCCACATGCCAAATTAATAATAAAATTTTGCAAGCATTTACTGTAGATACAAAATATGTCTTAGGTACATAATTCACAGGGAGGAACTAAATGCACTTGCACATGTGACTACCGAAACCATTATAACAAATAAAATAAAGTATGATAATACCAGATAAAATGATGTAGAGCTCCATTTGTGCATCCAATAGGGGAAAACCCCCGATTTCCTTTCATGATCCAATTGTTGTTTACTCCTTGTTCACCTGTCTCCCCAATATCTGTTTACATTTTAGTCATTAAAATGTTTTATTTATGCCAATAAAAAATTAGACATTACACTAGTATATGTTCACTACTTAGTCTGTAACCAACCAACAAAGAAAAACAAATTTAAACATATATTGGTGCAATTATGTTTTCAACACAAGTCAACTTGCACAAAATAAAGTCATTTCTAAATTAAATAAGATATAGTGATGTTTAAAATAACCACTCCATGCAAGTGGCTTAAATCTTCCAATGCATTGTATTTACATGTATACATAAACATTTAATGGTGCACAATGTCACATAAATTAAAACATTATAAACAATTAATGGTGCACATTCTGACATAATACAAAACATTGATCAGCTTTATGAGCTATCAATTGCACATTCACCCACACTTCCCTTGACATCTTCATGCATTAACTCTATCTACTTCTGGTACCTGAATAAATAGTTAATGGTGTAAGGCTCCCTAATATACCAAAAATCATAGTATATTTCATATATCTAACTGAATTTAATAAAGCCACCTATTTTGACAATTAAACCAAATATAAAATTGATTTCCTAAAGGCCACGACAGAACTCAGGCATAGATGGCCATTTCAAAATGAAATGACAGATTGTTTCCCACAAAAATTCAAATTTGAAACTCAACCACCACAATTCACTGCATTCAATTTACCCATTCGAATGATTTTATAAGAGCGAATTTCTAGGGTCATTTTCATTACGAATTCTCATCTGCTTTCATTGAATATCCTCTACATACTTTAGAGCTTACTAAGGAAACTTCTCCACATTCCTCTTAAAAGGGAGCTTATTCAGGTCGATACACCCAGAATAAGTAAATTCGTGTTTCTATTTATCAGTATATTGGATTTACATTTATGTTGTCTATTTCATTATTCAATATTCTCTTATATATTTATGTACTCAATTATTAGCATTATTTTCAGCCTCTTTGTTTTACATTTATGTTATCTATTTCAATATTCAATATAATCTTTTATATTTAAGTACTCACTGGTTACATTATTTTCAGGCATACTATTCTACATTTTTGTTGTCTGTTTCATTATTCAATATACTCTTTTATATTTATCAAGCATAATGTTTTATTTATTCAATATACTCAATGTTTACATTATTATCAAGCATAATGTTTACATTTATGTTGTATGTTTCATTGTTCAATATAATCTTTTATATTTATGTACTCAATGTTTACATTATTTTCAGGCATACAAATATTTTTGCTTCCACTCTGTTGTTCAACTTAGCATTATCCATTATTTAATCATATCGTAGTTACATTATATTTATATTTATGTACTTAGTGTTGACATTATTTTTAGGCATACCAATAATTTTTCTTTTAGTCAGTTGTTCAACTTAGCATTATCCATTATTTAATCATATCATAATTACATTTTTTTCACCTGCATTCATGATAAATCAAAGATAATAATAGCAGCATTATACCATACATAAAATATAATAAAAACAACATTACCCATTTTTTAATCATATCATAGTTATATTATGAATCCCTCTTTAATAATCATGAAGTTGAATGGGTTTACAGTGTTTGTCCTAATTTATTGACCAATTTTTGGATTACAATTCGTAGACAAATATATATATATATATATCATGTCGTGTATGGTTTCATCATAGCAGATTGTATATATATATATAATATGGTAAGAATATACATCATTCTTTGTAAATACAATGATATATTCTTATTAGATTGTATACATGCATAAATACATACATACATATATATACATATATATATATATAGTCATGCCATGTAAGGTTTACTCATATCAAGCCTTGTAGAGTTTACATGTGACCGGTAGAAATTTGATCCACCTCTCTCACCTGCAAGATTATTTTTTCAACAGTGGATTTTTGTTGGGTTTGATGGTGTTTGAGTGCATTTTGGCATCTTTAAAAATCATTTATGTGTATGGCATTAAGGTTTTGACTGTAATCATTTCTACTTACATGTGACTGGTAGAAAAATGATCCCTTGTGAATTATTCTATCTATGGCATCGACAGTTTGACTGCTATGCCTTTTTTTGACATTATTCTATGAAGTAATCACATGTAATGTGATTTAAATAGAACATTGATGGAATTTTGACCAAGTATAATCATGAAATTTATTGGGTACATAATAAGATAGTAATCTTCAAAGATTTTTTAATTTAATCTTATATGGAGCTGCATAAAATGTCTCCACCTCTCTTCACCTACAATATTGCTTGTTCAATAGTGGGTTTTTTTGCCATTGTTCTAAGAACTAATTGCATGTAATGTGATTTAAACATAACATTGTTAGAATTTTCACCAAGTATAATCATGAAATTTAATGGGTATACTGTAAAATGCCGATATAATCATGAAATTTAATCACATGAAGCTTCGTAGACAATGATATGTTCTAATCAGATTGAATATATATTTTTGCAGAGAATGATATGTTCTTATCAGATAAATATATATCTATGCAGACAATCATTTATTCTTTGTTGCACTAACAAGTTATTCAATTTTTACTATTTGTGCAGGTTAAGTGGAAAATTATGGCACCTACTAGAAGGACTACAAGGGTTGTAGGAAGAGGAAAATGTGCAATTAGAGTAACTTGTGGGGTGCACTTCATTGAAACAAAGCTTGATGAGGAATTTCATGCAAATCCTAGCCCAGAAGATTTTCCTGACTCTACAGATGAAGCCACCAACACAAGAGAAGTCGAACCTCCTATTCAACTAAATGTTCAACCTATTGTGCAACTTCCCTCACCTGTACCCATTAGGAAGTGGACATATGATGATATGGAAGGAGTAGTTAAGAGTGTTGAAGAACACATGTCAATCAGGGCATCAACAATCAATTAGGGTATGCCACATAGCAATTTGAGGGTGTGGCTCTTAGGAGTAACCACCATGAAGAGGAGGGGTCCATGTACAATTTTAACTGAAGAGGAGGAGACTGAAGTTGTCCAATGGTGCAAGGAAATGGAAAAATTGGGCCACAGACTGCAAGTAAATCAACTACAAGCCACAGTTTCCCAAATAACTACAAGTTGACCCAATCCTTTCACAAATGGGGTCCTTGGGAGGTCATGGTGGGTAGGATTTTGAATAAGGCACCCAAATTTGACAATCAGAATAGCTGAAGGAGTGGATAGTGATAGAGTGATTATGGTTTTTTCTTCTGTCGTGCAAGCATTCTATGACAACCTCAAGAACTTGACCAACCTTAACCACTATGGAACAGGTTGAATATGGACCTGCGATGAGACTGGTAGGAACTATGACATAAGAGTTATTGCCAAATTGGGTACAAAATGTGTACCACATTTTATTTCAAAAAGTAGAGAGTGGATCATAGTGTTGGCTTGTGTAAGTGCAGTTGGGATAAGCATTCATGGGTTCTACTTGTTTAAATCAAAGAGGCAATGTATGCAAAACTATATCATTAATTACAAGGTAGGGGCATTGATTGTAGTCCAAGAACATGTGTGGATTACAAAGGAACCATTTTTCAAATGGTTAGACCATTTTGTAGCTAATATCCCTAGTGGGGTTTCACAGACAAATAGGGCCCTTCTCATTTTTGGTGGTCATGGAAGCCATGTGGCTTTCAAGACCATTGAAGAATTAAAAAAATAGGAATAGACCTTCTAACACTGCTTGCTCATACCAGTCACAAGCTGCATCCATTGGATGTTAGAGTTTTTGCTCCATTCAAGGCATATTTCAGAGAGGAAAGAACCATTTGGCAAGCTGGAAACCCGCATATTGATATTGGAGGTGAAGAGTTGGCAACTCTTGCAAGCCAAGCTTTCAGAAAAGCCCTCAAACCAAGCAACATTATTAGTGGGTTCTGCAAAATAGGAATTTGGCCTCTTAATTGATCAACCCTTGACAACGACATGGGGCCAAGTGAGGGCTATGTTGTTAAAGATGATGTTGCAACTCCTACAACAGAAGATCAACTAGTCACAATGGAAACTAAAGATTATGTTATGGTAGTAGGGACATGCTTGCATCTTCTTGGTTACAATGAGGATGTAATAGATGGTTTTCTCCCAAGTATCACTTATCGCGATCAAAAATTAATGAAACTACATACCTTATTAGAGAATCAAAGAATAGAGGAGTTGGCTATGTCAGTTAACCCATAACACTTGCAAGTGAAGAGATATTTGTCCCCATGTAGAGATTTATATATATATTGCATTAATCGGAATGCTTATTTCCATTAACCCCATTAACCTGTATCCTAAAACCCCTCAACAATTTGGGGAAAAATCTAAAAAAACCAAAAAAAAAATTTGATTATACCGGTGTTTGACAATAACCCATTAATTTTCATGATTATTCTTGGTCAAAATTTTGTCAATGTTTTTTTTATATCACATTACATGAGATTAGTTCATAGAATAATGTCAACATAAATCATAGTGCTCAAACACTAACGACGCCAAAAAAAACCCACTATTGAATAAGCAATCTTGCAGGTGAAGAGAGGTGGAGACATTTTATGCAGCTCCATATAAGATTAAATTAAAAAATATTTTAAGATTAAGTATCTTATTATGTACCCAATAAATTTCATGATTATACCTGGTCAAAATTCCATCAATGTTCTATTTAAATCACATTACATGTGATTACTTCATAGAATAATGTCAAAAAAAGGCATAGCAGTCAAAACGTCAATGCCATAGACAAAATAATTCAGGAGGGATCATTTTTCTACTAGTCACATGTAAATTATAGAAATGATTACAGTCAATCCCTTAATGCCATACACAAAAATGATTTTTAAAGACACCAAAATGCACTCAAACACTATCGAACCCAACAAAATTCCACTGTTGAACAAGCAATCTTGTAGGTGAAGAGAGGTGGAGACATTACTTGTAGCAGAATGAAGTCAAAGGTCATCACCGTGGTCAGAGAGCAAAAGTCGACGGTGGGAGAGAGGATGTAGCAACGAAAAATCCATAAAGAAACTGTAGGAGATGATGAGTTTAGGGCTTAAAGCTGCCCAACAACCCGCAGTTAGGTTAATACATATGAGTGGTTGGATGAAGGCTTAAGGGGTACATGGTTAACTCATACACATGGTTTGATGAAGGAATATGGGGCACATGGAGAACATTTCAATGTGATGAGGTTGAGAGTAAAGGGACAACCTCCTAAGTGGACCCATGTGATATTTTGATGGGGCCCCCATACAAACGTGACTTGAAATAGGTGAAATGATAATTGGTAATAGGCAATTTTTTAATTTTTTTTTGGATTTG
>VDFB02105785.1:132289143-132423254 GCA_007258455.2 Sequoia sempervirens | reverse complement strand
TGAAGGAGTGATCCAGGTTGGGGACAGGTATGACTTTCTTGGATGGCATTTAGCTTCATTCACTGGGAAGGGCTTCTTTGACATGGTAGCTACAGAATCTTCCAAAATCAAAAAGGCGATGAGAAATATTCACGAGGGCATCCTCAACACATTGGATGCATTGTTCGCCAGGAGGCTAACTCATGAGGAGGTGGAGGTGGAAGGATTGAAAGCAAGGTTGCAGCCTTTCTTCTCTTAGATGAGGACGTTTTCCCAGCTTGACTTTGAAAACATCTCTACGTTTTCAACAATTATTCAAAGCACACAGGAGTCTATCGAGACTTGGAGAAAGTCTTGTGATCGATGAGAGCAAATGGTGGGTATTCTTGAATATCAGCTCAATCTTATTCCGTCAATTTCTGAGGAGGAAGTTGATTCAGTGTTGGCCCGATTCATAGCTTACGCGGTCAGAGAAAAGAGCAATGGGAACACGGTCATGGATGAGAATCTTCTAGAAGGATAGTGGGCATTAATTGCCCATAGTGGTCAAGGAGGAATCTGCTATTTTTGGGTTCATTTATGATGCCACTCCTCCACCTTCTGGCAATTTTTAGGGTTAATCTTGTCTAGGGCTGAGGTGGCTCGATCTGAGCCTTCCATTGTAATTTGATCTGGACCGTCCGTTAGGATTGGCCAGCTATATAAAGGGGAGTCCCCTCATTTGTACACTAGTAGTTAGCAATCAGTTGATATCAAAGCAGAATAGAGAGTAGACATTTTTGGAGTTAGAATAGTTTTCATTGCATTATTTGAAGGAAAAGGGGAATTCTCCCTTTGAGAATTTTTGTAAGAGATTGTCACTAAGGCTAATCATAATAAAAGCATTTCATTGATGGTGAATTCAACTTTTGTTGTGAGTAGTTTGTGAGGTTTCTTCTTCCTTTGACTTCAAGTAGGATTTAATTTTCATGCTAATAGTTAGTTATGGGTGTTTACGTTTAATGTAAGTGAGCTTCTTTAGTCCATACCACTAACAATCTTACTGATGGTAAGCTTGTCCTGCGTGGTCAACTGGAATGCTTTATACTTAAATTCGATCAAGATTCACATGTAGCTATGCATCGTTGTGATGGTACTTGCATCATTGAATCGTGATTGGAACATCCTTTTTCTCCTTTGAAGATTGCACTAACCTTGTCGAAGCTGTCCAACAGGAGGCTAGACAATGTTTGGTCGAAGTTCACTGAAATTCAGCGTAACACCCCTTGCATTTAGGTTAGAATTTAGATCTTCTAGACCTTGCATCCTTTTTAATTCCGCACACTTTTGGTTAGTTTTAGGAAACTCGTGCTTCAAGGCTAAATCATTCGCACAAAAATCCCCTTCAAAAAGCATATATTTGTTGTTACTGCAAGTATTCTGAACAATTGTGTAAGTCCCCTCGTAAGAAAACAGCAATTCACATCAAACCAACTGAGGGTGTTCCAAGTATTTTGGAACCTTGGAGTTGAACATGTTATCTATCTCACAATCTTAGCACACAGAATACTTTGATCAAGAGAGAATGGAGTAGCCCTCGGACAACTTTGTTCTGCTGATTGGTGCGGTCACGAAAATCACATCAACAATACCTTTGTGAGGCTTTAGAGGAGGTCATACTTAAGGTGGGAAAAGAGAAAGTGGTTCAAGTGGTGACCTATAATGCAACAAATTATGTTGTTCCAGGTAAACTATTGATGTTGTAGGTAAACTATTGATCAAGAGGCACCCAACAATATTTTGCACTCCATGTGCCACCCATTGCCACAAACCATTCCTACATCGATACCACTTTCACAACCAATTTTCCCTAGTGCCCCTCATTTACCTTCGCATAGTGGGAAGGAGTATGACCTTGTAGAACAACTTTGTAACACTCCTACTAAGATCTCCATTTGGGATTTGATTCAAGCATCACCTCTTTCCCATGGCATGCTTCAAAATGCTTTACAACAAGTTGTTATCCCTCTTAGTGCACAACCAAATGATGTGGCAGCTATGATTGAGAATATGAATTCACCTAATTTGGACATTGTCTTTCATCAAAGTCAATTACCCCCTTTGTAAACACAAAAACAAAAAGGCGCTTTGATGATAGTGGCTAGTATTAAGAATGGTCTAGTAGCAAGTTTGGAATTAAACATACCCATGTTGATAATGGTTTGGCACTCAATGTTTGTAGTGCAAACCTTTATGATAAATTTGGAGTGGACATGAAATATGCCCCTTAATTTTTCTTGGAATTTTTACAACACAATCAACACTACGCCAAATAAATTAGCGTTAGCTCCAAAATTGAAAACCAATTTAAAATGATCTCAACACCAATAATGCACACTCAATCCCAATGAAGGAGAGGTGTTGTCATATGGCGGAGATAACTAACCAATAACTGAAATGAAATTACAATTGAATGGAGCTAGGTGATGAACCAGCCATGAAAGAATTCCGCACTTCCACTAAATCAGTGGGGGGAAAGAGATTACAAAACAAACTAATTCATCCGCTGCGGCGGCCATCCACTCGTGAGTGGGAATTCACCACTTTTCAGTGAGTACAAATGAGAGAATTAACAAGTTCTTTTTCCACACTGGCGGTAAACCATCCAGGGGTTACAAAAGTGATAATTAAACACAAATAAAGCAATAATAAATGGACTGAAACAGTACTACTGTTATCAGCCTTACAATGTAGAGAACTACTGCAAATTACAAGTGTTTTCAATAGAATCAAAGTACAACTGATAGAAGATGATCTTTCTCTATGATACCCTTATGAATTATTGAAAATCAAACCAAAATTTGAATCTTAAGCAATCTGATTTTTCAAACCAGCAAACTGAGATTTCTTACCAACAATTAGCCATCAATTAACTGCTCATATCTTCACCCCAAAGCTTCTGCCTTCTTCAAATGGACTGCACATGAGCACTAGCAGCATAGTTGCCCAAGAAATATTGCATCACGAGGAAAGAACTAAGTCTGAATTAAAATACCAGCTCACTAAAATACAAACCAGCAACCATGATCTCCCTATAATGCTCAAATCTCATTCAAATCACCTCTAATCCAACCCAACACTATTATGATATAAAACCAGCAACTGTAATTTATCAAACCAGCAACTAATCAACACCCAAGAATGCACAAAACTCTTACCAAACTCCTCCAAAATCCAATGAAACTGAAATTTCATCAATTCAAAAGTTGGGCGACCAAGAAGCAGCCACTATCCAAGCACAAATATCACCAAAATGGCCCAACACGAAATCCAAAGCACCAAGTACAAGGTACGGCCCTAGGAAGAAGTCGACCTTGCTTTAAAAATCAATCTTTCCATGATAAAATCTGCAAATGCACAATTAGGGGTGCCAAGAGCAAAGACATTGAATAATCAAATACTCATAATGAAATTAAATTCAATCTATGAGCTGCAATTAAAAACATCTTCAGCAATACAAAACTAACAAGCTCAAATCTGGAAATTATCACCAAATTCACCAAAGTTGAAGCTCAATGTGCACTTCCGAATGAACCACACTCCCATTTGACCATCTAGGGAACCATAGTTTCAGGCCCAAAGAATGGTGTAAAATACTAAGTTCCCCCTTAGCCGGGTTCTGAAATCAATTCAACAACATAACTTTACAAAATTTTCCAAAGATAATCAGCTCTTCAAACAGCAGCAATATATAAGTTTCAATTGGCAAATGAAGCAACAAGAGACTCTTCAAATTCCAAGAAGTTGAATAACTTCAACTTCCAAAAAGGACGCCACTTTAAGCATTTCACTTTTTGAAATAATAAAATATTAATCAACCTCTTTTAGGCGTCCAACTTCACTTTGCAACAATAAAGCATTTAATAATTCATTAAATGCACCATTGACCCCTTAATGACCTCCTTTTAAAAACAACATGAAGTGATCATTCCTAGGCGTGGGGGTACAACTGAGAAACATAAAAAATGACTAAGTATAAAACTTAATCCATGGAGATAACCAAAGCCAAACTGAAACTGAAGGATAGCAAGATGACTTGAGCTGAATTGCTGATGATGCTACTGCCAAAATTAGAGTTACTAAAAATAGCCAACTGCTATAAATAGTAAGTCTGCACAACAACCTCAGAACGCCAACTTGTTGTGACCTTTTCACACGTCGCCCCATTCAAAATGGGGACCCCTAAATTTTTCAGCATATGACAAATGCATTGTAAATAGTTCAAACTTTGGCAGTGAGCCATTTTTGTATGTTCATTTGTAATTCAAGAAGAAGTGATCTTCCTTGGGCAGTGAGACCTCCTATTTTTTGGACAGTGACTCCCGTAAACTGTGATCTATTGTAACCGGTTATGATATATAGTGAGCTAATCCTCAACGTGGTTATTCCCTTGCAAGGATTTTCCGTGTAAGTCTGGTGTTCATCTATTGAGTGTTGTGATGCATGCTTTATTTGTCTTTTCCCATTTGTGCAAGTTTAATGAAATGTTTTGTAATGCACTTTTACGTTAATGAATTTTAGGGAATACAAATTCACCCCCCCCCCTCTCTTAGTATTCTGGGTGTTCAATAAAGTGTCCATAGGGCTTTCAAGTGGAGGGACAACAGACATGTCATCTACAAGGGTAGCCCTAATTGGGTTGGGGCCAGAGATCTAGGTGAAAATGGTATAACCTAAGAATCAGCCCCTAGTGGAGCGGGATGGGGGACCTGTCAAGGTTCTTGGCAAGCATCTTAGTTTCCTCCTTGACAAAATTTCAAGAGAAGACAGAAGGAAAAAAAGCAAAGTTGATCAGCCAACGATTTCGAAAAATGATTTAATAGAGGCATGTGGTAATAGTAATAGCATTTGAACTTGCCTTCTAGAGTAACATATTACATTGATCACCAAAGGAAAATATAATTTCAAAAAATTAAAGGTAAATAATTGATGTGAATACAAGGTCATTCTTCACCCCTTTACACATGTTTGGATAATAAAGTAATACAGTGCACTATCTTATGAATCATGATTACAAAGCTATCATTTGTTCTAATGTTCATTCTTGATGATAAAGTAATACGATGCACTATCTTATAAACATTTTTCATCTAGTCAAATAGGGTAAATAATTAGATCAACAAGGTCATTCTTGACTCCCTTTACACATGTTTGGATAATAAAGCAATACGGTGCACTGTGTCTTATGAACCACTTGTACTAATAAGCGAATACGGTGCACTATGTCTTATGAACCATGGTTACAAAGAGAAGCATTATTTTTACTTATATATGTACTCTTAGGTTAGAGTATACCATAGTCTTCTCCTTGGATCATAATTGTAGCATTTAGGGTCATTCCCTTGATCACTTAATTCCTGGAAAGAAAACAAAGATTTTACATAAGAATTGCATGCTATTGAATTAAACATATAGTTTATAAAAAAAAGTTAAATTAGATTAGATTTTCTATATAGAAATTGGATGGATGGACAAAATAATAAAGAGAAGATAAAGGTTTGGAATTCATGGAAAATATAGAAGATCAAAAGGGGAAAAAGACAACCTTGTGAATTGTTACATTGTTTGGAAAAAAAGATTCAAGATATTCTATAAAAATTAAATTGAAAAGGAAGGTCAATACAAGGTTTGAGTTAAATCTATCCTTTAGATTCTCTTGTGGTAAAATGTTTTTTTAATGGTAGGCTTAAAATTAAGTTTCATTGAATTCATTCTTCATTTAATTATCTATTGTCTTACTGATATTAATTGAACAAGACTTTAAAGTTTGAAGAAACACAATATTGGAGCTTCAAATTTCTTCTTATATAGTGTGATGTTATTTTCTCCTTCTCTTTTAAGCCATGTCAACCATTACATGTAATAATTGATAAAATGAAAGTCAATAAAAAATTCAATGTTAAAAATATATACCCACCAAAACTCCATTCCTAAATTTTAACAGCCTACACATGCAAAGAAATATTAGTAGATTGTATATTCTTATCAACTCTTTAGTACATCTGACTAAAAAATAAAAGAAAGTATCAATCTATAAAAATAAATTGAACATTTGACAGCAAAAATATTACCCCTTATAATTAAGACTTTTAACTCATTATATTATCTTCAATATACCTTTCATGCTTCTACACCTATTTTTACAAGTTAAAAAAATTGTAAATAAATATATAAGAGTTTGGTCAGCTATTGGAAGCCTAAATTAAATTAATAATACAGCTGAAGTCTTTGTTATTTGACCAAATTCCTAACAAGTTAGGTCAACTACTATGAGACCAAATTACATTAATAATAAAGCTGAAATCTTTGTTATTATACCAAATTCCTAATTCCATTGTTAGGTTTCCCATCATTCATACTCAAATATGACCTCATCCTATTAATAGGTTTACCAATAATATTTTTTAAATTAGATTAAGGCAAAAGGGAAAATAAAATTAGCATGAATCAGCAGCACACCATGCATAGTCAATGCACCCGTCGTGAAACGGGGCATTACAAGACAACACCCAACAGAAATTAACAAGCATAGGAGATGAGACAGCTGTGGGAATAACAACAGAAATTTAAAGCCTCTCTTCTTAGGCCACATGACCAGTGTGGTTGAAGAGAAATAATGCTGGTTTGGAAAATAAAGAGTGATGTATACAATCTAGTAGAACCAAATAGATATAAAAAGGTTTTACAAATGGATATAAAGAGGTTTTACAAACAGATGAATATCTTTAAAGGATTTTCATATATAATGAGAATGAAGTCTGATAATCTATATAATAGAAAATCTGAAAACAAAAATTTAAATAATGAAAATCAAAGATAACAAACAATATTTTCATTTTGGAAAAAAAAATACAGATAAAGAACTCAGTATAATATAAATTTTTACGTTACAAAAAATTCAAATTCAAATTGTTTTTAAATAATCAATCTCTCTTATTTCACCCTTAAGCATGTGCAGATCTAAATAAGCACATCCAAAGCATTTTTACACATTGCATGAAATCATGTAAAAGGTAAGCATAAGTGTTTTAAAACACCAGAGCAAAAATTGAAAAAATCCAAAATTCTCTAATCAACATAATTGATCCCATACAAACTATTGATCAACATACAAACTATCAAACATAAAAAAATATAGAGCACTTTGTTGGATTATACACTCCAACATAAACAGGCGTAATAGAGAACTGTTCATGTAGTGTAGAATGAGGTATCCAGTTTGTTGTCATCAATTCAATTTATTGTCAAACAACTTCAGTTAGCTGTCAACTATTTACCTATTTTATAGGAACACAGTTGAGTCTTCTTCTCCTTTAAATTTGTAATATGTTAATGAATAATCAATTAGAATGAGTTCTTCTGCTGTTGCATTTTCTAATTTGGTATCAGAGCCACCACAATTTTTGTCTTCTCCATAGTCTAGCTATTAGGAGAATATCCGTAGAAGAAATCATTGAATAGTGATAGGAGTTGTTATTTTTGTTAAATAGATTGATAAGTGTTGTTACTAGAGCATTAAAACTTCATGGAAGACTTTTGCTTTGGGCGGTGTCAAATAATCAATGCATAGACTATTGTGTGTGATCAGGCCTGCAAAAAAACCGCCAGATATGGTAGTGATGATGATTTCATTGAAGATGAGGCACTTGTCCTATTTTAAAGAAAGGGAGGGATGCAGTAGAGAATAGTTAAATGCTCAATAGTCTGAGGTGCTTGTGAATCAAAGTAACTATACCTCATTGGGGTTATGAGACACACATGTGAGGATTGATGTCCAATAGTTCAAGGGAGATCCGAGATCTAGAAGTTCAGCATCATACCTTTACGAGGGCGGTGAGACACTTCATGTGCAAACGGTGTCCAATGATGTTGGGAACTTGGGTTACAGCTCAGTGAATATACTTGGGAGCATCTTGAAGAATTCTTACTAGTCCGAAAATTGTTTTCATAGAATAGCTTATACTTAATGTATCTTTTATTGTTTTGTTTACTGTTGTAGCATTAAGAGGGGGTGTTGGAATATACACTCCAACATAAACAGGTGTAACAGTGAACTGTTTGTTAGTGTAGAATGAAGTGGCCAGTTTGTTGTCATCAATTCAGATTCTTGTCAAACAGCTTCAATTAGCTGTCAACTATTTACCTATTTTATAGAAAGACCGTTGAGTCTTCCTCTCCTATAAATTTATAATATATTAATGAATAATCAATTAGAATGAGTTCTTCTGATGTTACATTTTCTACTGCACTTATCTAACATAACAATTCCTTTTAGATTGTTATTTCCCTTCGTACACTTGTAGCTAGACTCACTTCTAGAAGTAATGCACGAACCTTTTCAATTGTGTTAATCCACAGGCCATTCAAGCTCATATTGGCAAGCAGATCAAACTAAATAATCCACATGAAATATTAGCAAGGAATAACAAAGTAGCAGTTGGAAACAACAGTCTCTAAGAGGCTAGTTACAAACCACAGTTCGTAACTGAACAGAGGATGAGGAAGTAGTGTATAACCAAACTGCAGACAAAAACAACAGTATAAAAGAAGAGCATGTTCTAAAGGGTGAGCACCCAACAAAAAAAAAGCATTTTCAAAACCATTATAGTCACACTTTGAAATCCTTAGCTGTATAGGAAATCTTGGAGTTCAGATCATTCTCTTTCCCTTCCATTTTTGCAGCTGGGATTATAAGATATTGACTTGTTTTGTAAGATCCTTGTTGACTCTGGGTTGTTCTTTATTTACAAAAGTTAGGTTGATCATCTATAGAGATGTGTTAAGCCTCAAAATTTGAGTTTCGATTTCCAAAAAGCAAAAACAAATTGGTAGAAGGTAGCAAAGGATCGAAACTTTCAAATGTGTTTGATAATAATATTGCTGGATAAGTAGTATACAATAGAAATCTTTTAATGCTGTTGCACAGCCTTTGCACAAGCACCTAAAATTAGGTAGCATTGATGAGACATGCCAATTTTCATATTCATTTCTTTTCAATTTGGCTTTTCTTATTTATCTAAAATGGCTCATGCAAGATGGTGTAATCTGTTGTGTTCAAGTTTCATCCAAACAAGTGAAAAAGTAGTTATTGGGCCTACTCTAAATCCAGTTTCTAGGTTTGACATGACAAATGACCTTACCAAAATCATTCCATTCCAATTCACTTGAGCGTTTTCAGTAGCATGTGCAACCTGGATATAACATGGTCTAGCAATGGTCATATATATATATAACATGAGTACCAACCACATTCATTAATCAGCTTCTTTTCTAGTTTTAGATAGGTAATACCTATTACACCGGAGAACAAAATACATGGATGGCATTTGCGGAAGCTTTTAATGACTCACAAAAATGTATATTAATTGGGTAGCATTGATATTGGGTTTTGGTTTTATTGTGCTTTTTCGTGAGTGGGTATGCCTCTTCTTGGTGCAAAATAGAGTTAGACTTGCAACTGTGAATGTGGGTGATCCTATGGCCTACCTGTGAAGTCCAAAATTTAATACCCCTGTATTAGTTTGAATTGTCCTAATGCCAAGATGTTAGAACCTTTCTGTTATAGTTTCTATGATCCTTATGAAGTTTATAGCCTTTCAGATGTTTTATGAGTTTGAATTGTCCGAATGGGAGTGCTTGGCATGGACATCCACTTGATGTGCTAACATCCCACGAAAATTCGTAACCCCAATGGTGTTTCGAGTTGACATTCTCACTGTCATGATTGGCACTTCAGAAGGTAACAGCTCTGGCATATTCCATCATTATTCAACCCTTGTGCCTTTCATTGTTTCCAATTTTTTAATCTCTATTTCTATCATTATTGATTTTTCCATTCTCTATCACTTCTCTAGGAGATTTTGAAGCTCTACAAGCAAACCAATAATCTCCAATGTTATTCTATGAAACTCTATTCAATCTTTGGTGCATATGAAAGTTAATAGCTCATTTGTGATATTCGTGAAGCTGTGGTAGAAATTCTTGCTAGTTAGCAGTGCTGTTCTTGGCTATTTCAAGACTTCAAGGTGGCATTATTCTTGTTTTGTTATTTCTTCTCCTATTTTGTGTTTTATTATCTTTATTTGTGATTACTGGGTGCTAACAATTCTTGCATTTACAAACACATTTGATATTGATATCTTGTATTTCATATTGCATTATTGTTGGGTGAAAATTATGTAATCAGCTTTTCGATAGATTACACAACTTGGACTTCAGCCACAGCTATGTCAGATGTAAATCTCTCCTCTCGGAAAGGGGAGGCACCCTTCTTACTACTAACAGAAACGATGGTAAAATAAACAAGTAATTACAAAATGTACACAAAACTTACGAAGTGGGGGGGGGGGAGGTGTGTTACATTCATCCTTCTCTCTTTTTTCAAAGAAGATGTTTACAATGCTTCACCGTTGGAAGTTCAGAATTCTTAACAACTTTAAACGATCAACTAGCAGTAATACCAATACCTCTATCTGGTCAAAGCAAAGCGTAGAGATACCAAAAATAATTAACAATAAACAAATAAAGTAAAAGGGAAAGCTCACGAAGGCACAAAGTCATTCCGTAGCTTTTTCAATGGTGGATCTGTAAAGAGTGTACCATTTGTCACGTTAGAAGCACAAAGTCTTCTTAGACGCAGCAATTCCTCGAACAACATGAACAATTACAAGCGCAAAGTCTTGTAGATCATCCAACCAAATTATCAAAGAGCATAAACAATAACAAGCACAAAGTCTTGTAGATCATTCAACAATAGCATCCAAAGACCGTGAATAATTACAAGCACAAAGTCTTGTAGATTATTCAACCAAAAGATAAACAAAAACACAAATCAAAATCTAAATAATAGATGTAACACAAAGTTTACATAAATCACTTAGAGTCCTTCAGATTTCTCAAGCTAATCACCACCAAATAAGATCAATTCAGAAGACTTATCGAATCCAACACAAAGTCTAGTTTGCAATCTTCTTCTTTATTGATCGAATTCCATTCACAAAGCATGAACGCAAACTTTCACAAATTTACTTCAAAAAGGGCAACACTTCGTTGCAAAATACTAAAGGATCCATTTACAATGAAAATCCCTCACATTATATAGAAAGAGGGATGAGCAAAATTAGGAAACTAATCGAGGAAATTAAGGAAAGTTCGGTGAGCGATTTAAGGAGATCTCACCTAACTTTGACCAAAGTCAAAGTGTAATTTGTTTTCAAAAGATTACATCTTCGAACTTGGTGTAATTACAATTTACAAAAAGACATTTAAGATGTCAGGAAATATTTACAAGATGCATAAAGGGATGCACCGGAAATGTCTAACACTGGAGAACAGGAATCTTCATGGTTCCTTGCTTTGGGCACGGAAGTCTTATATTTCTTCCTGGTCTCCTGGACGAACTTCATCTGGACCAACAGTGTAATCCACAATGGTGTGAATTCTCATGATCGATCTCATGGCAGATGAGTTATCCTTCTTGCACCTGTCAAGATGCGTTTTCAGATTATCCAATGTGAGCCTTGTATCACAAATGACATTCAATGAGTCTTCTGAAAAATCTGAACTGTCAATCAATTTCATGATGGCTTCTTTGTAGATCTGAGATATTTCTGTGGCCGGTAGGAACATACGATTTTCCTCAAGAAGTTGACCGGGCAACTCTTTGATACCTTTCTCAACAATAACACGATGTCCTTCGACATCTTCCTGTACTTGGTGGAGATCTTCCGTAAGAGATTGAATTACTTGAATTCGATGTTTCAAGGATTCTCTTACCTCAACAAACTTTTCTTTGTCAGGAATTACCCCAACTTCCACCAATTTACTGAGCTTTACCTGTTTCATCTCCGACCATGACAACAGGCATTTCTCCATGTCTCTACGCTCCTGGGAAAGTACACTTTTCTCTTTACCAAGCTCTGTGGTGAGCTTGGCTAACAAGGTAGTTTTCTCATCCGTAGCAATTATAATCTAAAATCCGTGTTCAATGATCGTCTCAACAAAATCATACAACACTCTGCCTTTGGAGGCGAACTTCTCAGCTTTCTTGACAGCTGGGTCTTCAATACTTACCACTGTCAGCGGTTGTGCATTGCTTGGACAACCTGCAAGTCTCTTTACAACAGTGGCATAATGCTCTGCCCTCTGTTTGTACATATTGCGAGCTTGCTCTACTTTATCCAGTCTTCCAGCCAAGATATCCAATGTTACTTGCGCATCGGCCTTTGCACTTTCATTGGTAACCTTGCCAAGTTGAACCTTTGTTACCGTGTAGTCTTCCATATTGACATCACCTTCTTCATGTGGTGGTATGCCAATATCCGCATACTTGTGGCCAGACTTATCAACGTTCAGCCTTGAGTATACCTTTTCCTTTTTCTTCCCTTTAGCCTTTGGAAGGACTATCTCTTCGAGGTCGAGCTCCTCCGGAGAGATCATTTGCTTCTTCCGCTTCGACACTTGAGATATTAACAAAGGGGGATGAAAGGAGGTGTGAGCTTTTGGATTCACTGTCAATTCAGTTGCCATTGCTACTTCTGAAGTTATTGTCACGTCTGAGGTTACCATGGGTATCGTGACAATAGGAGAAGTGTCTGTCATCATTGCTCCTGTAGTTTGCACATTGAGCTGATCATGCATTGACTCATTCATGAAACGATTGAATTCATTTTCAGAAGTGATATCATTTGTTGGTGAAGACAGGCTAGGAATGGACGATGGAGGGCTTGACAGTATATCAACCGTATGAATGCTTGTCACTGAGGGAGTATCAAGCAGGGTTGATGCTGCAGGAATGCATGTGGTAGGAATAGGTGACGAAGGAACAGGAGGTGGAGGAGTTCTTGAATTTGGAGGGGTATGAGGAACATTGGAAATCACAGGTGATGACGTTCTAGGGATTTCCTCAACTTCATTCTCAGGAGGAAAAGTAGTTCTTTCTTGATCATGCCCGGGTACCTATTGATCACCCTCTTGTCTCTCTGATCCTGGTTCACCTTCAAGATCACCTTCAGATTCTTCTTCAGACTCTTGCCCTCTTTCAGAAACCTCTTCTGCATCGGAGTCTGCTTCTGCTGAATCTTCATCTCCAGCGGATTGATCACTTGAAGTTCCTTCTTCATCGGAATCTACCTCCTCTAGAATAGACTTTTTACTTTAGAGCGAGATGGATTGGATTCCGTGATTTCTGTCTCTGGGACGAACTGGGTATCTTTCTTGCCAACAGTAAACTTGATCTTGGGACCTCTTCGTGAAGAAGTGGGAACAGCCGCTGATTTATTTTTGACGCGGAGTTCTTGCTATTGGCGAGCTGCTTCAGATTCTTCTGCTTCCGAGTCTGTTCAGAAACTTTTCATTTCATAACCATGCTTATGTAACCATTCTGCAGTGTTCGCTAGGATTGGCTTCAATCTCTCTCTCATGCTCGTAATTTCTTTCCTAGACCATTGAATTGCAAGCAACGGCCTTCTAGCAATTCCTTGCTCATCATAGACAACATTCATGATATCACCAAGATCTGCAAAATCCTCTGGTAGGTCAGCAATATCAAGATCTCTGATCTGCTGAACAGTCAACCTACAATAGTCCATTTTACGAATGGCTTCTTCATCTTTGCAATCAGCCCAGATGTCTTCAAAACGGTACTTGTGATGATGACCCTTTTGTAATCTTTTTCTGACATCTCGGTAATCAAAATCAAACCTATACCTATAGGTCTTGATTATCATGATCTGCATTTCAACATAAACAAACTTAGCCTTTTGTGCAGTTGGGATAGTATATCGGCCAATGGTCAGTGGGAACTTGAATCCACGCTTGTGGTTGCTTCTTCGTTCCTTTTGCACTGAAATCAACTGTCTGCATGTTTCCATGAGAACCCACTTATCCGAAGGATAACGTGGCAGCATGTAGGGACAACCAGTGTAGCACCCTATTCTCAAGTAAGTAAACGCTGGGAATTGAAGAAATAGGCATCCAACTTTACTTACCACCTTATACGCCTCATCAGATACCCTCCTTTTAAGAGCTGGATCAAAATTGAAAAGCAAAGGCGCGAAGAAAGCATCTGTGACCCGCCTGAAGTGATGAAAGCTTTCCTTTAGTTCTAATTGATAGAAAAATCTGTACACAGGTACCATCATCCGATTCCCTTTTGTAGATAGACTCGGGAATTGCCTCATTACAGCCGCCGCGTACACTAGGTAAGAAGTCATGTAGAATTTCAATGTAGAAGGAGCATTGATCAACTGCTCATGTATTTCATCACTGATCTATTTGCCCCAGTCAATATGCACCTTCTGTCTTCTTATGATCCTGATGTATTCATACATCCAATCATGAAAAGTGGATGATTCCGGCAAGCCTTTCACTCTGCTTAAAAATGTGATCATATCTTTGATGTCATCTTTGAAATCACTTCGCAGGAAGTCCTTTTGGCCATCTGGAAACAGATGATCTAGGCTTCTTTAACCATTGAGTATTTATTAGGTGTTTAGCTTTATTGGGATCAGTGTCAAAAACCTCTTGTGCTTTTTGCATAGAAATATCAATGTATTTCTCCATATGAGGAACCTTAAAAACAATGTCAAAGAAATCGGGATCGAGTCTCGGAATCTCGTGCTCGGAAGAATTGATCACACTTCTACTTTCCCTGATGTAGTGAGACGCCACCTAAAGAACAAACTCCGTATTATGTGCAGCTGTAGGAAACATAGCTACCAAATGCAAGGTACTGTGTACAATTGCTCTCATTGGGTCAGGAAGAGGCTTCGTCTCTGTTTGCTTCGCAAAGTCAACCAAGTCTTGATGGCCAACCTCTGTATCTTTTATCTCTTCCACCTTGGAGACCACTACAGTTGGCAGATAGACATCTTGATATTTGTACTTCATTTTGGCTTTTGCTCTTGAAGAAGACGGAGGTTTACTGGCAGTCATCAGGAACAACTCAAACTTTGATCACTCAGACTTTGAAGATCTTTGAAATGAGTCTGCAAGGTGTTGAGTCAGAACAAAAATTAGTATTTAGGTAGCATGGGGATGCGCAAAACGAGCAACGATGATAGGAAAGCGTGGAGTGGATGACAAGGCACGCAAAACGATGCACAAAAAAGAAGGAACAAGGTTCAGGAATGAAATGGACAGAAATGAAGTTCATCTGGAAAAAGATTGTAAAAAGTGTAAGGGCGCTAAAATTCAGCGACCTTACATTTTTGGAGATTTCAATTTCGATGCAGGGGCGCTAAAAAAAGGCGCTCCTGCACTTTGCACAGTTAGAATATATTTCAACATGTTCAACATGGCAGGGCGCTAATTTTTAGCGCTTCTACATCTGAGACGTATTTTTGTAAAACAGATGTAACGGTGCATGAAAACGGCGCTCGGGGTTTGCAAAGTGTTTGTTTGTATGGAATTGCAATTGAAATTCGTTTCATCACCATTGTATTTTCAAGGAAACCTTCTTACAAAATAAGAGATTCCTCAATGTTCGCACCAGAACATTATAGAAAGGGCGACAAGGAAAGAAGTTAGCACAAAAACATTGGAATGAAAAACAAGAGGAATGCGTTGAAAACAAAACGCCAGAGTTCCATTGCGTGAGGGTAAGAGGAGAAACGTGAGAGTAAGAGGAGAAAGCCACGCAGAAACGCCATGGAAAGGAGGCAAGTAAAGAACACGCAAGATCAAAAACGTGAACGAAGAGAAAGAAAAACGCGTGGGGATAAAAACGTAGGAAAAACGTATATGTAAATCTTAGAACATATACAAAGGAACAAAAGAAAAAGGAGAGAAAGCAAGGGTAAACGACTTACCAAGATGAAACGCAAAGATTGTTGGAGAAGAGAATCGAAATTCTCAAAAACGTGATTGCAGTTTCAAAAGCACTCTCCCAGCAAGAAGAAAAGAAGACAAAAGATCATAAACAATGAAAATGGCGAACTAAAACACTTTTAAGTGAAAGAGAAAATCGAAAACCTAACTCAAGTCAAGTAATAAATTTAGGCAAGAAAAGTGGCATGATTGACGAAAAAATGCAAAAAACATGAAGAAATGTGCCAGGGCCAAAAAAAGTTTAAGTGTCAGGAAAAAGTGTAATAGCACTAAAATTCAGCGCTATTACTTTTTTGGAAATTTCACTTTCATGCAGGAGCACTAAAAACTAGCACCCCTGCACTTTTCATACTTAGCCAAATTTTGGCTTCAGAGCAGGAGCGCACTTTTTCAATGCAACTGCATTATTCGCAATTTGCTAAGTACGAACAGTGAGACTTCGCGAAGGGGCTCATTTCGAAGGTCTTCGCGAGGCGAACATAGGGGGATGCTCGAATTGACTATTCGAGACTTTGAAAGGCATTTCAAGGTGGCTTGAAAATCACTTTGTTATGCATACTTGAACTTCACGAATCCTAGGAAAGGAACAAGTTTCGTAGGGGGGTTATCCGTGGAACGAGCGCTGCTAGATTCCATGATCACAATTATATTTTTATTTTTATTTTAAAAATCTATTTAAAAACAAGGCTATTCATTGAGGTAGAAATACAAATACTAGGCTTGACTGAGACAACCCCTTAAACAACTACCCAAAATATTTTATTTCTCCTTTTTAATACTGTAGATCTCCTTCAAAAAGAAATCCTGAATCTACAACTTCTTTGGTGACCTCTTTGATTTTGATTGGTTACGCAGGGAGGGGCCCTGATCCCATGGTTACAGCCAAAAGACAAAAAGGAACCAAAACAAGTTGGGAAACAACACCAACAGCAAGCACCAAAAAATAGCAACCAGAGTGGCACACAAGCCATCATTCAACATCATAACCATAGTCCAGCCAATATTAATCAAAAACAAGTTCTTACTAAAATACTTAAATCTACGTAAACCATTGATCAAATCTACCATATCCCAGGTAGTATTAAACCATAACAGGGCTATTATAAAATAGTAGTCTGATATTTGGAAACAAAAAGTCAAAAAAAGGATAGTAGTCATTTAAGCAGCAACAAGAAGCCATTACTTGGCTTTCTTCAACAGGTTCCCATATTCACTAATGAGGGAGATGTACTCCCTCCAGTCAAGTCCCTCAAACTCATCCAACATCTTTAAAACATCAGGCTTCCCCTATTTTTTCAATTTCTTGGAAATTTTGGTTTCTCCTGAAACACCACCCATCATCGCCCTCCACATCAGCCTATTAGTTACCTTCATTAGTGTAACCAAGGCTTTCTCCATATCGTCCACCTAAACCCACAGAAAAGTTAGTCTACTCTTCATAAAATCAATGCTTGAGTCCTCTAAATTAGTCTCCATGCCTGTATTCCCTGCATCTTTCACATTTACAATATCATTCTTTGTTCCTCTTCTTTCTCAATTTGTTCCTCCTCATCCTCTTCCTTTTCTTCATCTAATCCTTCTTCCCCCATATCATAAGCAGAGTCATCAAAATCCATATCTTCAAAATATTCTTCCTCCTGGGCTTCAAAATGTTCAAATTCCAGGTCTTCCTCTTCACACACTGTTATTTTTTGTTTGCCTTTCTTGTCCTTAGAAGCAGCTTTAGCCAAGCGGGCAAACCTTCTATCACCGTGTTATCACGAAATCTAGCAGCGCTCATTCCACGGATAACCCCCCTACGAAACTTGTTTGTTTCCTAGGATTCGTGAAGTTCAAGTACACATAACGAGGTGATTTTCAAGCCACCTTGAAATGCGTTCCAAAGCCTTGAATAGTCAATTTGAGCATCACCCTATGTTCGCCTCGCGAAGACCTTCCAAACGAGCCCCTTCACGAAATCTCACAGTTCGTACTTAGCAAATTGTGAAAAATGCAGTAGCACTGAAAAAGTGCACTCCTCATCACAAGCCAAAATTTGGCTAAGTATGAAAAGTGCAGGGGCGCTATTTTTCAGCGCCCCTGCATGAAGGTGAAATATTTAAAAATGTAATAGTGCTAAAAAATGCGCTATTACACTTTTTACCCACACTTAGTCTTTTTCTGGTCCTAGCGCGTTTCTTCATGTTTTTCACATTTTTCGTCCATTATGCCACTTTTCGTGCCTAAATTTATTGCTCGACTTGAGTTAGGTTTTTTTGAGTTACCATTTACTTAAAAGTGTTTTTGTTTTCCTTTTTCATTGTTTATGATCTTATTCTTCATTTCTTCATGCTGGGTGAGTTCTCAAATTGCAATCATGTTTTTGAGAAATTTGAAGTTCCTCTCCAACAATTTTCGCGTTTTCTCTTGGTAAGTCTTTCTCCTTACCTTCTTTTCATTCTTCTTTGTCATTTTGTGCACGACTTAGAGGTTTTCATATGCGTTTTTATTAATCGTTTTTTCTTTATCCCACGCGTATTCTTTCTCTCCATTCACGTTTCTTGGTCTTGCGTGTTCTTCCCATGCTTCCTTTTCATGGCGTTTTTGTGTGGCATTCTCCTCTTACTCACACGTTTTTCCGTACGCCCTCACGCAATGTAGCTCTTATGATTTGTATTGCCACGCATTTTTCTTTCTATGCTCCAACGTTTTTGTGTTATTGTCTTCCCTCGTCGCCTTTCAATCATGTTTTGGTGTGAACATTGAAGAAACTCATATTTTGTGAGTAGAATTCCTTGGCTCTTATTCACATTTACAATGGCGATGAAATGAACTTTAAGTGCAACTCCATACACGAAAACATTTTTTGACTTCAAGCGTTTCATGTTTCAAAGAAAACCCCAAGCGCTATTTTTAAGCATCATTACATCTGTTTTCATAAACCATATTTCAAAGGTAGAAGCGCTGAAAAAGTACGCCCTGGCATTTTGAAATATTTTCTAACATTGAAAAGTGCAGGAGCGCCCTTTTTCAGCACTCTTGCATCAAAGTCTGAATTCCATAAAATGTAAGGGCGCTGAAAAAGTGGGCCCTTACACTTTTCAAATTTTTTTCTAGATGAACTTCAAACTTGCCTAATTTACTCCTGAACCTCTTTCCTTCCATTTTGTGCATCGTTTTGCATGCCTTGTCATCTACTCCACACTTGCCCATCATCGTTGCTCGTTTCGCACATTCCCATGATGTCTAACGACTAATGTTTGTTCTGGCTCAACACTTTGCAGTCTCTTTTCAAAGATCGCCAAAGTTTGAGTGATCAAAGTTTCAATTGTTCTTGATGACTGCCAGTAAACCTCTGTCTTCTTCAAAACCAAAAGGCAAAATGAAGTATAAATATCAAGGTGTCTATCCACCGACCGTAGTGGTCTAGAAGGTGGAAGAAATAAAAGACACAGAAGTTGGTCATCAAGACTTGGTTGATTTCACGAAGCAAATGGAGATGAAACCTCTTCCTGACCCAATGAGGGAAATTGTACACAGTAACCTGCATTTGGTAGCTATGTTCCCTACAGCTGCACACAATACGGAATTTGTTCTTCAGGTGGCATCTCACTACATCAGAGAAAGCAGAAGTGTGATCGATTCTTCTGGGCACGAGATTCTAAGACTCGACCCTGATTTCTTTGACATTGTGTTTAAGGCTCCTCAAATGGAAAAATACATTGATATCTCTATACAAAAAGCACAAGAAGTTTTTGACGCGGATCCCAACAAGGCTAAAAACCTGATAAATGCCTAATGGTTGAAGAAGTTTAGACAATCTGTTTCCAGATGGCCAAAGGGACTTCTACGAAGTGATTTCAAAGATGACGTCAAAGATATGATCACATTTTTAAGCACAGTAAAAGGCTTGCTAGAATCGTCCACGTTTCATGATTGGATGTATGAATACATAAGGATTATAAGAAGACAAAAGGTGCACATTGACTGGGGCAAACAAATTAGTGATGAAATACATGAGCCGCTGATCAATGCTCCTTCCACATTGAAATTCTATAGGACTTCTTACCTGGTGTACGCGGCGGCTGTAATGAGACAATTCCCAGGTCTATCTACAAAAGGGAATCGGATGATGGTACCTATGTACAAATTTTTCTATCAACTAGAACTAAAGGAAAGCTTTCATCACTTCAGGCAGGTCACAGATGCTTTCTTCGCACCTTTGCTTTTCAATTTTTGATCCAGCTCTTCAAACAAGGAGGGTATCTAATGAGGCTTATAAGGTGGTAAGTAAAGTTGGATGCCTATTTCTTCAATTCCCAACATTTACTTACTTGAAAGTAGGGTGCTACACTGGCTGTCCTTACATGTTGCCACGTTATCCTTCGGATAAGTGAGTTCTCATGGAGACATGCAGAGAGTTGATTTCAGTGCAAAAAGAACGAAGAAGTAACCACAAGCGTGGCTTCAAGTTCCTACTGACCATTCGCAGATATACTATCCCAACTGTACAAAAGGCCAAGTCTGTTTATGCTGAAATGCAGATCATGACAATCAAGACCTACAGGTATAGGTTTGATTTTGATTACCGAGATGTCAGAAAAAGATTACAAAAGGGTCATCATCACAAGTACCGTTTTGAAAACATCTGGTCTGATTGCAGAGATGAAGAAGCCATTCGCAAAATGTATTATTGCAGGTTGATTGTTCAGCAGATTAGAGACCTTGATATTGTTGACCTACCAGAGGATTTTGCGGATCCTAGTGATATCATGAATGCTCTCTATGATGAACAAGAGGTTTCTAAAAGGCCTTTGCCTGCAATTCAATGGTCTAGGAAAGAAATTACCAGTATGAGGGAGAGATTGAAGCTAATCCTAGCCAACACTGCAGAATGGTTACATAAGCATGGTTATGAAATGAAAAGTTTTAGAACAGATTCGGAAGGAGAAGAATCTGAAGCAGAAGCTCGCCAACAGCAAGAACTCTGTATGAAAGATAAATCAACGGCTGTTCCCACTTCTTCACGAAGAGGTCCCAGGATCAAGTTTACTGTTGGCAAGAAAGATACCCAGTCCGTTCTAGAGACAGAAACCATGGAATCCAATCCATCTCGCTCTAAAGGTAAAAGTCTATTCCAAAGGAGATAGATTTCGATGAAGAAGGAACTTCAAGTGATCAATCCGTTGAAGATGAAGACTCGGCAAAAGCAGACTCCGATGTAGAAGAGGTTTCCGAAAGCGGGCAAGAGTGTGAAGAAGATTTTGAAGAAGAATCTGAAAGTGATTCTGAAGGTGAACCAGAATCGGAGAAACAAGAGGGTGATCAACAGGAACCCGGGCATGATCAAGAAAGAACTACTTCTCCTCTTGAGAATGTAGTTGAGGAAATTCCTAGAACGTCATCGCCTGTGATTTCCAATGTTCCTCATACCCCTCCAAGTTCAAGAACTCCTCCACCTCCTGTTTCCTCGTCACCTATTCCTACCACATGCATTACTGTAGTTGAGATATCCACTATCCCTGCAGCATCAACCCCGCTTGATACTCCCTCAGTGACAAGCATTCATACGGTTGATATACTGTCAAGTCCTCCATCATCCATTCCTAGCCTATCTACACCAACGTCTGATATCACTTCTGAAAATGAATTCAATCGTTTCATGAATGAGTCAATGCGTGATCAGCTCAACGTGCAATCTACAGGAGCAATGATGACAGACACTTCTCCTATTGTTACAATACCCATGGTAACTTTAGATGTGACAATAACTTCAGAAGTGATGATGACAACTGAGTTTCCAGTGAATCCATAAGTTCACACCTCCTTTCTTCCCCCTTGGCTGATATCTCAAGTGTTGAAGCGAAAGAAGCAAATGATCTCTCCAGAAGAGCTCGACCTCGAAGAGATAGTCCCTCCAAAAGCTAAAGGGAAGAAAAAGGCAAAAGTATACTCAAGGCTGAACGTTGACAAGACTGGCCACAAGTATGCAGAGATTGGCATACCTCCACACAAAAAAGGTGATGTCAATATGGAAGACTACACGGTGACAAAAGTCCAGCTTGGCAAGGTTACCAATGAAAGTGCAAAGGCTGATGCGCAAGTGACATTGGATATCTTGGCTGGAAGATTGGATAAAGTGGAGCAAGCTCGCAATATGTACAAACAGAGGGCTGAGCATTATGCCACTGTTGTAAAGAGACTTGCAGGATCTCCAACTAATGCACAACCGCTAACAGTCGTAAGTATTGAAGACCCAGCTGTTAATAAAGCTGAGAAGTTCGCCTCCAAAGGCAAAGTGTTGTATGATTTTGTTGAGAAGATCATAGAACACGGATCTCAAATCATTATTGCTGCGGACGAGAAAACTACCTTGTTAGCCAAGCTCACCACAGAGCTTGATAAAGAAAAAAGTGTACTTTCCCAAGAGCGCAGAAACATGGAAAAATGCCTGCTGACGTGGTCGGAGATGAAGCAGGTAAAGCTCAGTAAATTGGTGGAAGTTGGGGTAATTCCTGACAAAGAAAAGTTCGTTGTGGTAAGAGAATCCTTGAAACATCGAATTCAAGTAATTCAATCTCTTACGGAAGATCTCCACCAAGTGCAGGAAGATGTCGAAGGACATCGTGTTATTCTTGAGAAAGGTATCAAAGAGTTGCCCGGTCAACTTCTTGAGGAGAATCGTATCTTCCTGCCGACCACAGAAATATCTCAGATCTTCAAAGAAGCCATCATGAAATTGATTGATAATTCGGACTTTTCAGAAGCCTCACTGAACGTCATTTGTGATACAAGGCTCACATTGGATACCCTGAAAACGCATCTTGACAGGTGCAAGAAGGTTCACTCATCTGCCATGAGATCGATCACGAGAATTCACACCATTGTGGATTACACTGTTGGTCCAGATGAGAAGTTCGTACAAGAGACCAGGAAGAAATATGAAGACTTCCGCGCCCAAAGCAAGGAAATATGAAGAAGCTTCCTGATCTCCAGTGTTAGACATTTCCGGTGCATCCTTTTATGCATCTTGTAAATATTTCCTGACATCTTATATGTCTTTTTGTAAATTGTAATTACACCAAGCTCGAAAATGTAATCTTTTGAAAACAAATTACACTTTGACTTTGGTCCAAGTTAGGTGAGATCTCCTAAAATCGCTCACCTAACTTTCCTTGATTTCCTGAATTAGTTTCCTAATTTTGTTCATCCCTCTTTCTATATAATATGAGGGATTTCTATTGTAAATTTATCCTTTAGTATTTTGCAACGAAGTGCTGCCCTTTTTGAAGCAGAATTGTGAAACTTTGTGTTCATGCTTTGTGAATGAAATTCGATCAATAAAGAAGAAGATTGCAAACCAGACTTTGTGTTGGATTTAATAATCTTATGAATTGATCTTATTTGGTGGTGATTAGGTGATGGAATTTGAAGGACTCTAAGTAATTTATGCAAACTTTGTGTTGCATCTATTATTTAGATTTGCAGTTGTGTTTTGTTTATCTTTTGGTTGAATAATCTACAAGACTTTGTGCTTGTAATTATTCACGCTCTTTGGATACTATTGTGGAATGATCTACAAGACTTTGCGCTTGTAATTGTTCATGTTGTTCGAGGAATTGCTGCGTCTAAGAAGACTTTGTGCTTCTAACGTGACAAACGATACATTTTTCACAGATCCACCATTGAAAAAGCTACGGAACGACTTTGTGCCTTCGTGAGCTTTCCCTTTTACTTTATTTGATTATTGTTAATTACTTCTAGTATCTCTACACTTTGTTTTGACAAGATAGAGGTATTGGTATTACTGCTAGTTGATCATTTAAAGTTATTAAGAATTGTGAACTTCCAACAGTGAAGCATTGTAAACATCTTCTCTGAAAAAAGAGAGGATGAATGTAACACACCCCCCCCCCACTCCGTAAGTATTGTGTACATTTTGTAATTACTTGTTTGTTTTACTATCGCTTCTGTCAGCAGTAAGAAGGGCGCCTCCCCTTTCCGAGAGGAGAGATTTACATCTCACATAGTTGTGGCTGAAGTCCTAGTTGTGTAATCTATCGAAAAGCTGATTACATAATTTTCACCCAACACACCGCTTCCTCCACCTCCTTGCCCCTACGTGTTCTCCTTCAACTCCTCAATTTGCACACCTTCCTCAAACATAGTAATGACATCACTAGGATTGAGATCTCTTTTGAATTTCTTCGCCTTGGGAAGGACCAGCAGCAAAAAGGCGAGTGTTTTCTCTTCTCCGACGTAGCCTTCATGAGCTCAGTCTCAAAAACACCTTTGCCCTCTCTTTTCTGCATCACAGGAGCAAAGGTATTCGAGACATTGGCAAGGGGGGACGGGCTCTTAGTAGGAATTAGCACCCTCCTAGCAGCAACTAAGGGAGGTAGGAAGGGATTAGGTGCCTCAACAGGAATTTCATCAATAGGAGGTTCTTCGTTATCACCATCAAAGCGGTTAGAATTATCAATTCTAGCAGCCAAAGGGTTATCGTGAGGGTTAAGAGCAAGAGCACAGGGCTAACATCAGACCTTGGTGCAGGGGAGGACTAGCACCCTTCTCTATATTAAGTTGTAGAGAAGACAATAAGTAGAAGGATAAATTGATTCTCTCTCCATGCCTAATATGATTGAGCAAAGGGAAATGGTATGCATGTACCGACATATATCTTCCTTCTAATGTAAAATACCTCATGACAAATAGACTAACCAAAGCATAGGGAGGTGGCAGTTCTAACCTAGCATACCCGTTTTGGAAACGTTTTAGGTTCTCCCCTTCATGCAGGAACTTATCCACGAACTTCTAATAATCAACCCCACTCTTCTTTGCCACTTTAATCCCTTGGTATTGCAAACCAGTTTCTTTCGCTATGAACCTCATTGTAACCTCAAACTTCACCACTCCTATCGCGACACTTCCTTTCCTCCATGAATTGGTAAACTTGGCAGTTAAATTCTCATTGTAACCCTTTAGAGATTCAAAAAAAGGAACCATGCCAACATTTTCAAAAGCCCTCCATAAATCCACATTCTGCTTAAGAGCCTGGCAATTAGGAAGCTTGGTGCACTTCCTTGGGCGTCCCATTTTAACACTGCAAATTCTTTGGCTGCTGCAAGCTATTCCTCATAACCACCCACTTCTTTAGCTTTTTTTCCTTCTTGTAGAAAACATTATTTCTCCAAATAACAAAAAGATTCCATAAAAAATGCGAGATCGAGAAGTTTCTTTTAGGGAAGGGCAACAGCACAATTCCCGGTACCATGAACACATCATTTTTATTACAAGTTTTAAAATCCTCATTTAATTTCATTCCTTGCAAAACTTTACAAATACGGGGAGGGCTGACATTAGGCATATTGACACGATTCGAATTGACAACCCTTTTCAACTTGAAAATCTTCATGTGATCCTCGGTCACCTTGGGAAGGGAAGAATGATTAATTTTACCTCCTAATGAGATAATCAAATACAACACCGTACCCCCAATAACATCATAACTTTGCAAGCCTTTAAACACAACAGGACTCCATGCTTCCCGTGTAGCTTCAACATTTCACTTTGTAAATTGTAATCATTTTCAAACTTTTCATTTAATATCATGTCTCTTAAAGACTTCAGCATATTATTATTTGTCCAGCGGGTCCACCCATGCACCTCAGAGCCATGTTGGCGGAATGGTCAGCAGCTTTGTTGCCTTCCCTATAGACGTGTTGCACCCTGCATTTGGTGAAGTAACTCTTCAGGGCTAGGCACTTGTAATGTCCCCATTTTAGCCATTCGCTCTTCTGTGTCCGATAGCCTATTTCTGGAAGACCATAGGCTAGTTTGAAGCTGAAATTAGGGTTTCCACTTTTAAAGGAGGTTTCGAAGGCTAGCATGAGATGGTTTCTAACACGTCTGGTGGAGCTCTCTAGGTTTTTGGAAATCTTCAGGATGAGGTAACATGCATGACAAGATAATGACATGCATTTCTGGCAGATTCCTTGACAGTCTTGGAGGCTTGCATGTTCGTGTTTTGCAATTTGGATTCTGGATTCCTTTTGGCTTTTCAGAGAGCTTCACGGTGATGTGACATGCAACTGAAACAGAGGACTTTTCTGGACATACTATTTTTAGTAAGTCACGATGGTTGCTCGGTTTGTGCTCAAAATGAGTTTGGAACAACTTACTATTTTTAGCAGTATGCTATTTTTAGTAAGTACTATTTTTGGCAGTGCTATTTTTAGTAGTAGTTTAGCAGTTCAATGCGGTGGCTATTTCTAGCAAGCCAGTTTGAGCAGTTTGGGTCTTCAGCACTTCTGAGCTATTTTTGGCAAGATTGAGCTTGTGTTGGGCATTCTCTTATGGAGGTAAAATATTTAGATATTTTGGTGAAATTTTGGTTAAGGCTTGGAGGACGATTTATTTGAGGAAGTAATAAAGTCATATTTTAATACATTTCAATTGGACGCCTAGCCTAGAGGAGATAATAATATTTTATAATGTATTTTTGCTCTTGTTGAAGTGGGACGTCAAAAGCTAATGTTTTATTTGCATTTTTGATAAAGTAACTCTCCTTTATCTGTGGACACCAAAGACAAGGAGATTAATGAAATTAAAATGAAATGCAAATGCAATTTGGGCACCCAAATGAGAGGGAGATGAAATTGAAATTGAGGAGGAAAAAGCTATAAATAAGAGTGTTAGGCTCTTTGTTTTTCATCCATTGCTTATCATAACAAAACGCTGCTAAAATTATTTCAAAACTCTTGCTTCGGGGAACACATACCTCCTAGCTTATCAGTTTCCATAGTAACAAGACTCACACTCGGCTAGGGTGACTCAACTCGAGACTCGGGACTAGGCGCCTAGACTCGGCACAGACTCGGAAAAATGAAAAACCCTAGAAATTTAGAGACTTTTAAGGATTTAAAACTTGTTTCAAGCACTTTTATTGAATAAACCTTAAAGACACAATAACATCATTAAATAGAAGCAAATTTGATCACATACACAAGTATACATCGATTACATAAGCATAAAGTATACAAATTGTAGCTGAGCTGTTGAAGGAAATAGCACACTTAGATATATAAATATAGGTATACAAAACTCATGGAATATGAAATTCATGACATCAAATGCTCCAAACAAATATGAAATATCAAAACAATAACTACAAGTCTATGGCTCAAAGGAGTTTGCATCCTTCCTACGAAGGCATCTAAGGTGGGCCCTAGATGATGTAGCAACTACAACCATAGTCTCTGCTTGTGACTCCATACCACCCTCACCAACATTAGTTGTGGATGTGTTTGCTCGTGCTTTAGCCTCCTCCTCTTCCATGGCTATAGCCTCAGCCTCTCTATATGCCCGGTCAACCCAATCAAGGTCCTCGTCACTAACACAAGTATACATCGATCATATAAGTATAAACACAAATTGTAGCTGAGCTGCTCAAGGAAATAGCACACTTATATATATAGTCTAAGACTCAAATACATACAAAAATCATCGAATATGAAATCCATGGCATCAAATGTTCAAAACAAATATGAAATATCAAAATATTCAAAACAGTAACTAGAAGTCTACGGCTCAAAGGAGCCTGCATCCTTCCTACAAATGTGTCTAAGATAGGTCATGGATGATGCAACAGCCATAATCTCAAGTATTAGGGCAATTGTCCTAATGGCGTTGAGGGGTAATTCCCTTTGTGGGGGTATAGGCATAGTGCCTCTAGTGGGGTTGAGGGGCAATGCCCCTCACGGGGGTTTGGGGGCAGCGCCCCTAGCAGGGTCAAGGGGCAGTGCCCCTTGCGAGAATTTGGAGGTAGTGCACCCAATGAGATCAAGGGCAATGCCCATTGCGAGGACCTAGGGACAATGCCCCCAGCGGGGCCAAGGGGCAGTGCCCCTTGTGGGGGTTTGGGGGTAGCGCCCCCAGCGAGGTCAAGGGACAGCGCCCCTTGCGGGGGTCTAGGGGCAACTCCCCCAATGAGATCAAGGGGTAGTGCCCCTTGAGGGGGTTTTGGGGGCAGCGCCCCTAGTGGGGTCATGGGGCATTGCCCCTTACGAGGGTCTGGGGGAAAACCTTCATGGCGTACATCATTTTGCATTCACAATAAGTAAAAAATAAAACAAGTTTTAATTTTAAATTTTTTACAATTTTCAAACCATGCCTATTGTCGAGTCCTGCTGACAAGATTCGCCTGGACTCGGTGAGTTTGGCGAGTCCACCAAACTCGGCAAGTACAGCCAAGACTCGGCCGAGTCCGAGTCCGAGCCCCCAAGACTCGGCCAGTGTGACTCGACTCGCAACTCGCCGAGTCCTAGCAAGTCTCGTTACTATGTCAGTTTCCTACTTGAGAGATAGTACCTAGCTGGTTTGAGACTGCTTCTTCATCCAGAAGTTGCAGATTGAGCTTCAAGTTGGTTGTTTGATTGATATTTCACATTTTGGTGTTGCTAGTTCGAACTTTGGCTGAAGCACATTTTCACTCATTGCTCCTTGCACAATTTTTTGGTGGTTCTAGGTATTGGACCTATGCTTTTGTCTACCTTGGGCGCCCCTTCTTGCAAAGTTTCAGATTTTATTTTGGAGCCCTTGATTTTATCTTGCTGGTCACCCTCTCTTGGAGGTTGTATCTTGCATGTCATTGCATTGGGAAGCGTGCATTAAATATTTGAGGTTGTTTGTTGTTGTTTATGGACTTGAGCTTGGTCGCCTACCTCCTAGGAGTCATCTGCATTCAGTTTCACATCATTCGGAGTAGTATTGGTGAAGTTACGAGCATAAAGGTGAAATCTACATTTGCTGGTTTGAGTTTTTAGTTTGCTGCAATTTAATATCAGACCTGATATTTCATACATTTTGGTCCTATTTCTTATGTTGGTTAGCTTGTTCTTGTTTGGAGTTCATTTCCTGACATTTGGAGTGCTTTGGAAAGCTATATCTCATTGTAATTTGCAGGTTATACTCATTGTAAGGCTGAAATAAGTAGTATTGATCTAGTCTCTTATATTTTTGCATTTTACTTGTATTTCCCACTCATAGTGGAAGGGACAGGCCTCGCCGTCCATGCTCTTTACTTGTAATTCCCACGATTGTGAAAGAGACAAGCCTCGCTGTCTTACTTTCAGTATTTACTTTCTGTATTGCCCGTTGAACAAGCGGAAGGGGTCGGCAAGCCGCCCATTACTTTACTTTTCATGTACTTGCATTCTTCATCATGCTGATCGACTGAGTCGTCAATCTACTCCCGCTTATTAAGTGGTTGAGTTGCATAATCTTTACTTTTCCAGCATTGTACTTCATTCAGTTTTGGATACTAATGATCCCCGACACTATATGATATCACCTCAACCATCTGGGGTCTTGAGTGAACATTTTTGACATAGGGTTACTTTCAACTACTGATTTGATTATGCTAACGCTGATGGGTGAAATTGTTGAAGAGTTGGTGTGAAAATTTTGAAAAAAAATAAGGGGGTCATTATAGTGGTATCAAAGCCAAGATCCTACCATCCTATATAAAAAAAAGACAGAGTTCAGTTGACAGATGAATGATAGAGAAATCAAATTCTACACCAAAGGTCAGAACTGAGTTCAATATCAACTTTCAAAAGTTCCGAAGATGTTGCATTTTCTGTTTAGGAACCATGAGAAGTCATATTTGATTATGGCTTCTGATGATGAAGAAAGTTTGGCAAGGACACTTTATATGGCAGGAAAAAGACTCGAAAAAGAATTTCAGTCAAGGGAAGATGAAGTGAACACACTTCATTTGCTGGAACAATGTTAGTCAAGTGAAACAATCACCTTCTGAGATAATGCAATTGGCATTACCACTTGCAGTGACCTCTTTGAATCAGCCCTATTGGCTGAGGCATCTTGATGAAGAAACCAAGTTGTTGGTTACTTCTTGCTTCATTGAAATGATAAGAATGGAGGTACCCCAGGTGCCTTATGATGATGAAACCATGAAGATCATTTTAAATATGATAGTGGAGAGTTTTCAAGATTTGGATGAAACTAGAAGTAATTTGTTTCCAAGAAGAGCTACTATATTGAAGACATTTTCAGAACTTAGAGCTTGCATCCTATTGATATACTTGGAGATGCAAAATCAGATTGATCACTTGATCTACTATCTTTTCATATCCACTTGGAGTGAACAAGAAGAGAGTGTTATTGCAGCTATAAAGAATATTTGTGTTCTCACTATTAAGGAGGTTGATGAAATGCCACCAAATGTCCAATCACTCTTTTTGGAAGTATATGAATGTAAAGAAAAGATTTCTCCTATTGCTGATATGTTGTTAAAAGAATTGTTTAATCAATGTGAAGAGAAATTGAGACCCCTTTTGATGAAGACAGTTCAGAATAATGTGGAGATTTCTTTTGCCGAAGAGAAGGATGAAACTTGGCATCCCATGGGTTTTGTAGCAAAATCTCAGGAAGAATCAACAAATGTGCATTTCACCATGAATTCAACAGAAGAGTGCCAAGAAGCAACTAAAGTTTCAGAAGAGCATGAAGACTATCAAATGGACTCACTTGAGTTTTCAGAAAAAGAACCTGTTGAAATGGAGAGAGATGAACCTACAGAGCTGCTATATGAAAAAGAAGATTTCTTTAATCAAGGGGGATGTATGGTAGACCTTCAGAATGATTTATTTGAAGGAAATGCAACTGATGAAGAGTTTGAGGTTGCTAAAAATCTCAAAACAGCAACTAAGTTGGAGCATGTTCATTTTGTTGATGATAATTCTAAATATGAGTGGGATCCTCCCATGCCAAAGTTACTTCAGAATGACTTTGGAACAGATTTTGTTGAGATTGGCATTTCTGATGACAGAGCTAATTATTGTTATAACTCTAGTGTGTTTGACTTAGATCTCTCTAAAGGTGATGTATTAAAGAAAACAACCATTCATAGAGAGCTTGTTGGGCATAATTGTTCAGAACAAAATCAGATATTCATGAGACTATGGGATCCAGGTGTTTTGACACCGAAATGCTTAGAGGAGCAAGTAATGGAATCTTTTGATGAATCATTGCTTGAAGATATTGTTGACAAACCTTCTATTCTGGATCTATGCAGTGAAAAGGTTAGAGAGGAAGCTAATTTTGAAAATCATATCAATGAAAACAAATCAGATAAGTTGATGTTTGATGAGCAAAGCCTCTTTGCTGATTATGATCAAGGGCCTAAAGAGCTGCAAGTTTTGAAGGATAAATTAATGGTTTCAGAAGAGAAAATTGTTAAAGTGTTATCAAGATTTGATAGCACACATCATTTTATTGAAGAACTCTACTCGAAGTTTCAGATTGAAGAGAGACTGAAAGGAGTGGAGGATGGAGTCAGCCTTTCCAAGATGCAAACCATCAAAGAAATATTGGAATCAATAAAGACTGATTATTTGCATTTGCTCTCCGATAGGTATAATGCCATCAAGTTTGCGGAGGAGACCTATGATGCCTATCAAGAGAAGGAGAAAGAGGTTGATAGGCTCTGCCTTGATCTTACCTTAACTCATCATTCTTTATGCAAAGCAGAAAATCAATCACCTATTGCAGCCACACTTGAGGGACAAGAAGTTAATACAAGGATTATGGTGATCAAGCAAATAGTTGAAGGAATAAATGAACTCCATAATGATGAAACATTGCATAATACCAAGGATATTCAATATGTTGATGGTGATTGGAAGGTACATCAAGAGTGTGAACTCTTAAGTTGGGAGGAGAATTTGCCACAAGAATGGATAGTTTGTAGCCATGAGATAGATGTCTTGATTGGTAATAAATGTGGTAATCAACATGTTACATTCTGTGGATCGGCAACTAATGATGGGCATCCACAAGTTGAAGAAGATGTACATGAATTCTATGAAGACACCAATGAAAGGGATGAAGTCTCCACATGGAAAGTGAAGAAGCAAGAAGATTTCAACATATTTGTCAACAAGGTGTTAATAAAACAAGTCATGGTAGCTGCTGGTAACTCCATTGCAATAGCAAGGAGTGAAGATTTAAAATTTGTTACTCACGAAATAGGAGAGGAAGAAGGACTAGAACATGGCGTTTGCACTCTTGTCAACCTTTTCCATTGGTCAAGTGATGCTCTAGCTTATATTAGTCAATTTTGGGAGTTGTATTTGAAGTCATCTTATGTTTCATACTCTAATGATGTTGGAGCTTTCATGGATTGGTTTTAGAGGTGCACTAGAGAAGACGCCAACTTCATGAGTATACACTTGGAGATGTGTTGAGTGTTCTATCTGGTGTGTTGGAGATCATTTCCAGTTGGGTATCCATGCTTGGGATCCTCAACATGGGTTGATGGAGCTAAATACTTGTTGAAAGATGAATTCTTGGAGGGATAAGGATTCTATTTTCAGTTTTTTTGATGTTGTTCCCATCTTTACAAACCATTCGATGGTTCCTTTTTCTCATCAATTGGTAGATTCGAGAGAATTTCGAGCAAAGAATGGTTTAAAGTTGGGTCAGAGTTTCTTGAGAGGATGTTTCTAGCCTTGGACATGAGCAGTTGTGATATTATGGACGCTGATTTCCAGTGTTGCAGTAGTTGTTCAATTCCTTACATGCTGATTTTCCTAAAATCAGACTTTAAGTGGTTCATTCCAAATTTTGTGGGCAGCTGGTACACTCATTTTTTCTCTTCACAATCTCTTACCAATGATATTTTTTGGTCTCAAAAATGGGAAACGATGTTTCATAGTGATTCAAATCAATATTCAATGGTGTTTAAGTTCTTTTCCAATGGATTTCTTTGTGCAATCTCTTGCACTAGTGTTTGGGGCAGCAAACCGTTGTGTGATTTGGTTCGAATTTTTGAGACTTTTCGGAAGAGGTTGGTGGAAGTTTTCAAAAAAATTCTTAAATATATCCGAATTACTCAATGGAGGCATTATACATCCTTGAGGAGTTTTGAGGATGCGGCTGCTATGACTTTGAAAAGAACTGTTTTTTCCTTTGCAAATAGCTATGAAGGAGTCACATTTGCTATTGTGATTCAGTTTGATGCTTTGAGGAGTTATGTTGATGAGAATATTTTTGAGTTGTTTGGATTATTTTTCTTTGTTCTCAGAATGGTGATTGACTTTGACATGCTCTCAATTTCAATTCCAATCCTTCCATGTTTTTCAGTTTCAATTTCAGGCATGTTATCTCCTTGAGGTTGCCAGGATGGTTTCTGTAGTTCTGGTGCAATGACTTTGTTTCTATGATCAGAGTGGAGCATCGACAACATGGTGGGGTTTTTCAGAGATGGACATGGGACCCCGGGGTCTTTTATGTTTTGGTGGAATCAGTTTGGAGTGTTGAGGCATTACTTGAGGACAAGCAATTTTGGGAAGGGCAGACTATAATGTCCCCATTTTAGCCATTCGCTCTTTTGTGTCTAATAGACTATTTCCAGAAGCCCGTAGGCTAGTCTGAAGCTAAAATTAGAGTTTCCACTTTTAAAGGAAATTTGAAGGCTTGTATGCGACAGTTTCTAACGCATGTTTAGTGGAGCTTTCTGGGTTTTTGGAGAGCTTCAGGATGAGATAACATGAATGACAAGATAATGACATGCATTTCTGGCAGATTCCTTGGCAATCTTGGAGGCTTGCATGTTGGTGTTTTGCAGTTTGGATTCTAGATTCCTTCTAGGTTTTTAGAGAGTTTCCCGGTTATAGGACATGCAACTAAAACAGAGGACTTTTACGGACTTACTATTTTTAGTAAGTCACGACGGCTACCTGGTTTGTGCTCAAAATGAGTTTGGAACAACTTACGATTTTTAGCTGTATGCTATTTTTAGTAAGTACTATTTTTGGCAGTGCTTTTTTTAACAGCAATTCAACAGTTCAATGTGGTGGCTATTTTTGGCAAGTCAGTTTGAGTAGTCTAGATCTTCAGCAGTTCTGAGCTATTTTTGGCAGGAGAGAGCATGTGTTGAGCGTTCTCTTATGGAGGTAAAATATTCAAATATTTTGGTGAAATTTTGGTTAAGGCTTGGAGGACGATTTATTTGAGGAAGTCATAAAGTCATATTTTAATACATTTCATTTGGATGTCTAGCCTGGAGGAGATAATAATATTTTATAATGTATTTTTCCTCTTGTTGACGTGGGATGCCAAAAGCTAATATTTTATTTGCATTTTTGATAAAGTAACTCTCCTTTATGTGTGGATGCCAAAGACAAGGAGATTAATGAAATTAAAACGAAATGCAAATGCAATTTGGGCACCGAAATGAGAGGGAGATGAAATTGAAATTGAGGAGGAAAAAGCTCTAAATAAGAGTCTTGGGCTCTTTGTTTTTCATCCATTGCTTATCATAACAAAATGCTGAAATTATTTCAGAACTCTTGCTTCGGGGAACGCATACCTCCTAGCTTATCAATTTCGTATTTGAGAGATAGTACCTAGTTGGTTTGAGACTACTTCTTCATCCAGAGGTTGCAGATTGAACTTCAAGTTGGTTGTTTGATTGATATTTCACATTTTGGTATTGCTGGTTCAAACTTTGGCTAAAGCACATTTTCACACATTGCTCCTTGCACGATTTTTTGGTGGTTCTAGGTATTGGACCTATGCTTCTGTCTACCTTGGGCACCCCTTCTTGCAAAGTTTTGGGTTTTATTTTGGAGCCCTTGATTTTCTTGTTGGTTGCCCTTTCTTGGAGACTATATATTGCCTGTCATTGCATTGGGAAGAGTGCATTAAATATTTGAGGTTGTTTGTTGTTGTTTATGGGCTTGAGCTTGGTCGCCTACTGTTGTGACCTTTCCACACATCACCCCATTCAAAATGGGGACCCATAAATTTTTGCTCCATTCTGGTCTTTTGGCTTTGGTTTTGGTCTCTCTCTCTCTCTCTCTTTCTGTTGTCTGCCTTTTCGGGGATGTGTCCGTCATCGAGCTTAAACGTGAAATTTGGCAAGGTCTAAAATTAGGGTTTGTACTTTCCAGCCAATTTGAGGTCAAATGAAGTGAATAAATTGAAAATTGAGACTAACATTGATGTCAGTATGCTTCCAACAGGTTTCCACTGAAATTTCATCAGGTTTTGGCAACTTACTATTTTTAATAAGTGTGCAATTCCGAGCATTCTTCCAGCATTTTTGAAGTTTCAACAATCACACTGCATTCAGAGCGTATCAAGCTACTCATCTACAAAATTTAAGTTGAAACGGACAACTTACTATTTTTAGCAGTTCAGCTTCCGAAGCAAATTTTAGGGTTTGCATGTCAAGTTCTTCAATGCACGTTGGGAGATTCTTTCTGGGTTTTCTGAGACCTTCGCGACAATATAACATGCAAAGTGAGATAATGACTTTCAGAATTCAGCCTTCAGAGGCTATTTTTAGGGTTTGCATGTCAGGGTTTTCTTCGCATGTCAGGTGATTCTTTATGGGTTTTTCAAGAGCTACGCAGTGATGTGACATGCAAATGGAGATGATCACTTTTTCAGCAACTTACTATTTTTAGCAAGTGCATTCTGGCAGCTCTCTCCCAATGCATTAGAGCCACAAACAGGGCAAAGTGCAACAAAAATGAGGTCAAACGGAGGTCATTTGATATGCATGCAGGTCAAATTAGGGCTTCCAGCTTCGGGACCCAAAAAGAGGGGTAAAAAGATAGAATTTCTGAAAACCGGTGTATCCCACTGCAATCAACATCTTTCAAGCTATCCACTGGTAAAATTTGAAGGCAATCGGAGCACTTACTATTTATAGTAAGGCATTCCAGAAACTGGCTAAAAATAGTAAACCAGCAGCAGGCGCCAGTGTGAACGAGCAAGTCATCTGATGAGGAGCACGCCATTCAGATTTCAAGACAAACAGAGTTGTGGAGGTCTTCGAAACAGGCAATTGCTATAAATAGTAAACCACCTTCAGAAATGTGCTATTTTTAGCAGGTCAACTTAGGATGACAGTGTGAATAGGCTGACAAGGTCGTGAAGGCCCTGTGTTCAAAATTTCAAATCAATCTGAGCTTTTGAGATTTCAAAATAGCAGGACACAGAGAAGCTGACAAAAGTCAGGAAAACGGGCTAAGTGTTGAGGCTAATCCTCCACCCTATGCTAAATGCGCCCATCCTTCTCAAGGGGTGAAATGCACCCAAGTTCTAATGGGAAAGTCAAAGGAAATGGCATTGAAAGTTTAATCCTCCACCCTATGTGATATGCGCCCATGCAAGCTAAGAAGAAGACAAAAGGTGTTGACTTTCCCCTACCCCCTTTGAATGCGCCTAGTAAAGAGTGAATTTGAGTTGAAAAGTGGTATAGTGAGGGTGAAAATAAGATTGGTAAACAAAGTGAGATTGATAAATATGCTAGGCGTTGAAAAAGAAAAATATATTCTTCATGACATACAAGATGCACTCAAAGCATTTGAATGAATATTTTTCTAAGTGAGTTAATAAAATTTCCTCACCACTGGCAAAATGATTGAAGTTGATTTAAAAAATTTCTAAGGAACAAAAATTTCTTCCTTAAGAAAATTACGCCTAGACTTGGAGTGATGAAATTTCCTGAGAATTGAATAAAGTTGCCAGTGGAGGGGTCGAAGGATGCCAGCTTCACAGGATTGATTGAAGTCTTCAAGTCAGAGCAACAAAGTACTCACAAGAATGAAGAACTGGAATAAATTGATGAGAAATTATTTTTCTAAGGTTCAAAATTCAAGAAAATTAAATGAACCCGTTCGTTGTATACCCATGAATTTGACAAGTTTTGAAGGAAATTTTCTTCTGGGTATTAGACGTCTGCAACAAGGAATGGATTTTAAAGCCTTCTACATTTCGCCAAGGCTTTCAAGATAAAAGATTTTGATCGGCACTCGAATTATGGAATTTTCCTAGGAAATTTTTAAAATTTTCTAAGGCAAATTGAATAAGAGGTGTTTCAGATGATGAATTTGAAGTGAATTGCCTAGATAATTTTGATGGAGTTCTTCACAGGATGAATTTTCCAGAGTCAGAGGTGAATGAAATTTAAAGTTGAATGACAGAGCTCCGGCTGATGAGTAAAATTTGTTAAAAGGTGAATTTAAAGTAAATATTTTCAAAAGTGGATTAAAATGCTGAATGCTCCAGTCAAAGTTGAAGTTCTAGAAGGTCAAGATTCCAGGCGTCAAGAGACAAGTGTTGAAATTGGCAAAGGAGGGAAATTTGAATTCTTGCTGGAAGTAGTGGAAATTTAATAAGTTTACTAAACTTGGCCCCTTTCTAGAATTAGACTTTGCTATAAGAGTTGAGAGTTCATTCATCCTTTTCATAGCTGAAGAAGTTCGATTTTTGCTCTGAGTTTGAAGTTGCAGTGAGTGAATGTTGAAGAGGATTACTGAAGTTGAAGGTGCTGAAGAAGTACGACTTGAAGTGAGTGGCTGAGTTGCTGAAGATAAATTTCTGAAGTTGAAGAGAGTTGTTGAAGAATTTTTGAAGTTGAAGAGTGTTGAGGAGAAGTAAAATCTGAAGTAGAGGTGCTGAGATCGATTTTCTTTTCGAAGTGTTGAAAGTAGTATTGCTGCAAGTTGCTGAAGCTCGGGGCTTTAATCTCGGTGTTGTATTTCTCGAAGTTTGGAGTTGAAGTTTTAATGCTGAAGTCTTTTATTTTCAAATCCAACTCCACTCGCCTGCCATCTCTCGAAATTTCTTATTTTAAAAAGTTAGAATTATAATGCTTAATATTTTATTTTGCAGAGGGCTGAAGCTCGAAGGGAGGATGCTACCAGTACAAGCAAGGCTGCAGCCAAAGCTGGAAATGTTGAAGCTGGCAAAGAGAATGCTTCCAGGGAAAAAATTTATGGGCAAGGATGAACGTCAAGGCCAGAGCATGAGGATTGGAAGCGATGAAGCAAGTACTCCAAGACTACATTTCAACCTCGAAGGAAGAAAAGTTGCAAAAGTGGCTTAGTGTTGAGACCTAGTATATGCCCAACTCAAGATGGCGAGGAAGAAATGTACGAGTTCAAGACTGGAAAATCCTTCAGGATCAGGCATTGAAAAGTTGAAGAACATCAAGGAAAGAAGTTACAACCTTGGAGTTTCAAGATTGAGAATGTGCCTGCCATGCCAGAAGTTGAAGCTGTTTGATCAAGTCTGCAGTCAAGAACAAGAATAGTGTGAACGCATTTCAAAATAGGAATCTTCTAGAAGATGGTGGCCATTAATTGCTCATTTATTGCCCCACTCCTCTTGGTGGCGGTTTTTAGGGTGAATCTTGTTTAGGGCTGAGGTGGCACAATCTGGGCCATCCAACCGATTGTAATCTAAGCCGTTTGTTGGACTTGGCCAACTATAAAAGGGGGAGTCCCCCTCATTTGTACCTCATTAGAAATTAAATTAGAAGTTAGAATAGTAGAGAAGAGAATAGAGCAAAGAGATAGCTTAGCATAAGTTAGCATAGCGTAGTTCAAAGGAGAAGGAAAGTTTTCCCTTGAAAACTTTGTAAGAAATTGTTGTGAAAACTATTATAATAAAAGATCTTTTCATTGAATGGTGAATTCATCTTTGTTATAAGCAGCTAGCAAGGTTTCTTCATCCTTTCTACTTCAAATAGCGTAAAGTAGATTTCATTTCATGCAAGTACTTAGTAATTGTGGAATGTGGTGCTCGATTTGATCAAGACTTCACTTATCCATACCACTAGCGGGCTTGCTGACGGTGGGTTCGCCTTGCGTGGTCAACTGGAATATTGTGAACTTCACTTCGATTATGGTTTGTATGTCGGCATGCGTCGTTGTGATGGTGTCCTCATGCTGAACTATGATTTGAAATACCTTTGATTACTCCTCTGAAGATTGCACCAGTTTTGTGGAAGCTGTCTGAAGTGAGGCAAAGCAAAACCTGGTTGAAGTTTGTGAGAATTGATTGCCATGTCCCACGCCTTAGAGTAGATTAGAGCCTTCTTATCCCTGCAACCTCTTAAATTCAATTCATTTCTGGTTAGCATTAGGAAATTTGCACTTACCTGCCAAATCATCCAAATTACATGAAAGCGCTTAATCTACTGTCTGTTGTCAGCTGTCGAACAATTGTGTAAGTCCCCTTGAAATACTAGCAAAATCACATCGAGCCAACCGAGACTATTCGCACTGAAGGAACCTTGGAGTTGAACGCACGAACTCTCTCGCAATCTTAGAGTGCTAGATATTTTGATCAAAAGAGAATAGGGTAGCTGTTGACGACTTTATTCTGTGTTGGTGCGGTCACGAAAATCACATCAACACCTACCTCCTAGGAGTCATTTGCATTCAATTTCACATCATTCGTAGTATTGGCGAAGTTACGAGCATAAAGGTGAAATCTACATTTGCTGGTTTGAGTTTTCAGTTTGCTGCAATTTAATATCAGACCTGATATTTCAGTCATTTTGGCAGTATTTCTTATGCTGGTTAGCTTTTTCTTGTTTGGAGTTCATTTCCTGACATTTTGGAGTGCTTTGGAAAGCTATATCTCATTGTAATTTGCAGGTTATACTCATTGTAAGGCTGAAATCAGTAGTATTGATCCAGTCTCTTATATTTCTACATTTTACTTGTATTTCCCACTCATAGTGGAAGGGACAAGCCTCACCGTCCATGCTATTTACTTGTAATTCCCACGATTGTGGAAGAGACAGGCCTCGCCGTCTTACTTTCAGCATTTACTTTTTGTATTTCCCGTTCAACAAGCGGAAGGGGTCAGCAAGCCGCCCATTACTTTACTTTTCATGTACTTGCATTCTTCATCATGTTGATCGACTTAGCTGCCAATCTACTCCCGTTGAATAAGTGGTTGAGTTGCATAATCTTTACTTTTCTAGCATTGTACTTCATTCAGTTTTGGATACTAATGATCCTCGGTGCCATATGATATCACCTCACCCATCTGGGGTCTTGAGTGAACATTCTTCGCGTAGGGTTATTTTCAAATACTGATTTGATTATGCTAACGCTAACAAGTGAAATTGTTGAAGTGTTGGTGTGAAAAAATTGGAAAAATATAAGGGGGTCATTACAGCACTTGTCAAATATATTTTTTAGCTCCCATGGTGGCACAGCCACTCCATTAAAAATATCCACAATGAGCTTAGAATCCCCTTCTATTATAACATTTTTAAAATCGAACTCCTTAAGGGTTTGAAGCCCCCTAACGCAGCCATAGCTTCAACTTTATTATTTGAACAAACACCCATATTCACACCAAAGCTCACTATGCATTCCCCTTTATGGTTTCTTAGCAATCCCCCTGCTCCTGCTATTCCCGGGTTGCCTTTTTAGCACCCATCAAAGTTACACTTTATCCAATCAATTTGAGGACTCCACACAATAGCCATTCTGGTTAGCATCTTAGACCAATTGAGGTTAGCAAGATCCTTCCTTATGCCCCAATTCTACTTTATCCTCATCTCTTTGTAGTTAGGCCTTGCTATGGAAAAATTGTATCTTCCAGCCTCAATATTTTCCTTAATCTGTTTTTTTATAACCAAGCTTACATCCTAGCTGCTTCTCTCCACTTCCTTGAATATCTTGTTATTCCTTTCCTTCCATATTCCCCAAGCAACAAAGGGGGGGACTTGGTTCTAGAGGTCAACAATAACATTGTGGGAAAAAGGACAATTCGACCAGTTTTCTATAAACAACTTCATTGAGTGAGGAAACACCTAGTCAAAGGACAGCAATGACAAGAAGGACCACACCTCTTTGGCGAATTGGCAGTGAAAGAAGATGTGGATGATTGACTCCTCATCCTGCTTGCAAAGGGAGCATCTGTTAACCAATTGGAATCCCCTTCTAACCAGGTTGTCAATTGTAAGAATTTTTCCATGAGCAACAATCCACCAGAAATAATTAATTTTAGGTACCAAGTTCTTTAACCACACCTTATCCCAGAAAAAGTCTCTAATGACATCCAGAGGCTTCACCAATTCCTCATAGGCCTTTTAACCGAGAAATAGCCTAAAGAGCTACCTTTCCAAAGCCATTCATCTTCCCTTTCTCTATCAAACCACTTAGCCTCCCCAATTAGATTGTGCAGCCTCAGAAGGGTCGAGTCCCAATTGACCTGTCTTTGACCTCTCAGAGTATCCCTCCTTAATAGCATTTTCAACTCCTTACAATTAAGTTCATCCATCTCCCAGTTAATATAGTCAGAAACCTTTTTGCCACAAATTTTGGTTAAGCTTTGTTTGAGAGGGTTTAGTTCATCAATTGAGGGCAAGGTAGAAGTCTCAATCCATGGGTCCTTCCAAAAATCAATATTATTACGATTCCGAATTCTCTTTCTAGCCCCCAATTTCAACACATTTTTTAATTTGACAAGGTGATTCCATAAAGCAGAACCACTAGTCAGGTCAGACATAGAGAGAAAACAGCAAGGATTCCTATTCCTCAAGTACTTGGCTTGGAAAATCTTCACCCAGTCTTTAGAGCCTTCAAGGAGATTCCATCCAATTTTAGCAGTTAGGGATTTGTTTAGCAAGGATATTCTTCTTATTCCCAAACCCCCCCCCCTTTTGGGAGTGCACACTTTTTCCCAACTAACCAGGGACAGTTTGTTTTTTTCCTCAATTCCTGACCACAAAAATCTTCTCTGGATCTGTTCTATCTTTTCCCCTATAAAGGCAGGAATTTTGAAGAGAGAGAGGTAGTATATCGAAATATTCTATAGGGAGGCTTTCAACAATTGGACCTTCCTAGCCAAGCTAAGAAGCTTCCCCTTCCATCCAGCGAACTTGTTTTGAACTCTCGCAATCAGCTGATTCCAGTAGTTATTTTCCAACTTCTTGGAGATCAAAGGTAGGTCGAGATAGGCATCAAGTAAGGCAGCTTCTTGACATCCCAAAATTTTCACCACTCTATCCTTAATCTATTGGTCAGTGTTGAAGAAGTATATCTTGCTTTTGTCATAGTTTATACACTAGCTACAAACAGCAGCATAGTCATTAAAAACATGTTTCCAAAGCCCAGCTTCCCCCATCAAGGCTTCCCCAAACATAAGAGTATCATCAACAAATTGTTGGTGGGAATCAGGCATAAGAGAAGAGGTAACTTAAACACCTTTTAAAGCTTTAGAGTCCACCAATTTTTGGCTGTTCCTTCCAAGGACTTCAGCAACAATTATAAAAAGGTAGGGAGAGAAAGGATCAGCTTGCTTAAGACCACGACCACAAGAGAAAAATCCGTGGGGGACACCATTAACCAGAACATAGCACATGAGGGAGGTAACACAAGCAGAGATCATCTTAAGGAATCTTCCTTCTATCCCAAACTTCCTAAGAACAGCAAAAAGAAATGGCCAAGAGACTCTATCATAGGCCTTGGATATATCAATTTTGAAGGCCATCCTTGGTTTCTTTGAATGGTCCACTGAGTGGATAATTTCATGGGTGGAGATGACAGCATCAAGGATGTTTCTTCCCTAGACAAAACCTTTCTAGTTTGGGGCAATCATTTTACCAAGCACCGTTTTGAGCCTTAACACAAGGATTTTAGAGCCGTATTGCAAAGGCTTATAGGTCTATAATCCTTCATAGCAAAGGCATCAGCATTTTTGGGAATAAGGGCTAAAAAAGTGGCATTTGGTTTGTCAAGCAGCCTGCCCGACCTAAAGAAATCTCTAGCAGTATTGAATAGGTTATTTTTGACAACATCCCAGCAGGTCTAGAAAAACGCAGGAGGAAACCCATCCGAGCTAGGGGCTTTAAAAGCACCAAAGGAGAACACATACTTTTTAACTTCTTCCATAGAAACAGCATTAGTCATCATCTTTAAATCAAGATCAGAAATAACTTTAGGGATCACCTCAAGCAAGTCATCATGTACCTGATTTACATTGCCCGGTGCCATATGGTGAGAGGAGAAGTTAACAGCATCCCGAGCAATTTCTTTTTCAGTGATAACCATGGAGCCATCCTCTTTCACAAGCGATCTGATCTTGTTTCTACTTCTGTGTTTCAAAGTGGATTGGTGGAAGAATTTAGTGTTCCTATCCCCTTCAATTAGCCATTGGACACGAGACTTTTGTTTCCAAAAGATTTCCTCCTTTTTGTTTATCTTAAACCATTGAGAGCTGAGGTCTCTTTCCTTAGCACATATCTTGTCATCCACCTGACCAGCCTCCATAATATCCTAAACTTCCTTTAAGTTGTTTCCAAGGTATTCTTTATCTCAAAGATATTACCAAAGGTTGCCTTATTCCACCCTTTTACTCTTTGCTTAATTCTACTCAGCTTTTCCACAAGTCAATACATTGGAGTGCCATTTATAGGTTCCTCCCACCAAGTTTTAACGAGAGCAGCAAAATCCGGGTGGAGACTCCACATTAATTCAAATCTGAATGGGAAAGGTCCCTAATTGTAATCCACATTTCTTTTTAGCACCAAGGCATTATGATCAAAGCCAGACCTTGGTAGAGCAAAAAGAGATAGGAATTGGGAGATATTCCAATTGGCAGAAATCAGAAACTTATCAAGTTTGACTTGGATTAGATGGTTTCCATTCCTTCTATTGGACCAAGTGTACTTAGTGCCTTGGAGAGGGATATCTATAAGACCAGCTGAGTTTCAGAATTATGCCAACTCCATCATGCTATCCAAGTAGTCATCCTGCCCACCTGACTTCTCTGAAGGAAGGAGAGGGGAATTGAAATTCCCTCCCAACATCCAATGATCATCTTTTCTATTAGAAATAGCATCACTTAGTTGTTCCCAAAGCAACACTCTATCCCTACTCAAATTTGGGGCATAAATATTTATTAAGTTCCATTTCTCTTGGGAAGCCAAGTCTTCTAGGGTAATCATCAAACTATTACTACTAGCTTAACACAGAGTTCGTTTTAGTTTAGAAGGATTCCAAAGAGTGGCTATACCTCCAGAAGCTCCTTCAGCCTCACTAACAAAATAATTCACACTAGTCCAGATGCTCAAAATAGCCTTATCAAAAATCTCTTTCTTCATCTTAGTTTCCTAAAGGAGGAGAACATCCACTTTATTGTCAAGAATACAAGTTTTAACCAAAAACTATTTATACGGGCTATTAAGGCCCCTTATATTCCAGGAAAGATACTTCATAGATAAAACAAGATACAACACCACCCAAACCCCATAAAAGTAGCCAAGCTACATATTCTTGGGCTTCGACCCTACGATTGAATCCAAGGTTCTTTGTTTTCCAACAACCACATCCCTAACAGTATATTTAGTTATGGACTCCTTTTGGGAAGGTCTTCCCACCTTTTTTCCCCCCCCAACATCCGGCTTCTTTTTCTTTTTAGATTTAGGTGGTGCTTGAGAAGACTCATCCTCATCCTCTTTATCACTAGACTGAGGAGGAAAGCCCAATAAAGCCATAGAGTCACTCAGGTTTCTTGCCCCCTTTTGGGATAAGAAATGCATGTCCTCCAAAGACAGGTTGGTGTTAGGATACACAAACTCACCTTCTTCAACCTCATCTCTCATTCCTAAAATCTAAACCTTCTCCTCGAGAGCCTGCAATTTTTCCTCCATAAGAGATCCCACCTTAGGTTCTTCCTCCATATTAACTTCTTCCCCTCTATTTTCCTTCACCATTTTCAGAAAGCCTAGGGTTGGTAAGCTAGAAACAGGGTCAAAAACCTCTAGGTTTAGGAAAACTGAGTTGTTAGTAACAATAAGAGGTTCAAGATTAGCCTCCTTGTCCGGGACAGGGTTATCTTTTAGTTAGGGAACAAAAACCGCGGGAACAGGAGTTGCAGAAGGCTGAGCAACAGAAGCAAGTTCATTAGCAAAGAGTTCCTCCACTGGATTTTTCTCCTTAGCAGATGTACCCTCGACAAGTTTGTTCCCACAAGAGTCAATGAGGTGACCAAACTTCTTGCACTGTTGGTAGAAGAGACAGGCATTTTCATATTCCAGGGGTTGGGTCTAGTTACCAAATTTTGACTTGAGGAGGATTGAGGATGGTAAGACCGTATTCACAGCCATGTTTACACAAATACGAGCATACACTAGTCTAGATCACTCCCGAGTAATCTTATCATTAGCCAGAAGACTACCAAAGGAGTTGGAAATTCCTTTTAATATACCCGTCTCCCAGAACTCCAGAGGAAGGCCCAAAAGGTGGACCCAAGTTGGAGCTGAAGCACCCAGGCCAACCAACGGATCAAAACCTGGTTTCCATTTGCAAAGCGAGAGAAAGTTCTTATACCGAGAGTCAAATGCCCAAGGACCACCAATTAAAACCTTCAGCATATCTTCATAAACCACAAAGGAGAAAAAGAAGATACCTCTTGGCATGGCATTTATGGTGATGCTGCCTTTGAGATTCCAAGTGGAAGCAACCCATTGACGAACCAATTCAATGTTTGGCTTGTACGCCAAAAATTTTCCAACTAACGCCAATTTGAGATTGTCCATCGCCTTCAGCATCAAAACTTCGCAGACATCTACTTCCCAACCAATCACAGAGCAGGAAGCAGATTCCAACAACCTTTTACCCGAAGCTAGCGAGTCAAAACCCACCAGTTTGCCCACGTAGGAATCCGATTCTTCCGCAGAGAAGAAAGAGTCAAGCCCGAAAGATGGAGATATGGGCGACTTTCCAGAAATACCCTCAACCTTTTTCCCAGGGAAAAGGACAGAAGTACAAGGGGACATCATATGGGGAACAGCTAGACTGGCCGCTGCCACCATAGGAACAGCGCCAGACAAAAGACAACATTCTTGGAATGAGGAGCCTTGCCGGGCCCCCCTCCCGACCATCCCATGAAACAGTCAAATCAAGACAGGGGCCAGAAATTCAAAAAACTAGCCAGAGCAGGAAAGTTGCAAAGCAGAGCCGAAGTGTTGTGGGTGGTGATCTTTTTGTTATTTCATGCAATTTTGTCAATAGAATAGTCTATATTTCTATTAGTTTATCATTTTGCTTTCTAGGTTATTTCATGCAATTTTTTCAATAGAATAGTCTATATTTCTATTAGTTTATCATTTTGCTTTCTAGTATTCTATCATACTTCTCAGTTTTCATCCTCAGTGCATTTATTTTCATGAGCAAAACTATACTTTGGTTTTTCAATCGTATAGGACAGCAATGCATGGCGTAGACATCCACACAAAGCACTAGTGTCTGTGCTACTAAACTCCAAATTTCTAACCAAGTTCCTCCATTTCTATATATTTCATTTCTATAATTAGAAATTCATTTCAATTTCTCAATTTTCTATTATTTTCACTAGTTCAAATCTACAAGTGTTTTAGCTTACTTCTCTAAAACATACTTTTCATTTGAAAGGTTAAAACCATTGAAACAGGACTCACCCAAACTCGCCAAGACTCAACGAGTCGTGAGTCGAGTCACCCTGGCCAAGTCCTAGGGGCTCAAACTCGGACTCGGTCGAGTCCTACTGAGTCCTGACAAGACTCATCGAGTCATGTGGACTCGCTGGACTCACCGAGTCCAGGCAAGTCCCAACTACAAGACTTTGTCAGCAAAGTCAAGTCAAAAGAGCAAAAAAAAAACATAAAACAGTTATTTAATTTGGTTTTTATTTTTTACTTATATCATTTCCCCAACCCTAAAAGCAACTTCATTTCATTCACTTGGAAAAATAGGAGGAGAAAAGAGAGTTGTGAAGAAAAACAAGAGTTCATTGTAGGGCAACCAACAAGGAGTTGAAGACAAATCCAGGCTCAGATATCATTTGGGAAGCTTCATACCAGCAAGGAGGTGCATTGAGAGCAAATTACCAGTGATTGGGAGGAGTTTGCATTGCATTTCAAGCCTAATCTAAGAGCTAAGTTTTATTTTAATTGGTTTTTTTGTGTTGTTTTAACAAAAAATTCATTGTAATTTGTAAAATCATTATTTTTTTGAGTTTGCATTTCTTTTCTTACAAATCCTACTTGCAACTTAAATAATTTTAGAAACCCTACTTGTTATTGCAGCCACATTCATTTGCAATTCAAACCATATTTTCACAATGTCTCAATCCCCGGGCAGAAAAGACCCTACTTGGAAACATGCTAAAATCTTTCCCGAGCAGAAAAAAGAAGACGCAAAATGTAAATATTGCAAACCAATATATCATGGAGGCATAAATAGATTGAAATACCATATTGCACACATACCCGTCCATGATGCAGTGGGCTGCGTTAATGCACCTCTTGAGGCTGTTCGTGACGTGCAAGTGCAATTAGAAACATTTGAATTGCAAAAAGAAACGAAAAAGAGGAAGAGGAAGGAGTTGGAGAGCATTGGTGGTGTTTGAGATGCTTCTTCCATACCTCCATACCGTCCTAGTGCTAGTGCTTCTACTACTACACCAACTATGGGTACTCCTAGTGTTGTCACTACTGCTAGTGGTAGTGGGAGTGTTAGCATTGCACCTAGAGTTCGTAAATCTAGGGTGGATTCATATTTTGTACCACGCAGTACTCCTGGTTCCCAACCGTCCCTTGAGAGCATGGGTTGGAACAAGGACGCACATGATGCAGTGAAGAAAACAATTGTAGACTTTTGATACTATTGCACCATTCCTTTCCATGTAGCCAAGTAATTCTTTTTCATTTAATTGTTTTAAAATTTATATTTAAATTTTAGAATCTAAATGTATCTCATTATCGAATTCTAATTTAAAGTTAAAACTTTTCATTTTACAATACTTGTCTAAGTAACTTATTAATTTATTTATGACATGTTTTAGGTCTCCCTTTTGGCAAAATATGGTTGATGCCATAACCATATGTGGGGCGGGGTTCAAAGCCCCTACCGAAGATGAATTAAAGGGGCCACTAATGAGTCAAAAGGTGGCAAATGTAAAAGCACAATTAGAGGATCAGCGCTTGCAATGGAGGAGTTTGAGTTGCACCATCATGACTGATAGTTGGACGGATAGGAGAAATAAGATGCTACTTAATTTTCTAGTTTTGTCCGCATGTAATTGTACTTCCCTCAATGCATTGATTAATTTGAAATTTGAATTTGATTTAGTGATCAATATGGCTGATTTATGTTTTTTAATTCATTGAATAATTAGTTTTGCTTCTTTTTTCAGGTCACACCGTCTTCATCAAGTCCATTGATGCTTCCGCCCATGTCAAAAATGCCAAATACCTTCGTGAGGCTATAGAGGAGATGATAGCTTAGGTGGGCGAAGAGAATGTGATTCAAGTGGTGACCAATAATGCAGCAAATTATGTTGTTGCTGGTAGATTATTGATGGAGAGGCACCCTACTATATTCTGGACTCCATGTGCCGCCCATTGCCTTGACCTCATGTTGGAGGATCTTGGCAAGCTCCCATGGATCAAAACATGTGTGGATGCCACAAAAAACATTTGCAAATTTGTATACAATCACACATGGGTCCTTAGCTTAATGAGGCAATACACAGGGTTGAGGGAGTTGGCTCGTCCTGGCATCACTAGGTTTGCAACAAATTTTATGCAATCTATGAGAACTCTAACAAGTTCTGCTCCGGAAACTCAAATTCGGCCTTCTAACATTCCGTCAAGTAGTTTGCATGCAAGGTTTGAGTTCTGATTTTCTGAGTGTATATGTGTTTGTTTTGTTTGCTTTTGAATGATTTGCAATTTCAGAACATATATCAATACATAGAAATGATAACCAATATCGTGCGTAAACAAATAATGAACATTCAACCCTTCAAAAATGATTTTATTGCCACTACATCAGATCTGATAACAACTTTCCAATGTAGCTATACAACAAATGCACATTTCAACAAACATATAGCATGCAATCTCCTTCCACTTATTTTATTGACTATAAATGCAGCTTATACCATGTCAATTGAATCATATTGAACATAAAAGCACTGAGATTAAATGCAATGATTAAGAAGACTTTTCATGACTCATGAAAGACTATAGCAGCACCGTTTACTCTCAGAACTTTAAAAGACAGTGATCAGATCTGAACATTCAGTTCTAACAGAACATTTCAACATATTGCCTCTCTAATCGATACAAATATTGATATCCTCATTTCATGGCAGACTTAGGAATGTTCAGAAATAAAGAAGGAATATATCAGATCAGACCCTTACCACTTAAAATGAATGACTGAAGGACTGATCTTTTCATGAACAAGACTCACAGATTACAACAGTAGTTGCTGCTCAGATTTGTAGCAGATTACGCAGCTAAAGTCATCCACTATGCATAAGGAAATTTGTATTTAACTTTCTGATCTGGAAATGAACACTTGCCAATATGATTACAGGCTCGAACTGCTGTAGAAGAGGTTCCAGAACATGTGCATCCTCATACCAAACCTGTCTTTCTTCAGTCACCACTCTACAGGCTGAATTAAGCCTTCTAAACTCCAACGTAGTCTCAATTTGATAACCCACAGTAGCATGTCACTGTAGCGATCACTGTACACAGATACTGTAGCATTTACTGTAGCAGCCAGCAATAAATATATTTCACAATGAGTCTTCAATGCCTTTATAATTTGCAAGTGGATATGCATCAAACCCTTGTATTCCTTGTATTTCTTCTCCAATTTAGCACAAATTGAAAGGACTGAATTATCCTCTCCTTAATTGCAACCCTTCAAGAGATCTTTCACTCCCTCAGTTATGCTATCAATAGGAAGTTTTTGTTTCCTATGATCAATGAAGAAAACTGCGAAAGCCCTAGGCTCCACAATAAAAACCAATCAAAATAATATTCATCAGCTGGATATCGAGAATGAGCTCTTGCCTCTCTTTTTATTCTTTCCTTAGGAGAGCTCAAACACCTTCCAGGCCAATGTGGGATAAAAGATTTATTCCCACATTAAATTATTCACTTAACGCACTTTATTATATTAAAGTGACTTTATTATTATAAAGTTACTTTATAACTTTATAATAATATTAAAATATTAAATAAATCACTTAAGTCACTTAAACTTTAATTAATATCTCTTGATGTACTTGTCTGATTGCTAAGCCATCTGAGCCAGGAGTCGACTCTCCCAAAATAGTAACTTACCATAAATAGTAAGTGTGCCAATCTGAATCAAATAACTTGTGCAAAGGCCAAAACCTGAATCCAGTTGAAGAGTAATGTCTCTAATCATCGAGTAACTACCACACGGGACCCTCTATCCAGATATATTAGCCTACAAGGGTAAGGAATAGGCTAAATCCACCAAACTCTGATGCTCGCAAAATGGGGACATTACACAATCCTTGATTCAGTCAAAGGAATCTTTAAGGTGCATGTTTGTTGGTGAGGAGTGGTCTTTCTCATCCTATGCTACGACCACTATAGGGATTTGTAATGATCCGGACCAATTTTATTTATTTATTTTTATTACAATAGGCAATGCAACACGCACCCATTAAGGTTAGCTCTAAAACCAAAATGATGCGGAAAGCAATTCTAACCAAGGATGCACACCAAGATCCCGATGTTGGGCAAGGTGTGAGCATATGGTCAGAGGATCTTATGTGCTGCTGAACTGAAGTAACTCTAACCAAGAATGCGCCCTAAGACCCAATGTGGGAGGAGGGGCGAGCATATGATCAGAGGGTCCCTACAAACTGCTGACTAAAAGTAACTCTAACCAAGAATGCGCCCTAAGACCCGAGGTGGGAGGAGGGGCGAGCATATGGTCAGAGGATCCATGAATTTTGTGACAGCTCAATCAATCAACAATTTGAAGTACAATGCAATTTCTGAAAGTAAATAGGCGGCAAGCCAGCCTCTTCCACTTATTCAACGGGGAGTACAAGTAAGTGAATAAGAATAAGTGAGAATGCTGATAGTACTACTGTTCAACTTACAATAAGATAGAGTGCTTGCCAAAAACACAAGATTAGAAGCTTAATAATGCTGCAATAATGTACTAAACACTCCAATGCTCAATAAGAATTTCTAGACACAAAACTCCACTCAAAAGACCAACTTTTATAATCTGATTTTGACAGACCTGCAACTGAAAATGCATAACCAGCAACTTAGAGACTCACTAAAATGCTTATATCTCACCCAAATCTCACTCAATTGACATGGAATAAAATGCATAGACTCCTAATGTTGATGGCGCCCAACAAGGAACAACAAAACCAACCCAAAAGACTCATATTAATTTTGCACAGAATTCCAAGCATGTCCAGAATGGTACGACCCTCAAGGAGGGGCGATTTTGCTCCATAAAATCAAACCCTTGATATTAAAATTTGCAAATTGGCATACATGGTCGCCCCTAGCAAGGAATTAGATAGGTAAAGTACCCAGAATGAAGATATTTTTATTTTTGGATTTATGAATAAAACTTACAATCAGCTACTCAAGCCAGCAACTCCAAAACTTGACTAACATGCTAGGAAACTGAACTACAAATGCAAGAAACTCACTACAAGTGCAAAATAACTCAACTACTATCTATCTCTCAACTAGTTGCTATCTTTCAAGCAAGAAGCTGAGCCAAATGCTAGGAGGTATGCTTTCCTCGAAGCAACTCACTCACCATTGCGGCAGCATAACTTTACTGTACAAATGAGATGATGAAATGAAGAGAAAAGGCCACCTTAAATAGACCTGCCAAGCATCTTCCAAAAGCATCTAGAAGGGCGCCCAAAACAGTCAAGCAATATTCAAATTTGAGTTGACCCCTTATCCCTCCAATAGTGGCGTCCAAACTCATAAAGGCAAGATTTCTTTAATTTAAAATTATCTTCTCTCCAAAAGTTGGCATCACACCTCTAGGAACAATATTTGACCTTAGAAACATTAAATTTCCTCCTGATGACGCGTCCACCCATGAAGTCCCCCTTTTTCAGAACAACATAAAGTCATATAGCTAGGCCAAGGGGTCATAACATTAAAATATAACATCATTTTAATTAAAATACTTCTCTCCAGAAAATGCATCAAAAGGCCAAAAACAACCATACCAACTGAATTGACTGCAGAGAGGAGCCAACTGTACTGAAGCCAACAAGACCACTGCCAGAAATAGAATTTACTAAAAATAGTAAATTCAGAAAGTTGCTCAGAACACCATGCATGCTATACCACTGCAAAGCTCTTTGAAAACCCAAAAAGAATCCACAATCCAATCACCAAACTTCAAGCAACAACCTCCTCAAAAACAAGAAACCCTAATTTTCACCCTCCGAGTAGCCTACGGGTCTCCGGAATAGGCTAACAGTCAACTGAATTGATCCAATTGAGAAGGGGACATTACAGGATTGATGTGACTAATTGCATTTTTCATGAGCCAGGGTTTTGGACACTAGCGAAGGAGATTGTGAAGGTAAAATTTAATTCTTCATTATGTTTTAAGTTTTTTTCATATTTTAATTTTATTTGTTTATTTTTGTTCACACTTAATTTAATGTTTCACAATGTTTGCACTTTGGGGTTTATTGAGCCCTTGCTAGTTTTCCTACGAGTTACTGATGGAGAGAAGCCCGCAATGGGCTACATATATGAGGGCATGGATAGGGCCAAAGAGGCCATTAGATCCATCTATGGTGGAGTTGAGAAGTATCATCCCATTTGGGAGATCATTGATAGGAGATGGCACCACCAACTTCATAGGCCCCTCCAGACAACCGCATGTTTCCTAAATCCGGCCTTCCAATTTAGCCGTGATTTCCATGCAGATATAGAGATTCTTAGTGGGCTCTACTCGGTGATAGAGCGGATGTTGTCTACATTAGTACACAAATAGTGCACGAGATAGATGCCTTCACTAAAGCACAAGGAGACCTCTTTGCACATCAATTGTGCAAAGAGAGTAGGACAACATTACAGCTAGGTAAAAATATATTTAAGGGCATAATTTTCATCTTTTTATATTATAATTTATTATTAAATGTTGAACTTGAAACTTGAAACTTGAAAATTCAAGTTGGAAATGAGATTGATTTTGTTTCTTTTTCTCATCTCAGATAGATGGTGGCATATGTTTGGTTTGGATACACCGAACCTTCAAAATGTTGCCATTTGTATATTGAGCCAGCCATGCAGTTCATCTGGTTGTGAGCGCAATTGGAGTATGTTTGAGCACATACACTCCAAGAAGCGCAATAGTCAGTCAGTGGAGAGGATGAACGATTTGGTATATGTTCATTACAACCTTCGGCTCAAATACAGGAAGATTTCTGACCAGGATGCCACCTTGATCAAGCTAGAGGAGGTTGATCCACAGTCTGAGTAGATCATTGAGGCTACAGATGCAATCTTTAGTGACGAGGACATTGATTGGGTGGACCAGGCAAATAGAGAGGCTGAGGTTGTAGCCATGACTAAGGAGGAGGCTAGAGCATGAGGAGACACAACTGGTGTTGGTGAGAGTGGCATGGAGACACATGCAGAGACTATGGTTGCAGCTGCTACATCATTGAGGACCCTTAGAAGCCTTCGTAGGAAGGATTTTGGCTCCACTAAGCCATAGAATTGTAGCTATTGTTTTGATATTTCATATTTGTATGGAACATTTGATGTGATGGATTTCATATTCCACGAGTTTTGTATACATTTGACTACATTTATATATCTTAGTGTGCTATTTCCTTCATCAGCTCAGGTACAATTTGTGTACTTTATACTTATGTGATCATTCTATACTTGTGTATGTGATCAAATTTGCTTCTATTTAATGATGTTATTGTGTCTTTAAGGTTTATTCAATAAAGGGTGCTATAAACAAGTTTTAAATCCTCAAAAATCTCTAAATTTCTAGGGTTTTTTCATTTTGCGAGACTGCGCCAAGTCCAGGCACCGAGTCCCGAGTCGAGTCACACTAGCTGAGTCCAAGTCTCGTAACTATGGTTAAAACACTATAAAGAGTTTATCAACACAATCTAAAATGTAGATTAGTTTAACAGAAACTTTAGTTGGTTAACTTTAATGTGATAGTTTGAGATCACTCTTAAAGAAACCTAAACTTTTTTTAAGATAGTTGAAGTTTGCCTTACACTTTGATGAACCTAACATTCTAGACAACACTCTTAAGTTCATAAAACTCAAACCAAGCTTCCATTGACTTTATATTTTTTATTTTGAGATTGTATGTTGTCAAACTATTTATGAGTTTTACAACCGAATCCTCCCATTCAGACAACATATTTTAAAGGAGTCTCAGAAGTTTAAAGATCATTCTCATGCAACAAACACTCCCTTGAGAATTTGTCTTGATTTTACACATTCTCCCTATGAATATTTCACTACTAGAATGCCTTCTACATCTCCAATAAATGTGCAATTTGTTCTCCCTCTTTGGGCTTTGATGTAGAAATTGTTTTCAACCATGAGGTCACCTTGCAAGTCTCCAATAATCAATTGCATGATCTCAGCCAGCATTTGACTGATTTTTAAAAGCAATTGGAGGGAGAGACTATGTCTAGTGATGTCATTGGTCGAAGGCATCAGAAATATGTTCCAAAATCATTCTGATTGTATCGGGTACTTGTGGAGGCTAGCACACATCATGCACAACAATGTATATTCTTAAACTACTGTTCTTGCAAACCTAAATAATGCCAATTCTAATACTATTGGTACTTAGTTGTTTGTGCCTATGTAGATTCCCACCATTCATTAGGTATCTAATTTAAATATTGCTACGAGTATAGCCTAGTCAACAACATTAAATGCCCCATTTGTTGGCCATCCTATTCCTTTAGTTGCTATGAACTTAGGTCTTTATAGCATGCATGTTGCCACTTCTTTACCTATTAGCTCTCGCACTTCATCTACATACACTTCAACTGCTTTTCAACCCCCTTTATATTTTGTAGATCCAATAATAAATAATTAATTCAAAATGTTAGGTAGCTGCAAGAACAACTTGCCTCCCTTTCTACTACATCCACTCAACCTCTTCTTCTGCTATACTATAGACACACTCCACTATCATTGCTTATTCTTGTCACACCACTATCAATTGGTTTTGAGGTGCCAAGATTCGATAAATACAATGAAAAAGGCAACCCACAAATGCAACTATCTATTTTTACCGCATTTTGTAGTGATTTACTTTTTAGGATTAGTTGTAGCTAAAATTTTCCTGTGGTCCCTAAAGGACACTACATTGGATTGGTTCTAATCCCTTATTGACCATTCTATTAACTCCTTTGATCAACTAGTAAACCAATTTCTTCAACACTTCTAGGCTAACATTGGACCATAGCTCACATTAACTAACCTCGTTCATTATAAGCAAGTGGTTAACAAGAAAGTGACTGATTTTCTTTTTTGCTATCAATCTCCATTCTCTCAAATACCTTATGTGCCACTCGATTTAGATTTGTAACAAGGTTTTAATAGAAATCTACAACCTTTGATATGGGACAAGATTTTATTAATGAGATATTCTTCATTTGCGCATTTGTATACAATACTCCACAATTATTAGTAGTCGATTAGTCAATTTGATGCTCCCACCTCACAAACTCTCATTGGTACTTCTAGACATTCTTCATTCTTGTATAAGAGCGAATTTGCACCCTATCTGCAATTCCCCTTTTTTCCTTTATCCACCTTAGAAAATCAAGTTCAAAGGCTTAATTACACTAAAGCCCGCTGTTGGCGGTCCACTTGGTGCCTGTTTTGAGCTTCGGTGGAGGCGTTTCTATAGGGGATACCCGCATGGCACGCAGACGTCTGCACAGCGTGCTTATGTCCCTGGCAGATTCCTACGGCCGAGCTAGCTAGCAAAGGCGTTACTCTTCTCATTGGCAATGAAGTAACGCCTCCTTCGGCCGACCAACCCGAATATGGCTGTTTTTTTCCATTCCTTCTTCATATTCATCCCTTCAGCAAGCATTTTAGTCTCTAAAAGAACTTGAGCATTCTTACACACTTCAAGCTCTCACCCTCACACTTTGGCATCTATTTTCACTCACTCTAAGCATTCATGCACACCATTGCAGCAAAGCAACACTCCATCACTTTAGTAGAGCAAGTTTGGGGCCACGCCATTGCAGCAGAGCCTTGAGTTCCTCTCATTTCACTCCCAAGCAACCTTGAGTGCTTTTGGTGGAGGTGGTAAGCTTCCCTCTCCTTTCCTCTCTCACTTGGTTGAGTAGCATAGTATTGTATTGTAGTGTTTGTATTCTCTTCAATTTATTATTATTTCATCTCGTCTCCTTGGCTGTCCGTGGAGGTGGAACACCTAAACGGGGGTTTGACTAAGGTAGACCCCTATACAACCACCCAACATTCTCCTCTCTTTTTGTGTGCAGGAGTACGTGCTTCTCGGAGGATCAGTTCGCAAACGAATTCCTTGGTGAGATTCTCCTTGCTCTCTTTACTCTTGTGTATTTACTTTACAATATAAGACAGTACTTCATTTGCTTAATCACGTCATTCTAGCATTTTAGTTGAGTAGCTAGGCCGTTAGTCGTTTTGGCGAGTTCAACCTTGTCTTTGCTGTTGTCTGACTGTACAGACTACAACGCACTTTAGAGACACCAACGCACTACACTGTCGTCCATAGTCCGCGCTGACGTCTTGTTGATGTGTTTTTCGTGACCACACCAACGCAGAATAAAGTTTCCAACGACTACCCTATTCTCTCTTGATCAAAGTATCCAGCACGCTAAGATTGCGAGAGAGTTCGTGTGTTCAACTCCAAGGTTCCTTCAATGCGAATAGTCTCAGTTGGCTCAATGTGATTTGCTGGTATTTCAAGGGGACTTACGGAATTGTTCAACAGTAGAGGAAGGGGTTTTCACAGTTCGAAAGATTTATCAATGAAGCACAGGTTTCCTATTCTAAGCAGAAAGTACTGAATTGAAAGTGGTTGCAGGGTTACGAAGGTTCTATTCTACTCTAAGGCGTGGGACATGGCAATCAATTCTCACAAGCTTCAACCAAACTTCGCTTTGCCTCGCCTCAGACAACTTCCACGGAGTCGGTGCAATCTTCAGGGGAGACGACTAAAGATGTTCAAACCACCACTTGACATGAAGATACCATCACAACAACACATACCATCATTCAAAATATGATTGAAGTGAGGCCCACAACATTTCCAGTTGACCACACAAGGCGAACACACCATCAGTGAGCCCGCTAGTGGTATAGATAAGCGAAGCTTGCCTAGATCAAACATCACATTCCACAGCTAACATCTACTTGCATAAAAATGGTTGCAGGGATAGAAGATGCTATGTACTAATCTACACGTGGGACGTGGAGATCAATTTTCACAAGCCTCAACCAGATTCCGCTTTGCCTCACTTCGGACAGCTTCCACAGAACTGGTGCAATCTTCAAGGGGAGTAACTAAAGATATTCAGATTACAATTCAACAATGAAGACATCGTCACGACAACACATACCAACATGAAGATCGTAATCGAAGTTAAGTCCACAAGTTTCCAGTTGACCACGCAAGGTGAACTCACCATCAGCGAGCCCACTAGTGGTATGGATAGACGAAGTTTGCTCAAATTGAAGACCACATTCCACAGTTACTATCTACTATTTGCATGAAACAAAATCTGTTTACTTTACTTTAAAATCCTACTTGAAGTAGAAGGACGAAGAAACCTCGCTAGCTACTCACAACAAAAGACGAGATCATCATCAATGAAAACTCTTTTTATTGAGAGAGTGTTCACAACAATTTCTTACAAAGCTTTAAAGGAAATACTTTCATTCTTCTTCAAACTATACCATCAATCTATCAGCTATGCTAACTCTAAGCTATCTCTCTAATGCTCTCTATGTCTAATCTAATCTAATGAGGTACAAATGAGTGGGGACGCCCCTTTTATAATTGGACTAGTCCATTGGACGTCTCAGATTCAATTACAATGAAGGGCTCATATTGAGCCACCTAAACCCTAACCCTAAAAACCGCCACCAAGAGGAGTGGGGTAATAAATGGGGTAATAAATGAGCAATTAATGTCCATCTTCTAGAAGATTCCTGTCTGTAAACGTGTTCACACTGTTCTTCCTAACTGCAAACTGGATGAGTCTGATCATTGTGGCTTCAACTTCTTGAAAGGGTATGGCAGGCACGTTCTTGATCGGACTCCAAGGCTGTAACTTTTTAACCTATTTGATGGTGATTTTCCTCCTTCCTGCCACTGCATCTTGAGCAGTACGAAGCACGCTGGAGAACATCTTTTGGGTCGTCGAAGGACTTTACACTTAAGGAGAATTTCTCTGCTTCACTCTTTAGCCCATTCCGTTGTCATTCTTTAACATTGAAGCCTTTTGTTCACTCCTCATCCTTAGCCTTGAGCGCGTTTTAGTGCTTGAAGATGACTCTTTAATGCCTAGGTCTTCATCATTTCTTCATCCTCATCTTGAAGGATTCTCCAATCTTGGACTCAACCCGTTCTCCTTTGCCACTCGCCTTCCTGAGCCGAGTGCATACTGGGTCAACACTTAGCCATTTCTTCCAAGTACTCACTCCATCTCCCCAAGTCATCATGCCTTGGCCTTGGTGTTCACCCTGCAAAACAAGCAAGAGAAAAGCATCAGAACACTTCATAATATAAATTCACCTCACTTACCTGATTTTCATGCTTTGACTTCCAAGGTCTGAGTGGTCTTCGGATCTGATAGGGTTCATCACTTTTCTCTAGCAAACTTTTCCTTCTTCATAGCCTTTCAACACATGTGCATTTAGAGACCTATGTCTGGAGTTTGTGCCTTAGAAATTTCTCCACCTTGAGGGCGCTTTTGGAAACTTGATGCTTGAGTTTCACTTCATCTGCAAATTTTTCGTTCCTAAGACAAATTTCATTTCCTACTTGTGAGCATGTTTCACCTCATCAACATTTTTCAACATAATTTATCCTTCTGGTGATAACAGACTTAGGCATTTTCATATTTTATTCCTCTGCCTTAGAAAAAATTTATTTCCTCTAGAAAATTTCATCAACTAGGCGCCTGAGTAAAATCTCCATCTTAAAGTCTTAGGCAAGGCCTGAAAAGTTTTAAAATCATCTCCTTGTCAAAGATATCCGGTACCTAGAAGAAGATTCCCTTCAGAAAGCATCAAATTCATGGGTCTACGAATGAAGGGGTTCATTTAATTTTTGAATTTTAACCTTAGAAAACTATTTTTCCAACAAATTTATCTTCATTCTTCATCTCTGGGCATATTTTCTTGCTTTGTCTTGACAATCCTCTTCAATCTCATGAAGCTGGAGTATTCTGACTCATCCTTGCCAATTTATCCATGCCTTAGTGAATTTCATCACCTCACTCAAGCCTGGGCGTATTTTCCTCTAGAGGTGGAATTTTGTGCCTTAGAAATTTTTTATTATCTCCATGAGCATGGGCGCATATAGGGGGTCTAGGAGGAATTTTGAACACTTAGCATTTTGCCTTTGATATTTCTCTCCCATTCATTCTCCAGTCATGGCGCATTTCACTTGGGGTGGAGGAATTTCAACAACACTTAGCACATCACCTTCAATACACTTGGGTGCATTTAGCAAGTTGAGGAGGAATCAATAGCTAGCAGAATGTCTTAACTTCACCTTGCACTTGGGCGCATTTTGCATACTGAGGAGGATTTAACTTCAACACCTTAGAACTTTTCTTGACTTCACCTCTAACATGGGCGCATTTTGAGGGTCAAGGAGGATTTCACACTTTGCCTTAGAAAATTTTCTCACCCTCTCTCTCTCCTTGGGCGCATTTGAGGTATGGAGGAGGAATTTCAACATGACTTAAACATTTTCCATCACCTTGGCTTGATGAGGGTGCATTTAGGGGGTGGTGAAGGAAATTAACATGCCTTAGAAACGTTTTTTCATGCCTTCCATGGCTAGAGGACTTGGGCGCATTTGGAGACCCCTGCAGGAAGTTTCTAACACTTAACTTTTTTTCTTGATGCCTCTTGTAGTTGGGCACATTTGGGGGTAGGAGGAGGAATAAACCGACACCTTGGTAAACTTTTCCTTGACACATGTTGGAGATGGGCACATTTCATGACCCCAGGAGGAATTTCCACTACTTAGACAAATTTCCTTCATCTTTCCTGAAGTTGGGCGCATTTTGGGGGTCAAGTAGGAATTATCAATGACTTAGAAAATTTTCATAGCTTCTTCTCCTAGAGGGCGCATTTGAGGGGGTGAGCAGGAATTTCAACACTTGAAACTTTTTTTCCTCCTCCTGCCAGTCTCTTCTTGGGCACATTTCACAAGGGGTGAAGGAACTTTCTTAGACTTAGACATTTCTCTGGCTTGCTCGCTCCTGTTTTACTATATTTAGTAAGCCCTCTGATTTTCATACCTCTGAAGCTTGGATTGATCCGGAATTCGAGCCACAAGACCCTCATGACCTAATTAAGCTATTCATACTGCCATCTCGTGTTGACTTGCTATTTATAGCATGTTTTTGGAGGTGTTTTACTATTTATAGTAACTGCCTGTTTTCAGGACTTTTGCAACTCCGTTCAACTTGAAATCTGAATGGTGTGATCCTCATGGGATGACTTTCCTATTCACACTGGTGCCTGTTGCTAACTTACTATTTATAGCCTGTTTCTAGAGTGCCTTACTATAAATAGTAAGTGCTCAGATTGCCTTCAAATTTTACCAGTGAATAGCTTAAAAGATACTGATCGTAGTGGGATACATCGGTTTTCAGAGATTCTGGCGTTTGACCCCTCATTTTGGGTCCCGAACCTGGAAACCCTAATCCGACTTGCATGTTGCTTAAACGATCTTCGTTTGACCCCGTTTTTGTTGCACTTCGCTCTGTTCATGATAATGAAGTGTTGGGCAGCTGCTGGTGTGATCTTGCTAAAAATAGTAAGTCCCTAAAAAAGTGATCAACTTTGCTTGCATGTCACATCACTGTGTAGCTGTTAAAAAACCCGTAAAGAATAACCTAACATGCGTTGAAAAGTCCTGCATGCAAACCCTAAAAATAGCCTCTGAAGACAACTCTTGAAAAAGGTCCCGATCTTGGTTTGCATGTTATACCACTGCAAAGCTTTCCAAAAACCCACAAAGAATGTTTAGACATGCATTGAAGACTCCAACATGCAAACCCTAAAAATAGCCTCTGAAGGCTGAGTGCTGAAAGTCATCATCTCATCTTGCATGTTATATCATCGCGTAGGTCTTAGGAAACCCATAAATATTCTCCAAATATGCATTGAAACACTTCGCATGTAAACCCTAAAATCAGCTCCTGAAGGTGAACTTGCTAAAAATAGAAAGTTGTGAATTCTGGCTCAAATTTTGCAAACAAGCAATTTGACATGTCCTAGATGCAGTGTGATGGATAGAACTTCAAAAGTGCTGAGAAATTGTTCCAGATTAGGCACTTACTAAAAATAGTAAGTTGTCAGAATCCAATGAAATTTTACTGGGAACCTGCTGGAAGCTTACTGACTGCATTTCCAAACTCATATTTCAACTTATTCACTCCATTTGACTTCAAACTGACCGGAAAACTCGAAACCCTAATTCTCAAACTTAGCCAAAATTTCACGTTTAAGCTCAAAGGCGAGCACATCCCCCGAAAGGCAGACAGCGGAAAGAGAGACAACAAGAAAAACCAACCAAAATCAAGCCAAAAGACCCAAACGAAGCAAAAATTAGGGGGGTTCCCCCATTTGCAATGGGGGTGATGGGTGAAAAGGTCACAACAAACGCGACATGAACCATTTTGGTTCCGTTCTTGCAATACTGACAGTCCCTTTCCTCGTACTCTACGAGTGTTGTAGGTGCGAGTGTTGTAAGGATGTCGCCTTGCAACCCGACCTGCAACCCCTAATTGGCATAGTTGGAAGGTTCCAAAGTTATTGCACGACAAAACCTTTATTAGGTCACCGTCTTATCTGTTAACCTTTGGGGATTCTGTGAAAACGTTGTCTAGTGTGCGTAATGGCCTCCTTTCTACATCAAACCATCCCCCCTACACAACCTATGGATAGTAGTGTTGGTATAACTTTCACTTCACAGGACCTACCGATGGGTTTTAACAAGGAACCATCTCCTCTTTACATTCTTGCACGGATCAATGGAAACATCGTAGCGGGTGTTCTCATTGATCTAACATCACAAGTGAACATAATAATAGAGGAGATTATGCTAATAAACTTTTTACACAAGGATGGATACGACGCTCCTATGAGTTTCATCCGCACACATGACAGGCTTTTTGTGCCACCTTTGGATAGTATTCTCCTATTGGTCTTAGTTGGACCTGTTGTGACCTTTTCACACATCGCCCCATTGCAAATGGGGACCCTTCGTTTTTTTTTGCTTTTTTGGTTTTGCCTTGGCGTCGCAACCGCTTATCACCAGTCTTTTTACAATGAGGAGTTTGAATTTTGAATGGTCACCCGAATCGAGTCAGTCAGTTTTAACCTGGGTCACTGTATAAACGTCACCATCGCGCTTAGAAGGCCTAGGAGACGAAGATCGACTGTCGTTTCAGTCAATTCTGACACCTCCAAGTTTTTAGGGTTTCTCACCCCAGGCCCCTATTTTTTAGGACCTACTTTTTTGGCACTTTTGGGCAATTTTGGGATCCCTATTTTTTAGGGTCTATTTTTGGAAAGTTGCTATTTTTGGAAAATTTATATTTTTAGAAAGTTTCTATTTTTAGAAGGGTCGCGAGTTTCGAAAATCCACTCAGAAGTTCGAAAAGATCAACGAAACTCTCAGAAAATCGATTCAAAGATTTTTTGAAATTTTGGTAAAATTCTGGAAAATCACATAAAAAGTTCAAAAATCTTCACAAAAATGGTGGAAAGTCTGAAAAAATCAGTCTAGAGATCACTGGAAATGATGAGAAATCTGAAAAACTCATGAAAAATCTGGGATAATGACTGAACATTCATGGAGAATCTAGAAATTCGTGAAAAATCTGAAGCATTCATGGCGATCTGATCATGGTAGAGGCATAAAAGAACTGAGATTCATGGAGGAAACTGAGATATTCGCCTAAGTATGGAGGACTTTCAGCTCACAGTCAATGGTGAAGCTTCGGCCAAGCAATGAATGGCAACAGATCTGAGCAAGTCCGCCCAGGAAAGAAGTGTCAATAGCATAAAAAATCTGGACAATGGCTAAAAAATTTAAGGAAGTCCGCCCTTGTGTGGCAGAGAAAAATCAGCCATGGCAATGAAAACTAGTAAGTCCGCCCTTAGCAAGATGAATAGATGGCTCAACACTTAGCTAAGTCCACCCCATGTCTAAATGTGTATGGCAAGGAAAAAGTGGAAGTCCGCCCTGAAGATTAGACAGTGGCTAAAGAAGTAAGGAAGTCCGCCTTGGGAGAAAGCTAGAGTGGCAAGCAAAGCTAGAAAGTCCGCCCTATGTTTAAATGTCAATGGATAGAACACAGCCAAAGTCCGCCTTGGGTGTAGGAAGAAATGGCTTAGAGAATGACAAAGTCCGCCCTATCATGGCCAAGTAAAAGGTGAAGTCCGCCCCTTTAAGCAAAAGACAAAACGGCTAAGGCATAGCCAAGGAAAGTGGAATGGCAAGGGAAAGCATGAAGTCCGCCCAAGATTGAATGTGAAAATGGTAAGCCAACCTAGCAAGTCCGCCTTACCCAAAGCTGAAGTGGCATGAAACTTGCCAAAGTCCACCTTAGCCAAAAGTGTTAAATGGCAAGCTATTAAGCAAAGTCCGCCCCTTGGAAAGAAGAATTCGTCTAAGTGACCAAGTCCACTATAGAAGAAGTGGCAACAAAGTAAGGCAAGTCCGCCTTGGATATGAAAGATGGCCAAATCATAGCTAAAGTCCGCCATGTATTGGAGAGTGTGGAAATTTGAAATAATTTTGCCTAAGTCTAAACCTTTGGAAAATGAGAATATGCATGGCACTTTGAAAATTCGCTCAAGTGCATGGCTAGCTTAAATTGTGAAAAAATCAGGCAAATGGCTAAATAAAGTCGGACATGGCGAAAGAATTTTGAACAAGAGACAATTTATGGCTAGAGAAATGTTGGACATGGCTAGAAAAAAAAATCGGAAGTGGCTAGATAAATGTTGGACGGAAAGGATTTATGGACAAATAAAATTGGACATGGCTAGATAAATCGTGACAAGATGAAATAAATTTTGCCAGAGATTTTTGGACGATTAGACTTACGGCAAAATAATTTTGGACGAAGGAAGGTAATGGCGAAATAATTTTGGACAAAGCAAATTTATGGCTAAATAAAATTGGACATGGCTAGAGAAATATTGGACGAAGCAAAATTATGGCCAAGTAAAGTTAGACGTAGCCAGATAAATTTTGGAAAAAGGCGAGAAAATGTGGCCAAATGAAATTGGACGGAAGAAGAATTAAAAGCTTGAAAATGAAATTTAAAGCTTATCTTGAAAAGTTATCTAAAATAAATTCGTTTTGTTTTACTGCAGGTGGATGACTACACAAGGCGAAAGGGAAGATGGCAAAGAAAGTGTAAAGTCCGACCGGAAGAAAACTTGGAAGTCCACCATCGCACATTGCAAGACCAACAGGAAGTCCGCCAAGAGTTTGGCATAACAAAGACAACGGCAGGCACATTGTCAAGTACATCAAGCCAAATTCAAAATTGGAGACAAACCTACCGGCGAAGTTTATTTGAGCACAAAAATGGCCAAAATCTTGAAAGTAGCCAAAATTTGGCTAAGTATGGGAAATTCTCCACCGAAAAAGTTCCAATTTTCCTTCATTGCGGCGAAAGCACAAGGGAGTTCCTCTCCAAATTCATGGCATGTGAAGGAATTCCAAAACAATCCGGGAAGAAAGACTTAAGGGCTTCGAGGCGAGGTGAGAAGAAGCCAAAGTCATCCAGGATCGAAGCACAAAAGATAAAGTCATCGGCAAGAAAAATATTCTAAGGCAAGAACGTGAAAAAGAACAAAGTGACCAACGAAGACATCTAGCATGTTGAGGTGGCACCTTGTCACCTTCCGACCAATCAAATCATTCCAAATCAACATGCAACAACTTTCTATTTCATCTATTGGTTCATATTTGGTAAAAAGGACAAGTGTCCTCGAATACAATTTTCTCATTGGTCGAAGGGTAGCAAACCCTAATTAGGGTTTTATTTGTAATCTTGGCCGTTGATTCCAAATTAATCTTGGCCGTTGAATTGTAATTGGGGAGCCTATAAATTGAGCTCAACCCCTCATTTGTAAAGCATGGGAGCATGTTGCAAAACATGTTGAGATAAGCAACTGTTGTAAGATTGCCAAAGTAATAAGTAATGCATGCATTGTTGATGGTGATTGCTTCTCTTATTTTGGAGTTGTCATGGTTCTTATCCCTCATCATAGTTTAGATTTTATTTCATGTATGTTAGATGAATGCAAGATTTGATAAGTATTGATTTATGGTGAAACTTTTTTGCTCATACTTTCTTTGAACGGATGATTTTCGTTCAATGCGTAAAGTTAGCCTGAGCTTACTTTGTGGATGCTTAACTTCTGTCTGAATAAATATTGTTCGATTCGATGGTAGTTATTCATGACGTGAAAATCATAAGCACATTCCCTTGAAGATTGCACCCCCTTTGTGTAGTTGTCGTTGAACGTGGCGAAGCAAAGCGTGGTTATTTGTCTCACCAAGTCAATACCGTCTCTTGAATTCTTAGGAGTAGATTAAAACTTTTGAACCCTTCTCCTTTTTTAGTTTCTTTGATCCTACCGAAATAATAGAGCTTCATTGTCCAAACCTTCATTGTGAATTGAACAAGCCTAGCGTAAAGTCCCTTTGTGTTACCAGCATAATCACATCAAACCACAGAGCTTATCCGCACTCATCTTAAACATTGGAATTACCGTATGATCTTACTTGCAATCTTAGCATACGAGGTAGTTTTTCAAGAGGGGATAGAGCGTCTTTGGACTCTTTATTCTAGAATGTTTGTTGTGTCATAAAACACGCATCAACAGGACCTAAGTCCGTGAAACTCCTGTTTGATATCATTCCTGGATCTAAACTCTTTAGGGTGATATTGGGTATCTCTTGGTTAGTAGCGATGAACACGGTACCCTTTGTTGTGCATAAATGTCTAAAGTTTATCCACAAGGATTCCGTGCATGTAATCCACGACACTGGTTATAGACCATCGGTTGCGCGTGGTAGCTACTCTTTGGATCACCCGTGGTCTGCGTCTACGGGTCCTCTTCTGCCTAGGACAGACCTTTTGCACAAAACATATTAGAACTATAAGAAAGAGCGTCTAAGGCCGAAAGTGAGGTACCCTCCCTCGCCTTATGCTATTTCACATAGGGCTTGCCTGAAAGCTGACAGTGATGCCGCTAAGGCTCGAAAGAGGAAAGAAGAGAAGTGGTCTTGTGATCCTCCTTCCTCTTCCAATAGTCAGTTTAGTGCTTCTTCTCGCTTTGCTCAGGTACCATCAGGTCCTGCTCCTTGTCTACAAGAGAACCCTATGGTGCCTGCCTGGCGAAAGCCTAAGCACCCCACTTTTGAACTTCCTGTTCTACCGAACGGAGCCTAGACCTGCTTAGTACGGCAAGAAGAGGGTCTCTTAGAGAGAATCCTCATTGTCTCGATCTCCACGGCCTTCTACTGCTCCTGCTCTTAAGGCAGTGAGTGGAAAGAGGCCTGCTACTGAGGCTCTTGAATCAACTCTTCATGTCGTTCCTTGGCCTGTTCCTCTCACTCCCATACAGGAACCTATTCCTCCGCCGGAAACGACCGTAGTGGACGTTCCTATGGTTGAGCAGGAACCTCTTGTCCCTTTGCAAACTCCGGCCTCTAACTCCAAGAGCCGTAGAAACCGCCTTGCATGTGAACGCAAGCATCGACGAAAGGCTCTTTTGGCCGAGCAGATGGCTTCGCAACAGCAGGAAAAAACGACCGCCCATGCTTTAGGGCCTCCTGTAGCATCTTCTTCCTCCCTTCCTTCTGCTTCTTTTTAGTCTAGCTCTATAGTACTTTCGGCTTCCATTGCGAGCACAAATGCACCTAACCCTAAACGGGTGCAGGTGTTCATCGCTCCTTCGGCGAAGCCCCCTTTGTTGATGTCCATTCTAGATATCCAACCCTTCCCGAAGCCTGTGGATATGATCAATACTTTTGTTGTATCCACTGCGGTTCTTTCTTCCTCTTCCTCTACACCCCTAGCTTCATCTATGGGGAGTTCATCTCCTCCAACGGAGAAAGAGGTGGAGGTTGGTTCTTCTAGCAACGAAGGACGAAAGAAGGGTCCATCTTCTTCGCAAGGTGGTTCGGTGTTGACTTGTTCTATCCTTGTAACAGAACCAGTTTTGACTTCTCCTGAGTTCGTCACCACTCCCGAGTCATTCAGCAAGCTTAGCGGTGAACCTTAGGCACAGTCTGTCTCATCCGCTGAGGTTAGACATCACACTCCCGTGGGGTGTATGTTTAATTCCATGGACGAGGTCCCAGCCTTGTCGGCGATCTTCGCGAAATTGCTGACCTTGACGCCACAAGAGCTCAATAGAGAGGACCTCGAGGGGCCCTCTTCCTTAGCCCTTGTTGTGGGAGGACCGGATGCTCCTCCTCTTAACATCCTAACATTGCAGGCTCATCCTTTCCCTTATGAGGATTTAGATTGGGATGCGGATGACCTCTTGGTCGATCAATGTTAGGAGGAGGCCCCTTTTTCTTGATCTTGTGTGTGTGTGCATGTGTTTCGTGATGTGTTCCCCCGTAGTCATGCTATGTATGCCTGGATGACCCTCGTCACCTCTATTGGTGCTTGGACACAAGCGTGGTTTTTGTGTCATAAACCTTCTTCTATTTGTATCATCATTCTTCCATGTTTGTGCTTGATTTTCAATAAATTGGGGATGATGCAAAGCGTTGGGGGCATTTAGGCTCCCCTTCCATGTTTACCTAATTTTTTATTTTACCGTATTCTCGTGCATTCCTCACATGCCCTGATATAGTAGGGGGTTGATGACAATTCATTTATATACTATTATTACACACATATATATATCTATAAGCAGTTTTGACCCCGAAATATCAAGCTACCCCTGTGTCCTTTATTTGCATTTGTTCTCCTTTTTCTTTCTTTAGCTTCTTCTCTTATTTGCTTGAGTTGTCCCTTTCATGTGTGACAACACTTTTCTTTAACACTTCGACTTTTAGAAAATGCATTTGTTGCCAACGAATCTTCTCTTGAAAGTCTTCACAAACTTTTCCTTAGAATCGCATTTTCAACTTGGAACCCTAACGGAATGTGTTTCCTTCATCACAGGTTCGTAAAGAAAGGACTTGAAGATCTTCCTCCGAAATGGGAAATTTTATCTTCCCCTCGCATGGGGGCATATCCTTCCTTTCAAATTCCTTGATGAAGTGAACATCCTTCGAAAGGATTCCTCGATGACGGATCGCTCTAAGAAGAACAGTTGCTTTCGGATTGTGCGTACCTTGAGTGGACCCCCCTTCTTCCTCACAGCGGGTTCCCAAGGGACCCTTCTTTGGAAGTCTCTATTCTGAATGGATTCCTTCACATCTAGCCTGGGGGCACCCTAACTAGACTTATTCTATTCGCCTTTTCGCATCTAGCTTGGGGGCAGCCTGACTAGACCTTACCTTTCGAACAACGCATCCCTTGAGTGGACCCCTCCTTTTCACGTTGGGCTCCCAAGGGACCCCTTTGAAAGTTTTACTTATTGACGGTCTGTGCGACTGTCCACTTATTTGCCTACACGGCCGCTTTCTGACATGTTCTATTTGCGTGTAGATGTGTCGCCACTTTTGACATGCTCTATTTGCGAGTAGACGTGAAGACATTAAAAAGAATAATAATAATAAATTATTCAAAAATAATTCAAATGTTATTACAACTCCTACATTGGTTGTCTCTGCTACTCCACCTTAGACATGAAGACATTTTACCAAACTGTCTAAGTCTCTGTATAACCTTCTTTAGTAGTTGCCTCAAAACTAATTTGGTGCATCTACCTCCTATCACACCTCTTGAACCAACCAAACTCTATCATCTTCTTATGACCCAAAGGTGCTTTGTAAATTCCATCAAGTGCCCAATCAATATATCAAACAATGTATGCATTTGAAACATATTATTCAAAACCATGTTGATTATGGTGTTATACAAGTATCTTATTGAAATGATAGAATTAATCAATCAGTGTTAAAGCCTAATCAAAATCTATGGATATACACCAATCCTTTCCCTAAGCATGCTTTTAACTCCATGGGCTTTATACCTTCATTGCCTATGCTAGAGTTTGACACTATTAGATTTGCAAACTCTTCTTTCTCTAAAGTGGTATGGGTGGTGGCTATTTGCCCCCGATCATATCATTAGGGACTTATTCCCCACTATATCATATCTTTCTCCCATCTAACATGCTTGCTAACATCTATAGTGTAGGAAATTGTATACGTTTACAATTTCACACTATGTTTGGGTCCCTTAATTTATTGGACTTAATTAAGCTTCTAATTTGCCAAATTATGCATTCCAAAGCATTATTTTTACCATTTTCCGAAAGGATAACCAACATTTAATTAATGCAATCAATAATTAAATCACATTGGAGCATGTGTGTCCTGCACTTATAGGCCAAGACCCATTCACCAATGGGCGAATGGGTCCCTTTTAAGTCCTAAGACCCATTTTTAAATATATTTTTGGCAGTATTTTATTGATTGAAATTCAACTTGCAATTGTCGACTTTTGGAATCTAATTTTTTGATAAATTAGGTAAACACCTATAAATACAGTCTTTTATCATTTTGAAATCTATGGAGTAAAAAGCAACATGATCTAACAAGCAAGAGGAAAAATTCAAGAGCATTCAAGAGCAGATTTGTAATGTCCCCTTCAAGCTAGCCGCTCGGGATACCGCTTCGCCTTTTTAATTCCCAAAGGCAAGTGTTCAAAACAAGGAATCATTTATTTAATTATTTAATTATCACCTAAGTTTCAATTTAATCTCTAAGGTGGTGTTAAGTAATTAATTAAATTAACTTTGTAAAGTGACTCTATGAAATGTTTTAAAAATGACTAAAGAAAATATTTTAATTGGGAACTTTATAAAAGTCACTTTATTTTTGTGTGAATGTAATGCAAACAAAAAGGAATGAAGGAGAAATCATTCGCCACTTTTTGAAAAATGGATAACTTTTCACAGGAGAGCTCAAGCTCCTTGTCTTTGGGTTTGAAGACCTTGCAGATCCAGTTTTGGGTGTGAAACACCATCTCCTAGCTGGAACAATTTCAAATTTTGGGAAAGAGAACTCGGCCCTCACTCAATCACGTTGGTCACGATCACTTAAGAGTCTACGAAGTGCTGCCTTGTACCCTTGAGCCACTTTAGCATCCCTATATGGAGCAACTCTTGATGAAGCAGAAAGTATCTCAAGACTATAATATTTGGGATTCAATGCAAAAGCGAGAAGATGCAATGGAGTGTTCAATTTGTTCCATCTATCAACAATGATTTCCTATAGCTCTTTGAAGAACTTTTCTTCAAGATCTTCCTCTTTTGCATTGATGATGGATTTCACCTTCTTAATCATTGAGTCGTAATCATCATATACTTCGCCCAAACAAGGTCTATCCATGTCGGCGTAATGGATCATGCTCAATATGGGCTCAGTGAAACAGACGAGATACTCAACACAATGCCACCAACTATCATCTAGGATCCTTTGCTTGACCCTATTTGCCCTTTCAATGCTAGATTGCCTCCATATGGCCCAATTAGGGCTGATTACCATGGCACAAAGTGCCTCACGAACCTTTATAAGTCGTCTCAACACAATTGTGTTGGAGGCAAAACGGGTCTCGGCAACCTGTTTGAAAATCAAAATTAAAATTAAAATATAATTTAAATTTACAAAATCAAAATTTAAAATTAAAATATAATTTAAAATTTAAAAATATAGAGAATTAACTTACCTTCAACAAGTCCAATTTTGAGAATTGTCTAAATATTCCTTGTGTTAGATGGCGGTTGGTGACAAACATTTGGATGTCTTCGCCCTCAACATACAGCTGTTTGATCCACTCAATTTTGGATCCATTTTTTTGTAGCATTAGATTGAGGGAGTGGACAACACAAGGTGTCCAAAAAATGTGTGGATACTTCTCCTCAACCAATAACCCAACAGCCCTACAATTTTGGCATTGTTAGTTACAACTTGCACCACATTTTGATGGCCCACTTCTTCAATAGCTTGGAAAAGAAAGTTAGCAATAAATGGACCATCTTTCACCTGTCCTTCACAATCCACTGCTCTCAAAAACATTGCCCCTTTAAGGGACAAGGTAATAACATTGATCAATGGGCAATTTTTTGCATCTTTCCAACCATCAGAAATGATGGTCACCCCTGTTTCGATCCACGAATCCCTTATGGGCTTCAAAGAGTCTGACATGTCTCACCTCTTTCTCCAATAAGGTGCAACGTACCTTCTCAAAACCTGGGCCCTCATACCCCTTTGGAGCCTCATTAATAGATATCACCATCTTTTGCCAATATGGTGAATGAACAACGTTGAATGCCAATCCATTGGCATAGACACATCTTGCTATGTCTTGATCAACAATCTGTCTTGCCTCATTCTGAAATGAAGCTTCCAACGGTCCCGTAGATCTTTTATTTGAAGAGGGCACGATTTGCTCTTGAGGGATGTTCATAAATGGATGGCTTTCTATAGGTGGAAGATAAGTAGGTGGTGTAGGGGGTTTCATGGATCGAGATCCTTTCTTCAAAGGATGGCTTGTTTTAAGACTACCAGCTTTTTGCTCTGCTTTTTCTTGCTCAGCAATATATTTCAACACTACATCATCTGAAAGGCCTTTGCCATCACCTTCTGGAAGTCCTGGACAAGGTTTGATGTCATTATCAGGGATCTTACACAAGTGGGCTTTCACTCGACTGTATGAGCTCGTATATTGAACTTTGCAATGACTACAAATCCAAATAAATACTCCACCACCTGGACATTGTTGAACCATTTCTACATATTTCCAAAGGGGAGAGGTTGCATTTATTTTGAAACGAGATTGGGCTGAGGTGTTAGAAGCGGATGCCATTGTAATACCTAAGGCACAAAAGATTGAAATAATTTTGGTATTGAAATTTGAAACTAAAAAACTTAAAAGAATGAGAACAATCAACAAAACAATAAAAAACAAAACAAAATAGTTCATTTGTTAAAAAAAAATGTAAGAAAAAAATCAAAAATCTTCAAAGAAGCATACCTCTTTTGAACAAATCTTGCTCTACGATCTTCTTGGCAACAAACGGACACTTGCAAGTGCTTAGGAATAGCAGAACAATCAACTTTGAACAACCAACAATCAGCCTTCAAGTCTATTCAAGCTTGTGCAAGCAAGAGAGAAAGTTCAGCAATGAAGGCAAGAAAACTTGTTTTTCATTCACAAATTGTTAAATGAGAGTGTTTTTACCTATTTAGTGTGTTTGGAGGAAAAGATTAGGGTTGGAGTGAATATTTAATTATTTAGAAGTCAACTGTTAGTCAAAAAAATAATTAAAAAATGCAAAAAAACACACTTTTTTCCGTGGCCTGGGCGTTTTGACGTCTGGATTCATCGTGGATTTGTCACTGATTCTTCTTGGTGTATCTTGATCGAATCCATAGTGTTGAATCAAATCCAAGGCGAATCAATAGACCAAATTTTGTACCCTGCCTGAATCTGTTTTGTACTGAATCCAAATTTCGAATCGTATCCAAGGGCTGGGAGTGGCGAATTGATAACTTAGGACTAAAGAAGAGAAAGCAAATAAAACGAGAAAATCAAAATAAAATACAAAATAATGAATTTCAATGAAAGAATAATAAACACTTAATAGGCAAAAGATAAAAGAAACAAAAGAAAGTTCTGAAACAATAAAAAGACAACAAATGAGAAAACGAAAGAGAGAATATGTATATATATAAACCAATAAAGAAAAGAAAAAGAGGCATAACCAAAAGAAATCTAAATTTATACAAAGACAACACATGAGAAACAAATAAAACCAAATCTAGAGAAGATCAAATAGAAACAAAATAAAGAAAATTAAATAAACAACACATTAAAGGCCAAATAAACAATAAATTCATATTTATAGGCTTTCATTTACTTTTGAAATTAATTTGTTTTGCAATTTTCTCTTTTCGGATTTTCATTTGTTCTTGGTTTCTTTATATTTATTCATAATTTTAATTTTTAATTCACTTATATTCTCTCCTCATTCCTTGTGCATCCTACCCCTTCCCTCTCCTCTCTTTCTTTTTATCTGGTGAAAGTCTGCAATCAACCATTTGCTTCTCCTCTTGCTCTCTACCATCCTGATGATGGATCACGGAGTGTGATCTGATACGTTGATGCAAAAATTCAAACACTATCGAATCCAGAAGCAATACTGATTTAGAATATTTCCAATTATAATATCCAACAAAAATCCCTCTTTCATTGTGATATGATTGATGTTTATACCTTATTTCATGTAGAAATAATATATAACTTACAAATGAAAGTTATGTTGTAAAATCAAAACTTTCAAGTACATAATAATGATAAATAATAAATGGAAAAAAAATAATCTAACAAGAGATGCAAACCATTACAGAAGACATACATGGAGAAACCTTTGTAGAAAAAAAAAATCTGCACCTAATGATATCCAAAGCTTGTATTAATCATTCAAAAGAGTTATATCAATATAATTTGTTCTTATGAATTTTTGCAACACTGGTTTACTTCTACAACCTCCAAAAAAAACCTTATGACATGCATCCAGGAGTTACAAGCATCTTTTTAGAAGTTTCAAGACTATTCTCATGAACTTGAGCATCCAATTTCATAAGAGAACAAAAAAAACCCACTTGAAAACATAATAACTCTTTATCTCAAAATAAAGTTATCCACTTTTTACACATTATCAAAGATATTTCCTTAGACCTCTTACAATGTCGTAGATGCTTCTTAAACCACTATAAATAGTGAGATTCTCTTTTATTTCATACGAAATGTCCAAAGATGTTGTTATTGGTCAAATTAAGCTTCCCCACTCAATGTCACTTTGTAAAAAATATTTAAATATCTTGAAAATAATATCTAAGTTCCCTTTCATGATTCTTGAAATCACATGAAATAATAACCAAACTATTAAAAATATTGAAGTTAAGATACATAATCATAAAACTACAATATTAATATCACCGATTCTAACATTCCAAAGTGCCTAATTTAACACAGGCAGAGAGGATAGATTAAGGAATTTGGCTTTGCCCCTGTCAATAGCATAATTTCAAGTTCAACCATCCAAAAATATTTAGTCACATAGCTTTTGTTTTATGCTGTTGGCGAATCAAGTGATACTTATCCACTGCCTAGATTAGTAAACAAAAATCAAGCTTCCAAGTTGTCTTGCCAGACCATAGCTAGCAAGCTTCTCTACTGTGTCAAAAAGATAAAGTAGCAGTTCCTGCAGCGTGAGCTCAACAAAACGATGCATGCTGCACCTTCCATTCTCTACACACTTGTATTGTTTTAACTTTTTGTTTTTAATTATTTTGCTCCAACACCTGGCAATTTTTTCTCTAGAGTTCCTACTGTCTCCTTTTGTCCATAGATTATGACCCCTAAAGTGCAGACCCTGATAAGTACAAAATTATTGCATGTAAGAATTAAAATCAGATTGCAAACTGTCGTAGGTTTTCATACGTAAAGACACACAGTATGTGTATCTGTGTCTCACAGATAATATGTTTTAATATTTTGTACCTTACACGTCTTAGGAAAATTGAATTTAAATCAACATGCTGATTTTCAGGCATTTTTTTTCATAAACTTCAAACTTCTCTCGTCAGCAAGGATTTTGTCAATGCATTTTGAACCATTTGTCTAGTGTCATAAATCTATATCTACAAAATGTTATTTCCAACAACTGGCATAAAAATTATTGGTTGTTCCTTTACTTGCCCATGATATGAGCCCCCAACTCCAATGTACCAATATTTCAATGGTGACTTGTGTTCATCTGGAAACCCTGCATAATTTAAATACCAATAACCAGTAGAATCCATTCATTCTTTTGACACCCACTGAATATCATAACAAAATTGGTTATAACTTATACCTCTTAGATACTTACCAACTGCTGCCAATGTTACAACCTTAAATAACCAGAGAATTAGCTGACAATGGTAAGAGCACAGGCTATATAAGACCTTGTGCCTCATGTTGCATATACTAGATTTTGGATAGCATACTGACGTGGTCAAATCTGTCGATTGCACTTCTAACATCTTTGGGTTCATTACCCGACAATTTCCTGCTATCGTATTTTCTCATACTGATAGCATTAATAAAGGTTAATATGCATGTTTCTTATTAATTCCTGCCATGAAATTATAGCATTGGTGGTGTATTTAAACATTGATTATTGGTTCTGTTTTGCAGTCAATTAAATTTGTGAATTTTGTTGTGGTAAATTCATTTGCAATGTCTATGCAAATGAATCTGGTACATAGAAATTTGCATAAATCTGGTACTTAGAAATTGCTCAAATTCTAGCTGCTGGCACTCACAGATTTCAAAGCAAGAAAAGTCACAGCTATTTAGGTTTTTACACTTTAAACAGGCACCAAATTGGGAGAATATCCGTCTTTCCGACAAAAAATAATCTGTTATTCTAGGTAGTGCATTAAGGGTAAAACGAGTGACTAATAGCCTGCAAAAACTCCAAAAAATCTGAAGAAGAAATGAGTGATTTTTGCACTGGGTAACGTGAAAGTTACAGCTGGTGCAAGTTAAAGAAAACTTTCAGTGTCATGGGGTTTCGAAGACAGTCGTCCTGGATGTGACCGGTATGTGGAAACAAAAAATGTGCATAGATGCCCTTCTCAATGTTACAAATGGGAGGCATTTCTTTTTCCTGTGGTTGTGCTTTGTTGGCTGCCTGTTTATGGATCACCTGCCTTCGTTTTTTTGTTCCATATATGTTTATTGCAGTTATTACAAGACCTTAAATTTTAAGTTTTTCCTCTTTGTAGATCTAAACTTTACCATGTAGTTTTTCTACCCTAGGGTTTAGAACAATTGGGAACAGATACAATTGACCTCATAAAAGCATGAAACTTGGTCCCCAGGGCTGTCTGAGATAAATATCAGATGGAAAGAAGCCATTGAGTTGTATTTTCTCACACAATAATGTTAATGAAACATTTCAAACAGAAGTACATATGCTCAATTCTGATGTTCTTGAACTTGTATTAGATTGGATCTTGGATTAAATAAATCATGAACTGTTAGCCTAAAAGAACAACACAAATCAATGGGTTTTACTATTTTTCTTTACAAATATCATGTAAATGCTAGTAAGATTTCTAACGTGGCATAAAATCCACTAGTTATATTTTTTCATAGATTTAGGATTTTTTAATTCACAGATTTAAAAGATTGATCACTATTTTTCCTTGGAATGGCAGACGTGGGAAATGCATTTTTATGATTTATTATTATTTTTGGAGGCGCCAAAATATTTTATTATCTTTCCAAGGAGTTGGGCGAGTGGGAAAATAAAATTAAATATATATATATTAAATTTGAAATTGGGTGTGCCCAAATTGGGTCAGCCAAATTAATACAAGTTCTTTGGAGGCATTTCATATCATATTGGAATTGTTATTTCTATTGCTTTGGACTTCAGTTTTGAGCAGCTTATTCCAAGGACGAAAACCCTTGAGAATAAAGGATGAGATGGATGAAAATCCAATCTCATCTTGGGAAGACTCCATAACGGAGGTCTACTTGTCCTTCATTGCTATTTCGCGAAGGAGAAGAGCAGAATTCCAAATCAGATTTACATATCAGATTTGAAGAAGACATCATTTGGCAAGATTTGTTGCATATTGGCTAGGGTTTCACCCTAGGTTTCAGCGCCACTACCTAGAGAAAGAGCACCTTGCTTTTGGAGAGTGATTTTGGTTTTTGATGAGAGTTAGGGTTTGATAACATCTTCAGAATTGTAGCAGCAACAGATCAGACCTAATTTATCATTGTTTGTGGAGTGATTTTTGGTGCTTATTGTCATCATTGCTTAGGGTCTTGCCCTACATTTTGTGTACCATCATTCAGAGTTGTTTGGAGGGTTGTTGTGCATCAATTGTTGTCATTTTGGAGCAGCTAAACCCTAGCAGACTTATTGCAGACCTTAGCGATCAGATTTGCAGCAGATCTCCTTGTTGTTGAAGAGTGGAAGACATAGGGTTTCAAGCCCTATTAGGAGCGCTGCCCTTGGGAGATCATTTCTATCAATTTCTTGGGTCATTTGCTATTGGTTTTTGGTATGTACAAACCTAATTTAAGGTCTGATTTGTAGCAGCAGACTTCCAGGATAATTCTGGGCATGTTTGAGCCCATTTTGTGTTGTAGTTGCATGGACAATAGTTCTGATTTTGTAGTGGCAGTTTGGACAAATTGAGAATCAGAGTTCTTTCATGTTTAGATGGTCATTTTGTTGTTGTTCATTGCTAGTTATGTTGTAATTGAAAGTTAGATATATTTACCCTATTGTTTGAACATTGTGGAAGCATATATGTTTGTTGTTCATACTTGTTTGCAATCTGAAAATTCATATCAGAATCTAGGGTTTTGAGCAGAAAATAAAAGTGCAGAAATTTAGGGCAGAATTCTGAGTTTCAAAATAGGATTTTTAGGGCAATATCCTAGTTGGGATATTTCAATGGTATTAGAGCCATGCATCTTGCCAGCCTGTTGGATATGTGATTCAGAAAGTTTTGGAGTTATGGCAACACATGTGATTGATGATGTAATTGTTTCCTATGATGAGTACAATACACTTCCAGTAGAGGTTAGGAATGCAGTCACCTTGAATCAATTTATGAAACAACGGAAGGATAAGAAGAAAAACAAGCAAGAGAGGAAACCAAAGAAGCATGAGCAGCCAACTGTTGAAAACATCTTGAATCATATGATGCAAAGTTTTATGCAGTCATAACAACAGTTGCTTACATCCACTAGTCAAATGTCACAAAATAGGAATAACATGAGAATACATGAAGATATCAGAAAATTGAGGAAACAGATAGAAAAATCAGAAGTTATCATTGAAGAAAGTTTAGAAAAGGAAGAAGAAGTACTTGTTTGTGACTTGCAACCTACAAGTAATTATGAGGAGGACAAAAATCAGTCAATATGCAGCCCTAAAGACGACATGTTCAAAAGTTATCTTCAGCCCTATGAGGACAAGGATAAAGGAGATTCACCTATTGAAGCTACAAATGAAGAGTGCATGAAGATTGAAGAAGATACCACCATGAAGATTGTCAAACCAGCCTTGTTAGATCAGCTACATGAAGGTACGGGTTCTTGTGTTGTTTCATTAATTGAGCCTGGCATTGCTTCATCACCTTTACATCATTTTGGCAAGGAATCAAATTGTGGTTCGGGTACCCTTAAGTTGGATGTTGCCCATACATATGTGAGCAATTCAGAAATTTCAATACGTAGTGTACAAAGTAAATTGGATAAGATTGCTTTGACATTGCAAGATTTGAAGGATCCTTTGGTGGTTAAGGAGGTGTTGATGTGTTTTTCGTCACCGCACCAACGCAGAATAAAGTTGCCAACGGCTACGCTATTCTCTCTTCATCAAAGTATCCAGCATGCTAAGATTGCGAGAGAGTTCGTGCGTTCAACTCCAAGGTTCTTTCAATGCGAATAGTCTCAGTTGGCTCGATGTGATTTGCTGGTAATTCAAGAGGACTTACGGAATTGTTCAATAGTAGAGGAAGGGGTTTTCTCCATTCAACAGATTTATCAATGAAGCATGGGTTTCCTATTCTAACCAGAAATTACTAAATTTAAAATGGTTGCAGGGTTTAGAGAATCTAAATCTATTCTAAGTTTCGGATATGAAGCTCAACATCAGCAAACATTCAACCGGACTTCGCTTTGCCTCGCATCGAACAGCTTCCACGGAGTCAGTGCAATCTTCAGGGGAGATGACTAAAGATGTTCAAACCACCACTTGACATGAAGATACCATCACAACGACGCAAACCATCATTCAAACTGTGATTGAAGTTAGGCCCACAACGTTTCCAGTTGACCACACAAGGCGAAAACACAATCAGTGAGCCCGTTAGTGGTATGGATAAGCGAAGCTTGCTTAGATCAAACACCACATTCCATTATTACTATCTACTTGCATGAAATGAAAGCTACTATTCGAATCAGAAGGACGAAGAAACCTTGCTAGCTACTCACAACAAAAGACAAAATTCACCATCAATGAAAACTCTTTTTATTGAGAGAGTGTTCACAACAATTTCTTACAAAGTTTTCAAAGGGAAAACTTTCCCTCTTCTTCAAACTATCCTATCAATCTATACTAAGCTACTTCTATGTTGTCCCTCTACTCTATGTCTATTGTCTAACTCTAAGCTAATGTCTAATTTCTAATGAGGTACAAATGAGGGGGGATGCTCCTTTTATAGTTGGCCAAGTCCAACGAACGGCTCAGATTACAATCGGCTGGATGGCCCAGATTGTGCCACTTCAGCCCTAAACAAGATTCACCCTAAAAACTGCCACAAAGAAGAGTGGGGCAATAAATGAGTAATTAATGGCCACCATCTTCTAGAAGATTCTTGTTTTGAAACGCGTTCACACTATTCTTGTTCTGACTGCAGACTTGATCAAACAGCTTCAACTTCTGGCATGGCAGGCACATTCTCAATCTTGAAACTCCAAGGCTACAACCTCTTTCCTTGATGTTGTTCTTCAACTTTTCAATGCCTGATCCTGAAGGATTTTCTAGTCTTGAACTCGTACATTTCTTCCTCGCCATCTTGAGTTGGGCATATACTAGGTCTCAACACTTGGCCACTTTTGCAACTTTTCTTCCTTCGAGGTTGAAATGTAGTCTTGGAGTACTTGCTTCATTACTTCAAGTCATCGTGCTCTGGGCCTTGACATTCATCCTTGCCCATAAATTCTTTTCCTAGAAGCATTATCTTTGCCAGCTTTAGCATTTCCAACTCTCGCTGCAGCCTTGCTTGTACTGGTAGCATCCTCCCTTTGACCTTCAGCCATCTACAAAATAAAATATCAAGCATTATAATTCTAACTTTTTAAAATAAGAAATTTCGAGAGATGGCAAGCGAGTGGAGTTGGCTTTGAAAATAAAAGGCTTCAACATTAAAACTTCAACTCCAAACTTCGAGAAATACAACACCGAAGTTAAAGCCTTGACCTTCAGCAACTTGCAGCAATATTACTTTCAACACTTCGAAAAGAAAATCGATCTCAGCACCTCAACTTCAGATTTTACTTCTTCTCAGCACTCTTCAACTTCAGAAATTCTCCAACAACTCTCCAAATTCAGAAATTTATCTTCAGCAACTTCAGAAATTTATCTTCAGCAACTTCAGAGATTCTTCAGCAACTTCAACTTCAGAGCTAGAGTCGAACTTCTTCAACAACCTTCAGCTTCAGCAATCCTCTTCAACATTCAACTCAGTCACTCATTGCAACTTCGAACTCAAAGCAAAAATCGAACTTCTTCATCTGTGAAAGAATGAATGAACTTTCAGCTCTTATAGCAAAATTGAATTCTAGAAGGAGGCTAAGTTTAGCTAATGCATAAAATTTCCACTACTTCCAGCAAGAATTTGAATTTCCCTCCTTTCCCAATTTCAACACTTGTCTCCTGATGCCTAGAATCTTGACCTTCTAGAATTTCAACTTGGCTGGCGTACTTAGCACTTCAATTCACTTTTGAAAATATTTATTTTAAATTCACTCTTTGATAATTTTCAATTCACCAGCTGACGCTCTGTCATTTAAATTTTTACTCATCTCTGACTCTGCAAGATTTATCTCACGAAGAACTTGATCAAATTTATCTAGGGAATCCATTTCGATTTCATCACCTGAAGCGTTTTATTTTGAAAACACATCTTATTCACTTTGCCTTAGAAAAATTTTAAATTTTCCTTAGGAAAATTCACTATTTTCAGTGTCGATCAAATTCTCCATCTCGAAAGCCCTGGCGAAGCGCATAAGACACTAAAATCAATTCCTTGTCAACAATCTTCAATACCCAGAAGAAAATTTCTTTCAGAACCTGTTGAATTCATGGGTATACAACAAACAGGTTCATTTAATTTTCTTGAATTTTGAACCTTAGAAAGATAAAAAAAAATTAACAAATTTAATCCATTTCTTCACATCTCCAAGCACATTTCTTTGCTCTGACTAGAAAACTTTTATCAATCTTGTGAAGCTGACATTATCTGACTCCCTCACCGGCAATCTTGTTCGTGTCTCAAGAAAATTCCATGACTTCACCAAACATAAGCGTTATTTTCTTAGGGATGGAAATATCGTGCCTTAGAAAATTTTAAATTAAAACCACAAACATAGGCACACTTTGAATTTTTCCATAGAAAACTTTCACTCAACTTCAATCACTCTGCCAGTGGTGAGGAAATTTTTTAACTAACTCACTTAAAAAAATCTCTCCATTGCCTTGGGTGCATTTTACATTTCATGAGGAATATATTTTAATTTCAACACCTGGCACTTTATCAACCTCACCTTCACACTAGGCGCACCTCACACTTAGAAGAGAAAATTAGCCACGCCTTAGCCAATGTCACCCTTCACTTACCTCACCTTGGGCGCATTTCCCATAGATAGAAGAATTTTATACTTTCAACGCCTTGAATTAGAACTCCACTTTACTTTCAATGATTTGGGCGCATTTTGGATATCAAGGTGGACTTAAGTCTTGTCCAAGAATCTTTTCATTTGTTCTCACCCTCATTTGGGAGCATTCAAAGGGGAGTCAAGAAAGTCAACACCTTTGCCTTTGCTTTGCATGGGCGCATTCAAAGGAGAGAGAAGGATTTAAGTCTTTTGACTTGGAATTGCCTCCTCAATCTCTTAGCATGAGGGCGCATTTGGCATAGGGAGGAGGATTTAACTTTGCCTTAGAATTTTTCTTTACATGCAATACCTTGAGGGCGCATTTTGATGGGTAAGGAGGATAAAGCTCCTTCAAATGCCTTTGACTTGTCTTTGACTTCTCTTAAACTTGGCGCATTTAGGCTAGTCAAGAGGATGAACTTCTCTTACTTAGAATATTTTCTATCATCTTGCTTGTGAGGGCGCATTTGGCCTAGGCAAGAGGATGAAACATCAACACTTAGAATATTTTTTAATCACCTACTCAAAGTGGGAGCATTTAACCAAGGAAGGAGGATAAACCTAACACTTAGAAATTCTCTTGACTCTCCAGCTGAAGTGGTCGCATTTTGATGGGTGAGCAGGATGAGCTTCCAGACTTGGCCATTTTTCCTTCCTTCTACCAACTTCGGCATGTCCTACTATTTATAGTAAGTCCTCTGATTTCTATACTTCTGAAGCTCGGATTGATTCGAAATTTTGAACACTGGATCTTCATGACCTTGTCAGCCTGTTCACACTGCCACCTCAAGCTGACCTACTAAAAATAGCACATTTTTGAAGGTGATTTACTATTTATAATCACTGCTCGTTTCGAAGACCTCCACAACTCCGTTTGATTTGAAATCCGAATGTTGTGATCCTCATCGGATGACTTGCCCGTTCACACTGGCACATGATGCTGACTTGCTATTTTTAGCCTGTTTCTAGAACGCCTTATTATAAATAGTAAGTGCTCTGATTGTCTTCAAATTTTATCGGTGTATAGCTTGAAAGATGCTGATCGCAGTGGGATACACCGATTTTCAAAAATTCTAACTTTTTACCCCTCTTTTAGGGTCCCAAAGCTGGAAACCCTAATTTGATTTGCATGCATATCAAATGACCTCCGTTTGACCTCATTTTTGTTGCACTTCGCCCTGTTTGTAGTTTTGATGCGCTGGGAGAGAGCTGCCGGAATGCACCTGCTAAAAATAGTAAGTCACTGAATATTGATCATCTTTGTTTGCATGTCATATCACTATGAAGCTCTCGAAAAACCCACAAGGAATCATCGGACATGCAAAGAAAACCCTGACATGCAAACCCTAAAAATAGCCTCTGAAGGCTGAGCTTTGAAATTCATTATCTCACTTTGAATGTTATATCGTCGCAAAGGTCTCTGAAAACCCAGAAGGAATCTCCAAACATGCATTGAAGAATTCTACATATAAACCTTGAAATTTGCTCTAGAAGCTGAACTGCTAAAAATAGTAAGTTGTTCGTTTCAACTCAAATTTTTCCCGTGAGCAGCTTGACATGTTTTGAATGCAGTGTGACTATTAAAACTTCAAGAATGCTGAAAGAACGCCCTGAATTGCACACTTACTAAAAATAGTAAATTGCCAAAATCTGATGAAACTTTGTTGAGAACTTGCTGGAGGCAGACTGACTACAATGTTAATCTCAATTTTCAATTTATTCACTCTATTTGACCTTAGATTGGCTGGAAAGTTCAAAACCCTAATTTTCAAACTTGGCCAAAATTTCATGTTTAAGCCCGATGACGGACACATCCCTGAAAAGACAAGCAGCAAAGAGAGAGACAGATAACAAGAAAACTAACTAAAATCAAGCCAAAAGTTCGAAACGAAGCAAAAAAAAAAAGTGGGTCCCCATTTGCAATGAGGCGATGTGTGAAAAAGGTCACTACATTAGCCCCAACCTAAATAAATGTTCCTGAACATTTCAAAGACAAAATCCGTTCCATACTCAAAACCTTTGGATAATTCCTTCCAACCCAACAACTGACTAGGGGATGTACTCAAAAGGGAAGAAAAATCCTAAATTGGATCAAGGCATCTCATCTTTTGATTACAAGTGTGTGCATATGCGTTCATTCCAGCTCAAAAGACCGTTGAAGCTCCTAGAATGCGTCGTAGCAAGTTATATAAATATCTAAACTTCAAAAGCATCTGGGACATTGCCTCGCTGCCAGTCAAGCGTTCATAGCCCCGACGATGTTGTCGCTACAATTCTCACGAATATTGCTCCACTGCCGGTCAAGCGTCCATAGCCCCGATGGAGTTACTCGTATGTTCCCAAAACCAATATATTTCTAATATTTCTTTCATTTTTCATTTTCTTTCTTTCTTATTTCTTCAGATATTTATTTTAAGCACATTTTCTTTTTCTTTTGATTCTCCGTCAATTCCTCGATTGGCTGGCAAGCAAAGAAGCCTCCAATGGGTTTGAGAATTGCAGTGGCGCTGAAGCAAGACGTAAAATTTTCACTCGCCAAGACTTCTCCTAAGAAACCTCAATGACTTAGAGCAATTAATCATGTGTGTGAAATATAGCAATCATGAGACTTGATGTCAAGACACAATAGATGATTCCCTTCCGAGTCAAGTACAGATCCTAACCAAATGATAAATCTTGAAAGAACAATCTCAGATTCTAAAGCACTTCCTGAATGACTATCTAAGAAATGGACTAACATTATATCAACATTGTATTGGAGTGTGGCGAAAACAACACAACATCTCCCCCTCACAAATGGGATCCTCGCTTATTGAAAGCGAACTAAATTACGAAAGCAAGACAACTAACAAAAACAAAAAGAAATACTTTACGCGAACAACAATCAAAAGACCCAAGTACATACAACTCCTAGCATGATTTCTTAGGACATTCGGCAGTGACACAACAATGGTGATAGTGCAGAGCCTAGCAAATTTGTCCTTGAACTCAGAAAAGTAATCTTTCACAATACAAATCTCAAACTCAAGCAAAACTTCAAGAAAGATTAGCAATTGAGGCAACTCATCCGAACCATGATCATTCCATAAACAAGTCGTCTTTCCTAAATCTCCATAGTAAAAATGATATTCTTTGTAGCCAATAGTAGGGAAAGATATAACCTGGTGGTCTTCATTCGCTGGCCTGCATTCTTGTCTGTCGTCCACTGCTTCATCAGGAGGTCGAAGTTGATGGTGAACCAAGCCTCTAGCATCTAAAATGTGTAGATGATCCAAACTGGGAGGAGTGTGGCGGGAAATCTGGATCATTTCATGCGCTGGCTCCTTTTGAATCCTAAACAACGGATCAAGCCCCAACCTGAATTGTTCTTCATTTTCTATCTCTTTATCAAGCAATGTTTCATTTTTTCAATTTCATCAAGCAATTCTTCCATGACTGTGAATAACGGGTCAAGTATTGACGCGAAGTGCATTTCATATTCTGCCTCCATCCTGATAGCCCATCAATCATAAAATGCATCATCTTGCCTTAAGCTGCTTACCATTTTTTTCATTTTGTTAATGCATGTTAGAACCTTTCCATCAAGGAGCATTCCTTTTTGAAGAGTACTGGAATTATTTCCCTCTTCACGTTCTCCTCCTTGGATGAATGAACATTGAAATTTTTTTCACCATCTGTACTTTGAGCTAAGTCCTCCATTCCTGGTTCTGGATGATCTTCAATAACTTGCAATCTAGTACATTCATTCATTTCCTTATGCTGACAGTTGCCCTGGGTGGTTTCTCTTCCTTGGATATATCCCATTGCTTCTTTGATCTTTGCTCCAATAGCCTCTTGTTCTAGCGTGATGTAGGAACAATATTCATCTGCTTGCTCCCTAAGCTTGATCACATCCTCCTGTTGTGACTTATTCTCCTTGTTGTTGGATGATGTTGAGGTACACTCATCATTTGGTGCTAAAAATGTTTGTGTGACATATTCAATCCATCCTTTGTCTTTGAAGAATCCATATGGTAGTACTGGTAATCCGAGGTGACATCTGGCGAAGTTGATGGCTTCTTCAAATGTTGTGCAAGTGAACTCTGGATGAGGTGCATTGTAAATCCGACACCAACGTGGGAGCAAAACACTTTTCAAACAAACATTTCCTAGCTCCATCTGACTTTGGATCCTAAGTATGAATCTCGTGAAGACCTCATCCACAACTTCTAGAATGCTATAATCATCAGGTTCCACATCCAATACTCCTGGCTTGGGGACATCCCAAAAGAAAATTTTCTCTTGGAGAACAAGCTCTATCCTTGAGAGGAATGTTAAGCAATTGATTTCTTCGTGCTGGGAGGTCTCATGAATTCGACATCTTCCTGGCAAAGCAAACTTAGACAAATTCCCGGGGTGCAACTGTGCATTCAATCTTTCCTGGATCTGAGCAATATCTGCGAGACTGTCTTGAGGGCAAGAAATGTGCCCATCCATTGAGAAATCTCCTTTTTGATTTTCCATTTTTTATTTTTTTGAATTTTTCAACTTTTCACTTTTTTTGGATTTTTTGACATAAGAGAGATCTAACATATCTCCGATTTCGAACTTCAAAGCTCATACTGGTTTCTTCTAGCTTTTGGAACAATTCAATGCTCGCCCTCCTTCTAGCGCCAATTTTGTTGAACGTGTGGAGGAGGGTAAAAGAGTCTCTAAGATCGTCTCCACAGATAATAAAATTTGATAGAATCTGGAGTTCAACTGCTCTAATGTTCGCGTTCAGCCCTACTTCTAGCGCCAATTCTGTTGATGTGTTTTTCGCAACCGCACCAACGCAGAATAAAGTCGCCAACGGCTACCCTATTCTTTCTTGATCAAAGTATCCAGCACGCTAAGATTGCGAGAGAGTTCGTGCGTTCAACTCCAAGGTTCTTTCAATGCGAATAGTCTCAATTGGCTCAATGTCATTTGCTAGTATTTCAAGGGCACTTACGGAATTGTTCAATAGCAGAGGAAGGGGTTTTCTCCATTTAACAAATTTATCAATGAAGCACGAGTTTCCTATTCTAACCAGAAAGTACTAAATTTAAAATGGTTGCAGGGTTTAGAGAATCTAAATCTATTCTAAGTGCCGGATATGGAGCTCAACTTCAGCAAACTTTCAACTGGACTTTGCTTTGCCTCGCATCGGACAGCTTCCACGGAGTCAGTGCAATCTTCAGACGAGATCACTAAAGATGTTAAAACCACCACTTGACATGAAGATACCATCACAACGACGCATACCATCATTCAAACTGTGATTGAAGTTAGGCCCACAACGTTTCCAGTTGACCACACAAGGCGAACACACAATCAGTGAGCCCACTAGTGGTATGGATAAGCGAAGCTTGCTTAGATCAAACACCACATTCCATTATTACTATCTACTTGCATGAAATGAAAGCTACTATTCGAATCAGAAGGACGAAGAAACCTTGCTAGCACCTCACAACAAAAGACAAAATTCACCATCAATGAAAACTCTTTTTATTGAGAGAGTGTTCACAACAATTTCTTACAAAGTTTTCAAAGGGAAAACTTTCCCTCTTCTTCAAACTATCCTATCAATCTATACTAAGCTACTTCTAAGTTGTCCCTCTACCCTATGTCTACTGTCTAACTCTAAGCTAATGTCTAATTTCTAATGAGGTACAAATGAGGGGGGATGCCCCTTTTATAGTTGGCCAAGTCCAACGGACGGCTCAAATTACAATCGGCTGGATGGCCCAGATTGTGCCACCTCAACCCTAAACAAGATTCACCCTAAAAACCGCCACAAAGAAGAGTGGGGCAATAAATGAGCAATTAATGGCCACCATCTTCTAGAAGATTCCTGTTTTGAAATGCGTTCACACTATTCTTGTTCTGACTGCAGACTTGATCAAACAGCTTCAGCTTCTGGCATGGCAGGCACGTTCTCAATCTTGAAACTCCAAGGTTGCAACCTCTTTCCTTGATGTTGTTCTTCAACTTTTCAATGCCTGATCCTGAAGGATTTTCTAGTCTTGAACTCGTACATTTCTTCCTCGCCATCTTGAGTTGGGCATATACTAGGTCTCAACACTTGGCCACTTTTGCAACTTTTCTTCCTTCGAGGTTGAAATGTAGTCTTGGAGTACTTGCTTCATTACTTCAAGTCATCGTGCTCTGGGCCTTGACGTTCATCCTTGCCCATAAATTCTTTTCCTAGAAGCATTCTCTTTGCCAGCTTCAGCATTTCCAGCTCTCGCTACAGCCTTGCTTGTACTGGTAGCATCCTCCCTTTGACCTTCAGCCATCTGCAAAATAAAATATCAAGCATTATAATTCTAACCTTTTAAAATAAGAAATTTCAAGAGATGGCAGGCGAGCGGAGTTGGCTTTAAAAATAAAAGGCTTCAGCATTAAAACTTCAACTCCAAACTTCGAGAAATACAACACCGAAGTTAAAGCCTCGACCTCCAGCAACTTGCAGCAATATTACTTTCAACACTTCGAAAAGAAAATTGATCTCAGCACCTCAACTTCAGATTTTACTTCTCCTCAACACTCTTCAACTTCAGAAATTCTCCAACAACTCTCCAAATTCAGAAATTTATCTTCAGCAACTTCAGAAATTTATCTTCAGCAACTTCAGAGATTCTTCAGAGCTAGAGTCAAACTTCTTCAACAACCTTCAGCTTCAGCAATCCTCTTCAACATTCAACTCAGTCACTCATTGCAACTTCGAACTCAGAGCAAAAATCAAACTTCTTCAGCTGTGAGAAGAATGAATGAACATTCAACTCTTATAGCAAAATTGAATTCTAGAAGGAGGCTAAGTTTAGCTAATGCATAAAATTTCCACTACTTCCAGCAAGAATTCAAATTTCCCTCCTTTCCCAATTTCAACACTTGTCTCCTGACGCCTGGAATCTTGACCTTCTAGAATTTCAACTTGGCTGGCGTACTTAGCACTTCAATTCACTTTTGAAAATATTTATTTTAAATTCACTCTTTGATAATTTTCAATTCACCAGCTGAAGCTCTGTCATTTAAATTTTTACTCATCTCTAACTCTGAAAGGTTTATCTCACGAAGAACTTGATCAAATTTATGTAGGCAATCCATTTCGATTTCATCACCTGAAGCGTTTTATTTTGAAAACACATCTTATTCACTTTGCCTTAGAAAAATTTTAAATTTTCCTTGGGAAAATTCATTATTTTGAGTGTCGATCAAATTCTCCATCTCGAAAGCCCTGGCGAAGCACATAAGACACTAAAATCAATTCCTTGTCGACAATCTTCAATACCCAGAAGAAAATTTCTTTCAGAACCTGTCAAATTCATGTGTATACAACGAACAGGTTCATTTAATTTTCTTGAATTTTGAACCTTAGAAAGATAAAAAAAAATTAACAAATTTAATCCATTTCTTCACATCTCCAGGCGCATTTCTTTGCTCTGACTTGAAAAATTTTATCAATCCTGTGAAGCTAACATTATCTGACTCCCTCACTGGCAATCTTGTTCGTGTCTCAAGAAAATTCCATGACTTCACCAGACTTGGGCGTTATTTTCTTAGGGATGGAAATATTGTGCCTTAGAAAATTTTAAATTAAAATCACAAACATAGGCATACTTTGAATTTTTCCTTAGAAAACTTTCACTCAGCTTCAATCACTCTGCCAGTGGTGAGGAAATTTTTTAACTAACTCACTTAAAAAAAATCTCTCCATTGCCTTGGGCACATTTTACATTTCATGAGGAATATATTTTAATTTCAACACCTGGCACTTTATCAACCTCACCTTCACACTAGGCGCACCTCACACTTAGAAGAGAAAATTAGCCACGCCTTAGCCAATTTCACCCTTCACTTACCTCACCTTGGGCACATTTCCCATAGATAGAAGAATTTTATACTTTCAACGCCTTGATTTAGAACTCCACTTTACTTTCAATGATTTGGGCGCATTTTGGATATCAAGGTGGACTTAAGTCTTGTCCAAGAATCTTTTCATTTGTTCTCACCCTCATTTGGGCGCATTCAAAGGGGAGTCAAGAAAGTCAACACCTTTGCCTTGGCTTTGCATGGGCGCATTCAAAGGAGAGAGAAGGATTTAAGTCTTTTGACTTGGAATTTCCTCCTCAATCTCTTAGCACGAGGGCGCATTGGGCATAGGGAGGAGGATTTAACTTTGCCTTAGAATTTTTCTTTACATGCAATACCTTGAGGAAACATTTTGATGGGTAAGGAGGATAAAGCTCCTTCAAATGCCTTTGACTTGTCTTTGACTTCTCTTAAACTTGGCGCATTTAGGCTAGGCAAGAGGATGAACTTCTCTTACTCAGAATATTTTCTATCATCTTGCTTGTGAGGGTGCATTTGGCCTAGGCAGGAGGATGAAACATCAACACTTGGAATATTTTTTAATCACCTACTCAAAGTGGGAGCATTTAACCAAGGCAGGAGGATAAACCTAACACTTAGAAATTCTCTTGACTCTCCAGCTGAAGTGGGTGCATTTTGATGAGTGAGGAGAATGAGCTTCCAGACTTAGACATTTTTCCTTCCTTCTGCCAGCTTCAGCATGTCCTATTTATAGTAAGTCCTCTGATTTCTATACTTCTGAAGCTCGGATTGATTCGAAATTTTGAACACTGGATCTTCATGACCTTGTCAGCCTGTTCACATTGCCACCTCGAGCTGACTTGCTAAAAATAGCACATTTCTGAAGGTGATTTACTATTTATAGTCACTGCTCGTTTCGAAGACCTCCACAACTCCGTTTGATTTGAAATCCGAATGTTGTGATCCTCATCGGATGACTTGCCCGTTCACACTGGCGCATGATGCTGACTTGCTATTTTTAGCCTGTTTCTGGAATGTCTTACTATAAATAGTAAGTGCTCCGATTGTCTTCAAATTTTACTGGTGGATAGCTTGAAAGATGCTAATCGTAGTGGGATACACCGGTTTTCAAAAATTCTGACATTTTACCCCTCTTTTAGGGTCCCAAAGCTGGAAACCTTAATTTGATCTGCATGCATATCAAATGACCTTCGTTTGACCTCATTTTTGTTGCACTTCACCCTATTTGTAGTTCTGGTGCGCTGGGAGAGAGCTGTCGAAATGCACCTGCTAAAAATAGTAAGTCACTGAATATTGATCATCTTTGTTTGCATGTCATATCACTGTGAATCTCTCAAAAAACCCACAAGGAATCATCCGACATGCAAAGAAAAACCCTAACATGCAAACCCTAAAAATAGCCTCTGAAGGCTAAACTCTAAAATTCATTATCTCACTTTGCATGTTATATCATCATGAAGGTCTCTGAAAACCCAGAAGGAATCTCTAGACATGCATTGAAGAATTCTGCATATAAACCCTTAAATTTGCTCTAGAAGCTGAACTGCTAAAAATAGTAAGTTGTCCATTTCAGCTCAAATTTTGCCCGTGAGCAGCTTGACATGCTCTGAATGCAGTGTGACTGTTAAAACTTGAAGAATGCTGAAAGAACGCCCTGAATTGCACACTTACTAAAAATAGTAAGTTGCCAAAATTTGATGAAACTTTGCTGAGAACTTGCAAGAGGCAGACTGACTGCAATGTTAATCTAAATTTTCAATTTATTCACTCTATTTGACCTCAAATTGGCTGGAAAGTTCAAAACCCTAATTTTCAGACTTGGCCAAAATTTCACGTTTAAGCCCGATGACGGACACATCCCTAAAAAGACAAGCAGCAAAGAGAGAGACAGATAACAGGAAAACTAACTAAAATCAAGCCAAAAGTTTGAAACAAAGCAAAAAAAAAGGGGTTCCCCATTTGCAATGGGGCGATGTGTGAAAAAGGTCACAATAGGAGGTTATAGCTGTGCATACTCTTTCTAGATCAGCCAATGAGGAAGATCATGATGTAGAAGACTCTACTCATTATTTTGATGAAGATCCTTTGATGGAGCATAATGATGACCTAGTTTCTACACATGGATGTAACGAAGAAGAGGCCATGAAGGAAGCTGATTTGGAGGTACACATTTATTAAGACCAAACAAAAACTTTGCAGGGAGGTGATGGGTCTCATCAGCCACGTCACTTGGAAGGACAATTGAAGGTAAACAAAGGTAAGATTGTGGCAGCCCTAGCTCATTTTGATCATGTTCATAAGATGATGGCGGGTTTGTGTTGGAAGGCTCTAGGGAATCATGCAGATTTTGAAGGAGGTATATCTCTTGATGACTTGCACGAACTCAAGGAGGCTCTGGTGGTAGCGAAGTCAAACTACCTACAGTTACTTGCCAACAGAGATCATCTCTTCACACTTGGTGAGATTCACTCGGATGCTTTGAGAAGAAAAGAAGATGAGGTGGACAAGCTCACCCTTGAGCTTAAGGATATATTGAATTCTTTGAGGAGCACTCAAAGGGCTCTTCAAGAATCAGAAGATCATGAGGATAAGCTTTGTTGGAAGATGACAAAGGGTGGAGACATGTAGGAAGGACATAGAAGATCCCATGATGAAGTCATGAGAATAAAAGAGATCTATACACATGAAGATTTAGCTTGCAGCCATGGGACAGAGTTTGTGACACATGGTACACTTGATTTGTACTTGGAGACGTCTCATGGACCAGCACTTGTTGATAACCATCCACTCATGGAAGGAGAGATAATTGAGATTGAGGAAGACATCACTCTAGAGCATGAGGTAAGGACTGATTTTCTGATGTATGACAGCACTCCCTTATCTTCACATTATCATGTTATGACAGCAAAGAGGATCAGCCTTAGGGCTTATGATTTTCATGAAGAAACTCATGTTGGACCAGCACTTATTGGAGAACATGAAGACAAGGAAGAGGACGGGATTGAAAAGCTAGAGGATGGCATGATAAGACTTGACAGCACGTCTGATTTTCTGATTCATGACAGCAGTCCTATTCCTTCATTCATAACAGCCACTTCACATGAAGAGAATAAGGGTGAAGAATCTTCCAAGATTGGCACTTGTGATTTGGTTATGGGGCATAAGGAAGATATGGAAGATTCAAACCACAAGAAGTCTGAATTTGTTCACCCTACCCTAGAGGATGTCAAGAGAACTCAAGTATTGTGTGACGGTTGCTACAAAGAGCAAAGGATGCTAAGATGTTGGCTGCCCAAGCAAAACAGCATTTGCAAGAGGTCAAGGAACGTTGTAACCAGCTAGATCAAGCAAAGAGGCAAAAGGAGTCAAACCTTAGATCTCTATTTCTTCCAAGGGAAGAATGCATAGTGGTGGAGCAAGCAAAAGAAAAGTCTCTTGAAGAAAGCAAGCAAGAAGAGTATGCAGATTTGGGTGGACAAGTGGAAACGTAAGATTCAGAAAATTTTGCTCATGTACCTGATTTGCATCATGAGTTGCCTTTGCTTGAGGGCCCTTTGGAGGCCCAAGCCCTACAGGAGGTTAGAGTAGTTGAGCATACACTTAGTGGATCAACCGCTAGTGTCAAATGTTCACATGAAGAAGGAGTCATAAGTGATTTAGTTTGTGGTGATTCATTGGTCTTTCTTGGAAAAGACGAAGAGTTGGTTGGTGACGAGGTGCAACCCTATCATCTTATTGATTCTTTAGTAGTGTTGGATGCTGCCCTATTCTAGAGATTGGTGATGCATGTCATGGAGACACTTGCATTTATGTGGTATACTTTTGAGCCTAGATATGGAGACATTGCTATGATTTGTGATTTTGAGGCACTATTGTTTGCATTGCAGCTGGAGTATGGTGTTGGGTGTAGATGTGAGCATGTTTACATTGATGTTCCAGCCCCAGTTCATGAGAACCTACTCCCTACATTGACAGGAGATGGTCATTCTACTTTATGGAACATGGATTTCTTGCATAACTCTTAGAGGACAGCAACTGTTTCAGGAGTTTGGAGGAGAGTTGCATCATCTCTTCACCATTGGAGGGTTGATACTCTATCATCCTATGACCTTGGCGGTGTTACTTTCATCCACATAGGTCTGATTTTCAGTAATGAGGTTGTTGTTTTGTTCCATATCAGCAACTTATGAAATATTATGAGCCAAATTTTTTCGTTTTTTCAATTTCAAATTACAAAGCAGTGCACCCGTTAAGGTTAGAAGAGAAAACCAAAACGTGCAAGAAAGCAACTCTAACCAGAATGGCGCCGATGATGGCGAGCATTGGTCAGAGGATCTATTACGCTAAGTACAGAAAGGAACTCAACGTCAAGTATGTGCTACCCAATCCAATGCGGAGTGAGGGCCAACCATATGACGGAGTGATTACAACAACAAATGCTTGAAGTAAATAATGCTGAAAGATGAAATTACTCGACACCCAGAATGTGCTTGCTGACCCAAGATGGGAAAGTAGCTACCATAGGGTGGAGCTATAACTATTACAAACTAATGCTGATAGTAAGAATGAGTCTACAATTCATTACAAAGCAAAATGAAGGAACACTGGTCAGTACTACTGCCAGTTTACATTATAAAGGGTGATATCTTGCTAACAATGTGAGTCATCATAAGAACAGAGTTACAATGATATTGAAGACTTTCTTTACTGACAAGTACGACTTAAAATGAAAGAGCATTAAATAGATCCAACCTCTTTCCAACTTGGGCAATCCCCAATAAAGCCACCACAAAGTCTTTGAGAACTCTCAACACCCGTCCAAGATTGAAGATGCAGATTTCTACAACTGTTATGACAGTCCTGTTTTTTTATCAAATAACCAGCAGCATATAGATATTACAAATGAAAGATATTACTTGCCAAGAGCATAAGAGTAGGACTAGTTAGTGCCGCAACCAATAAGAGAACTCTCATTTGCTTGACAACAATGCCAAATCAATAACTTCGCTCAAAGATCATAATGATAAATCTGTTTTCACAGATCTGTACTAACAGATGAATAACCAGCAGTCTACAAACTCATATAAAAGTTCATAACTCTCTCAAATATCCTCCGATGGATGTGAAATGAATTGCAATACACTCTAATGACATAGGCGACCAATTCCAAGCACTAGAAACTGATCAAAAGACCACAGATCTAATATGCACGAATCCCAAGACAGAAATAAGAGGTACAGCCAGCAAGGGGGGCGATTCACATTTAAAAATCATATGCTTCTCTAAAAAATCTACAAACTGGAGGGAAGGGGCGCCTAAGGCCTACAATGAAGATGGGTCAATACCCATATGCAATATTTTTGTCTTTTTGGATTTATGACTAAAACATGCAATCTGCTGTCTAGAAACAATGCAATATGCTGAAACTATTAAATATGCAAATCAGATCTAACCATGCAATAGGCTGATTACGATGCATAAACTAAATGCAACTCACAAACTAGACTAAATCACCACTAGTCGCTGTCTTTCAAGCGAGAAGCAATGCCCAAGCTAGGAGGCCTTCATTCCTCGAAGCAATCCCAGAGCCAATCCGGCAGCATAACATTCCTGTAGATAAAAGATGCCAAAATGATGAACCAAGTCTTCCTTATATAATTTCCTGCTGACTTCATGAAACCCTAATCTCTTCTTCAAGTCAAAACCCTAATCCTCTTTAAGGAATGGCGTCCTTTTCTTTCAAATTCAATATTGACCATTTTAATTAAATTCGATATTTTAATCATGGCGTCCACTTTAGAGCTTGGTTTTGACTTTAGAAAAATAAGAAATAATCCTTTATGAAGGCGCCACCCTCAAGACCACTTTTTTAAAACAACTTGAAGTCATCAGACTAGGCCAAGGGGGTCAACGTTATAATATAATATTAAAACGTGACTTTAATTAATTAATACAACTTATCTCTCCAAATGCGCCCCGAAGCCATCAATGAGCAAGCCAACTGATCAAACTGACATAGGAAGTCAACCATGCTGGACCCGACTGTTGAACTGCCAAAAATAGAATTTACTAAAAATAGTAAATTCCGGAAAATGCTCTGAATGCCGAGATGAACATACCCCTGCGAAGCTCTTTGAAAACCCAGAAAGAATTCGCCATTGAATCCATCATCTCTGAGCAATGACCTCCTCAAAAATAGGAAACCCTAATTTATCTTCCGACTAGCCTTCGGGTTCCCAAAGAAAAGGCCAATGGTTACTAGAAAGATCAGGTTTGAGAAGGGGACATTACAACTTAGGAGGAGTTGTTATACATTTTCTTGCACCTATGTTGGGTATTCCTCACATCCATGGGAGATCTATAGGAGTGGGAGGGGGCTTTTGTGTTCATAGCACTTTGGGATGCTTCCATCTCCTCATGTTTGATGGATGCAAGGATGTGGTGATTTGGGATCTAGGTGGTGGCATCATTGAAACACATTTTAGTTGGAATTTTGATGAGTTGCTTCACAACTCACGAGACATTGATAATTGTATCATAGTGGAGTAGTGAAAGCTTGGAGACTTGTGTATGTGTTTCAAAGTTCACATTCTTCGTCACTGGCTAACAAGCATGGCTTTCCTCAGGGCTTCGGATTGGTCTAGTGTTTGGTCATTGATGGGTTTTGCATTCTTAAAGGATGGAGCCTTTTGTGACCTTTTCACACATCGTCCCATTTAAAATGGGGACCCCTAAATTTTTGCTCCATTCTGGTCTTTTGGCTTTGGTTTTGTCTCTCTTTCTACTTCTTTTCTGCTATCTGCTTTTTGAGGATGCTTCCTGAAATGGAAGAACTTCTAAACAGGACAAGTAAGTCTCCTAAAAGGAAGAGGGCAAGGAAGTATACAAGGATGGAGACTAATGAGGCCGGGTCACGCACCCTCCATATTGCTGTTCCAAGAGAAGATCACGACTTGAGTGACGCAATGCCAGAAAATTACACGGTCACCACAGTTGAGTTGGGACATCCTTCTGGAATGCAAGTGGTTGAAGAAGCAGAAAATTCTTTTTAGGCATTGAAGGATAGGTTGGTACGAAAGGAAGGGAAGTATAAAAGGTTGAAAAAGGAGCACAAGGCATTGGTCGGGTATGTGCAACAGCTGGCACATCCCGTTACTCAAGGGAACCCACCAGTAGAACTTCCACCTGAGCTGCCCCAGGAACCAATCAGTGGGCTGGAAGAAATGAAGAGAGTTGTACGAGAAGGAGACAAGTGGATAAGCGGTGTCCGCACTGAGGCAGAAAAATTCATGGCCGATCTTGTCTCAGCGTTTCAGAGTGCATCTGGTATCCTTTCATGCCTAGATGATGTCGAGCAAGCTTGGGGAGACACCCATATTTTTCGGGATAAAACTATTCCTCGCCTTGCTGTGTTGATGCGTGTGCCCACGCAAACTTTGGTGAATGAAGGAGTAATCCAGGCAGGCGACAGGTATGATTTTCGTGGGTGGCATTCAGCGGCATTCACTGGAAAGAGCTTCTTTGACACGGCGGCTGTGGAGTCCACCAGGATCAAGAAAGCAATGAGGAATATTCACGAGGGTATCCTCAACACGTTGGAGGCAGTGTTCGCCAGAAGGATGACTGCTGAGGAGGTTGAAATTGACGGATTGAAGGCAAGGTTGCGACCTTTCTTCTCCGAGATGAAGAGGTTCTCTCAACTAGACTTTGAGAACATGTCGACATTTTCAGCGATCATTCAGAGTACACAGGATTCTATTGAAGCTTGGAGGAAGTCATGTGATAAGCATGAACAAATGGTGGCCATCCTGGAATATCAGCTAAATCTTACTCCAGCAATTTTTGAGGAGGAGGTTGATGAGGTGCTGGCACGATTCGTAGCATACGCGGTCAGAGAGAAGAGCAAGGGAATCCGAGTCATGGACGAGAATCTTCTAGAAGGGTAGTGGGCATTAATTGTTCATGGTGGTCAAGGAGGAATCTGCTATTTTTGGGATCATTTATGACACCACCCCTCCACCTTCTGGCGGTTTTTAGGGCAAAACTTGTCTAGGGCTGAGGTGGCTCGATCTGAGCCCTCCATTGTAATTCAATCTAGAGCGTCCGTTGAGATTGGCCAACTATATAAGGGGGAGTCCCCCTCATTTGTAATCTAATAGTCCGAATCAGAAGTAGTCAGCATAGTGGATTTTGAAGCAGAATAGAAAGTAGATACTTTTGAGTTAGAGTAGTTTTCATTGCATTGTTGAAGAAGAAGGGGAATTCTTCCTTTGAGAATTTTGTAAGAGATTGTCACAAAGGCTAATCATAATAAAGCATTTCATTGATGGTGAATTCAAACTTTGTTGTTAGTAGTTCGTGAGGTTTCTTCTTCCTTTGACTTCAACTAGGACTTAATTTCATGCTAATAGTTAGATATGGATGTTTATGTTTGATGTAAGTGAGCTTCTTTTATCCATACCACTAACAATCTTACAAATGGTAAGCTTGTCTTGCGTGGTCAACTGGAACGCTTTGTACTTAACTTCGATCAGGATTCATGTGTAGTTATGCATCGTTGTGATGGTATTTGCATTATTGAATCGTAATTTGAACATCTTTCTTATCCTTTGAAGATTGCACTTACTTTGTCGAGGCTGTCCAATAGGAGGCTAGACAACGTTTGTTTGAAGTTCATTGAAATTGAGCATAACACCCTTTGCATTTAGGTTAGAATTTAAATCTTTGAAATCTCTGCAGCCATTCAAATTCCGTATACTTTTTGGTTACTTTTAGGAAACTTGCACTCCAAAGCCAAATCATTCACACAAATCCCTTTCAAAGCAAATATCTGTTGTTTACTGCACGTATCCTGAACAATTGCGTAAGTCCCCTCGTAAGAACATAGCAATACACATCAACCAAACTGGGTCTATTCGCATTAAAGGAACCTTGGAGTTGAAAGCGTGATCTCACTCGCAATCTTAGCACGCTGAATACTTTGTTCAAGAGAGAATAGGGTATCCGTTGGGAAACTTTGTTCTGCTGATTGGTGCGGTCACGAAAACCACGTCAACAGAGCCTTTGGAGATTTGGAGGATACAGGTTTGTTATTGCTTGAGGACAAGCAATCTTGAGAAGGTAGGACTGTAATGTCCCAAGTATTTGGTTTGAGCCTTGCATAATTAGAAAAAATAATTCTTTATGGCTCAACTATTTTTCCTTGGCATGGCAGACGTGGGAAATGCATTTTCATGATTTATTATTATTTTTGGAGGCGCCAAAATATTTTATTATTTTCCAAGGAGTTGGACAAGTGGGCAATTTTTAAAAAAAAACTAAAAAACTAAAAAAATATTAAATTAAAAATTGGGTGCCCAAATTGGGTCAGCCGAATTGGAGGTAAAAGGTGAAGATAAAAATACAAACTTTTTGGAGGCATTTCATATCATATTGGAATTGTTATTTCTATTGCTTTGGACTTCAGTTTTGAGCAGCTTATTCCAAGGACGAAAACCCTTGAGAATAAAGGATGAGATGGATGAAAATCCAATCTCATCTTGGGAAGACTCCATAACAGAGGTCTACTTGTCCTTCATTGCTATTTCGCGAAGGAGAAGAGCAGAATTCCAAATCAGATTTACATATCAGATTTGAAGAAGACATCATTTGGCAAGATTTGTTGCATATTGGCTAGGGTTTCACCCTAGGTTTCAGCGCCACTACCTAGAGAAAGAGCACCTTGCTTTTGGAGAGTGATTTTGGTTTTTGATGAGAGTTAGGGTTTGATAACATCTTCAGAATTGTAGCAGCAACAGATCAGACCTAATTTATCATTGTTTGTGGAGTGATTTTTGGTGCTTATTGTCATCATTGCTTAGGGTCTTGCCCTACATTTTGAGTACCATCATTCAGAGTTGTTTGGAGGGTTGTTGTGCATCAATTGTTGTCATTTTGGAGCAGCTAAACCCTAGCAGACTTATTGCAGACCTTAGCGATCAGATTTGCAGCAGATCTCCTTGTTGTTGAAGAGTGAAAGACATAGGGTTTCAAGCCCTATTAGGAGCGCTGCCCTTGGGAGATCATTTCTATCAATTTCTTGGGTCATTTGCTATTGGTTTTTGGTATGTACAAACCTAATTTAAGGTCTGATTTGTAGCAGCAGACTTCCAGGATAATTCTGGGCATGTTTGAGCCCATTTTGTGTTGTAGTTGCATGGACAATAGTTCTGATTTTGTAGTGGCAGTTTGGACAAATTGAGAATCAGAGTTCTTTCATGTTTAGATGGTCATTTTGTTGTTGTTCATTGCTAGTTATGTTGTAATTGAAAGTTAGATATATTTACCCTATTGTTTGAACATTGTGGAAGCATATATGTTTGTTGTTCATACTTGTTTGCAATCTGAAAATTCATATCAGAATCTAGGGTTTTGTGCAGAAAATACAGGTGCAGAAATTTAGGGCAGAATTTTGAGTATCAAAGACATTTATTTTCATATACAGCTCAAAACTGCATCCCATCATAATCATTCTTCATTTGTGTTCCTTTAAAACTAAGTGCCCTAATTCCCTTGCATTTAGTTTCCTAAAATGACATTACACATTTTTATTACACCCAAGTAGTTATGAATTAATCTAAATTGATTTATGCTTAATGGTGTATTCATTTAACTAGCCTAAATAATAGGTAAAGGTTATTTTCCAATGAAACCCGAGGATGCATCCCCGACATTTTTGGGCGCATCCTCATTTTCGGGACATCCCGGGGATGAGGGACACCTAGGGGACGTCACCGAGCCGTCCCCAAAAAACCAAAACCTGGCAGAAATGTTCCCAAAATGCGGGGAAGCCGGGCACTGCGAGAGGGGACGACTTGTCATCCTCCTCTTAAAGTCACATTTAAAAGAAAAAACACTCTTAAAAGAAAACATTTTTAAATTGTTCTTAAGTGGGCACCTAGACCCTAGCTCGCCCTAAATGGGAAAAAGAAGGTTCATTTCATTTCATTTGTAAATTTTGTTTGTGCGATTATATTGCAGCAGGGTTTGAAGGAAGAGCAAACTGTTTGAGCAAGGATTGAAGGAGCAGCTGCAAAAGAGGTTGAATTGAAGGCATCATTGGTAGTGAGGTTGCAATTTCTTCAAAGAGGTAAGTCATTCTATCAATTTTATTTTTTTTGCAAGTTTATTTTTAAACTTAAAATAAAAAATGTTTGATTTCTTTTTCATTTTTCAGTTTAAATTTTGATTAAATTTCAAAAAAACAACATGAGCAGCAGTGAGAATGACAGTGGTGACAATGAAATGCAAGAAACTCAAGTAAATGTAAGGGTTTCAACCTCATCAGAGTGTGGAAGTGTTGGGGGTGTAAGTGAACAGCCAAAGAATCCATTTGAATGCCCTTCGTAAATCTTGAAAATAAATGCAAATAGCCCTTTTAACAAAAAAAAAATACTCTTCTCCAATTTGTGACAGCCCTAGATACCAAAGGTGAAAATTAGGGGGTGAGGAAGGTGTGGTTGTGTCACATTTGCAATCCAAATTTTAGAGGCAGCTACACAAGGGTACGATCTCATTTCTTAGGTGTTACATGTCGTGGAGTTAAGGTTTGTCCAAACATAAAGGATGATGAGAACCCAGAGGCTCATAGATTGCACATGGAGACAGAAGCGAGATCTACAGGTGTGACAATACCGACACATTCTTTTGCAAGTGGAGATTCATCTATGCTTATGTCATCCATGGCTGGTAGTGGTAGTGATATTGCCACAAGAGGAAAGAGGAAGGTTGGTGGTGATGAGAAGCCAAGGACAATTGCAGGTATGTTAAATATGCAAGCATGCGATGTAACAGAGTCTTCCATTACCAATTTTTTTATTCCCATGTTATCCCATTTCATGTGGCTCGTTGCTCTTATTTCAAACAAATGATCAAGGATGTAGCATCTATTGGTCCCACATTTGTACCCCCTGGAGATCACAAACTACGCACTACCCTCCTAGAAAAAAAATATTCTAAGGTTAATTTGCTAATGGAGGATATGTGGAAAACTTGAATCAGTACGAGTTGTTCTATTGTGATGGATGAGTGGACATTTTGATACAAATTTTCTTCTCTAAACATTATTTTTCTTCAAAAGATCAAGGTCATTGGTTTTCTACTCTCCAAACTTTTGTTTGAATAGTAATCATGAGCAAATATGTGGAGGTGTGATGACTTTTGTGCAAGTACAAAATGGTAGTTCCATTATGTTACATATTATTGTCACCCGTCCCATAGAGCTTTGTGGGTCCTATTAAACATCAACAATAAAGCTTTTGGGATTGTCAATATATGCTTTGAATGATACGATTGAAAGGATAATTCTTTGGCAATGACTTGAAATGAACTACTCGAGGCTTAGTGGGTCTTTAATGGTGACTTTAATATGGCTAAGGGGGCATCTAACAAACAAGGCCACTTCTTGATGAGATGGATAGCTAGAGAGAGACATGGTATTTATATAAGCAATAAATTTGGCCTTTATGATCCTAATCTTGGCTAATAAAGAGCATATTTGGTATAGTACGTGCCTAGTCTAGCTAATATAGTGGATCAAAAATAGTAATAAATTGATTTGATTATGCAATATGTTTTGCATGACCCATTCCATAATTGCTAGTTGTTATACTCTTTCAGTTGAACCCTAGTTCTAAGATATTGTGCTTTCCATCCATTCTTCAATCTATTTCTAGGTGTAGGATCTTCAAAAGCCCAAAATTGAGAGAATATAAATTTTCCTGAACACATCATTGCTTCATTATGGACCCACTCTTGCTCATATATGACACATTTGGAATCTAATGCCACATCCAAAAGATGATATGAGTTGGATTGCATAGTAGAATGACGTCATCACTCACACTAGTCAATTTTTGGGGATATATAGTGTAAAGACCCCTTCCTGGATGGTGAAAGTTTTTTCGATTGTTTAGTTTGATAGATGTTCCATTTTATCAAACTTAATTCATGGCACGTAAAATTATAGCATTGAAGATGGTCTGATCACATAAATTTGATAATCCACTTATACTCCGTTCCTCATACATGTAACTGAAATAAGCAATAGATGGATAGAAATAACCATAGACCTTAATAGGTTCAAACTGAGCATGAAGACCAAGCAGATTACTATGCATATGACTCAGAAATTATCAGCAGATGTAAAGCTTACAAACAGCCTTTCACAATTTCAGTCTGAGTATTAATAAGGAGCTGTTTTGATACTCAAATTGCTCAGAAATGCTACAGCAGCAATTGCTTAATAGACACAATATTCTGATTATGAACATATACAAAACTCAGACTTAAGTAGTAGTTCACTATGCAAGAAATATTCAATGTATAGGAAGAATATTGCACTCAGAAATTATTGCACTCAGAAATTAATAGCAGTAAGAAGAGACTTTCAAATTGTTTCAACTGAGAGATTGCTACAGCAAACTTAACCAATCTGAGCAAAGACGTTACATTTTCTTCCAATAGAGTGGGTTGACATTACAATATTCGCTAATAACTTAATAAGTATATTTCAACAGTCTGGCACTATTTCTGAGCATAGAAATGGCAGATTAATAGATAGATGACACCTCTTGGAAATTAAAGTTTACATTTAGTAAATTTAAAGTTTACATTTAATAAATTAGCTGTTAGGTTAGTTTTTAGTGATAAATAAATTAATTGTTAGTTCTGGGAAGTTATTCCCGTAAGGGAATTTGGGTGGTTATTCACAGGAATGCAATGCTTTTTAAGCATTTGCAATGCACATTGTAATTTACTCTGAAGAAATATAATATTTACTATTATTGTTTTTATTGTTGTTCAGCAATGGTTTAATCTGTGAAATTTTCTCTCTATTTTAACATTGGTATCAGAGCGAAAATGACAATGGGCTGTGAAGGAGTCTGCGCACGAAGCATATAAATTGGAATGGCACTGAAAACTTGATGGTATTGAATTTGTTATTCAATGTTGTGTTGAGTATTTATTTTTAGATGCTAAAATTAAAAAAATAGAATGAGGCATTAAGAAGAAATAAATGTAACTGTTGATTGCTGGTTATTGAATGTTTGCTGGCTGCCACCATTTTGCTGGGCTTATGCATTTGTTGACCACTGAAATCTGCATTTTTAGAGGCATGAAATAAACTGTGAATCGTTTCTGTTCAAAAGGAATGTAAAGGGGTTATAAGGAATTTTTATGTTCTTGTAATATTTTTTAATGGAGACGTAAGGCATTACAAGGATAATCCAGAATTATTTTATTGTAATGGATGCATTCTTGGTTGAACCTGACATCCCTATGTATGCATGTTTTTATGCATTTACTAATGATGCATTAAGAGTAATTAATGTTATATCTGGTGAATAAGATCTAAAGATCAAATTGGAGGCAAGAGGACAATTGTCATCCCCAGTTAGCTTCTTGCTCAGGGATGATATTTTGCATGAGAAGCAAATTTTGTTTCTTCTCAAGAGGAGCAAGATGGGGCGTGCAGTGGTTTGTTGGTCTATGGATAATTGAATCCACAAACCTACAGAGTTGTGTTGTTGGATGATTGAGTATGTCTCGATCCATATTTTTGCAGGTGTGTTGGGTGAAAATTATGTAATCAGCTTTTCGATAGATTACACAACTTGGACTTCAGCCACAGCTATGTGAGATGTAAATCTCTCCTCTCGGAAAGGGGAGGCGCCCTTCTTACTGCTAACAAAAGCGATGGTAAAACAAACAAGTAATTACAAAATGTACACAAACTTACGAAGTGGGGGGGGGTGTGTTACATTCATCCTTCTCTCTTTTTTCAGAGAAGATGTTTTCAATGCTTCACTGTTGGAAGTTCACAATTCTTAACAACTTCAAACGATCAACTAGCAGTAATACCAATACCTCTATCTTGTCAAAGCAAAGCGTAGAGATACCAGAAGTAATTAACAATAAACAGATAAAGTAAAGGGAAAGCTCACGAAGGCACAAAGTCGTTCCGTAGCTTTTTCAATGTTGGATCTGTGGAAATGTATCGTTTGTCACATTAGAAGCACAAAGTCTTCTTAGACGCAGCAATTCCTCGAACAGCATGAACAATTACAAGCACAAAGTCTTGTAGATCATCCAACCAAATTATCAAAGAGCATGAACGATTACAAGCACAAAGTCTTGTAGATCATTCAACAAAAGTATCCAAGAGCATGAACAATTACAAGCACAAAGTCTTGTAGATTATTCAACCGAAAGATAAACAAAAACACAAATGCAAATCTAAATAATAGATGCAACACAAAGTTTACATAAATCACTTAGAGTCCTTCAGATTTCATCACCTAATTACCACCAATGAGATCAATTCACAAAAGTATCAAATCCAACGCAAAGTTTGGTTTGCAATCCTCTTCTTTATTGATCAGATTTCATTCACAAAGCATGAACGCAAAGTTTCACAATTTTGCTTCAAAAAGGGCAGCACTTCGTTGCAAAATACTAAAGATAAATTTACAATGGAAATCCCTCACATTATATAGAAAGAGGGATGAGCAAAATTAGGAAACAGATTGAGGAAATTAAGGAAAGTTAGGTGAGCGATTTTAGGAGATCTCACCTAACTTTGACCAAAGTCAAAGTGTAATTTGCTTTCAAAAGATAACATCTTCGAGCTTGGTGTAATTACAATTTACAAAAAGACATTTGAAATGTCAAGAAATATTTACAAGATGCATAAAGGGATGCACCGGAAATGTCTAACACTGGAGAATAGGAGGCTGCTTCATGTTTCTTTGCCTTGGGCGTAGAAGTCTTCATATTTTCTCCTAGTCTCTTGCACAAATTTCTCATCTGGACCAACGGTGTAATCCACAATGGTGTGAATTCTCGTGATCGATCTCATGGCAGATGAGTGAAACTTCTTGCACCTGTCAAGATGCGTTTTTAGGTTATCCAATGTGAGCCTTGTATCACAAATGATGTTCAGTGAAGCTTCTGAAAAGTCTGAACTGTCAATCAATTTCATGATGGCTTCTTTGAAGATCTGAGATATTTCTGTGGCCGGCAGGAAGATACGATTCTCCTCAAGGAGTTGACCAGGCAATTCTTTGATACCTTTTTCAAGAATAGCGCGATGTCCTTCGACATCTTCCTATACTTGGTGGAGATCTTCAGTAAGAGATTGAATTACTTGAATTCTATGTTTCAAGGATTCTCTTACCTCAACGAACTTTTCTTTGTCAGGAATTACCCCAACTTCCACCAATTTACTGAGTTTTACCTGTTTCATCTCTGACCACGTCAGCAAGCATTTTTCCATGTCTCTACGCTCCCGGGAAAGTACACTTCTCTCTTTATCAAGCTCTGTGGTGAGCTTGGCCAACAAGGTAGTTTTCTCGTCCGCAGCAATTATAATCTGAGATCCGTGTTCAATGATCTTCTCAACAAAATCATACAACACTCTGCCTTTGGAGGCGAACTTCTCAGCTTTCTTGATAGCTGGGTCTTCAATACTTACCACTGTCAACGGTTGTGCATTACTTGGAGAACCTACAAGTCTCTTTACAACAGTGGCATAATGCTCTGCCCTCTATTTGTACATATTGCAAGCTTGCTCTACTTTATCCAGTCTTCCAGCCAAGATATCCAAAGTGACTTGCGCATCGGCCTTTGCACTTTCATTGGTAACCTTGCCAAGCTGGACCTTTGTCACCGTGTAGTCTTCCATATTGACATCACCTTCTTCATGCAGTGGTATGCCAATCTCTGCATACTTGTGGCCAGACTTATCAACGTTCAGCCTTGAGTATACTTTTGCCTTTTTCTTTCCTTTAGCCTTTGGAAGGACTATCTCTTCGAGGTCGAGCTCCTCCGGAGAAATCAATTGCTTTTTACGCTTCGACACTTGAGATATTAGCCAAGGGGGAAGAAAGGAGGTGTGAACTTCTGGATTTACTGTCAATTCAGCCGTCATCGTTACTTCTGAAGTTATTGTCACGTCTAAAGTTACCATGGGTATCGTGACAATAGGAGAAGTGTTTGTCATCATTGCTCCTGAAGTTTGCACATTGAGTTGATGAGAGCCAAGGATAACGCTTTGAAAACAAAATTTGTTTTCCTTTGGATAGAGCTGCAAAAATTCATTTTATTGCCATCACAAACATCGCAAATGTGGATGAGAGCCAAGGATAATGACCTTACAAAACAAGAGTTTCCTCAATGTGATGTGTTAAGACATGATTGCAAGGCGACAAAGAAGTAAGTCAACACAAAAAAACGTTGGAGAGAAGTGCATAAAAAGAATGACGCGCAAAGAAGAGATTGCAAATGAAAGTTAGGAAGAAGAAAGAAAAATGTGTTTTCAAAACAAAACGTGAGGGTTCCATCGCGTGAGGGAAAATGGAAAATGCAAATGGAGAAAAACGCGTATGACACACAAAATCTCGATGAAGAAGCATGGAAAGGGCATGAGAAACAAAAACGCGAATGGAGAGGAAGAATACACGTGTGGGGATGAAAAACGTTTGAAGAGAACGAAGGTAAGATAAAAACGCATATGAAAATCTCCAGACATGTACAAAAATGAAAGAAGAATAAATAGAAAGCAGGGATAACGACTTACCAAGATGTAAACGCGAAGATTGCTGGAGAGGAACCTCGAATTTCCAAAAAACGTGTTTGCAATTTGAGGAGAACTCACCCAGCATGAAGAGAGGAGGAACAAAGATCATAAACCAAGAAAAAGGCGAAATAAAACACTTTTAAGTGAAAAAGAAAATCGAAAACCTAACTCAAGTCGAGCAATAAATTTAGGTATGAAAAGTGGCACGATTGACCAAAAATGCGAAAATCATGAAGAAACGCGCCAGAGCCAAAAAAAAAAAAGATTAAGTGTCAAGAAAAAGTGTAATAGCGCTAAAATTCAGCGCTATTACATTTTGGAAATGTCACTTTCATGCAGGGGCGCTAAATTTTAGCGCCCCTGCACTTTTCATACTTCGCCAAATTTGGCTTGAGAGCAGGAGCACACTTTTTCAGTGCAACTGCATCTTTCGCAATTTGCTAAGTACAAACAGTGAGACTTCGTGAAGGGACTCGTTTCAAAGGTCTTCGCGAGGCGAACATGGGGGAATGCTCGAATTGACTATTCGAGGCTTAGGAACGCATTTCAAGGTGGCTTGAAAATCACTTCGTTATGCGTACTTAAACTTCACGAATCCTAGGAAACGGACAAGTTTCGTAGGGGGGTTATCCGTGGAACGAGCGCTACTAGATTCCGTGATAACAAGGCGTGTTACTATGGATAATGGAGTTAGTCTTGATTCACAGTTGGTTGGTAATCCAAACATTTATCTAGAAATGAGGAGTTTGGATTGATGCTAATGAAGAGTTGGTAATCTAGATATTTATCTAGACATGAGGAGTTTGGATCTATGTTCCACCAAGTTTCTGGGACGGCGGGACGGCGGGACGCGTTTCGGGGACGGCAAATTTTTGAGGGGATTTTAGGGGACGGGGGGACGGCTGTATAGTATATATATATATAGGGAGAGAAAGAGAGAGAGAGAGATAAATTTTAAAAATATAGGGAAATTTCAAATTTAAGATATTCATATGAGTAATGATAATCATAACAATCACCAATCATATTGACATATGCATCATAGAATCGAATTATCAAACAAATTAATACTACAGCTACCTAATTGCATCCATGGACCATAATTCAAATTCATGTCAAATAGTCAATGTGCATATGATATAAAATAATAAAATGCCCAAAAGGCTACAAGTGTGTACTACAAATGTCAAAATGACAAAGCCACAAGTGTCCAAAGGTAAAACATAGAAATAGAAAGTATGATGATTGCCACTACTCGGCATCTGCCAACACTGCATCAAAATCAGACTCATAGTCTGAGTCACTGTCACTGTGAGGGGCTAGCTCATCTAATGGAACTCCAACCAATCCCTCCTGTCTCTCCTCCTCATCAATTTGTGTGACATCCTCTTGATCAACATCCCATCGTAATGCTGGAGTCTGTCTATACTCAGGAGTCTGACGATCCTGGAGTCGCAAAGCACTATGCACAACCACTAATTTTTCTGCCCGTCTAGAGGTCAGCCTATTCCTCTTGATAGAGTGAATAAAGCCGTATGTTGACCAATTCCTCTCTGCAGCAGAGGAACTAGCAACCTGTGAGAGGAGACAAAATTTAAAAACTAAATTAGTAATTTAAATTTACTAATTAGGACATTCAATTTAAATTATGATTATATAAATGTTCAAACTTCAACACTATCACTCATCTAAATCAAATTATGTTAATGATAATCTAAAGTATTACCTGTGAAAGGAGGCGAACAGCAAGCGTCCTCAATTGTGGTGCATCCTTCCCATGCCATGACCACCATCCAATAGGATCCCTTTGAGCTACTGTAGTTCTATCTACCCTGGCCTCTGGTTTGCCGAATGTTGGACCACGGAGATTAACAAAATCAGTGAACTGTGTACGAACTAGACTGGCCTCCTCAATTGAATATATTTTTGCAAGGGCCCTCATAAACCCTTCTTTCACCTCATCATCATCACAAGGAGGCATCCTACCAGGTCTAGGTACATACCATTTGGGATTAAGAGCAAAGGCTGCCATATGAAGCGGGGTGTTCATAGTGTTCCACCGCCTTGTCACAATGGGCCTAATTTTTTGCTCATATAATCCCGAATTAGGATCCTTATCAGAAATTGCTTTCTTCATTTTTCCAAGCATGGAGTCAAAAGTTTCATAAATCTCTCCAAGACTTGGAGAGTCTGTATCAGCATATCTAATGACATCCACAATAGGTGAAATGATGGAGCAAACAAATCTGCAAACAAAAATTTGAAAAAAGACAAGTTAGAACTTAGAAAATAAAAAAATATTAATAATAAAATCATATATATATATTTTTATAAAATCAGCAATCAATAACAAATTATTAATTAACAATTTTTTTACCTCACATTGGACCACCAATTATCATCAAGAATTTTTTGTTTGATGCTTCTCCCTTCTGCAGTGCTTGCCATAGCCCATCTATTCCACTCTGAATTAACCATCATCAACTGTAGAGCCTCCTGTACCTCAAGCATCCTCTCTAACAAAATAAAGTAGCTGGCATACCTTGTTGCTACAGGCTTGAGAAATTCCTTCCTTGAAAATGTCCTAAAGAGGGCAAGTGAGGTGTGATGGTTGCAAATAAACATCTGAATGTCTCTAGCATCTACAACCACCTGGTGCACCCAATCCATCTTCCCTATGTCTTTCAATGCGTTGTTCAACGCATGAACACAACAAGGAGTCCAAAAGATGTGCTTGTAAGCACTCTCAACCATCAAACCTGCTAATCTGCACACACGTGCTGAATCAGTAACCACCTGCACAACATTGGTTGCCCCAACCTCCTCTATAGCCTCTTTCAAAATATTAAATTGGAATTCTGCATCCTTGCGCTTTCCAGAACAATCAATGGCTCTAAGGAAATATGGACCAGCTGAACATGTGACTATGATGTTTATAAGTGGCCGTTGTCTAATATCGGTCCACCCATCCATGATAATAGAGCAACCTGTTCTAATCCAACACTGTCTCATGTCCTCCATCACCACACTCACCTTAGAATATTCTTTTTCAAGGAGTGTAGTACGTAATTTATGTTCTCCAGGGGGAATGTATGAGGTACCAACATTTGCCACATCTCTAAACATTTGTTTGAAGTAGGGAGAACGTGCTACATGGAATGGGATAGCATGGGCATAGAAAAATTTGGCAATGGAAGAATCTGCCACATCTCGTGCTTGCACATTGAACATATTTTCAACTGTATTTTGCTGCTCACTAGAAGTAGCAGCCTTCCTCTTCCCTCTTGTGGAAATATGAACACCACCCGCACCACTACTACCACTACCAACACTAGGACTACCAAGCATAGAGGGCATAGGTGAGGTTGAATGTGCGGATTGAGTTTGCATAAGCTGATCCATAGGCCTTCCTCCGGCCTCCAAGTGCAATCTATAACACTCCATCCTCTCAAAATCTTTTATATCTTTACAACCCTTGACCCCATGGCCTCCAAAACCCAATAGATGAGAATAGACTCTTGTATAGCTCCCATTATATTTTTCTTTGCAAATGTGACATAGCCACAATCTACTACCCCCAGTGTTTTTCCCTTTGCCTTTGTCTATACGTGATGCTAGTTGAAGAAGAGGTTTTTTAGAATTAAAAGGGCCTTTTGCATATTTTTTCAAGTCTTGAGAAGGGATATCAAATGGGTTTGTTTGAGGCTGCCCCATATGAATTGATTGGTTTTCTTCCCCCCTCTCAACATCCCCACTATCTTCACTATTGCTGCTCATTTTGTTTTCTTTTGGTTTTTGCAAACTGAAAATTAAAAAAAAAACAAAAAATCATACATTTTATCATTTTAACTTAGAAAAAAATGAAAAAAAATGAAAGATAATGAGAGATTAACTTACCTCTTTCACTTCTTTTGTTGGTTGCTTGCTTAATGCTCTCCTTTCTTCCTCCTAAATGCTGGTTTTTCTTCTCCAACAACTCCTTCAAACCCTTCTCTTTCTCTTCTCACTTTTGCTCTTGGCTGCAATTTTATCTTGGCAAGTTAAAATGAGATCAAATGAAGGTAAAAAAATGTCTTAAGTGGCCATATTAGGGTTGGGAAGGCGTGGGGCCCACAAAGCAATGTTTTAAAAAAGAAAAAATTAAAAAAAAAACTTTATTTTTATGTCTTTTATGCTGCTGTGCAATAGGGGACGGCCAACCGTCCCCGGGACGGTCGAGGGACGGCTAGGCGTCCCCTATCCGTCCAAGGGACGGCCTGGCAGTCCCCTGTCCACTCGGGGACGTTTCTGGCAATCGGGGACGTCCCCGAATTTCGGGGACTTCTGGGGGACGGCTGTTAGCCGTCCCCTACGCGTTTCCTGTCCCCGAAACGGCACCGGGACGGGGACGGGGGGGCAAATACCCAGGGGACGCGTCCCCGTGTTTCCTTGGTTTGGATTGCTGCTGATGAAGAGTCAATAATCCAAACATTTATACAAACAGGAGGAGTTTGGATCAATGTTGATGAAGAGCTAGTAATCGAACATTTACCCAGACATAAGGAGTTTGGTTGATGCTCAAGACATTTTCCTAGACAAAGGAGTTTGGGCTGATGTTGGTGCAGGGAAGGCTAATCAGATCATTTTCCTAGACTAGGAAGTTTAGGTTGATGCTGATACAAAATTTTGGTTTTCATTTTTGTGTTGTAAACCTTAAGGGGGGGATATGTAGGAATTTAAGGTTTACACTTTTAAATTTTTTTTTTTTATGTAAACTTTAAGGAGGGGTTGTTGGAAATTAAAGTTTACATTTAATAAATTAGCTGTTAGGTTAGTTTTTAGTAATAAATAAATTAATTGTTAGTTCTGGGAAGTTATTCCCGTAAGGGAATTTGGGTGGTTATTCACGAGAATGCAATTCTTTTTAAGCATTTGCAATGCACATTGTAATTTACCCCGAAGAAATATAATATTTACTATTATTGTTTTTATTGTTGTTCAGTAATGGTTTAATCTGTGAAATTTTCTCTCTATTTTAACAGACACCCAGAAACGTACAATAGCAACAATTGAGTTACAATCTCATTACACTATTGGACAGCAATATATATAGTGATGAACATGAATCCCAAACCTTGAACATACAGCAGTTTGCAATTGCACCCAGCAATGTGTGGTTAGCTCGAATCCTTCTAGAATGCACTTGATCAACAAAACGAGCTTCTCACATCCTTCCAATGGTCTCTATATTGGGTCTACTCACCACATGAAGGATTGCTATGTCCAGAACAACAAAGAAAAGGTTGCGTTACTATTCACGTCACTGTAGCTGCATTACTGTTCACGTCACTATAGCATGCTATCAATATTTATAAAATGTTCAAATCTGATCGAAATCTCCAACCCTATATCAAATAATGTCCATTTATAGCGTCACCAAATTTCCAATCAAAGTCCTAAATGATTAAAACCCTAAAATTTGTCCTTGCATATAAACTTGCCTATCAAACCCTCCGTGAGATCTCCAATTCAAAACCTCCAACATTGAACAATGAACTGCAATGGTGAATCCACACCCAAGATGAACTAGGTTTTCGTCCAATCCACCCAAAACCCAAAGCTCTCACACTTCCCAAAGAAATAATAAAAACCAAGTATATCCAAATGAGCTCCAAATGAGCCCTTTTATAAATCTCCAAGGAAGCTTGGAGAAACTCCATTTAAAATTTCCTCTCTTTTTAACTTTCATATTTACTTACAAATGGGAATTTATAATAAAGCAACCCTTTTATATTTATTCATTAATATAAGGTCACTTTAATAATTTTATGTTTCCATATGTTGGGGCTCAACACTTTATTAAGTTATTTAAAACTTTATATGTCCCTAGGCACCAAAATAAAGTCACTTTATAAATATGGTTTAATTTAATTATTTAATATCACCCTTTTTAATAATTTTTTTCTAGGCAATATCGAATAATTAAATTAATTAATTAATTTATCCCTTTTGACGGTGGGATGGAAAATAGGGACATTACATATAGCTACCAATTGAATAGGAGTCACTACAATTGCTACATGGTCGTGTCCTCGTATCTTAGTCAACTCTCCACTCAACTCACATTTATGCCCTTCCACAAACCCTTGCAGCTATAGGTGGCCAAGCTTCACCACCAAGTTCAAGTTGTCTCAAGGTGTATCCAACCAAATTTGTCAATGTGTATACAACCAAAGGAACTCCAATCAAAGCCAATATTCACTAATTGAAGGTTGGAGATAGAGCTTCCAAGGAAGTTTTCAAGGCCCTTTGTGCATGTTATTTGGCTCAAAAGCTCAAAGCCATTAGGGAGGCAAATAAGCACATTTTAGAGATTCATAAGGTTTTGAATGCCTTTGTTTAGCATTACAAAAAATGTTTGCAAATTCCAAGACCCTTCACATGTTCTAGGTTGATGCTCAAGCAATGTTTGGATGTTGTCCCTAGTATTTATTCCACTCAATTAATAGCTAGCAAACAATTCCTTTCTTAAAAGGAACTCTATTAAACATTTTGCTACTGCTAGCATGGTCAATGATAAGGCATTAAACTCTAATGACTTTTCCTATGAATTCTACAAAATTATTTGGGATGAGATTGGCCCTAATTTGCATGAATATCATGAAACTTTTATAGAATGAAAAATTCAAGACCTTCCACAAGAGAATTCAAGCAACAAAAACTAGCCAAAAACTATCATAAAACATATATAAATGAACAATGATCTCCTTGTATATGTAGGACAACGAGGAAGTAGGAAGGTGAAAGAAAAACACTGATTAACCCTCCAAGAGATGTGACACATGTAGGAAACTTGGGACAAGTGTGAGGGCATGTGTCATGTGCCTACGAGGTGAGACAAATAAATCACTAAGTGAACTTAAGATAGTGTGAATAGATCTACTAGGTCCAGTAAGCAAATAAAAGTAAACTAGATGTTTAAATTCATATCTAAGTCTAATGATCCTAAGCTGGTTTAAAACTAGAGACATGTCATTCTACTAAATGTCTCCTACAAGATCAAACATGTTGCCTACCAAGGCTCTTGTGTTCCATAACATTTAATTGTCTCACTGGTAATCCATTCAAAAAAATACTAAATTCATAACAAATAAATTATCAAGTAGACAATGGGTAAGTGCACAGAAATAAAGGACAAAAAGGGCTTCAAAAGTGACCATTTTTTCCTAAAATCAACTAAACCTAAATAAACTTGAACGAGTAATTTGAGATGCTTACACTCAAAATTTATAAATGTGATAAGAATCAAAAATTAGCACTTTGAATCTAATTTATAAAGTACTAAGGTTTTTGAAAAATGGCTAAGATTAAGAGGATGAAATGTTAGTGCACACAAAAGTGCTCATGTTTTCATCACTACAACATAACATAGTGTTCAATGTGCACCCTTGGTTTTTTTGTTGTGTTAAGTATTTTTCAAAACCAATTGGTAGAAACATAACTAAGAGTGAGTACTATAAGTTGTATATAGATGTCTCCTAATAACTACATTGCTAAACACATGCATTACATAACTTCCACAAAAATAGTCAAAATTATAATATTATTGAATGTGTGTAAAATGAAATGTAGAATAATTCTATATATATATATATATATAATTCTAAGTTATTGGTACGCCTAGAATTGGCCTCGGGTACAAAACGAAACGGTACAGATACGGGGTATGGTACAGATATGTTACAAAAATGGCTAGGAAACAGTTTTCAGACTGTGGATACGGGCAGGAAACGAAATGCCACCTATGGGTACAAAAAGTTCGTTTCCGGTTTGAACTCGGACAGTATTTGTGAGTTAAAATGCCCAATTCGTGCGTTTTTCAACGAATTTGGCATTTTTTTATTATTTTGACTTTTTGTTGACTTCTAAACAATAAAATATTGCCTCCACCCTAATATTGGCCTCCTAACACATCAAATAGGTAAAAACATACTCTTTTAACAATTTGTGAATGAAAAACAAGTTTTTTTTGCCTCCATTTTTGAACTTTCTCTCTTGCTTGCACAAATTTGAATAGACTTGAAGGCTGATCGTTGATTGTTTGAAGTTGGTTGTTGTGCTATTCCTAAGCACTTGCAAGTGTTTGTTCATTGCCAAGAAGATTGTAGAGCAAGATTTGTTCAAAAGAGGTAGGTTTTTTTGAAGTTTTCTAAAAAAATTTTACATTTTTTTTGTAACAAATGAACTATTTTGTTTTGTTTTTAAGTTTTTTCTTTGTTTTCATTCTTCTAAGTGTCTATAACACATGTTCAATTTTTTCAGTTTTTTGAAATTAATTAAGTGTTTTAGTTTCAATACCAAAATTTCAATGTGTTGTGCCTTAGGTATTACAATGGCAATTGGTTCTAACTCAGGCTCACACCAATCTCGTTTCAAAATAAACCAAACCTCTCCCCTCTGGAAATATGTAGAAATGGTTGAACAAGTTTCAGGTGGTCGAGTATATGTTTGGATTTGTAGTCATTGCCATGTTCCATATACGAGCTCATATAGTCGAGTGAAAGGGAACTTGTGCAGGATCCCTGAACTAGGCATCAAAGCTTGTCCAGGTGAAAATAACCAAGGCATTCTAGATCATATAGTGTTGGGATATACTGCTAAGCAAGAAAAAGAAGACCAAAAAGCAACCAATCTTAAAGCAGGCCATCCTTTGAAGAAAGGATCTCGATTGATGAAGCCCCCTACACCACCTTCTCATTTTCCACCTACAAATAGCCATCCATTTATGTCCATCCCTCAAAAGCAAACCGCGCCCTCTTCCAATAATAGATCTAAGGGACCATTGGAAACTTCATTTCAAAATGAGGCAAGAGAGATTGTTGATCAAGACATAGCAAGATGTGTCTATGCCAATGGATTGGCATTCAACGTTGTCCATTCACCATATTGGCAAAAAATGGTGAAGTCTATTAATGAGGCTCCAAAGGGGTATACAGGCCCAAGTTTTGAGAATGTGCGTCGCACCTTGTTGGAGAAAGAGGTGAAACATGTAGCAGACTCTTTGAATCCCATAAAGGATTTGTGAATCGAAACAAGGGTGACCATTGTTTTTGATGAATGGAAAGATGCAAAAAATCACCCATTGATCAATGTTATCGCTGTGTCCCCTAAAAGGGCAATGTTTTTTAGAACAGTGGATTGTGAAGGATAGGTGAAGGATGGTCCATTTATTGCTAACATCCCTTGTCAAGCTATTGAAGAAGTGGGCCATCAAAATGTTGTGCAAGTTGTAACCAACAATGCAAAAAATTGTAGGGCTGTTGTGTTTTTGATTGAGGAGAAGTATTCACACATTTTTTGGACACCTTGTGTTGTCCACTCCCTCAATCTAATGCTACAAAAAATTGGAACCAAAATTGAGTGGATCAAACAGGTGTATGTTGAGGCCAAAGACATCCAAATGTTTGTCACCAACCACCATATGACGCAAGGCATATTTAGACAATTCTCAAAATTGGAGTTGTTGAAGGTAAGTTAATTCTCAATATTTTTAATTTTCTTTTAATTTTAAATTTTGATTTTGTAATTTTAAATTATATTTTGATTTTCAAACAAGTTGCTAAGACCTGTTTTGCCTCCAACACAATTGTGTTGAGACGACTTATGAAAGTTCGTGAGACAATCTATAGTATGGTCATCAACCCGAATTGGTCCGTATGGAGGTAATCTAGCACTGAAAGGGAAAAGAAGGTTAAGAAAAGGATCCTAAATGATAGTTGGTGGGATCGTGTTGAGTATCTTGTCAATTTCACTAAGCCCATATTGAGCATGATCCGTTACACTAACATGGATAGACCTTGTATGGGTGAAGTATATGATGGTATCGACTCAATGATTGAGAAGATGAAAACCATCATCAATGCAAAAGAGGAAGATCCTGAAGAAAGTTCTTCAAAGAGCTACATGAAATCATTGTAGATAGATGGAACAAAATGACCCCTCTATTGCATCTTCTCGCTTTTGCATTGAGTCCCAAATATTATAGTGCTGAGATATTTTCTACTTCATCAAGAGTTGATCCATATAGAGATTTTGAAGTGGCTCAAGGGTACAAGGCAGCACGTCATAGACTCTTCAGTGATCATGACCAACATGATCGAGTGAGGGCTGAGTTCATGGGTTTTGCATGCTCCAATGATTGTGGTCTTGATGCTCTTCGAGACAAGTACAGGGTGGATGCTCATAGTTGGTGGTACTTCCATGGCCAAGAATACACGAACCTCCAACCTCTTCCAATAATTTTTTTTATCCCAAGTAAGTTTTATAGTGAAACTCTTTTATCTTTTAAATTTAAGTTTTATATTTTGTAATTTTAATTTTAATTTATATTTTATTTAGTTTAATTTTGTAACTCTTAACTATTTAATTTGGTCTTAATAGGTTGCTAGTTCATCTTCTTCTAAGAGAAATTGGAGCACATACTCCTTCATCCACTCAATAAAGTGCAATAGGCTGCATTCAAAAAAGGCAGAGGACTTGGTGTATGTGCATTCAAACTTGCACCTACTTACACACAAAGTTCCTACAAAGAAGGAGACTCAAGGAGGTGGGATTTTGAGCCAGAGCATCTTGACTTGGATGCTTCCACAAGTCACTTAGCTGCACTTGATATTGATGATACTATGAGCCTAAGGCTAGGGCAGCTAATGAGCATGAGAGTGGTAGTGTCAATTGTTGTGCGAGTGCCATTGACGCTATTTGTGGTTCTACACAAAATGTAGCATCTAATATGAATGTTGATGATGCTTTTTTTGATGACCCATATGATTCAGATTGATCAATGACCAATAATGGCTGATTGTAAACACTTGACATTTTTATGTTTGAACTTTAATTTATAATTTTATATCATGACATTTGAGTATCACTAATAGTTGAATATTTGACTATGAAAGTGGTGGTGTATTTTTGCTATGTTATTTGACTATTAATATGGCGGTGTATTTTGAACTTAATTACTACTGCAAATATGTATATATTTTTTATTTTTATATGTTTTTGTATTAATGTACCCAAAATGAACCCAACCCCAAAAAAGAATTTGATTGAATCCGCGTACCGTAATCTCACACCCATACTTGAACCCAAAAACGAACCATAATCTCACACCCATACTCGAACCCAAAAATGAACCATACTTAGTAATAATTCTACACACACACACACCCATATATGTGTGTGTGTGTATATATATATATATGTACACATATATGTATATATATATATATATATTGAGGAAGATGATGACATCAATAAAAAAATAAGTTGAGAGATATATCTTAATTTATTTATTTTTTTAAAAACAAAAATTATATGGTTAGAAAACTAAGAAGCAAAGAGACATTTTAGTGGTAGTTTGGTCAAATTTTGTTATAAAACGAGTAAAGTTGATGAAGATGAAGTTAAAAAATGCTACTTAATGTGTAAACATAATTTTGGGAGCCAAAATGAGGATCCAACTTTTGGGCTTGGATAACCCATCCTATTCTAAGCCTAAAGGGTAGGCATTAAAAAATTGTAATTGTAGTGTAGAAAAATGTACACCTTTACATTTTCACACAATGTTTGGGTCCCTTAATTAATTGGACTTAATAAAGCCTCTAATTGACCCAACTATGCATTTCAAAGCCTAATTAATCTCAATTTTTGAAACGGAAACTTGTATTAAACAATTGCAAATATTAATTAAATTGCCTTGAAATTGGTGTGTCCTGGATTTAGGTCCTAGGACCCATTCACCCAAGGGCGAATGGGTCCCCCTTAAGTTTAGGACCCCAATTTTTAATATGTTTTTGGCAGCATTTTTATGATTCAAATTCAAGTTGCAATTGTCGGCTTTTGAATTTTAATTGTTGGAAAATTAGAAAATCATCTACAAATACAGTTATTTTATCAAGTCAAAACATCTAGCAAGAGGGCAACTTTCACAAGAGCAAATATTATTGTCAAGAGCATTGAAGAGCAGATTTCTCAATCATCTACAACAACATTTCAAGATCCTATCATGATGTCAAAGTTTATGTGTGTTCATGCATGTTTTTGGAGCTAACATTGTGATGTAGGTTTCAAGCATTCAAGTCAAGATTCAAGCATCAAGATCAACATCCAACCAAGCCATTTCAAGCAAGATCAAGACCTTGGAGAGATGTGTTAGATTTCAGTCCTTCAAGGGTTTCATTCAAGGGTTTGGTGAGTGTTCATTCATCATTCATTTCATGTTTCATTATTTCATTTCAAGGTTTGATTACCAAAATGGGGTTTGACCAAAACAAACCCACATTCACCAAAAACAAACAATTTTTTCCTCTTATGTGTGTTGCAGATCTTAGGTTGAAGAAGGATTGAAGATTCATCAAAAATGCAATTTTGCAAAGTTGTCAACATTATCGTCAAGCCACAAAAACTCACTTTCAAAATTTAATTCTGAATTTCCAACTATGAAACCCAGAGGAATCGAGAGCGCAAATTTAGGAGCAAAGGACTGTGAAAGCAAATATTGAACCCCTAAAGCAAAACCCATTTGCCCTAGGGTGAATTTGTTCCAGAAGGACACTTAGTAGAGGCTTTTGGTGGCAGGTGCATAAAATCATAACCCTCTCAAAATTGCTAAAACTTTCTAGATTCTGTCATAGTAAGGTTTTAAATTGATAATCCATGTATTACACTGCATAATTGCATTCATTTGGTATTTTTCATTCATCTCCCAAAAGTGCATTTCAAGCTGATTTACCCCATCCTTAGTCATAAGTAAAACAACAAGATCTCCATCAAGGATGACTCACCTAAGGGTTGAAGTCTTGCCCTAGGGGATCTCTTTTTCCTAATGAAAGTAGGGAAAGTGTAAGTGCATATCCCCATTCCACATTCCATATTAGGATCACCCACATTTTCCTCCATTTCAGTAATATAAAACAAGCACACCATTTAAATGATTAAAAATGCTATGTAACATAAACATCAATACATAATAAATTTGCTATATACATATAAACACACACGCATTGTAACACTCACATTATGTCTTAGGTTTATGAAGCCATGTCCGAGCATAACACAAGTGTGTCATAATGCAATCATATTATATTTTTTCTTGACATGAGTGTGTTATGTTCAAAACCACTTGTTTGGCAACTTTTTGTCCCCCAACTTAGTGCACTCACTCTCCAACACTATTGTTGTCTAGGAAGGTATGAAATGAACTAGGAATTTGAACCAACAAACAGTTTTTTTTAATCAAAATTAGTAATCTAAATATAATATTTCAATTTTCTAATATTCATCACTCACAACTCTATTATCTAAATTTATCTATAATCTAAATTTTCCTATTACAATATTAAGTTAATCATCTCTCCATTAATACCATTATTTTAATAAATTATAAAAAATCATTAATTTAATTATCAAAAATAAAAGGAACGAGCCAGTAGGTTGTACTACTAAAATACACCTGCATTCACACGTTTGCAAGCCGAGGAGATTTGAACCTGTAGCATAAGTATGTACCTATTTTTATTGGGGATGATAAAAAGTACGTACTTCTCCAGGGTAAAAGCGGGCTACTCCATCGACGGAACCAAAGTAAAAGAGTTCATAGATACCATCAACATCATTATTCTCAGAGGCGAGAGCCTTCATGGTGCTTGTGAAATCCCTTGTCATGCAAATTGTTGAACACATTTCATCTGGGAGTTCGGTAGGCGTTGCATTGGGAGCCATCCTACACAGTGATAAGAGAATTTCAGAAACTAAAAATCAAATATTGCAACACATGAATTGGGTATGCAGAAAGTAGACACAGAATAAACTGACAACTAATTAAAGGGCGCTTTAACTTCTTCCTACCTTAAACACAGAAATTTCTAGTTTTTTTCAGCCCTCTTTCATTATTCCTAAACAAAAGAAACATTTTCTTTGTCAAGTATGACAAGATTCGTCAGAATTTGTACATTAATATCCCTAAACTTAAACTAATTGGGGATTTGCTGATTAAAACATTAAAGTCTTAACTTACATAACTCATTGCATTGTTAACCTGACGATAATTGCAGCTACCAGTAGAAGATGTGCAGTACTGATTGGGTTCGCTTTGCTTTTGGCAGGTGAAATTATATTTACTGGGGTTGTTAGATTCCCCTATTGGAGTGCAAGCGTGCCTTGAACAGGTGGTTGATGAACAATTGGCAGCCCAATCTATTGTAGAATCAAAAAGAAAAAAACGCACATTTAATAAATCTATATGTTGAATGCCACAAATCTCCATTGCTAAACAAGAATACCCAATGCTTAAAGCACATACACAAACAAAAAGGAAAAGTGAATCAATTCAGATGTATGATGAACCAGCCAATAAAGTAAAACTAATGACTGTTTCTTAATTTGAAGGATTCGTTTCAGAAAGTATTCAACAACAAAGGGATTTTAAAAAATACACACAAAATACAAAACAAAACAAAACAATGGTTGGAAGGAAAAGATTGAAGTACCACATCTAGCTCCATGAAGCTTTAAAATCTCAGCTGCCATTTTTTTAACTTGTTCCTCCTTTTTAGTATGATAACCTGAAGGAATTTGAGCCACCGTGTATCCATGGAAGAACAGGAGAAACCATAAAAGTCTTCTTACAACACTCATGTCGAAGTTTACAGTTTCAAAGGGACGGGTATACATGCTTTCCTTTACAATTGCCAAGATAGCATAGGCTTCTCTGTTCTGATACATCTGAACCAACGCAATGCTTTTATCTTAATCCTCACTAGAATTTGTATCGATTTCTCAACGCATCCTCTTTAATGAATTGTCAGAAGAGCGGGACACAAATTTGTATCGATTTCTCAACGCATCCTCTTTAATGAATTGTCAGAAGAGCGGGACACAAATACTTTTCCACGCTTCATTTGTCGTAGCACCCCTTCTTTGAATTTAATGTGCACTAGTATAATACGTCGTTTAGCATGGACTCGCAACTTGAGAGACTCTGCATTAAATTAGATGGTACTTGCTGACATTGCTAGTATAATAGGTTTTTGAGTTTTCTGGGGTTCAGGGTTCTTTGCCGGTTTATCTGTGGGTCCCTTAGACTGCTTGGCCTCGTGGACGTGATTAAAAACATTCATTCATTTATTCATTTATCTGTCAAACACAATATTGCTCTAAAAGTGATATTGGTGTGTAAACTAATTGGGGGAGAGACTCGACCCTACACCGTCTATCCAATTTTTTTGAAAATTTAGTTGCAAAACAAATATTAAAATTGTGTAGTAATTTTTATAATGATGTTTTAGCTTATATTTTATAGTGTATAATTTTAATTTAAATATTATGTAAAAATTTATAGGTAATTTAAGTTATCAAATTTATTTAATTCATTTTTTACTATATTTTATTTTTAAAATCTGTTGTCATTTATTATTTTAAAGTAATTTTTTTAAAGATTTTTTATTTTTATTTATTAAAATAAACTTAACAATTTATATTGTTTAATTGGTAGGATTTATTTAAGAAAATCAATTGGTAGGATTTATTTAAGAAAATCAATTTTGGTGGTGGTTTGATCAAGTTTGTTATAAAATCAATAAAATTGATGAAGATGAAGTTAAAAAATGCTACTTAATGTGTAAATATAATTTTGGGAACTAAAATGAAGATCAATTTTTTAGGATTGGATAACTCATCCTATTTTAGATCTAATGGGTAGGAATTAAAAAGTAAAATATAAAACAATAACATTATTTAAATAATTAAAATGCTATATAACATAGACGTCAATAAATAGTAAATTTGCTATATACATATAAGCACATGCATTATAACACAGTCACATTATGACTTGGGTTTATGAAGTCATGTCCAACCCATAACGCAAGTGTGTTATAATGCGCTCATATTATATTTTTCTTAACAACTTATTTGACAATTTTTTTGTCCCTCAATTTAGTGCACTCACTCCAACACTATTGTTGTCTAGAAAAACATGAAATGAACTAAAAGTTAGAACCAACAAACAGTTTTTTATCAAAATTAATAATTTAAATATAATTTATATCAATTTTCTAATATTGATCACTCACAATTATCTAAATTAATCTATTTTTTTATTGCTTAAATAATCTAAATTTAAAAAAATCCTACTACAATATTAAACTAAACTTAACTAAATTTGTATCGAATTCTTGACCCATTCTCTTTAATGGATTGTATCAGAATACTTTTCTACGCCTAAACTGTGCTAACGCGTTTTCTAAGAACTTGGTGTACAGAAGGATACTACGTTGTCTGTCAATATTTCAACGTACAGACTCAATTGCCAATACACTCAATCTATCACTTTTTCAGTAAACTGAAATAATTATTTTTTATCACTTTTTTAATAAAATGAATAAATTATTCTACCTTCCTACCATATGTATCTCAATATTTGAACCTACATCAACATCAGTTATGTCTTTCAATCACTATTTTTGGTAAATAAGTTAGCTATTTTTCTGTATATGCCAATATTTCAATGCACAGCAATGTCAGCTTCTTATATACTAATACATTTCAGTCAATCATTTTTTCAATAAAATTAATTAATTTTTTTGTCTGTTTGTATAATTTTAAAGTATGTCAAAAATCCATGTTTAGGAGAAATTGTTTGACATATATTTGGTTCAAAAGTTCTAATTCTTCTAATTCTTTTTATTCTAAATATGAAATTATAGAATAATTGTCAACAATCTATGTTCAGGGGAAATTGTCCAACATATATTTGGTTCAAAAGTTCTAATTCTTTTAATTCTATATATTAAATTATAGAATAATTGTCAACAATTCATGTCTAGGAGAAATTGTTTAACATATATTTGGTTCAAAAGTTCTAGTTCTTTTAATTTTTTTAATTTTTAAATATTAAATTATAGAATAATTGACAACAATCAACGCGTGAGAGAAATTGCCTAACATATATTTATGGTTCAAAAGTTCTAATTCTTTTAATTCTAAATATTAAATTATAGAATAATTGTCAACAATCAACATATATTTATGGTTCAAAAGTTCTAATTCTTTTAATTCTAAATATTAAGTTATAGAATAATTGTTAACAATCAACAAGTGAGAGAAATTGCCTAACATATTTTTTATGGTTCAAAAGTTATAATTCTTTTAATTCTAAATATTAAATTATAGAATAATTGTCAATAATCAAGACATGAAAAAATTGTTTAAAATATATTTATGATTCACAAGTTCTAATTCTTTTAATTCTAAATATCAAATTATAGAATAATTGTTAGAAAAAAAATCTGAATGTTAAATTATAGAATAGTTCTTAGAAAAAATATAAATAGGTAAAGTATTATAGTAAGGCAATTTAAGTGCCGTGAAAGGATTTCTTTTAAGGCAAGAGTTTATGTAGACAATTTTTATTATATTTATTGTGTGGATAGTTATGTAGACAATTTTTATTATATTTATTGTGTGGATAGTTATAATGAATAGGTTTAATCTTATTTTTATTTTAAATTAATTTAAATAAAGTATAACTAATTGTAGAGTAAATTAATTTTAGTTATATTAGATAGATCAAGATATTTGATAAAATTAAATATAAAATATGAATGAATTAAATAGTTGTATTTATGAGAATTTTTGCATCACTCAACAAGAACATTATGGATTGTGGAAACTTGATATCATTAATTGTATTTATGTTTTAATTTTAGTATATTTTTAAAAAAATATATTCTTATTAAATTTGTAGTATTTATAAATATTTTAAAGGACAATATAATTTGAACATATATAAACTCTAGAAGGTGATCCACATGTGTTAGGATGGGTAAATATGAATGATTCTTGAATGTCTAATGCTTTAAAATTTGATGATTGGATGATTATAATTAACTACCATGAATGTCTTTTTATACATAAAAAGAAACACAGAGTTTGAAGATTTGTGGAAAGCTAGCTTGGGAGCAACATGTAGAATGGGATTAATTGAATAAATGTTAGGATGGGTAAATATGAATAAAATTTGATGATTGGATGATTATAATTAACTACCATGAATGTCTTTTTATACATAAAAAGAAAAGCAGAGTTTGAAGATTTGTGCAAAGCTAGCTTGGGAGCAACATGTAGAATGAGATTAATTGAATAAATGTTAGGATGGGTAAATATGAATGGTTCTTGAATGTCTAATGCTTTAAAATTTAATGATTGGATGATTATAATTAACTACAATGAATGTCTTTTTATACACAAAAAGAAACACAGAATTTGAAGATTTGTGCAAAGTTAGTTTGGGAGCAACTTGTAGAATGGGATTAATTGAATAAATGTTTGACTTTTATTATTAAATTAAAAGCATCTAGGTTGTAACTACAAGAACAAAATTCACTAGCTTGGGAGCAACATGTAGAATGGGATTAATTGAATAAATGTTTGACTTTGATTATTATATTAAAAACATCTAGGTTGTAACTACAAGAACAAAATTCACTCATAGACATAACCTATATTAAATAGTCAAGTTGGATTGTGTTAGAGACGAATTTGATTAATGATCACAATTAAATAGATAACCATTAATTATTAGCTTTCACGTCAAGATATTTAAATATTTAGCCAAACAAATTAATAGTAAAATAATCAAAATTTAGCTTTCACGTAAAGATATTCAAATATTTAGCCAAACAAATTAATAGTAAAATAATCAAAAATAAGAAGTCCTAAAAAAAAAAAGGTTCAAGAGGTACTCTATCTTACACACCAAAGGACTAAACAAATAATTTTAAAATCAATTACACATATCTAGACCTCCCTGGAGGTCAAGTGAATCTTATGTAGTTGTGGACCATCCACATGAATATGCACAATAAGTATGCTTAGTTTTTAATTTGAATATTAGCTTGACTAGACACTAATAGATCAATACTAAATAATAATATAAGAGAGTTAAATAGACCTTATTGGGTGAATCATGAAGGGGAGTTGAAGAACACTTGATAAAACTAATTCATTTTCAAACTAGAGTTGTGAGCCAGCTGGAGTCTTTGCCTAAAGCGATATTGGATGTCCATGTTACTGTAGATGGCAAGATTGTATTCTTGGAATTAGACATAGTTCATCATTGTCACCCATTAAGCTCTCCTAATCTCACATGTAGATGGCAAGATTGTATTCTTGGAATTAGACATAGTTCATCATTGTCACCCATTAAGCTCTCCTAATCTCACATGCCACTGTCTAGCCAAAGTTTTGATTAGAATTAAAAATAAAGACCTATTAATAAATACCAAATATTTTGACTTCTTATGGCTTTACCTGTTAAGCTCCATCGAATGTATCAAATCATAATCACTACCAACAACATGGAAACAGCCAAGGAGAAACATAACAATCATTTTGTGGTCAAGCTTCATGCAACATATTAGTCAAAACTGTTCTATCCATAAATATACATTTAAGCTACAATGGCGAAGTTAATCAAGGACATTTTGTTATATGGTGGCTTTCTAGCAAGTATTGCATATCATCCCAGTTCAAACTTATCCACATTGTTTCTAGACAGTACTAAGACAACATTTAACTCAAATAACATTTAGCAAATTGTTTACATTATTGACAAATCTGCCCACATGGCATGAATCCAGTGTTTTCAAGGCTGCATCAACTAGAAATGAAAATTTAACAAGCAATTTTCTTGAACAATTTTCACATTAGAAAAGAATAACACAACGATTCTTGAACAATAAGAAGAGATCTATCATTAATTGGAGCAACTTCATTAATTGGAGCAACTTCATTGGACATGCTTTTATTGAGATATAGTGTTTCCAAACAATTGTTAAGTCACATTTAATATCAACAAATGTTTCAGCAGCTGCTCTGTAACTCTTCTTCAACAAACTTGGCCTCACTACATTTCTGCAACTTACATGGGTTTCCAGAAATTAATCAACCATATTAAGTTACTAACTCAAAAAAAAAAACAAGCAAGCAAAAATGCCACCTAACCACATAGGTATTTTGAAATTCAGTAATACTTTGCTCCTTAGCTTCATAACTTTGCTCGATGTATTGTTGTACTTCTAGCTTTGATGCTTCTCTTGACAAATTCTCAAAGGAATTCATTGTAGCCCCTGATATTGACTTAATTACGCAATACTAATGTGTGCTCTGCAAGCACTAAAAACCTCATGAATTTAAAAATATTAAAGATAAGATGGAATATTTAGTTATGATTTGACGTACAAGAAGCAAAGTTGGCCATCATTTGTCTTTTGCGATAGTAGGTAACAACAATGGTAATAGTAATGCAGTTACCTCACGTGTTTGCTGGGAAAATGCAGCCATTTCTCCTTGCTGTTATGAAAGGGTAGTTTGAACATCCCCAAGTACTGAATCTACTTCTTTCACTACCACAACAAGCATTTGATACATAGCTTAAATCAGATCAATATATTTTATCTATCATCATAATAAAAGAAATGAAAAGAACGGGCAAGGGTTCAACAACAAGAATTTACTTCCTCAAGCAAAGTGACATTCCTAGAATGTGCATATTTTATGTCATCCCAACTAATATTTGAGCCATCCTTATGCAATCGAACTATATTTTGCAAACTTTCAAGATAGGAGAAAAATGATGCTCTGAGATCTACAACTTTTTGTTTCAATTCCCCTGCAGACTGTCATCACATGCCAACCCTCAAATAAGATTGATATTATAAAAATGAAACATTCTGTACTAAGGCAGATGACTGTGTATACACTATTGGATACTAAACTAATACCTTTCCTTTGAAGTCCATGGAAGCGTGAAATTGTTGCTCTAAAGAATGAAGATTTATTTTATTGTGTCATTGATTCTACAATAGTATTGCATAATTGGCCTCCTTGTTCAGCAAGTTCAGTCTGAAAATTGTTGACCAAATCCCAATTTCCATCACTCACTTTTTCCTTTATTTCTACAAGGATGGCACATTAGTTACACATTCATTTACAATGGGTTTGGATAGCAATAACAATAAACAAAGATATTAAAACAACATCATGAACATCTTTTTCAATTCTCTCACTGTCGAATTATCTGCAAATTTGGCCCCAAATTTAGATTTATATGATGCCTGTAAAGTTGAAGATAAAGGACATAACTTTTCAGCATGTATAAAGTTGAGAAATCACCTATAATTATTATATTTATTAAACGTCAATAACTACAATGAAAACATCCAATTTGGTGCAATCAAACATAAATATAGCAATATGTACTGTACCATTGTTTATAATGTTTCATTGAGAATATGATTAGGATTCCCTTTCTGGCTGTCAAGAGGCATGTATTGCGCCATGATGGCCCTGATTTCTGAGTCCACATATGACTGAAAAAATAAGGAAAAGCAAAAAATATATATATTATAACTTGTAATGCACTCATAAAAAGCAAGCATAGATCCTAAGTCCTTTAAGATAAAACATAGAAATCAATAAAATTCTCAACTATTGACATACTCTGAATCTGTATTTATAATATATGTAACCTCCAATAGCAATAGCAGCCACCAAGAACAGTATAAAAATTATAACACCCCCACCTGTCGTTCGCGTAACTTTCTATTGCTACAGAATATATTCTTCTTTCGTCTGTGTGATGTTTTTTCTTCCAAGATTTTTGTGTTTTGTACTCAGTTCATAACTTTCCATACCATCCAAACTTTAGTCCGAGAACAGATTATTGTGTATGAGGAGAAGATAAAATATCATTCTAGAGTTAAATCTAATCGGACAGAAATTTTGGATGGTATGGGAAGTTGCAAACTGAGTAAAATTATGTGGTATATGGCAATGCATTGTATAAGGTTAGATTTAATTTATAGATGTCTTGTAGTGGATTTTTCAAATATGTAGAGTTAAAATTCCACATTATTGTATATAGAGATTTTAAAACTATATAGATGTCTTGTAGTGGATTTGAAACCTATTGCAACTAGCCTACCATGCATGACTACAAAATGTGCCAGCATTACAATGTCATGCACCCCCAACTCCCTTGCATGTGGCCTTTGCAAAGAGAAGAAACAAAACATTGAGATAAGATGCAAATACTTTGCCCTCTTTTCTTGATTGGAGACGCTAATCAAAATTATTGCTGAAAAACCTAAACCCCCAGGAAAATAGCTGTCAACGAATAGGGAGGCAGATAAATAGCTGTTTTCCTTGCTACAAAACAAAAAAGAAAAAACAAATTTTGGTTAAGGCTGCATATAATCGCTCGCCAGTTCCAAATGCAGATATTAATACGCTTTTTGCACGGGCAAATGCATTAATCTTCTGCCTCTATATGCATAGTTCCTTGTAGAAGAAATAGCACCAACTGGAAAGAGAATGCCATAAGATCTAGAATGAATCTGGTACCATTTTCCTATACTCATGAAAGGCTAAAACTATGATCATTGGGATCCAACTTCTTATCGTTGCTAAACAGACCTAGTTCAATCATTAAACATCCTATAGAGGAGCTTCCTCACACCATAAGGTAATGTTTAAGCATCTATGCGTAAGAGTAAAAGGCACAAACGTGTACACTAAAATTTCAATAATGTTTAAATTGAACGGTCTTTGAATATTTGCATTTGATTGTCGTGGCATTACATCACCATAAGACCACATTTCTTTGAGGCATTTTTCCGAACAGTTCACTGTCTTGTCCATGCCTTGTCTTTGGATTGTCATAGCATTCCATCACCATGAGACCACATTTCTTTGAGGCTTTTTTTCAATCCAAAGCACTCAGTGAAGCGCAAAATACAAAGTGCAGGGGTGATCCTCTACTTAAATGCTGGCTTGATCCACTATCTTGTGATGGATGTCCATAGCTTGTTCCATAGCTTAACTTGGCACAAGGCACTCAAATTGTTTGACAAAATGCCCCAACGAGATTCAATCTCATGGAATGTTACGATTGCAGGATATGCACAAAATGGGTTTACCACCATCGACGTATCTCTGAGATCTGATGTGTGGCCTTGCTCTTAACTTAAATTCTTCCCTTCTAACACAAAAGAGCAGGTGACATGGGGATCGTCCCTAGGTTTCCCTTGTGCAGATCCAGAAATGTTTAGGGGTGGGAACAGTTAACCATTTCAAATCTAAAAGATTCCATTTTTGGGGCGTCCCCAATGGAGAGAAACATCGAAGGTCAGAAGAATGATATCAGGGAATGATGGGGGACTCTGAAATCCCTAGGAGTTCCCTATCCATCCCCTGGACAGCTGGTCGTCCCCTGTCACCCAGTAGCATTATAAACACAAAAAAAAAAAGGTTTTTTTTAATTCTTTCCTTTGTGGACCCCACGCCCTCCCAACCCTAATATGGCCACTTAAAACATCTTCTTACCTTCATTTGACCTCATTTTATCTTGCCAAAATAAAATTGCAGCCAAGACTATGAGCCAGCTCCTCACAGTGACAGTGACTCAGACTATGAGTCTGATTTTGATGCAATGTTGCCAAATGCCGAGTAGCGGCAATCATCATACTTTCTATTTCTATGTTTTGCCTTTGGACACTTGTGACTTTGTTATTTTGACATTTGTAGTACAAACTTGTAGCCTTTGGGCATTTTATTATTTTATATCATATGCACATTGACTATTTGACATGAATTATGGTCCATGGATGCAATTAGGTAGCTATAGTATTAATTTCTTCGATAATTCGATTCTATGATGCATATGTCAATATGATTGGTGATTACATTTGCAACTTTATGAATGTTCATTGTTATGATTATCATTACTCATATGAATATCTGAAATTTCCCTATATTTTTAAAATTTCTCTCTATATATATAATATAATATACTATACAACCGTCCCCCGTCCCCTAAAATCCCCTCAAAAAATTGCCGTGCCGTCCCCGAAACGCGTCCCACCATCCCCCATCCCGGAAACTTGGTGGAACATAATTTCAATGGCAAAGTTTAGTTCATATTCAATCAACTAGTAAATGCTGTCTTCAATAGCTTTAAGTTTTGCATGTTTTTTGAATACATATTATATGGCTGCAAATGCAATTGATGGGTAGAGAACCGAACTCCACAACCTTTTCCAGTGTCCTACCTGCCTATGCCAAAATGGGCACTTTGGAACAGGGTATGAACATCCATCAAGCTTAAAAGATGGTATAATTTGTCAAATGTCGTAATTGCAATAGCCCTGGCAGACATGTATACAAAATATGGACGCTTAAACAAAGCTCGTGAATTGTTTGACAAAATGCCTCAAAGAAATTGGGGTTTGTGGACCACAACGACTGCAACTTATCACAAAATGGATTTGTAAAAAATAGAAGACTTCAAAAAAATGTTCAAGTCCTCATGGATTACCATCATTCCAAGATATGCCTTAATGGGTAGAGTTTGCAAAGAAAATTATTTTACAGAACCCTACCAAATCAAAAATTGGTTTTTTCCTAAATAAGACGAGCAAAAATCTATTCCCCTACAGCTGCTACTTCAAATCAATTCATAGTAAACAATTGGTAGGTCTTAAAAAAAAGCCATATAAAAAAAACTACAAAACCAATGCCATTTTTTCACACAGCATGGAGACTATTGGTTTTAACTATAAAGGTAGAATCTGGCCATGTGGGAGAGTGGAAGCCAACAGAGAAAGAAGAACTTATGAGATGCATAAATAACTTGGAAGCCAAGTCTGTGTAGCCTCCTTTGTAAGAGAAAAAGCTAGGATCAAGCAGAATCCTTTGGACTACAAACTGATTTCAGATAGAATATGTTAGTACCTTCACAAGCAAGAAAGCAGACACAGCTCGGGCTCTCCCTCACCAATTTGAATCATGTTGCAGCTACCCTGCCATGCATGGCTGCAAAATGTGTGAGCATTACAATGCCACGCACCCAACTCCTTTACATGTGCCCTTTGCAGAGAGAACAAACAAAACATTGGTATAAAGGCAAATATTTTGCCCTCTTTTTCTGATTGGAGACAGTAATCAAAATTATTGCTAAAAAATCTAAACCCCCAAGAAAATAGCCGCCGATGAATAGGGAGGTAGAAAAATAGCTATTTTCCCTGCAACAAAACAAAACTGGAAAAACAAACTTTGGTTAAGGCTGCATATAATCGTTCGCCTAGTTCCCAATGCAGAGATTAATACATTTTTTGCATAGGCGAAAACATTAGTCTCCCACCTAGAAAGGCAGGGACTAATAATTCATTGTGATAAGAATATTTGTAGCTATTATTGCACCATATAAATTGATAGTTTATTTTTTATTTATTATTATTAAATTTAATTTTTAACATGTTGGAAAACCAAGGATTAATAACTACACACAACTATTTTATTAGTCCTTATCTAAAATTAAAGATCTTATTTTTCAGGTTTCTATAGATCTAATAATATTATAAATATTTATTGATAAAATTTAGTAATTGAATTTAATTTCTAATTAATATCGGGGGATAATAAAAAGGACTATAGGTTATTTTTTAATATTTTAAAAATATCAAGCAAATGGAATTTCTTTGTATTCAAAGTTTTTATAAGATACATGAACTTACCTACTTACACTAATATTTTTATGTTGGCCTTTTCAATTATTTTCTTCATTCTTCTAGTGTTATGGAGGTGCTACATAAAGTTGTTGAAGTTAATATTCAACCTTCACATTGAAGGCTTATGTGCCTTTATTCTCATACATTCCTTTATTATCTCAAATATCTATTGTTTCATATTTTGGACCAATTATAAAACATGCAAGAGTGATATTACGCCACATAGAATTGAACCTAAGAATTAAAAACTAATAATTTATTAGCTCCTATCCATTTCACTAGTTGTAATGAGTTAACTTGGCATGATTTTATTGAACTTGTTATTATAACTAAACTAATTCAAACTAGTCAATTATTTCAAATGTATTAATTATTAATTGTAATGTCAGTGTTTGTATTTTGAATTTAAATTTTTAAATTTGTTAACCAAATTTTCTTTTGATTAAGTCAATTTTAAAAGGTTAATTATTTAAATTTATAATATAAATTTTAGAAGAAACAAATAATTAGAAATACTGATATTTTCCAATCCTTTAATTATTTTTTTTCAATTATTCTTTCAATCATATTCTAATGACAAGAGTTGTTTTCTACACAACTCTTATCTTATGATTATAATTAAAATTATTTTAAAAGAATGAAATCATGTAGATCTTTTTATTTGTATTAGTATAATAAATTTATTTTCTAAAGTAAACAAATATAGGTGATTATTCATAAGAAATATAAAAACTTGAAAAGGAGAGGAAGGCTATTAAATACCTATTAGAAAATCTATTTGAGACTAAAAATCTATAGAATTGAAGTATAGAGTAGTATTGATTTATTAAAGAAAAATAATTGAATTGGTGTAGGATGAGTCAAATTGATATTTAATGTTTAAAGTGGAGTTTTAATAATATATAACATATATTTTTATTAAAATTATTTAAAAATAAAATAATTTTTTTTTATAAGAATTGTGTATATTACTTGTATACAAGAAGCATATTATACCATATTACAAAAAAAATGAGCGAGTGGAATAGCATCACACTTTGAAATTTAGATATAAAAAAACCTTAAATGAAAACATCAAAATATGAAAATAAGAACAAGTGGATAAATTATATAGAAATAAGAAATATAATTCCAATAATAGGTTGAGGCAAGTTATTGTCATCGAGCTTGCTCTTGCCATCAAAAGGTCTTGGTCATCAAAAATTGGATCCTAACTTGTAATGGTTCCTTCTTCATTATTTGGATTTGTATCTAGTGGCTAAGTTTCATTCTTGATGGGAAAAAAGGCCAAATACAAGAAAAGAATTTTGTCAAGTTCTACATCTAACCAATATAACCCATGTCATGATCATGTTAACTATTAGAAGGCCCATGCAAGTTTTTGGAGACCAACCATGTGACCTTGAGATATTTTTTGAACTTAAAAAAATATTTGAAACCACTAACTAATTAATAAGTAAAGTCTCCCAAGCTATAAACAAATATGTTCTTATCTAATTTAGTTAAGCCACTTCAAAAATTGTGTAATCAAAATGTTCTTACACAATGATATAAGTCACATTGATAAAATGATAAACCATTTCATAGAGACATATCCACATGAAGACTAAAGATCATGT
>VDFB02105785.1:132257541-132289043 GCA_007258455.2 Sequoia sempervirens | reverse complement strand
TTAACTTGTTGGTTATCTCATCATACATGCCAAACCTCTCAACAATGGGATTCTTAGATTTTCTGAGAAAAACATATGCAATCTAGTCAAGTTCGGAGACCTCATAGGGAAAATTTTTTATCCATGAAGTTCTTGGTTCAACTACCTCCATATAACAATTTTCTTTATCTACCATAAAAATTATATCATTCTTGTATACAACTTTTGAGGGTATCATATTCCTTTTTTGCATTTCATTTTGGAATGTTTTAAATAATCCCTAAAACACTATGTCGCATTGTTTGGTATCTGGAAAACTATCCATGTGGTCCCTAATCTAATGTGCAATAAGAATATCCCTTCCCAAGACCATATTCTTTAAACTAAGCAATTCCTTCATGAAATAGAATATAAGATAAATAATTAGAGTGTCATACCTAAAATTGTAGTGTGACTCCTTGGTTCTCTATGAATTCTCCAACGATTGTTACCACAAGATATCACAAAGATCATTATCTTTTCCTTCCTTTACCATCTGGTGAGTAGTGCAGATGGAAGTGGTTGTAGAAGACCCTTCCTTTTTTGTGTAATAAACCTTGTATGCAATTCCCATCATGGCATACCATACCCCTAGGTCAGAGATGTCATCCGTAGTTAGGGTTCTTTTGTCAAATTGTGCCCCTGTAAGCTTCATAACCTCTTCATTCTTCATGACCTTTAGTGTTGGCATAGGTCCAGTGGAACACAACCTAATCACAACCCTAATAGATTCCTTTGTGATCAGATAGGGTTGATTGATCCAAAATATATCTTCATGGATCTAGATCAAAGCTATTATGACCCATTCATCTTCATAGAAAAAGTTAGGGAAACCCTTCCATATGTCTAATCGTTTTTCCTCTACATTTGCATACTTTGACTTGAGCTAAAAATAATCACCCAAGAGATGATTGCTTCTGAACTCTTCCAACTTCAAATGATTGTAATCATTTAGCTATGAGTGGATATAGATGTGAACATCTTCAGGATGAAGCACATTGATTAGAATGGTTTGATGATGATTACAAGAGAAGAGATAAAAATTACAACATGTAAGTATGATAGCCCAAGAGTTGAGAAATGAAGGATGAGAGCCTCTAGATATAAAGTCTTGAAGAGGAAAAATCAATGGCTAGAAATGATTGATGATGGACAAATAAGATCGAAAGAGAATTTGGGTTTGGATCAAGGATACAATCACATGACAAGTGTAAAATGATGGATAGGATCTACGTTTAGGATATGGATAAGGAAAAAATTCCTTATGGAAGTGGCTAGGATTGAGAGTTTAAATAAGAAGACTGGATGAGATGGAAAGTTAGTTTAATTTTTGGCTAGGTGTCAAGGTTCAATGAATCTAGGCAAGGAGTTAGTTAGACATGTGAAGGGGACACTTGTCACATGAGGAAAAATTTATATTATGATCCATATGAACAAGATGAATGGCTAGGATTAGATGGACACTGATAATGGATAAATGAGAATTAAATATTGGATGAAAAAACAATGAGGGTTAATTAGCATAAATTAATTAATTAGGAACCAATTAATTAATTAAGTTGGAGGATTTTAGGACAAGAAGTAATTAATTAAATAAATAAAGTATTTGTTCAATTAATAGGATTGTGTGAAGGGATAATAATTAAATAAATATAAATATTTATTCAATTAAAGGATTATAATGGGAATATAAATAAATATTAAACATTTATTTAATTAATGGTCTAGAATAGGCTAAAGTTAGGTGTGGTTGGGTAAGGTCATATTTTGGGTGTCTAAATGTTGCCCTCTTTGATATGGCGTTGCCAAGTGGTGTTGTATCAAATAAGTTTAAAACACAGTGGATGATAGAGGATAAGGATCAAAGATGATGCCCCAATTGATTGGAATATGGAAAAGGATGAAGAAGAAAAGATTAGGATTAGGTGATGGGATGCCCCCTTCAGAGGACATTTGGGTTAAGATAACATAGGTGTGCTCTCGAAATTGATGGAATCAATAAGGGATTAGTAAGAAGATGAATTAGAAGATCAAATAGGGCAAAGGAGATGAAAAGGAAGGGGAATTGATGATGATGGATGAAAAGGAAGGGGAATTTGATGATGTATTATAGACTATACCAATATGTATTGATCAATCTTAAAATTTGATATAGGAAAGGTAATTATGCACTAATGTATGAAGAACCAAGGTGACAAGGTAACCTTTGAATGGAATTGACACTCAAACAATGACAAGCATGATATACAAGATAAAAATGATGCCCCATTATACACCAGTTGTGACACCAAGATATAGATAGATCAAGGTGCCCACAAGTAGGTGTAGGCATGAGTTAAACGATTATGATCAAAAGATACATAAAAAAAAGACTCAATACAAAGATGTCATGAAGCCAACATATCTCTTTCCAAATATCAAAGGATGATGATGATAATTGATTAGGTGTTTGCAATTAGGCTTGGATAATAACCTAAGAAAGGCTTGGATAAGGATGGTTTGCTTGTGATTAGGCTTGGATAATCACCTAAGCAAGGCTTTGATAAGATGAAAATGATTGATTGGTTTGTTGGAAAAGGGATAAGATGATTGATTAGTGCTCGATAGTTACGCTTCTGATATTATTTTAATTAAGGATTGATGTCTTAGATGCAATGATGGGGTTGATTGAATGGAAAGTTTGAGGAGATGAAGATTTGACTATTTTTTATTTGTGATGGTTATAGATGGGATGATGATTTATTTATTATGTTTGAGATGGGATGAGTATGATATGGGATTGGTATGGGTTTTTTTTTTATTTACTATGGATGACTTGATAGGGGACTCCAAATAAATGAGACTTAAAGGCCAAAGTGAGGAAACTAAGAATATACAAGGTCAATCCATGACATAATGTGGATGTACCTTCCACATCGAATGGATAGGAAAGTATGAGGAAAGGTGGGTGATAATGGATGGATAAGGGATGATATGTGACCAATAATAAAGAACAATCCATGATAGGTTTATTATGAATGGATGGATAAAGATCGTAGGTTATTGGAAGGATAGAAATGACAATGAATGGGGTGGTATCCAAGGAGATGGTGGATAAAGGACCACTACACATGGAACCTATTTCTAAGGTTTCACCATGGTACTTATCCAAGGCACCATTGAAGTGGTTTTCACATATGGATGGATTATTTATCTTTACTATTTTTTTATGTTTTAAAAAAAAATGTATATTTTTTTTTGTTGGATAAATGAGACTTGATGATGCTACGATTATGGTGAACACTCATTAAGAGATGGACGATGAAGTTAGATGGATAGGTAGAGATGTTTCAAGATGGATGATGGAGGACGCTTTATACGTTGGATGGAAGGAGCGAAGGTATGATCACTAATGTGCACACTACAAGGACCGTCATGCTTCACGCGAAAAGGTGTTTGGGAAACCTTCACATTAAAGCACATGAAGGGGTCACCATAAAAGGTCTATTGAGATAAATTACCAAGGGGGATGGAATGATATGATGGGTGGATTAGGTAGAGTGTATGGATTGTATGAAGGTAAGGAGGACAAAGACTTAGGATCAACAAGCTCATTTATTGATATTTTACTTTTATAGATGCCCCTAGTTGTTTTGGATGAAGGGGTATGATTGGAGATGAATTTTTGATTTCTTTTATTTTTAATCTAATTTTTTTATTTTTCCAATGGCTTTTTCTTTTGATTTTGACTAAAGGACTTTTATTTTATTTTGCATTTTTCTTTTAATTTTGGATCTCCATTGGATAAAGGATTTTTGATTTTTGATTTTTGTTTGATAGCCTTATTATTATTAGATGACACACATTGATCCAAGTCTAGAGGATGGATGGAAGTGAATGTGTTGGATGAAATGGTAAAGATATGATTATAAAAGAGATTAGCGATGAACTCAATGAAGTCTTCATGACTATCATTTTCAACACTATTAATATCAAAGGAAGCTTGCATGCACTTAGCGAGTTGGCAAGAAGTCTTAGTAGAGGTAGCATTAGAAGATGCATACCCTAAACTAGGATGTTTGAGGTGGAAGGATTTTTTCTCATGAGGTGGAGTGGAAGAGATATGATTATGGATGTCCTCAATGGAATTATGATTAAAGAGTGGATTATCATAGATATCATGATCAAACATAGGATTATTATGGAAATCAAAAGTTTGGGATGAAGTGGATGGTGATGAAAATTCGATGTGGAAGGAATGTAATTCATATTTTCCAATCCAAGGTCTTCGATTTTAGCCTTGATCTCTGAGAGAGTGTGAGAGGCAAGTAGTGATGAATGGTCAATGTATGAAAATGAAGATGTCAATTGATATAGTGTTGGTAGGGAAATTTTATGGAAGGCCATGGCTTCTATTTAAGAATTTTTAATATTAGAATAAATTTGGATCTGTGTGCATAGTCACTTCAGTTACATTGTGGGGAAAATTTGTTCATTGATGGAATATGGATGGGATGGCTTGCATGGCATGAATCCATAGGTGAACAAGGAGGATATATATGAGAGATCAAGGTCTAAAATCTGGCAAGTGGTTTCAATTGTAGCAGGTCCATCCTAGACAGGTAGCTTAATAGAGACTTTAGATTCATGCTCAACTTCATCATATGCTTTTATGGTAATTTTTGTGTGGGGATTTGATGCAGAGCAACTAACACTAAGCACAACTTGACACAAGTGAAACAATGATCCATCACCAACAATGAAAAAAAATCAACAAAATTGATTCACTTGACAACTTTCATAAATTGATTCATCTCAAACAATGATTAAGTGCATTCTAGATCACATTGGAAACATTGCCATGGCAACCTACAGTTTAATGCAATGAACTCTCATTAATAACTTTCAAAAAACAAATAATTAAGCCAATCTCTTTGGTGAGATTGAAGATAACATAATTATAGACTTTTCCTCCAATTTTTATAAAGATCCAATGGTGGAAAAGAGAGTTATTTCTTTTTATCCAAAACTGCAAACCCTAGGTAGGGTTTAGACCTGCCCTCAGAAATATGGTCATAACTTATTCAAATCTTAATGAAATTTGATGAGAGTTGAATAAAATTAAAATAGATTCACATGGAAACAAAATCCAATTGGTTTGAGATCAAAATATGGATTTTAAAATCTGTACCATCACATTTTTTAGACTGTAATTTCTGCACAATATTGTTAGAGTAGGGTAGTCTCACCAAAATGATCATAACTCCCACACAACTCGATGAAATTAAATGAGAAAAAAAAAATTAAACTAGAAACAAATATATTTACATCCATATATTATATTCTTGATATAAGGCCATACCAGGCCGTACAATGCACAACTTCAGCTTGAAAACAATGTAGGAATAAGAAAATGCACACAAAATTGAGGTTTTAATTCACCAAACTTCAAAAATAGTGTCTCCAAATCCCCAATTCAAGTTTTGGATGGTGTCCTTATACATTTCAAACCAAAACCAACTATTTTCAACCACATTTTGATTAGTTTGTTGACAAAACACCTTAATGACACTTTTTGACAAGTTGCTTAACTTTTTTGAGCAACTTTTACAATTTTTATAATATTTGCCTAAATTTCACCAAATGACCAAAAATGGTCCTAAATCACTTAGGATGGTCTCAAATGACCTTATTTACATCAATAAAGCCAAAAAAAAAAAACCCAAAGTTTCACAATATAGCTTAAAATTGCATCAAGGGTGCTCCTGCACCATACTCCCAAGGGGAAGAAAAACTCAAGTCCACTTGAGTGTAGGTATTCTCTCTCTTTCTGGTCTTCCAATTCTTCAAAAGAATTTCCTTCATCTCTACAAATTTCCCTAGATCATTTTTCTTCTTCTTGTACCATCTCTTATTGAGCATCTTCTCAACTTCAAAGTACCAAAATTTGAGTTCTCATTCATATGCCTCAATATCACCGTCTATGTCTTCGTCTTCATCATATAAACACAATATTTCAACATATACATCATCCATAAAATTAGAAAGTGCAACCATTACATCATATTTTTCCATATGGTGCATAACAATCAACATTCACTTTTTTTTCTTCATACCCTTTTCCATCTTCATTTTCATTTGTTGCACCTGTAAACAAACACTCACAAAGATTGTTAGAAATAACATTTTGAATCTCAAGGGACCCATTTTTTTCACATTGTTCCTCTTCCTTAGATGGCTTAGGCTCTTCCATCATCATCAAAGACTCTCCAAGTTTTGATTCAACTTCCCTCTCTTGCCTTCTTCTCTTCAGAATAATCTTCTTGATAGGCCATTTAACCCTCTTCCTTATTGACCAATGCCAACCTTTTTCTTGGTTTTCTCTCTCAAGAAACTGTTGCATCTCAAGTTCCATTTATTTTTCCATTTCTTCCAAGGTGTGCCTCAACTCCATTATCTCTTGTTGCACTTTTATCTATTCTTCCTTCTCATTTTTCTTCTTCATCTCACTTTTCTCTTTTCTCATAACTGGTTTCTTGCTTGTGACCTCCTTGCCCTATAAATCTCCATAGACTAATCTCCTCAACATTTCCATTTTTCTTTCTCAAGCAAGTATCTTTAACCTTGCTTCTCTTGTCTTCATGATACCTCACCTAGGTTTCCTCCTTTTCCTCACTACCTAGTCTTTTGACATCCAAGTTCTTCCTTCAACCTGCAAAAAGACAATACACAAACTCCCAAAACTTCCTTGCCCAACTCTTTGGGCTTTGATACCAATTTGATGCAGATCAACCAACACTTAGCATAACTTGAAACAAGTGAAACAATGATCCATCACCAAAAATGAAAAAAATGCAACAAAATTGATTCACTTGACAACTTTCATAAATCGATTCATCTCAAACAATGATTAAGTGCATTCTAGATCACATGGAAACATTACCATGACAGCCTACAATTTAATGCAATGAAATGTCATTAATAACTTTAAGAAAACAAATAATGAAGATAATAAATTTAGTGAGATTGAAGATAACATAATTATAGACTTTTCCTCCAATTTTTATGAAGATCCAATGGTGGAAAACAAAGTTATTGCATTTTTCCCAAAATTGCAAATCATAGGTAGGGTTCAGACCCGCCCTCACAAAAATGGTCATAACTTATTCAAATCTTAATGAAATTTGATGAGACTTGAAGCAAATGAAATTCGATTCAAATGGAAAAAAAATATAGTTGGTTTCATATCAAAATATGTACTTGTGGAACCCTAATCCTAGACCTGCACAAACATAAGAAACAAACACTATGTTAGATCAAATGCAAGTTAGTATCAAGATTCCCCATGAAATCCATTTAAATTGCAAAGAACAAGAAATGAGATGAAGAAAACAAGCAAATATAAACAAAATCTATCAAATCTTATTCAATGTAATGCAAACTCTTGATCCCATGGGGGAATTGGTGCCAATTTGATGTGGAAATTGGCCCTTTCCCAACTCCTATGATGCAATGTTGATGAGTGATCCACTTTAGTGAAGATTCAATTGAGCTCCATGATGAAAAATCTACATAACCTAGCTAATATCTTGATAAAATGGATGAAAATAGAGATTCTTGAGGATGAAATTGAGTATAGTAGACTTGCTCAAATTGTGGATGATCAAAATGAGGAGAGAAACCTTTTATTTATAGAAAGACAAGATGGAGAAATGAGCAAAATGGAGCAATGTGGGATCATTCAACACCCAATGGGAAAGTGCCACTTGTCAAGATGTGAATGGAGGAAGCTTGAGTACATTTTGATGAATGTGCACAATAAATGGAATTAGGTAGAATTTGAAAATAGTGAAATGACGTGTACGAGGGAAAAAAGAATGACTTAAATGCCACTTGGCTCAATGCATAAGGACATGTAAGAAGGAATGAATGTCTTGTTGGAAGGACAAATCCACTTGGAGGGATTTTCAAACTTGGAGGAATATTCCCCTAAAGATGCTAAGTTGAGAGAAAATAGGGATTTAATAAATTAATTAAATGTATTTTCATGTGCAAGTGGCAAAAGCTAGAGGATGGGACATGGATTAAGATTAGATTTAATCAGGATTTGATTGAATAAGAAGAGGTTAGGTGATTTGACAATTTTGACTTCGATTTTAGGATTTAAATAAATCAAAGTTGAGAGGAAAATAATTTAGACTTAGTTAAATAAAGATTTTGATTTATTTAACTAAAGGGGATGATTGTTAGATTAAATTAGATAAAGATTTAATTTATTTAATTTAATAAGATGACTTTAGAGATTTAATCAAATAAAATGAATCATTTAATTAAATAGATACCTAGGGTTAATTGGATCAAATTGATTGATTTAATTAACAAGAGAGAATGACTTAATCAGATAAATGATTATTTATTTAATTAAGGGAAGAAGATTGATGATAAGTTGAGAAGGTGATTTAGGATGAAACAGTGTTAGTAAATCGATCAAGTGTATCGGTATAATTTCCATGTCTACATTACTATACAATCTGTACCATCATGTTTTTTAGACAACAATTTTTGCACAATATTGTTAGAATAAGGTAGTCTCACCAAAATGATCATAACTCCCACACAACTTGATGAAATTCAATGAGAAAAAGATAATTGTAAACTAGAAAAAAAATATCTTTCCATCCATATATTATACTCCTTGATATGAGGCTATACCAGGCTGTACGATGCACAACTTCAGCCTGAAAATAATGTAAGAATTAGAAAATGTACACAAAATTGAGGTTTTAATTCACTAAACTTCAAAAAAAATGACTCCAAACCCCCAATTCAAGTTTTGGAGGGTGTACTTATAAATTTCCAACAAAAAATAAAAATTTACAACCACCTTTTGATTAGTTTGTTGACAAAACACCTTAATGACACTTTTTGACAAATTGCTTGACAACTTTTACAATTTTTACAATATTTGCCTAAATTTCACCAAATGACCAAAAATGGTCCTAAACCACTTAGGATGATCTCAAATTACCTTATTTACATCAATAACGCCAAAAAAAAAAAAAAAAAAAGTTTCAAAATATAGCTTAAAATTGCATCTAGGGTGCTCCTGCACCATACTCCCAAGGGGAAGAAAAACTCAAGTCCACTTGAGTGCAAGTTTTCTCTCTTTCTAGTCTTCCAATTCTTCGGATCTTGTCCTTCATCTCTACAAATTTCTCTGGATCCTTTTTTCTTCTTCTTATACCATCTCTTATTGAGCATCTTCTCAACTTCAAGGTACCAAAATTTGAGTTCTCGTTCATATGCCTCAGTACCACCATCTATATCTTCATCTTCATCATTTAAACACAATATGTTAGCATATACATCATCCATAAAATTAGAAAGTGCAACCATTACCTCATCTAAACAAGATAATACAAACAAATGGAGATTTCAAAGTGAAAGCAAATAAAATAAAGTACTCCCCATATTGTAGTTGATTCCTTCTCTTGCTGTCCTTCTTGTTATGCAACTTTGCCCTCAGATTTGTTGAAATACTTGTGCAAAACCTGCAAATGGTAGCAAGAAAGTTGGAGAAGAATAGCTGTTAAAATGAAAATGGAGGAGGAAGGTTGTTTTTATAGACAACCATTCGAATGGATGGTTGAGATTAATCTTCTAGAAAAATTCCAAGATCAATGGATGGGAATTCATGAGAGGGATGTTACGAAATGGATGGTTGAGATTAAGTCTCAGAAAAGATGCCAAGATCAATGGTCCAGAATTGATGCACCAAGAATATGCCATGCATGGAAAATCTATGACACTGATGGCTATGACGCTTGATAGCTATGGCAGACATGCAAGACATGTAGGCTATGACAGAAATGAATGTTATGATAGGGGATTATGACAGAGCATCTTTGACCAAGTGGTGCATAAATAATTTATTTTAAATTATTTATTCAAAAATGGAGGAAATGGACAAGTGGAAAATAAATAATTTATCCAAATTATTTATTTAGATAAAATGACAAGAGGAGTATTTAATTAAATTAATCAATTTAATTAAATGGAAAGATCAAAATTAGACATGGGATAGTTAAATAATTTTAATAATTATTTAACTATAGAAGAATTAAAGGACCATGAATAGATAAATAATTAATGGTAATTATTTAACTATAGATGAAAGATGACAAAATAATTAAATAAATAATAATCTATTTAACTATTGAAGAAGAGGGAGAAATTAGTGACAATTAAATAATTTTAATTGATCAAGATAGAATAAAGATGAGGATGTGAATTAATTAAATAATTAAAAATTATTTAATTAATAGAGGAATATGATAAAACATAATTGAATAATTATAATTATTCAATTATCGAAGGACAACAACCAAGAAAAATGATGCTCACAGACTTAGGACATTTTTCAGTGTCTACATTTTGCTCCTCTTTGACATAATGCAGTTCATCGCATTGTGTCAAAGAAATTTAATTCTAAAATATGCCCTAGTGAAAGAAGAATGACGAGGAGGGTTACGGTATGCCCCCTCGAGAGAACAGACCAGTTCCAAGAACACGGGTGTGCTCTCGAAATGGATGATAAGACTAGAGGATGAAGGATAAAAGAAATGTCAGCTTGGAAGGGGATGGATATTAGCGTGGAGGAGAAAGGAGGATGAAGATGGAAAGCTAGACGAGAAATGATAAGGGAACCAACTTTCTTGCCTACATTTTTATATTTATCATCATTGGGCGTCAAAATGTCGTAAATGGTCCACCAACACCATGGTATGACATAGACCAAGGTGTGCAAGGTGACCATTTGCAAAACAGACAGTCACAGACAGAATATCCTAACTCATACTAAGGGTGAAGTTGCCCCAGTCTTTTTGTTAAGACAATCCACAGACAATAGTCAAAGAAAAACAAAATAGGTCATGAGACATCTCGCACCTCTAAATCCTTCAAGGGACATCCTCGAGGTAGCTAGTAACATGAACAAGAGACAAAATGACAAAATATAAGACAAAATAACAAAAAGATCATACAAAATGGACAAAAGATAAGACAAAATAGACCAGAAAAATCAAGAGCCATTCAATGTGTTTGCCAATGTTTGTTTTGCCGAAGATGAATTTCATGATAGTTTGTCACTTTGACAGTTTGACAGTTTTGACAAGTTGTCAATTCGATGGTGTTGACGGTTTGACAGGGCCTATTGTCAGGAAGGACACATCCTGAGAAAAAAGAAAATGATGTTTTGACGAGGTCCAAGTCCAAGAAAGACACATCCTGGAGGGGACCAAAGAGTGACAAGATTGACATTGTTTTGGCAATTTGACTGATTTTGACTGGATGATTGATTGGACTATGTTGTCTGTTGGTTCACAATTTAAATGTCAATGTTTTGAATGACTGATTTTGTTCGAGTGCCACTATGTCTGACTTATTTGACTGATGCAACTATGTTTGACTTATATGACTGACGTGATGAATGTTGACTCTGTTTTAGGATTTTGTGAACATTTTGACTTTGTTGGGGTTTCTTCAGGACGTTTTTCAAATTTTAGGTATTTTTTCAGGACAGCTTGTGATGTTTTTGGTCTTTTTTCAAGACATTTTTTGATGTTTTTGGTATTTTTTTAGGACTTTTTGCGATTGTTTTTGGTCTTTTTTTTTAGGACATTTTATGATTTTTTTGGATTTTGACATTTTTATGATGCATGTGAATGATTTCAAGGATAGACATGATTGTGTCGCTAGTCAAGTTGAATACCAATTGACAAGTGATAATGAGGACATTGTTTGATGGGCGGTTGCATAACATGATTGGAATGACTTGTGTTCATGACTAAATTGGATGATAGATTATCCTTAGACAATTGACAAGGGAAAACCAAGATAAGTGATAGACATGAAAAACTGATTGGTGGCCTTGGTAGGAGACATGCGACTAGAGGAATTGGCATATGATCTTCAAGGACTATGTCACATAGGGATAATGAGGTTATGACGACAATGACATGATGTTGCATGCATAGTTTGTGACCAAAGGATTGACATGTCAAGATTTTTCCCCAAAGCATGATTTATGTTTTCATATTTTATGTCAAGACCAAGGTAGCTGGGAAAATGAGCGGGGGAATGATATGGATGAAATGGATGGGTGTAAATGTCATGAGGAAAGCATGGGAAAATGAGATGACTTGCCCCCAAGTGTAAAAGTCCACATAGATGATTTATTTTACACATGACGCTTGTTTGCCAGGTTTTCATCATGGTACTTATCCAGGGCACCTGTTTGCCAGGTTTTCACCGTTGGACGAAATTTTTCTCTTTACTATTTTCTTGACTTTTATTTTTTTGATGTCACATGGACGCCTGTTTGCCAGGTTTTCATCAAGGTGACAATTTTTTTGATTTTTTCAATTCTTTTGTATTTTTGATTTTGCGGATAGCCTAGATGCTTTAGATGACCACTGACTGTTTTGATTCCACTGACGGTGTCAATGTAGAGACTGGTGCCATGATATGCCAATAATGACCTTGCTGAAGAAGTTGTCTTGTCAGGATCATAGCACTTGTATACAACTGATCGATGTCATTGTGATCCTTTCTAATACTAGAGTTGGCCTTATCAAAATACACACATCGCAATAGAGTGCCATGAGAGTCCTTGTGATAAAGAGTTGCTGCCATGATGTGACGGATTTGTGACGTGGGATTTTTGGACTTTAGGCGAGATGTAGGATTATGACAAATGATGGTAGACATGGAAAGGTTGTTTGGATGTTTGGATGAATCACTTTTTATTTTCCAAACTTGGGATGGTGGATGACGAATTTTGAAATTTTGATTGGGATGACGTTTGGAACCAACACTCTTAGATGCCTTGTTTGATAACCATTTTGAAGGAGGTGGACATTTGTTATATGTGGGAGTCCTTTTGTCTTGTGGCTCCACATTTTGATTAACTTTTTCTTTTGTCATATTTTCTTTTCTTGATCCACTTTTCTTTGGGATCCACTTTAATTTCTTTTGTCCACTTGTCTTTTTGTTTGATTTGATGGCCTTTGACATTTGATTTTTTACTTTGTAAGACTTTTATTTTTGTTGGTTCCAAAGGGAAGGTTTAAGATGTTGAGAATGATGGTTTATGGTGTGGGTGGATGGGGTGTTGGCAACAATCTTATGACAAGGATTTCTCATGGACTCTATTTTGATGTTTGTATCTGACAAGTTTTCCCCCAATATCGAGGAGGTTCCACTAACATCATTTGATTTACTAACTGAAGAATAGCCAAGACCTTGATGTCTGTAATTTTCCTGAAGTTGTATTGGTTCTTGAATGCCTTGCTCGAGTATGCCTAGTCCTTTGCCTTGATAATGCATGCTTTGAAAGATTCTGTTTGCGATGGGGTATTTATTGTTTTGAAAGCAAGATGCTAACCCATCATGGTATATGTGAGCACTATCACTTGTAATTTTCTCATCTATGAGAAATCCTGCTTTGACAAGAGTAGATGACCCTAGTTGATAAAGTGTCTTTTCTTCATTGTCTTGTTGGCCATATTTCTGACTGATATCTTTGGTCTGATCTTGTGACATTATTAGGTTCATATAATTTTGTTGGTGCATCCAAGACAATGTCGAACCCATCATTATCTTTAGTGTCATAGAGTCTAATGATTTCAGCTATAACTTGATCAAGTGCAAGCATGTCCCTAGTGGAAGATTCTTTTTTTGGAGGAATATCATCTATGTGTCTCATGGAGGCAAGTGTCTCATTTTTGGAAGTGGATGTGCTTGGATTTTGAGTAGGATTAGTCTCAGATATTTGGTCATGATTGGCATAAAGGTCGATGAGTGGATCATTTTGGATTTCTTGGTCAAAGATAGGGTCTTGGTTGAAGATGGGGTTGTCATGGATGATATAATCAGAAATGGAATTTTTGTTAAGGATAGGTGTGTTTTGGATGTCATGGTTATCTTGAAGGGTTTCTTGAATGGACTTTAAGATAAGGTCATGGGATGGACTACCTTGTTCTTGAAATGAAGGTGACGTTACAATGTCATGCTTTGAGCTTTCATTTTGACATGTATCCTCAAGTTTAGACAATGGGATTTGACTTTGTACAATGATAGAATTTTCATGACTAAATGCAGCTTGTGAGGGAGTGACTTGAAAAGGATTAATGGATGAAGAACTAGGATAGGACATCGGGACTTGGACTAGACTAGTATGTGAAGGACTAGGATATGGCATGGGGACTTGGACTGGATTAATAAGGTATGATGTGGAGACTTGACATGAGTTGGTAGATGGTTCATAAGGCATGTAGGCTTGGACGTGATTCATAGGTGAAGGACTAGAATATGATGTGGAGACTCGTAATGGACTAGTGGACAGTTGGTTTCCCTTGTCAAGGTTAGGATAAGGGTGATAAGTGGATGTTTGTTGTGAATTAATGGTAGGATTTATGTTAAGTGATTGTTGATGGTGAGAGTAGACAGATGGAGGTCCCAAAGTATTTATGTCAAATCCCCCTGGTAACTTAGCCCCTTGGTCCAAAAGCATGGATAGATACCTTTGAGGGTCAGGTAAGACTAATTTTTCTACAAAGGAGGCTATATCAGGATTTTTCATTGCAGCTTTTAAGTCTTCTACATATGCTCATCCATTTTGGTCTCTTTGTATGAATGGTTCAGAAGGATTTTGTGATGAAAATGGCATGTTCATGTTGTGAAATGGGTCAGAAAAATTCCAATGTTGGTTCATGTCATAAGTGTAATTATCAATGTTGGGATTGAAATCTTGTCCAAAGTTTTTCATTTGTTATCTCTGTCTTTAAAGCCTAGTCTCAACCATAAAAGGGGATTGCTCGAATGAAGATGATGACAATGCAAGTATGACACTAGTCTATGTTTTTGTTTTTGTTTTGTGATAAAGGATGGCAATGCAAGGAGATGATAATGCAAAGACTATGTTTTTGGATTTTTCAGATAAAGGATGGCAATGCAAGACTATGTTTTTGGATTTTTTGACAATAAGGGATGCAATATGAAAATGTTGTCTAAAGAAAATGACTAATGCCAAAGGACAATGAAGACTAAGATGAAAAGTTATGACACTAATTTTTTTTTTTGTGTTTTTGGAGGATGTCAATGCAAGGTGATAATGACGTTTTCCCAAGGAAAATGACTAATGCAAGGTGATAAATTGTTAAGAAAGGATGTCAAATGCCAAGGTGAAAGTGGGGACTAATGTGAAAATTTTGGTTAAGGAAATGACCAATGCAAAGTCTAGATGCCAAATGAGGACTATGATGACAATATTTTGGATTTTAAAGATATGCAAGGTGAGGACTACAATGATTTGAATGTCTAAGGTATGAAAATGCAAAGGTCTAAAATTATTTGGAAGAAGGTTGCCTAACCACCCTATGCTTGATCTATATCTCAATTTTGGAATATCAATGGACTTGTTTGAAGGACTAAATGACAATGACAAAATGACAAGTGAGTCTTCCTAACTAGACTTTTGAGTTGGAAGAATCTCACGAAAAGATAATGACTAAAGGAGATAATGATGTCTAAGTCCAATGATAACCTAATTTTGAAAGTCAAGATTTTGCAAAGTGAGGTAAGGTTGTCCTAATCCAAAATATGCAAAATGAGATGAGGACCTAAGTTTTTAGTTTATGACTGAAAATGCAAATGGTGAAACCTAAGGATGAAGGTAAATATTTGCAAAGATGACCCTATGGTAAGATGCAAGCTAAAGTGTACAAGGAATGAGAGATTTGAGCAATTTCATGATTTGGTTTTGACATAAGACTTCTAGGCTGAGATTGTTATTTTGATGTTTTATTGAAAAGTCTAAGTTGGCTGAAGTTTTGTGTCTCGATTTGTGAATATTTTGTATATTGTTTGAAAATCTAGAAAACACTTGACAAGCACAATGTTTTGGTGTATGCAAACACACATGAGACAAGCACAATCCTAATAGGCCAAGGGTTTGTATACTTGATATAGCCCACTGATATACCCCAGATTGGTGCTAAACACCTTTCCTTATCGAGATCGGATAGCTTAGAAGTTTGGTGGCACTGGCTCCCCTCCACGGCTCATTAACGTCATTCAGGCACACCAACTTCGGATTCTTGGGTCATCACTTCCCAAGAACTGCTATCTCTACTCAAAGGAGTCAGTAGTGAGTATCTTCGGGCATGATATTGTACCCTACACTATACCAAGCAACGGCTGAAAATGGTTGGCCTCTAAAATAAAAGGTGTCTAGTTAGGGCATCCGTTCGAGTGGCCACACATGGGGTGAGAGATTAATCACCAATTAGGTGGCACTCCAGCATGAAGAGGTTACACTCAACAAGGTTTATGGGAGTACTACTCCATTCGTGTGACACATTCGCACTCGTGGTATTTGAACTTTCCTCAAGCACCCATTTTATATCCTGGCTGGAAGTGGCTTGGCTTTAGCCTATTACCGGTCGGGTCATCCCTTAAGGTGAGTACTTTTTCCCTTAAGGCAGGACCATTTCTAGAAATAATAATCGTTTCTCTTACACCAAGGATCGCTCGAAAGTGCAAGGGGAGAGGATACTTTGATTATTAAGTCATGAAGGTGACAAAAAATAAGGTGGGTCTGGTTTTCTGATCACCTAGTTTTCATAAGGTGAGAGCATAATCACCTACCACCTTCAAACACAGTCAGACAAAATCAAACACATGTTCATTTTAATGCACCAATGGAAGTGTTTTCTAAACTAGAAATTGCAAACACATTGTTTGATAAATGAGTCTTCGACTAACGGAGCTGCAAAACCACAAATTAGTAGTTTCATAAATGTCTTGGACCAACGAGAAAGCTGCAAAAAACTAAGTTAGAACAAAAGATTAAAAACCAAACTAAAAGTTAGTAAATAACTAAACTAGAAAATGAAAAGACTAAACTAAACTAAGAAAAGGAAATCAAAACAAACTAAAAAAATAAAAGCTCAATTTTTTTTGTTGCTCCAAAAGAAGCAAATTTTGGGAGCCCCATTCCAAAGCCACACGCTACAAACAAAAGATTAGTAAACCAAAAAAAATTTGAATGAAAATAGCAAACTAAAAATAGTGATAACTTTCTCAAAACTAAACAAAATTTTAAACCGTATATATCTATGGAAAACTAAGACATAGACCTTCAAAACTCAGAAAACATTTTGCAAAATCCTACAAGACAAAAATGTTATAAACAAAAAGAAAATTCGGGTATGAACAACTAAATCTTAAAAGCTACAGTCACTAGAACGGCCATAACTTTCTCAATTCTTAACAAAATTTCGAACCGTTTAAAGTTTTGGAAAGATGAGAATGAAGCCTACAAAACCCAGAATTTTTTTTCCATATGTTATGCGCCTATTTTTCTGTGCTCAAAGGAAGGTGACGAGATTTGATGTGAATTCTTGGCTGTAACCTGCAAAATAGCAAAGACAAACAAGAACACACAAATTTCTCTACTTCACGTCGGGTTCACCAAATGTAAGATGGGGTTAGAGAATCAAACAGAATAGATAAAGTGACAACCAACACTTCATAACTATTAACCTCGTCTAAACAAGAGAGTACAAACAAATAGAGATTTCAAAGTGAAAGCAAATAAAATAAAGTACTCCCCATATTGTAGTTGATTCCTTCTCTTGCTCTCCTTCTTCTTGTTATGTAAATTTGCCCTCAGATTTGTTGAAATACTTGTGCAAAACCTGAAAATGGTAGCAAGAAAGTTGGAGAAGAATAGCTGTTAAAATGAAAATGGAGGAGGAAGGTTATTTTTATAGACAACCATTCAAATGGATGGTTGAGATTAATCTTCTAGAAAGATTCCAAGATCAATGGATGGGAATTCATGAGAGGGATGTTACGAAATGGATGGTTGAGATTAAGTCTCAGAAGAGATGCCAAGATCAATGGTCTAGAATTGATGCACCAAGAATATGCCATGCATGGAAAATCTATGACGCTGACGGCTATGACACCTGACAGCTATGACTGACATGCAAGACATGCAGGCTATGACAAAAATGAATGTTATGACAGAGGATTATGACAGAGTATCTTTGACCAAGTGGTGCATAAATAGTTTATTTTAAATTATTTATTCAAAAATGGAGGAAATGGACAAGTAGAAAATAAATAATTTATCCAAATTATTTATTTAGATAAAATGACAAGAGGAGTATTTAATTAAATGGAAAGATCAAAATTAGACATGGAATAGTTAAATAATTTTAATAATTATTTAACTATAGAAGAATTAAAGGACCATGAATAGATAAATAATTAATAGTAATTATTTAACTATAGATGAAAGATGACAAAATAATTAAATAAATAATAATCTATTTAACTATTGAAGAAGAGGGAGAAATTAGTGACACAATTAAATAATTTTAATTGATCAAGATATAATAAAGATGAGGATGTGAATTAATTAAATAATTAAAAAATATTTAATTAATAGAGGAATATGATCAAACATAATTGAATAATTAGAATTATTCAATTATCGAAGGACAACGACCAAGAAAAATGATGCTCGCAAACTTAGGACATTTTCCAGTGTCTAAAACAATCAACATTCACTTCTTCTTTTCCTTCATACCCTTTTCCATCTTCATTTTCATCTACTACACGTGTAAACAAACTCACAAATATTGTTAAAAAATAACATTTTGAATCTCAAGGGACCCATTGTTTTCACATTGTTCCTCTTCCTTAGATGGCTTAGGCTCTTCCATCATCATCAAAGACTCTCCAAGTTTTGATTCAGCTACCCTCTCTTTCCTTCTTCTCTTTAGAATAATATTCTTAATAGGCCATTTAACCCTCTTCCTTATTAGCCAATGCCAACCTTTTTCTTGGTTTTCTCTCTCAAGTAACTGCTGCATCTCAAGTTCCATTCTTTTTTCCATTTCTTCGAAGGTGTGCCTCAACTCCATTATCTGTTCTTGCTTCTCATTTTTCTTCTTCGTCTCACTTTTCTTTTTTCTCATCATTTGTTTCTTGCTTGTGACCTCCTTTCTCTGTAAATCTCCACAGACTAATCTCCTCAACATTTCCATTCTTCTTTCTCAAGCAAGTCTCTTTCACCTTGCTTCTCTTATATTTGTGATGCCTCACCTAGGTTTCCTCCTTTTCCACACTACCTAGTCTTTTGGCATCCAAGTTCTTCCTTCAACCTGTAAAAAGACAATACACAAACTCCCAAAACTTCCTTGCCTAGATCTTTGGGCTCTAATTCCAATTTGATGCAGAGAAACCAACACTTAGCACAACTTGACACAAGTGAAACAATGATACATCACCAAAAATGAAAAAAATGCAACAAACTTGATTCACTTGACTTCTTTTATAAAATGATTCATCTCAAACAATGATTAAGTGCATTATAGATCACATTGGAAACATTGTTATGGTAGCCTATAGTTTAATGCAACGAACTATCATTAATAACTTTCACAAAACAAATAATGAATCCAATAGCTTCAGTGAGATTGAAGATAAAATAATTACATCTAATTTTCCTCCAATTTTTATGAATATCCAAAGGTGGAAAAGAAACTATTATTGCATTTTTCCCAAAATTGCAAACCCTAGGTAGGGTTTAGACCTGCCCTCACAAAAATGCTCATAATTTATTCAAATCTGAATGAATTTTGATGAGACTTGAAGAAAATGAAAATATATTCACATGGAAACAAAATAAAATTGGTTTCAAATAAAAATATGTACTTTACAATCCATACCGTCACATTTTTTAGACTATAATTTATGCACAATATTGTTAGAATAGGGCAATCTCACCAAAATGATCATAAATCCCACACAACTTGATGAAATTAAATTAGAAAATAATAATTGTAAAATATAAACAAATATATTTCCATACATATATTATAATCCTTGATATGAGTCCATACCATACCGTTCTTGATGCATAACTTCAGCCTAAAAACAATGTAAGAATTCGAAAATGCACACAAAATTGAGGTTTTAATTCACCAAAATTCAAAAACAATGTCTCCAAACCCCCAATTTGAGTTTTGGAGGGTGTCATTTTAAATTTCCAACCAAAACCAACTATTTTCAACCACCTTTTGATTATTTTGTTGACAAAACACCTTAATTACACTTTTTGACAAGTTGCTTGACAACTTTTTTGAGCAACTTTTACAATTTTTACAATATTTGCCTAAATTTCACCAAATGATAAAAAATGGTCCTAAACCACTTAGGATTGTCTCAAATGACCTTATTTACATCAATAAATCCAAAAAAATAGCTTAAAATTGAATCAAGGGTGCTCCTCCACTAGGATCGACAACAACATTAAAATGCCCTAATTTCTTTATTAGACTAAGGTTGCAAAGATTAAGTCTTGATACACCATCTACTAGGACATGTTAGATTGTGGCTTTATGGATGTGGGCTTGAATGTGAAGTGGATGATTATGATATGGATCTATGGAATGCATGTTTTTAGTGGAAAAAGTTAGGGATTGCGGGGATGATAATTGTCCTATCATGGCTTGAAATTGAACAAGATCAATGTCATTAGGGACATGGGTTTAATGTCCATGGATTTATCAAGAAGGTCCTTATGGATAAAATATGTTTTAAGTAGCTCAAGAATAGATATTTGTGTTGGATTTTTCTTCATGTGGTCAAGGATACTATATTGATGTGTAAGTTGAAAGGGGGATGAAGATCCTTGGATAGAAATTTGACCATGTTGAGTAGTGATGGAAAAATTAGGCGCATTAATAGTTATAGTAGCTACTTGGGAAGGACTTTGTTTGATGTGTCCAATGACAAAATTAGATGAGATATGGTTGTTATATGTATAAGGTACTGCATTTTATGATGCAAAAGTCTTATCATCATTATGCCAAGAAAAATGATGCTTGTATATACCTAAGTTTTCATTATGGGATGCATGGGCTTTGATAGAGATATCTCCTCAATCAATAAGATCTTGGATAGAGTGTTTGAGTTTCATGCATGAGGAGTTTTATGTCCATGAACTGTATGGTAGTAAAAAAATCATGTTCTTTGTACCAAGAGGGTTTAGGCACATCAAGACCAAGGGGTTTGATGAGTGTTAATTGGATCATGTTATCTTGGATGATCTTTTGGAGGAATATTCATGTCTAGTGTGTCTTTTAGGTTGATTTTTAGGGGAAAAAATGTGTTTTTGGGAACACCTAGATTGTTATGAGATGAATATGGTGGAGGTATTTCGATATTTTAATCATGGTTTGAATCAGTCATGCCATCATTAACCACATTCTTTTTTTATTCCAAAAATGGGATTTGTCACTAGATTGGGGATTGTTGTCTTTTCCTTCTTTGTATATCTTGACTAGGCATTTGTCTATAAGGGATTTTTATATGGCCACTCTTTTTTCTATGATCTCATCAAAGGAGTGATCACATTGCATGTGAATATGGAAGCCCAATTTAGTGTTTATCTTTTGGACAAAGATAGTGATAAGTTATTTTTTATGTATAGGCATGCAAAGTGGCTAGCAATATGTCTCCATCATTGTAAGAATGAGGCAAATGATTCATCATTATTTTTTTTAGTATTACAAAGATCCATCATGGTGATATAATTTTCTATGTTGTAGGAAAAGTGAGTGACAAATTTATTGGATAGCTTGGAAATTATTATGATTGTCGCATGGGGGAGATAAGTGAACCAATCAAGGGCTCATCCACCCAATATTCTAGTGAAAATACTCAAGAGGTAAGCATCAATATATGGAACCTCTTGGTCTACAATGAAAATTTATTTTAAGTGTTCCCTAAAATATCCCTTTCCCTTGTACTTGTCAAATTTGGACATTTCAAAGTTTTGGAGAAAGGGGATCATATTTATGAACTTGTCAAAAGGATAAACACATAATTCTTGGAAGGTGTAGTGTTAAAAATGTACTCCTTTACATTTTCACACTTTATTTTCATCCCCTTAATTAATTGGACTTAATTAAGCCTTCAATTGGCCCAATTATGCATTCACAAGCCTAATTAATTTTGTTTTTGGAAAGGGAAACCCACATTTAATCAATGCCTACAATTAATTACACATCTTGGAAAATGCCTGTCCTAGGTTGAGGACCTAGGAACCATTTTCCCAAGGGTGAATGGGTCCTCAAGTCTTGGATCCCATTTTTTAACATGTTTTTGGCAGAATTTTAATGATCTAAATTCAAATTGCAAAGTTCGGATTATGGTGTTTACTTGTCGAGTAATTAAGGAAACACCTATAAATACAAGGTCTTTATCAATTCAAACCTAGAAGCAAGAAGTGGTATAATACAAATTTCACATGAGAAAATATTATTGTCAAGAGCATTGGAGAGCAAATTTATTACTCATTTATTGCAGCATTCAATACCCTCTCATGATGTCAAGATCTATGTGTTTTCATGCATATTTTTGAGCTAACATTGTGATGTAGGTTTTAGGTTTCAAGAAAGCATTCAAGCATCAAATCATTGTCAAATAAAGCATCCAATCAAGCTATTTCATGCAAGATCCAATCTTTGGAGTGATGTGTTAGACTTTAGTCCTATAAGGGTAGCCATTAAAGGGTTTGGTGAGGTGTAATAAGCTTTGTTCATTCACCAATTCCTTCATTTTATCATTATTTCATTATCAAGGTTTAATTACCAAACTAGGGATTGACCAAGGCAAACCCTTATCCACCAAAAACAAACATTTTTTCTCCCTTCTTTGTGTTTGTAGGTTTATAGGTGAAGGACTAAAATTGGATCAAAAGTGCAATTTTCTAAAGTTGTCAAAGTTGTCATCAAAGTTGTCAAGACACAGAAACTCACCTAGAGGTTTTATTTCTAGCTTTCTGATAGTCAAACTTGGTGGAATCAGAAGCTTAGATTTGAGATCTGATGATTGTAAAAATAATTTTTAGACCCCTTAGAAAGACCCATTCACCCCTGGGAAAATTTCCTTCAACAGAGCCTAAAACCCACTTTTGAAGCCAGGTACATACCATATTAACCTTCTCAAATCTATTGGTTAATGGTTATTTTTGTCAGTGTTATCATAATACTTCGTGTTTCAAGTGTTATATTTCATAAGATTGATTGTTAACAAACTTTTATTCTTCTCCCAAAACTGCTATTTAGTCATTTCTATCATAAGGAAGTCAAGGCAACATAGTGTCCAAATCCGGGGTTGACTCTCCTTGAGGGTTGCAAGGCAATTCTAACAATTTGTGGCACTATCCCTCTTCTTAATGAACATGGAAAATGTGGATTTTTGATTAGGTGGACACCCCCTTTTGCTTTTGGCATAGGTCCCTCATTTCACATCTCATTTTTAGGTCTCCTATCCAACCCCCCATTTTTATTATGTTTCATTTTGGTGAAGCTGACCTTGTACATCTTAAATTTTGATTTGGAGACATTTAAAACCATAGATCTAAGTTTGCATTAGTGTGTTTTGCATTGCATTCAGGGTTTAATTTTGCATGTTTTCATCATTTAAATTCACAAAAAATTAGAAATTTTGCATACATATTACATTGTAGTTTCATCAAGAGTGTCTTTTAGTCATTTAGATTTAAAATTCAGTTCAAAATTGCATTCCAAAAGTTGTCACTTTTCTCACTTTTTTCACTATTTTCACTTGCATTAAGACACCTAAAACTGGAAAAATCTGGCATAGAATTCACAATCTGCAACTTGAAACAAAAAACTCAAAAATCAAAACAAAAACTCAAAATTTGATTTTTCCAACCATTCTACAAAGACTCATTCACCCTTGGGAAAACCTGTCCTTGTACATGTGCTTTTTCAAAATTTTGGGTATAATTTTTTCTTTGTTTGCTTCATTTCATTCTACTATTAGATCTGTGTTTTAGTTTCAAAAAATAGAAAATTATGTACATTCTTGCATTAAGTTCAATTGGTCAAATTAGGTGCATTGTTTGAAATTAAAATTGGCATTAGAAGACATCATTTTTAGGCTTTTTTGCATAGCATAATCAATAAATTATCTTGTTTAAAACATGAAAATTGTAAAATCTTTTTACATACTTGCATTGTGATTCATACTTTTAGGTGTTCATTACATTCGTATAGTACCTTTTCTCCATTTTGGGTGCACTTTGGTTTGGTGAAACTTGTATGAGCTTCACAACCTAGTTTCATATTGCCAATACTTTAGTGATATAGTTCGAGACTCATGTCATCCTACACTAGTACATCCACCATGGATATTGAGTTTTCTAACTCTTTCACTCATAGTATTGACACCAGTCAACCCATTATGGACCATATGTAGCTTTGATACCACATTTCCCATGACTACATTACCAAAAACTCATGTAAGTGATGTTGTCACAATGGTTTTTAATGTCCATCAAGAAAAGCTAAAACAAATAGATGAAGCCTTAGAAAAATTCTAAAACTTTGTGAGTGCTAAATAATTGCTAGTACTACAGTTCCCACCATAGATAACATGAGGAAAGAACTTGATAATGAAGAAGGAATAGAAATTGTGTGTAGCCTAGCCCATCTAATTGACAATCATGTTCCTACAATGTCTAGTTGTGCTCAAACTTTGGGGTACAATCAAAATCAAGGTGGAAATCAAATTCCTCCTTCTACAGTTGTGGCCTCTATTCCTACATACACTCATCTAATTGTTACTACAACAAGGAAACCCACTAGAAATGTCAATATAACTTTAGGTATTTCCACTGGGAGTCCTTTTAGCTTTGCGAATTCAAATCTCATCTCCTAACCCATCAACCCTTACAAACTTGCAATTCAATTGTCCTCCAAATACATATACACCTCCACCTTATTCATCTCCATCTCAAAACACAACCAATGATTCCATCTTTAAACAAATTTTTGCAAAAATTTTCATCCCTCCAATAAATTTCCACATTGAACCAAAATCAAAATGGCCAACCTTCACAATATGTCAATAGAAACCCATTATCCTTGGAGATATTGAGAGCACAAATGCTATAAGGTATATAAATTCCTATATTTGAGAAATATGGTGGTAAAGGAGATCCTTGTAACCATGTCTTGACATACACAACCTTATGTAGTGATTTCATCTTTGAAGACAAGCTCTTGGCTAAAATTTTCCCTAGATCTTTGAAAGATACCACCTTGGAATGGTTTTTCTCTCTACCAAATAACTCAATTAGTTCATTCAATGAGCTTGTTGATGCCTTCCTCAACCATTTCCAAGTGCACATTGGTCCCAAGACGACCTTAGCTGATTTAATGAAGTGTTAAAAAAAGGATGATGAAATGATCACTAATTTTATAGCACGATGAAAATTACTTTATTCACAAATCAAGATTAAGATTCCTGACACCAATATTGAAATAATGTTCATTGAAAATTTTCTTTGAAACAAAATCCAAGAAAAGCTTGGGATAATGAAATTTCCCTCCTTTACACATTTGTGCATGACCCTTTGTGACTATCAGAATTTGGTTAGTCATCATGAAACAAAAATTCCCTCTAACCACCCTAAGAAATCTGAGTTTGTGCCCCATAAAAATTTCCAACCATTCAAGAAACAAAATAAGAGATTCTTATAGATAAACCCACCTCAAACAAGTCAACATGTTGAGTCTCAAGTGGCATCCATTAAAACAACAAATTCATATCAATTCAGAGAGTACAATAGAAAATTTACCCTATTACCTGATACCCTCCACTCCATCATGTGGCAATTTTTGTTTAAGAGCCTAAGTATCTTACCTCCCATCAGAACCATTGATCCTACAAATCCCTTACCTATGAACTATAATGCTAATGCATTTTTCCATTATCACTGACAAACTAGACATGATACAAAACATTGTAAGCATCTTAAACACATTGTGCAAGGAATCATTGATTCTAATCACATCTAGATTGGTGGTGTTAATGATCAATGAAATAAGTCCATTGCCCCACCCAACCAAATTCATAAATTTTTACTAATCCCATGCCAAACCATAACATCTCTTTTGTGAAAACTAGTGATACTAAGAATGATGTGATGAATGTTGACATGATTGATGATAACATGAGTGATAATGAGGATGATTCTATAGATACTACTATGGTTAACCTCATTGAAATTCAACCTTGTAAGGCCCAAACCTACTTGTCTATGAACATTGCTTTCTCACAAAATGACATAATCAAACATGCACCTGATGGTCCTCTTTACATCACCGAAAGAATAAATGAAAAGCCTACTAATGGGATATTAATTGATCTCGTGTGTGTAGAGAATATGATTCCTGAGGAATTCTTATTTGTGCATGAACTTTATCAAGATTCTTATGAACAATCAAAATAATGGATCAAAACACATAATGGTTTTGCTAGCCCTATGATAGGTTTGATCACTCTTCCTTTAAAAGTTGGACCGAAACAATTAAATGTCTCATTCTCCATCATCTTGTCATTAGACCAATTTCATGTAAAGCTTGGTTATCCATGGCTACGCTCCATGGATGACATCTTCTTGGTAGTGCATAAATGCTTAAAGTTTCAATTTGGCATGACATCTTTACTGTGCATCATAGTGGCTTTAATCTTGTGTCTTCCCATGGGAATTTCTTATTGGATTTCTTTTGGCCTGAACCTATGGAACCTATTAAGCCTCATGAGGACTTCTTTTTCAAATCTTATCAAAAATTTAAGGCAAAGGACATAGCAAAATTATCCCTTAGCAACATGCATCAGCCCATGATTGAACCAAAATCCCTTCCAAATAACTGAGACAAATCCATGAAAAATCCTCTACCTATTTCTTTGACATGATAATGGAATCTTGATTGCTGCAATAATCTTCTGCAAATCTTCCCTTGAAATTCCTTGAAAATTCTCTTGAATGCTTCTATAATGCTCTTGTGAAAATTGATTATTTGCTCGAAAGTCTTAGGATGAAACTTAGTGAAATAACCTCTTATTTATACACATATTAATATTAATTCTCAAAATTCAAATATCACAAGCCAACATTGAATTGTAGATTTAAAATCATTAAAATACCACCAAAAACATATTTTAAAGGGGGGTCCTAGGTCTAAGTGAGGACCCATTCACCCTATGGTGAATGGGTCCTAGGTTACTTACCTAGGACACACATTTTTCAGTGTTAAACATAGTTTAAATTAGGGTCCTAGATTTAAGTGAGGACCCATTCACCCTATGGCGAATGGGTCCTAGGTCACTTACCTAGGAAACACATCTTCCAAAGTTAAGTGTCATGTAATAACATTTATGAATGTCAAGTTTCATCTCTGAAAATTTGCATTTAATTAGGCTTGGATTTAAATTAAAGAGATCAATTAAGGAAAATTAACCTCAATTGATTAATAAATCCCTCAATTAGTGTGAAAGTGTAAAGGTACACCTTACAACACCAAAATTAAGGAACAATTGAGTCCATTTTATTTAAAAGGGCCCTAAACTTAATGTGAACATAAAAAACATATTACATACTAAATTAAGGCATCATTGAACTCAATTATTTATTAATTATTCCCAAATTAAGTTTGAAAAAGGGATACTTTTTCCTACACTACATTAAATAATTACAAAATTATTTAATTTAGGAGGGAAAGTGAATAATTAAATAATAAAAACATTATTTAATTATAGAAGACATGTGAAAGGTGTTGAACATTTGGAATACTGAGAGGGGAGGGGTAAATTAGTATTCCTTTAAAAATATTAAAACCTTTAAATAGCTATCCACATAACATAATTAAAATTACCGAAAAAAACCAATATAACACAATACCACATAACACCGAGATTTTTATTGTGGAATCCCAAGATGGGAAAAACCACGGAGAGGGTTAACTCTCAAGTATTAAGTAACTAGTTATAGAATACAAAGGCGACTCATTGCCAGGTTGGCTCACTGCCGGTGGGCTCACTGCCCAAGATACAAAATCTAGCTATTACAGCTGAGAGACGACTTATAGCCAAAGTATATGTTACAAAAATGAACTGCTATAATTGCATCTGCACATGCAAGAATACAATTCTCGCTGAGGTGCAACGATATTTTGTACAAACATTACACTATATTGCTATAGCACATATATCAGTTCGCAATATACATCAACAGATTGCTATCGTACATCACATATCATTTCATCATATTTTTGTTTATGTCGCTTCATATATATATACCAAATCTGCATATCTACTTAGTCATCTTGCTTCAGAGATAGAGTCAAGTGAGCATGTTTTACAAAGTGTTGGAGAAGTCAGCATGGATGCAAAAGAATATACCACACTATATCGAATAGGGCTGGACCAAAAACAAACTTCTATACAACTTTGTGTAGACCAAAAATTATGTTGGTAACAACGTTGCCAAATCAAGGGATAAGCTAGAGGTAAGAATACCAAACTGATCAATGACATCAATGACAAATATCAATAATCTCCCCCTTTGTCATTGATGGCAAACAAAATTTCGAAATGCCAAAAATTTAGAAGATAAACTCTAGAACTCCCCCTATGAAGACTATCTCTATTTTTTGTTGTTTTTCAAAAACTTTTCTTTTTCTTTCTATTTCTTCCTCTTTTTACATCAATGAACAAGGGGTACAATGTGAAACTTTTAGGATGCACCAAATGCACCACTGGAGAAAGACTGCTTGATTTTTTGAAGATGGGTGAACCAGTTACCCTTATTATCATTCCACTATAAAATTGCCTCAGTTAAAAGCTGTGCATCAACTTGAATGGATGCAAGTAGAGATTCTCCATATTTAATGGAGCAAGGGTCAGAGAGAGTTGCTTGTTGTGCCTTCAAAAGGGAATGATTCATCAGTGAAATGCTATCTGCACACATCTCCCAGAGATTCCCTAAGGGCAGAATGATGTCCCATTGCTATTGTAGTTTGAAGTACCTTTTGTGTAGTTCCTCAATTAAGGATCTCCTAGAACCAGACAAGTCTTTAGATAACTTGAAAGAATGGTATGCTTGCCTAATTGTTGACTCAATTGAGTCAATCTCTTTTCTGATATCGGTTGTGGCATTTGACCACTATAGGCTATACAAATACAAAGAGTTTCCTTCTTTGAGAAGGTCTTGAACTGATTAGATGATGAAGATTGGAGAAGGAATTTGCACATAAATATTTTAATTCTTGCAAGAGCTTATTCCTTTTAGCTTCCTTTTCCCTATGGAGCTTTTCATCTATAAAGGCAGAGAAGTCCTTCGCAGCATTGATGAGTGTTCTGCATTATCTTTGTTGCTTTTGGAATCATCTATATTACATTCTGGGATAATACTTTGGAGAGTAGCAATAGTCTCCTCAATCAAATTATCTTTTTCTTCTAACTCCTTAAGCATGCCAATTTTGGCCAAGGCCTGAATGGACTCAGAAACTTGAAATTTCTAATAAGGATTAATATTTTCAACATCAAGATATATCTTGGAAGAGCTGATAGGCTGGATCATAAGTGGTGAAGCAAGTAAATTCTTCAAAATGTCACCAGAACAGGTATTAGTGGAGATGCTAGCAATTGCTTCTCTTTTCTCAACTGTCCTTGCTACCTGTTCTTCACCTTTTTCTTGCTCTATGTTCTCTTCCTACTTTCTGGTATCAATTTTCTCTATAGTTATCTCTTCTCCTTCTCTTCTAGTTTCCTCTCCTTCCTTTTCAATTCTCTCTTCTTCTCTTTCAACTTAGCTTTTTATTTTTCTTCTTTTGCATTCACTAGAGTAGAATCTTTATTCAGAGAATGAGTGTGTTCAATTTCTAGAGGATTCATATCAAGATTGTATACTTTTGCATCAGTGTATTTTGTTACAAGATCTGCAATGTTTTTAGTATCCAATTCCTCATGAGAGCATGTGGGGGCAGTAGATGATGGAGTGGAGCCATCACTGGATATCATAAGCATGGTTTTCAATTCATCTGTAGCTTCTTTGTTCTTCATAAGGGTATGTTCCATTTTATTTTTTCTCAACTCTAATTGACTGAGTTCCTTAAAACTTGCTAAGTCTTTCTCTTTTATGAGTTTAGAAACAATGAAAATAGCTTCATTGACAGTGTCCTTATCTATTTTCCTAGCATTTTCTCAGATTGTATTAGACCAACCCAGAGACTATCAGGAATATCCTCTTTGAAATTATCTATATTTTCATCTAATCTTGCACAATACTGAACAAATGCTTGTGTTATGTTTTCTTTTCCCTTGTAAGTAGAAAAATTGTACAAATCACCAACCTCTTTAAAGTTTCCTTCTACAATTAGTTCAAATAAATAATCTACATTAGGAGGATCATGAGTTACCTTTTTGGATTTCTTCTCCCAGAACTTAATTTGGAACTTCGTTGGATCTAATTCTACTTCAGATTATACATGAACAAGATTAGACTTAGTGGATTTTGTTTCTTTTTCCTTCTTGCTTGTAGTAGGTGGAGGAAGACCTTTCTTCCTCTTACTAGATGGACTCTCTATTTCTACCGAAGGTTCAAATGCTTTTGCGGAGGTACCAGATGAGCTACCGGTAGTACTACGAGCAATTCTTTTGAGTGTCACAAGACCTTCCTCTATCATATCCCCTTTTCCCCTAATCTGTTTCAAAGTCTTCTGTACTTTCTTATTGATTTCCTTTGAGATCTGCTCTTTTTGGATTTCTTTGGACTTTTCTTCTTCTATGCCAAACCTATTCTAAGAAGTGTCTGTCGGACTCTCTAACAGAACTTTTGCAAGTTGTTCTATATGTTCTTCTAATACTTCATACCCCAATTCGGGTATCCAACGAGTTATCGATACAACGACTTCCATTACACATTTGTCAACAGTGACTATGAATGTGATATCATCCTTATATTTGGTGACTACGTATTTAGGGATTCTCTCTTCATTATGCATCTTATACTATAATAAAGAGAAAAATGAAGTAAATGCTATTTCTTGTCTATATCAGCATACCTTCTCATTCACTCAACAATTTGGTGAGTGACTGGTTTTTCAGATGGCCACACTATCGAACCAAGATTGGGAATCTCACACACAAAGTAGAATAGTTAACAAAGTGCAATGGTTCCAAACTAGAATGCAACCTTCTTCTTGCTTCGTTTGCACTGATTCAAATTCTCAAGGAATTTCTCTCTAATGAGCTCACATAAGTTGTAGTCCACTCCATTAACCACCATATCATATGTAGTGTAGACAACAGTAGTAGAGATATAGTTATCTCTGTTGGTGTAGTAGATTTTGTTTCCAATGACCTGGGCAACATACCTCATAGCTATATTTTTAATTGTATGAATCGCTAGAGACCTACTGTAAAAAATGGCCTGAGTTAGGTTTTCACCTTCCTTGTGTTTGAATGCCTTTGGTGTTGGAAGAATGCCAGTGTCATTCAACCCAGTAACAGCCTTCATTACTTCTTTGTTGATCAGGTGAGCTTCATCT
>VDFB02105785.1:132188140-132257441 GCA_007258455.2 Sequoia sempervirens | reverse complement strand
CACCATGGTATGACATAGACCAAGGTGTGCAAGGTGACCATTTGCAAAACAGACAGTCACAGACAATGAATATCCTAACTCATAGTAAGGGCGAAGTTGCCCTAGTCTTTTTGTCAAGTCAATCCATAGACAATAGTCAAAGAAAAAAAAAAGGTCATGAGACATCCTTGAGGTAGCTAGTAACATGACCAAGAGACAAAATGACAAAACATAAGACAAAATAACAAAAAGATCAGACAAAATGGACAAAAGATAAGACAAAATAGACCAGAAAAATCAAGAGCCATTCAATGTGTTTGCCAATATTTGTTTTGCCGAAGACGAATTTCATGATAGTTTGTCATTTTAACAGTTTGACAGTTTTGACAAGTTGTCAATTCGATGGTGTTGACGATTTGACAAGGCCTATTGTTAGGAAGGACACATCTTGAAAAAAAGGAAAATGACATTTTGACGAGGTCCAAGTCTAAGAAGGACACATCCTGGAGGGGACCAAAGAGTGACAAGATTGACATTGTTTTGTAAATTTGACTGATTTTGACTGGATGATTGATTGGACTATGTTGTTTGTTGGTTCACAGTTTAAATGTCAATGTTTTGAATGACTGATTTTGTTTGAGTGCCACTATGTCTGACTTATTTGACTGATGCAACTATGTTTGACTTATATGACCGACGTGATGAATGTTGACTCTATTTTAGGATTTTGTGAACATTTTGACTTTGTTGGGGTTTCTTCAAGATGTTTTTCAATTTTTAGGTCTTTTTTCAGGATAGTTTGTGATGTTTTTGGTCTTTTTTTAGGACATTTTGCGATGTTTTTGGTCTTTTTTCAGGACTTTTTGCAATTGTTTTTGGTCTTTTTTTTCAGGATATTTTATGATTTTTTTAGGTTTTGACATTTTTATGATGCATGTGAATGATTCCAAGGATAGAAATGATTGTGTCACTAGTCAAATTGAATACCAATTGACAAGTGATAATGAGGACGTTGTTTGTTGGGTGGTTGTATAACATGATTGGAATGACTTGTGTTCATGACTAAATTGGATGATGGAGTATCCTTAGACAATTGACAAGGGAAAACCAAGATAAGTGATAGACATGAAAGACTGATTGGTGGCCTTGGTAGAAGACATGCGACTATAGGAATTGGCATATGATCTTCAAGGACTATGTCACATAGGGATAATGAGGTTATGATGACAATGACAGGATGTTGCATGCATAGTTTGTGACCAAAGGATTGACATGTCAAGATTTTTACCCAAAACATGATTTATGTTTTCATATTTTATGTCAAGACCAAGGTAGCTGGGAAAATGGGCAGTAGAATGATATGGATGAAATGGATGGGTGTAAATGTCATGAGGAAAGCATAGGAGATGAGATGACTTGCCCCCAAGTGTAAAAATCCACATAGATGATTTATTTTACACATGACGCCTGTTTGCCAGGTTTTCATCATGGTACTTATCCAAGGCACTTGTTTGCTAGGTTTTCACCGTTGGACGAAAATTTTCTCTTTACTATTTTCTTGACTTTTATTTTTTTGATGTCACATGGACGCCTGTTTGCCAAGTTTTCATCAAGGTGACAATTTTTTTGATTTTTTCAATTATTTTGTATTTTTTATTTTGTGGATAGCCTGGATGCTTTAGATGACCACTGACGGTGTTAATGTAGAGACTAGTGCCATGATATGCCAATAATGACCTTGCTGAAGAAGTTGTTTTGTAAGGATCATAGCACTTGTATACAACTGATCGATGTCATTGTGATCCTTTTTGATACTAGAGTTGGCCTTATCAAAATACACACATCGCAATAGAGTGCCATGAGAGAACTTGTGATAAAGATTTGATGCCATGATGTGATATATTTGTGACATGGGATTTTTGGACATTAGGCGAGATGTAGGATTACAACAAATGATGGTAGACGTGGAAAGGTTGTTTGGACATTTGGATGAATCACTTTTTATTTTCCAAACTTGGGATGGTGGATGATGAATTTTGAAATTTTGATTGGGATGATGTTTGGAACCAACACTCTTAGATGCCTTGTTTGATGACCATTTTGAAGGAGGTGGACATTTTTTATATGTGGGATTCCTTTTGTCTTGTGGCTCCACATTTTGATTAACTTTTTCTTTTGTCATATTTTCTTTGCTTGATCCACTTTTCTTTGGGATCCATTTTAATTTCATTTGTCCACTTGTCTTTTTGTCTAATTTTATGGCCTTTGAAATTTGATTTTTTACTTTGTAAGACTTTTATTTTTGTTGGTTCCAAAGGGAAGGTTTAAGATGTTGAGAATGATGGTTTATGGTGTGGGTGGATGTGGGTGTTGGCAAATAATCTTATGACAAGGATTTCTCATGGACTCTATTTTGATGTTTGTATTCCACAAGTTTTCCCCAATATCGAGGGAGGTTCCACTAACATCATTTGATTTACTAATTGAAGAATAGCCAAGACCTTCATGTCTGTAATTTTCCTGAAGTTGTATTGGTTCTTGAATGCCTTGCTCGAGTATGCCTAGTCCTTTGCCTTGATAATGCATGCTCTGACAGATTCTATTTGCGATGGGGTATTTATTGTTTTGAAAGCAAGATGCTAACCCATCATGGTATATGTGAGCACTGTGACTTGTAATGTTCTCATCTGTGAGAAATCTTGCTTTGACAAGAGTAGATGACCCTAGTTGATAAACTGTCTTTGCTTCATTGTCTTGTTGGCCATATTTCTGACTGATATCTTTGGCCTGATCTTGTGACATGTCAGGTTCAGATGATTTTGTTGGTGCATCCAAGGCAATGTCGAACCCATCATTATGTTTAGTGTCATAGAGTCCAATGATTTCAGCTATAACTTGATCAAGTGCAAGCATGTCCCTAGTGGAAGATTCTTTTTTTGGAGGAATATTGTCTATGTTTGTCATGGAGGCAAGTGTCTCATTTTTGGAAGTGGATGTGCTTGGATTTTGAGTAGGATTAGTCTCAGATGTTTGTTCATGAATGGCATAAAGGTCGATGAGTGGATCATTTTGGATTTCTTGGTCAAAGATAGGGTCTTAGTTGAAGATGGGGTTGTCATGGATGATATAATCAGAAATGGAATTTTTGTTAAGGATAGGTGTGTTTTGGATGTCATGGTTATCTTGAAGGGTTTCTTGAATGGACTTTAAGATAAGGTCATGGGATGGACTACCTTGTTCTTGACATAAAGATGACATTATAATGTCATGCTTTGAGCTTTCATTTTGACATGTATCCTCAAGTTTAGACAATGGGATTTGACTTAGTACAATGATAGAATTTTCATGACTAAATGCAGCTTGTGAGGGAGTGACGTGAAAAGGATTAATGGATGAAGAACTAGGATAGGACATCGGGACTTGGACTAGACTAGTATGTGAAGGACTAGGATATGGCATGGGGACTTGGACTGGATTAATAAGGTATGATGTGGAGACTTGACATGAGTTGGTAGATGGTTCATAAGGCATGAAGACTTGGATGGGATTGGTAGGTGAAGGACTAGAATATGACATGGAGACTTGTAATGGACTAGTGGGCAGTTGGTTTCCCTTGTAAAGGTTAGGATAAGGGTGATAAGTGGATGTTTGTTGTGAATTAATGGCAGGATTTATGTTAAGTGACTGTTGTTGGTGAGAGTAGATAGATGGAGGTCCCAAAGTATTTATGTCAAAGCCCCTTGGTAACTTAGCCCCTTGGTCCAAAAGCATGGATAGATACCTTTGAGGGTCACGTAAGACTAATTTTTCTACAAAGGAGGCTATATCAGGATTTTTCATTGCAACTTTTAAGTCTTCTACATATGCTTGTCCATTTTGGTCTCTTTGTATGAATGGTTCAGAAGGATTTTGTGATGAAAATGGCATGTTCATGGAAGATTGCATGTTCATGTTGTGAAATGGGTCATAAAAAGTCCAATGTTGGTTCATGTCATAAGTGTTATTATCAATGTTGAGATTGAAATCTTGTCCAAAGTTTTTCATTTGTTCTCTCTGTCTTTAAAGCCTAGTCTCAACCATAAAAGGGGATTGCTCAAATGAAGATGATGACAATGCAAGTATGGCACTAGTCTATGTTTTTGTTTTTTTTTTTTGTGATAAAGGATGGCAATGCAAGGAGATGATAATGCAAGACTATGTTTTTGGATTTTTTGATAAAGGATGGCAATGCAAGACTATGTTTTTGGATTTTTTGACAATAAGGGATGCAATATGAAAATGTTGTCTAAAGAAAATGACTAATGCCAAAGGACAATGAAGACTAAGATGACAAGTTATGACACTAATTTTTTTTTTGTGTTTTTGGAGGATGTCAATGCAAGGTGATAATGACGTTTGCCTAAGGAAAATGACTAATGCAAGGTGATAAATTGTTAAGAAAGGATGTCAAATGCCAAGGTGACAGTGAGGACTAATGTGAAAATGTTGGTTAAGGAAATGACCAATGCAAAGTCTAGATGCCAAATGAGGACTATGATGCAAATATTTTGGATTTTAAAGATGTGCAAGGTGAGGACTACAATGATTTGAATGTCTAAGGTATGCAAATGCAAAGGTCTAAAATGATTTGGAAGAAGGTTGCCTAACCACCCTATTCTTGATCTATATCTCAATTTTGGAATATCAATGGACTTGTTTGAAGGACTAAATGACAAGGACAAATGACAAATGAGTCTTCCTAACTAGACTTTTGAGTTGGAAGAATCTAACAAAAAGATAATGACTAAAGGAGATAATGATGTCTAAGTCCAATGATAACCTAATTTTGAAAGTCAAGATTTTGCAAAGTGAGGTAAGGTTGTCCTAATCCAAAATATGCAAAATGAGATGAGGACCTAAGTTTTTAGTTTATGACTGAAAATGCAAATGGTGAAACCTAAGGATGAAGGTAAATATTTGCAAAGATGACCCTATGGTAAGATGCAAGCTAAAGTGTACAAGGAATGAGAGATTTGAGCAATTTCATGATTTGGTTTTGACATAAGACTTCTAGGCTGAGATTGTTATTTTGATGTTTTATTGAAAAGTCTAAGTTGGCTGAAGTTTTGTGTCTCGATTTGTGAATATTTTGTATATTGTTTGAAAATCTAGAAAACACTTGACAAGCACAATGTTTTGGTGTATGCAAACACACATGAGACAAGCACAATCCTAATAGGCCAAGGGTTTGTATACTTGATATAGCCCACTGATATACCCCAGATTGGTGCTAAACACCTTTCCTTATCGAGATCGGATAGCTTAGAAGTTTGGTGGCACTGGCTCCCCTCCACGGCTCATTAACGTCATTCAGGCACACCAACTTCGGATTCTTGGGTCATCACTTCCCAAGAACTGCTATCTCTACTCAAAGGAGTCAGTAGTGAGTATCTTCGGGCATGATATTGTACCCTACACTATACCAAGCAACGGCTGAAAATGGTTGGCCTCTAAAATAAAAGGTGTCTAGTTAGGGCATCCGTTCGAGTGGCCACACATGGGGTGAGAGATTAATCACCAATTAGGTGGCACTCCAGCATGAAGAGGTTACACTCAACAAGGTTTATGGGAGTACTACTCCATTCGTGTGACACATTCGCACTCGTGGTATTTGAACTTTCCTCAAGCACCCATTTTATATCCTGGCTGGAAGTGGCTTGGCTTTAGCCTATTACCGGTCGGGTCATCCCTTAAGGTGAGTACTTTTTCCCTTAAGGCAGGACCATTTCTAGAAATAATAATCGTTTCTCTTACACCAAGGATCGCTCGAAAGTGCAAGGGGAGAGGATACTTTGATTATTAAGTCATGAAGGTGACAAAAAATAAGGTGGGTCTGGTTTTCTGATCACCTAGTTTTCATAAGGTGAGAGCATAATCACCTACCACCTTCAAACACAGTCAGACAAAATCAAACACATGTTCATTTTAATGCACCAATGGAAGTGTTTTCTAAACTAGAAATTGCAAACACATTGTTTGATAAATGAGTCTTCGACTAACGGAGCTGCAAAACCACAAATTAGTAGTTTCATAAATGTCTTGGACCAACGAGAAAGCTGCAAAAAACTAAGTTAGAACAAAAGATTAAAAACCAAACTAAAAGTTAGTAAATAACTAAACTAGAAAATGAAAAGACTAAACTAAACTAAGAAAAGGAAATCAAAACAAACTAAAAAAATAAAAGCTCAATTTTTTTTGTTGCTCCAAAAGAAGCAAATTTTGGGAGCCCCATTCCAAAGCCACACGCTACAAACAAAAGATTAGTAAACCAAAAAAAATTTGAATGAAAATAGCAAACTAAAAATAGTGATAACTTTCTCAAAACTAAACAAAATTTTAAACCGTATATATCTATGGAAAACTAAGACATAGACCTTCAAAACTCAGAAAACATTTTGCAAAATCCTACAAGACAAAAATGTTATAAACAAAAAGAAAATTCGGGTATGAACAACTAAATCTTAAAAGCTACAGTCACTAGAACGGCCATAACTTTCTCAATTCTTAACAAAATTTCGAACCGTTTAAAGTTTTGGAAAGATGAGAATGAAGCCTACAAAACCCAGAATTTTTTTTCCATATGTTATGCGCCTATTTTTCTGTGCTCAAAGGAAGGTGACGAGATTTGATGTGAATTCTTGGCTGTAACCTGCAAAATAGCAAAGACAAACAAGAACACACAAATTTCTCTACTTCACGTCGGGTTCACCAAATGTAAGATGGGGTTAGAGAATCAAACAGAATAGATAAAGTGACAACCAACACTTCATAACTATTAACCTCGTCTAAACAAGAGAGTACAAACAAATAGAGATTTCAAAGTGAAAGCAAATAAAATAAAGTACTCCCCATATTGTAGTTGATTCCTTCTCTTGCTCTCCTTCTTCTTGTTATGTAAATTTGCCCTCAGATTTGTTGAAATACTTGTGCAAAACCTGAAAATGGTAGCAAGAAAGTTGGAGAAGAATAGCTGTTAAAATGAAAATGGAGGAGGAAGGTTATTTTTATAGACAACCATTCAAATGGATGGTTGAGATTAATCTTCTAGAAAGATTCCAAGATCAATGGATGGGAATTCATGAGAGGGATGTTACGAAATGGATGGTTGAGATTAAGTCTCAGAAGAGATGCCAAGATCAATGGTCTAGAATTGATGCACCAAGAATATGCCATGCATGGAAAATCTATGACGCTGACGGCTATGACACCTGACAGCTATGACTGACATGCAAGACATGCAGGCTATGACAAAAATGAATGTTATGACAGAGGATTATGACAGAGTATCTTTGACCAAGTGGTGCATAAATAGTTTATTTTAAATTATTTATTCAAAAATGGAGGAAATGGACAAGTAGAAAATAAATAATTTATCCAAATTATTTATTTAGATAAAATGACAAGAGGAGTATTTAATTAAATGGAAAGATCAAAATTAGACATGGAATAGTTAAATAATTTTAATAATTATTTAACTATAGAAGAATTAAAGGACCATGAATAGATAAATAATTAATAGTAATTATTTAACTATAGATGAAAGATGACAAAATAATTAAATAAATAATAATCTATTTAACTATTGAAGAAGAGGGAGAAATTAGTGACACAATTAAATAATTTTAATTGATCAAGATATAATAAAGATGAGGATGTGAATTAATTAAATAATTAAAAAATATTTAATTAATAGAGGAATATGATCAAACATAATTGAATAATTAGAATTATTCAATTATCGAAGGACAACGACCAAGAAAAATGATGCTCGCAAACTTAGGACATTTTCCAGTGTCTAAAACAATCAACATTCACTTCTTCTTTTCCTTCATACCCTTTTCCATCTTCATTTTCATCTACTACACGTGTAAACAAACTCACAAATATTGTTAAAAAATAACATTTTGAATCTCAAGGGACCCATTGTTTTCACATTGTTCCTCTTCCTTAGATGGCTTAGGCTCTTCCATCATCATCAAAGACTCTCCAAGTTTTGATTCAGCTACCCTCTCTTTCCTTCTTCTCTTTAGAATAATATTCTTAATAGGCCATTTAACCCTCTTCCTTATTAGCCAATGCCAACCTTTTTCTTGGTTTTCTCTCTCAAGTAACTGCTGCATCTCAAGTTCCATTCTTTTTTCCATTTCTTCGAAGGTGTGCCTCAACTCCATTATCTGTTCTTGCTTCTCATTTTTCTTCTTCGTCTCACTTTTCTTTTTTCTCATCATTTGTTTCTTGCTTGTGACCTCCTTTCTCTGTAAATCTCCACAGACTAATCTCCTCAACATTTCCATTCTTCTTTCTCAAGCAAGTCTCTTTCACCTTGCTTCTCTTATATTTGTGATGCCTCACCTAGGTTTCCTCCTTTTCCACACTACCTAGTCTTTTGGCATCCAAGTTCTTCCTTCAACCTGTAAAAAGACAATACACAAACTCCCAAAACTTCCTTGCCTAGATCTTTGGGCTCTAATTCCAATTTGATGCAGAGAAACCAACACTTAGCACAACTTGACACAAGTGAAACAATGATACATCACCAAAAATGAAAAAAATGCAACAAACTTGATTCACTTGACTTCTTTTATAAAATGATTCATCTCAAACAATGATTAAGTGCATTATAGATCACATTGGAAACATTGTTATGGTAGCCTATAGTTTAATGCAACGAACTATCATTAATAACTTTCACAAAACAAATAATGAATCCAATAGCTTCAGTGAGATTGAAGATAAAATAATTACATCTAATTTTCCTCCAATTTTTATGAATATCCAAAGGTGGAAAAGAAACTATTATTGCATTTTTCCCAAAATTGCAAACCCTAGGTAGGGTTTAGACCTGCCCTCACAAAAATGCTCATAATTTATTCAAATCTGAATGAATTTTGATGAGACTTGAAGAAAATGAAAATATATTCACATGGAAACAAAATAAAATTGGTTTCAAATAAAAATATGTACTTTACAATCCATACCGTCACATTTTTTAGACTATAATTTATGCACAATATTGTTAGAATAGGGCAATCTCACCAAAATGATCATAAATCCCACACAACTTGATGAAATTAAATTAGAAAATAATAATTGTAAAATATAAACAAATATATTTCCATACATATATTATAATCCTTGATATGAGTCCATACCATACCGTTCTTGATGCATAACTTCAGCCTAAAAACAATGTAAGAATTCGAAAATGCACACAAAATTGAGGTTTTAATTCACCAAAATTCAAAAACAATGTCTCCAAACCCCCAATTTGAGTTTTGGAGGGTGTCATTTTAAATTTCCAACCAAAACCAACTATTTTCAACCACCTTTTGATTATTTTGTTGACAAAACACCTTAATTACACTTTTTGACAAGTTGCTTGACAACTTTTTTGAGCAACTTTTACAATTTTTACAATATTTGCCTAAATTTCACCAAATGATAAAAAATGGTCCTAAACCACTTAGGATTGTCTCAAATGACCTTATTTACATCAATAAATCCAAAAAAATAGCTTAAAATTGAATCAAGGGTGCTCCTCCACTAGGATCGACAACAACATTAAAATGCCCTAATTTCTTTATTAGACTAAGGTTGCAAAGATTAAGTCTTGATACACCATCTACTAGGACATGTTAGATTGTGGCTTTATGGATGTGGGCTTGAATGTGAAGTGGATGATTATGATATGGATCTATGGAATGCATGTTTTTAGTGGAAAAAGTTAGGGATTGCGGGGATGATAATTGTCCTATCATGGCTTGAAATTGAACAAGATCAATGTCATTAGGGACATGGGTTTAATGTCCATGGATTTATCAAGAAGGTCCTTATGGATAAAATATGTTTTAAGTAGCTCAAGAATAGATATTTGTGTTGGATTTTTCTTCATGTGGTCAAGGATACTATATTGATGTGTAAGTTGAAAGGGGGATGAAGATCCTTGGATAGAAATTTGACCATGTTGAGTAGTGATGGAAAAATTAGGCGCATTAATAGTTATAGTAGCTACTTGGGAAGGACTTTGTTTGATGTGTCCAATGACAAAATTAGATGAGATATGGTTGTTATATGTATAAGGTACTGCATTTTATGATGCAAAAGTCTTATCATCATTATGCCAAGAAAAATGATGCTTGTATATACCTAAGTTTTCATTATGGGATGCATGGGCTTTGATAGAGATATCTCCTCAATCAATAAGATCTTGGATAGAGTGTTTGAGTTTCATGCATGAGGAGTTTTATGTCCATGAACTGTATGGTAGTAAAAAAATCATGTTCTTTGTACCAAGAGGGTTTAGGCACATCAAGACCAAGGGGTTTGATGAGTGTTAATTGGATCATGTTATCTTGGATGATCTTTTGGAGGAATATTCATGTCTAGTGTGTCTTTTAGGTTGATTTTTAGGGGAAAAAATGTGTTTTTGGGAACACCTAGATTGTTATGAGATGAATATGGTGGAGGTATTTCGATATTTTAATCATGGTTTGAATCAGTCATGCCATCATTAACCACATTCTTTTTTTATTCCAAAAATGGGATTTGTCACTAGATTGGGGATTGTTGTCTTTTCCTTCTTTGTATATCTTGACTAGGCATTTGTCTATAAGGGATTTTTATATGGCCACTCTTTTTTCTATGATCTCATCAAAGGAGTGATCACATTGCATGTGAATATGGAAGCCCAATTTAGTGTTTATCTTTTGGACAAAGATAGTGATAAGTTATTTTTTATGTATAGGCATGCAAAGTGGCTAGCAATATGTCTCCATCATTGTAAGAATGAGGCAAATGATTCATCATTATTTTTTTTAGTATTACAAAGATCCATCATGGTGATATAATTTTCTATGTTGTAGGAAAAGTGAGTGACAAATTTATTGGATAGCTTGGAAATTATTATGATTGTCGCATGGGGGAGATAAGTGAACCAATCAAGGGCTCATCCACCCAATATTCTAGTGAAAATACTCAAGAGGTAAGCATCAATATATGGAACCTCTTGGTCTACAATGAAAATTTATTTTAAGTGTTCCCTAAAATATCCCTTTCCCTTGTACTTGTCAAATTTGGACATTTCAAAGTTTTGGAGAAAGGGGATCATATTTATGAACTTGTCAAAAGGATAAACACATAATTCTTGGAAGGTGTAGTGTTAAAAATGTACTCCTTTACATTTTCACACTTTATTTTCATCCCCTTAATTAATTGGACTTAATTAAGCCTTCAATTGGCCCAATTATGCATTCACAAGCCTAATTAATTTTGTTTTTGGAAAGGGAAACCCACATTTAATCAATGCCTACAATTAATTACACATCTTGGAAAATGCCTGTCCTAGGTTGAGGACCTAGGAACCATTTTCCCAAGGGTGAATGGGTCCTCAAGTCTTGGATCCCATTTTTTAACATGTTTTTGGCAGAATTTTAATGATCTAAATTCAAATTGCAAAGTTCGGATTATGGTGTTTACTTGTCGAGTAATTAAGGAAACACCTATAAATACAAGGTCTTTATCAATTCAAACCTAGAAGCAAGAAGTGGTATAATACAAATTTCACATGAGAAAATATTATTGTCAAGAGCATTGGAGAGCAAATTTATTACTCATTTATTGCAGCATTCAATACCCTCTCATGATGTCAAGATCTATGTGTTTTCATGCATATTTTTGAGCTAACATTGTGATGTAGGTTTTAGGTTTCAAGAAAGCATTCAAGCATCAAATCATTGTCAAATAAAGCATCCAATCAAGCTATTTCATGCAAGATCCAATCTTTGGAGTGATGTGTTAGACTTTAGTCCTATAAGGGTAGCCATTAAAGGGTTTGGTGAGGTGTAATAAGCTTTGTTCATTCACCAATTCCTTCATTTTATCATTATTTCATTATCAAGGTTTAATTACCAAACTAGGGATTGACCAAGGCAAACCCTTATCCACCAAAAACAAACATTTTTTCTCCCTTCTTTGTGTTTGTAGGTTTATAGGTGAAGGACTAAAATTGGATCAAAAGTGCAATTTTCTAAAGTTGTCAAAGTTGTCATCAAAGTTGTCAAGACACAGAAACTCACCTAGAGGTTTTATTTCTAGCTTTCTGATAGTCAAACTTGGTGGAATCAGAAGCTTAGATTTGAGATCTGATGATTGTAAAAATAATTTTTAGACCCCTTAGAAAGACCCATTCACCCCTGGGAAAATTTCCTTCAACAGAGCCTAAAACCCACTTTTGAAGCCAGGTACATACCATATTAACCTTCTCAAATCTATTGGTTAATGGTTATTTTTGTCAGTGTTATCATAATACTTCGTGTTTCAAGTGTTATATTTCATAAGATTGATTGTTAACAAACTTTTATTCTTCTCCCAAAACTGCTATTTAGTCATTTCTATCATAAGGAAGTCAAGGCAACATAGTGTCCAAATCCGGGGTTGACTCTCCTTGAGGGTTGCAAGGCAATTCTAACAATTTGTGGCACTATCCCTCTTCTTAATGAACATGGAAAATGTGGATTTTTGATTAGGTGGACACCCCCTTTTGCTTTTGGCATAGGTCCCTCATTTCACATCTCATTTTTAGGTCTCCTATCCAACCCCCCATTTTTATTATGTTTCATTTTGGTGAAGCTGACCTTGTACATCTTAAATTTTGATTTGGAGACATTTAAAACCATAGATCTAAGTTTGCATTAGTGTGTTTTGCATTGCATTCAGGGTTTAATTTTGCATGTTTTCATCATTTAAATTCACAAAAAATTAGAAATTTTGCATACATATTACATTGTAGTTTCATCAAGAGTGTCTTTTAGTCATTTAGATTTAAAATTCAGTTCAAAATTGCATTCCAAAAGTTGTCACTTTTCTCACTTTTTTCACTATTTTCACTTGCATTAAGACACCTAAAACTGGAAAAATCTGGCATAGAATTCACAATCTGCAACTTGAAACAAAAAACTCAAAAATCAAAACAAAAACTCAAAATTTGATTTTTCCAACCATTCTACAAAGACTCATTCACCCTTGGGAAAACCTGTCCTTGTACATGTGCTTTTTCAAAATTTTGGGTATAATTTTTTCTTTGTTTGCTTCATTTCATTCTACTATTAGATCTGTGTTTTAGTTTCAAAAAATAGAAAATTATGTACATTCTTGCATTAAGTTCAATTGGTCAAATTAGGTGCATTGTTTGAAATTAAAATTGGCATTAGAAGACATCATTTTTAGGCTTTTTTGCATAGCATAATCAATAAATTATCTTGTTTAAAACATGAAAATTGTAAAATCTTTTTACATACTTGCATTGTGATTCATACTTTTAGGTGTTCATTACATTCGTATAGTACCTTTTCTCCATTTTGGGTGCACTTTGGTTTGGTGAAACTTGTATGAGCTTCACAACCTAGTTTCATATTGCCAATACTTTAGTGATATAGTTCGAGACTCATGTCATCCTACACTAGTACATCCACCATGGATATTGAGTTTTCTAACTCTTTCACTCATAGTATTGACACCAGTCAACCCATTATGGACCATATGTAGCTTTGATACCACATTTCCCATGACTACATTACCAAAAACTCATGTAAGTGATGTTGTCACAATGGTTTTTAATGTCCATCAAGAAAAGCTAAAACAAATAGATGAAGCCTTAGAAAAATTCTAAAACTTTGTGAGTGCTAAATAATTGCTAGTACTACAGTTCCCACCATAGATAACATGAGGAAAGAACTTGATAATGAAGAAGGAATAGAAATTGTGTGTAGCCTAGCCCATCTAATTGACAATCATGTTCCTACAATGTCTAGTTGTGCTCAAACTTTGGGGTACAATCAAAATCAAGGTGGAAATCAAATTCCTCCTTCTACAGTTGTGGCCTCTATTCCTACATACACTCATCTAATTGTTACTACAACAAGGAAACCCACTAGAAATGTCAATATAACTTTAGGTATTTCCACTGGGAGTCCTTTTAGCTTTGCGAATTCAAATCTCATCTCCTAACCCATCAACCCTTACAAACTTGCAATTCAATTGTCCTCCAAATACATATACACCTCCACCTTATTCATCTCCATCTCAAAACACAACCAATGATTCCATCTTTAAACAAATTTTTGCAAAAATTTTCATCCCTCCAATAAATTTCCACATTGAACCAAAATCAAAATGGCCAACCTTCACAATATGTCAATAGAAACCCATTATCCTTGGAGATATTGAGAGCACAAATGCTATAAGGTATATAAATTCCTATATTTGAGAAATATGGTGGTAAAGGAGATCCTTGTAACCATGTCTTGACATACACAACCTTATGTAGTGATTTCATCTTTGAAGACAAGCTCTTGGCTAAAATTTTCCCTAGATCTTTGAAAGATACCACCTTGGAATGGTTTTTCTCTCTACCAAATAACTCAATTAGTTCATTCAATGAGCTTGTTGATGCCTTCCTCAACCATTTCCAAGTGCACATTGGTCCCAAGACGACCTTAGCTGATTTAATGAAGTGTTAAAAAAAGGATGATGAAATGATCACTAATTTTATAGCACGATGAAAATTACTTTATTCACAAATCAAGATTAAGATTCCTGACACCAATATTGAAATAATGTTCATTGAAAATTTTCTTTGAAACAAAATCCAAGAAAAGCTTGGGATAATGAAATTTCCCTCCTTTACACATTTGTGCATGACCCTTTGTGACTATCAGAATTTGGTTAGTCATCATGAAACAAAAATTCCCTCTAACCACCCTAAGAAATCTGAGTTTGTGCCCCATAAAAATTTCCAACCATTCAAGAAACAAAATAAGAGATTCTTATAGATAAACCCACCTCAAACAAGTCAACATGTTGAGTCTCAAGTGGCATCCATTAAAACAACAAATTCATATCAATTCAGAGAGTACAATAGAAAATTTACCCTATTACCTGATACCCTCCACTCCATCATGTGGCAATTTTTGTTTAAGAGCCTAAGTATCTTACCTCCCATCAGAACCATTGATCCTACAAATCCCTTACCTATGAACTATAATGCTAATGCATTTTTCCATTATCACTGACAAACTAGACATGATACAAAACATTGTAAGCATCTTAAACACATTGTGCAAGGAATCATTGATTCTAATCACATCTAGATTGGTGGTGTTAATGATCAATGAAATAAGTCCATTGCCCCACCCAACCAAATTCATAAATTTTTACTAATCCCATGCCAAACCATAACATCTCTTTTGTGAAAACTAGTGATACTAAGAATGATGTGATGAATGTTGACATGATTGATGATAACATGAGTGATAATGAGGATGATTCTATAGATACTACTATGGTTAACCTCATTGAAATTCAACCTTGTAAGGCCCAAACCTACTTGTCTATGAACATTGCTTTCTCACAAAATGACATAATCAAACATGCACCTGATGGTCCTCTTTACATCACCGAAAGAATAAATGAAAAGCCTACTAATGGGATATTAATTGATCTCGTGTGTGTAGAGAATATGATTCCTGAGGAATTCTTATTTGTGCATGAACTTTATCAAGATTCTTATGAACAATCAAAATAATGGATCAAAACACATAATGGTTTTGCTAGCCCTATGATAGGTTTGATCACTCTTCCTTTAAAAGTTGGACCGAAACAATTAAATGTCTCATTCTCCATCATCTTGTCATTAGACCAATTTCATGTAAAGCTTGGTTATCCATGGCTACGCTCCATGGATGACATCTTCTTGGTAGTGCATAAATGCTTAAAGTTTCAATTTGGCATGACATCTTTACTGTGCATCATAGTGGCTTTAATCTTGTGTCTTCCCATGGGAATTTCTTATTGGATTTCTTTTGGCCTGAACCTATGGAACCTATTAAGCCTCATGAGGACTTCTTTTTCAAATCTTATCAAAAATTTAAGGCAAAGGACATAGCAAAATTATCCCTTAGCAACATGCATCAGCCCATGATTGAACCAAAATCCCTTCCAAATAACTGAGACAAATCCATGAAAAATCCTCTACCTATTTCTTTGACATGATAATGGAATCTTGATTGCTGCAATAATCTTCTGCAAATCTTCCCTTGAAATTCCTTGAAAATTCTCTTGAATGCTTCTATAATGCTCTTGTGAAAATTGATTATTTGCTCGAAAGTCTTAGGATGAAACTTAGTGAAATAACCTCTTATTTATACACATATTAATATTAATTCTCAAAATTCAAATATCACAAGCCAACATTGAATTGTAGATTTAAAATCATTAAAATACCACCAAAAACATATTTTAAAGGGGGGTCCTAGGTCTAAGTGAGGACCCATTCACCCTATGGTGAATGGGTCCTAGGTTACTTACCTAGGACACACATTTTTCAGTGTTAAACATAGTTTAAATTAGGGTCCTAGATTTAAGTGAGGACCCATTCACCCTATGGCGAATGGGTCCTAGGTCACTTACCTAGGAAACACATCTTCCAAAGTTAAGTGTCATGTAATAACATTTATGAATGTCAAGTTTCATCTCTGAAAATTTGCATTTAATTAGGCTTGGATTTAAATTAAAGAGATCAATTAAGGAAAATTAACCTCAATTGATTAATAAATCCCTCAATTAGTGTGAAAGTGTAAAGGTACACCTTACAACACCAAAATTAAGGAACAATTGAGTCCATTTTATTTAAAAGGGCCCTAAACTTAATGTGAACATAAAAAACATATTACATACTAAATTAAGGCATCATTGAACTCAATTATTTATTAATTATTCCCAAATTAAGTTTGAAAAAGGGATACTTTTTCCTACACTACATTAAATAATTACAAAATTATTTAATTTAGGAGGGAAAGTGAATAATTAAATAATAAAAACATTATTTAATTATAGAAGACATGTGAAAGGTGTTGAACATTTGGAATACTGAGAGGGGAGGGGTAAATTAGTATTCCTTTAAAAATATTAAAACCTTTAAATAGCTATCCACATAACATAATTAAAATTACCGAAAAAAACCAATATAACACAATACCACATAACACCGAGATTTTTATTGTGGAATCCCAAGATGGGAAAAACCACGGAGAGGGTTAACTCTCAAGTATTAAGTAACTAGTTATAGAATACAAAGGCGACTCATTGCCAGGTTGGCTCACTGCCGGTGGGCTCACTGCCCAAGATACAAAATCTAGCTATTACAGCTGAGAGACGACTTATAGCCAAAGTATATGTTACAAAAATGAACTGCTATAATTGCATCTGCACATGCAAGAATACAATTCTCGCTGAGGTGCAACGATATTTTGTACAAACATTACACTATATTGCTATAGCACATATATCAGTTCGCAATATACATCAACAGATTGCTATCGTACATCACATATCATTTCATCATATTTTTGTTTATGTCGCTTCATATATATATACCAAATCTGCATATCTACTTAGTCATCTTGCTTCAGAGATAGAGTCAAGTGAGCATGTTTTACAAAGTGTTGGAGAAGTCAGCATGGATGCAAAAGAATATACCACACTATATCGAATAGGGCTGGACCAAAAACAAACTTCTATACAACTTTGTGTAGACCAAAAATTATGTTGGTAACAACGTTGCCAAATCAAGGGATAAGCTAGAGGTAAGAATACCAAACTGATCAATGACATCAATGACAAATATCAATAATCTCCCCCTTTGTCATTGATGGCAAACAAAATTTCGAAATGCCAAAAATTTAGAAGATAAACTCTAGAACTCCCCCTATGAAGACTATCTCTATTTTTTGTTGTTTTTCAAAAACTTTTCTTTTTCTTTCTATTTCTTCCTCTTTTTACATCAATGAACAAGGGGTACAATGTGAAACTTTTAGGATGCACCAAATGCACCACTGGAGAAAGACTGCTTGATTTTTTGAAGATGGGTGAACCAGTTACCCTTATTATCATTCCACTATAAAATTGCCTCAGTTAAAAGCTGTGCATCAACTTGAATGGATGCAAGTAGAGATTCTCCATATTTAATGGAGCAAGGGTCAGAGAGAGTTGCTTGTTGTGCCTTCAAAAGGGAATGATTCATCAGTGAAATGCTATCTGCACACATCTCCCAGAGATTCCCTAAGGGCAGAATGATGTCCCATTGCTATTGTAGTTTGAAGTACCTTTTGTGTAGTTCCTCAATTAAGGATCTCCTAGAACCAGACAAGTCTTTAGATAACTTGAAAGAATGGTATGCTTGCCTAATTGTTGACTCAATTGAGTCAATCTCTTTTCTGATATCGGTTGTGGCATTTGACCACTATAGGCTATACAAATACAAAGAGTTTCCTTCTTTGAGAAGGTCTTGAACTGATTAGATGATGAAGATTGGAGAAGGAATTTGCACATAAATATTTTAATTCTTGCAAGAGCTTATTCCTTTTAGCTTCCTTTTCCCTATGGAGCTTTTCATCTATAAAGGCAGAGAAGTCCTTCGCAGCATTGATGAGTGTTCTGCATTATCTTTGTTGCTTTTGGAATCATCTATATTACATTCTGGGATAATACTTTGGAGAGTAGCAATAGTCTCCTCAATCAAATTATCTTTTTCTTCTAACTCCTTAAGCATGCCAATTTTGGCCAAGGCCTGAATGGACTCAGAAACTTGAAATTTCTAATAAGGATTAATATTTTCAACATCAAGATATATCTTGGAAGAGCTGATAGGCTGGATCATAAGTGGTGAAGCAAGTAAATTCTTCAAAATGTCACCAGAACAGGTATTAGTGGAGATGCTAGCAATTGCTTCTCTTTTCTCAACTGTCCTTGCTACCTGTTCTTCACCTTTTTCTTGCTCTATGTTCTCTTCCTACTTTCTGGTATCAATTTTCTCTATAGTTATCTCTTCTCCTTCTCTTCTAGTTTCCTCTCCTTCCTTTTCAATTCTCTCTTCTTCTCTTTCAACTTAGCTTTTTATTTTTCTTCTTTTGCATTCACTAGAGTAGAATCTTTATTCAGAGAATGAGTGTGTTCAATTTCTAGAGGATTCATATCAAGATTGTATACTTTTGCATCAGTGTATTTTGTTACAAGATCTGCAATGTTTTTAGTATCCAATTCCTCATGAGAGCATGTGGGGGCAGTAGATGATGGAGTGGAGCCATCACTGGATATCATAAGCATGGTTTTCAATTCATCTGTAGCTTCTTTGTTCTTCATAAGGGTATGTTCCATTTTATTTTTTCTCAACTCTAATTGACTGAGTTCCTTAAAACTTGCTAAGTCTTTCTCTTTTATGAGTTTAGAAACAATGAAAATAGCTTCATTGACAGTGTCCTTATCTATTTTCCTAGCATTTTCTCAGATTGTATTAGACCAACCCAGAGACTATCAGGAATATCCTCTTTGAAATTATCTATATTTTCATCTAATCTTGCACAATACTGAACAAATGCTTGTGTTATGTTTTCTTTTCCCTTGTAAGTAGAAAAATTGTACAAATCACCAACCTCTTTAAAGTTTCCTTCTACAATTAGTTCAAATAAATAATCTACATTAGGAGGATCATGAGTTACCTTTTTGGATTTCTTCTCCCAGAACTTAATTTGGAACTTCGTTGGATCTAATTCTACTTCAGATTATACATGAACAAGATTAGACTTAGTGGATTTTGTTTCTTTTTCCTTCTTGCTTGTAGTAGGTGGAGGAAGACCTTTCTTCCTCTTACTAGATGGACTCTCTATTTCTACCGAAGGTTCAAATGCTTTTGCGGAGGTACCAGATGAGCTACCGGTAGTACTACGAGCAATTCTTTTGAGTGTCACAAGACCTTCCTCTATCATATCCCCTTTTCCCCTAATCTGTTTCAAAGTCTTCTGTACTTTCTTATTGATTTCCTTTGAGATCTGCTCTTTTTGGATTTCTTTGGACTTTTCTTCTTCTATGCCAAACCTATTCTAAGAAGTGTCTGTCGGACTCTCTAACAGAACTTTTGCAAGTTGTTCTATATGTTCTTCTAATACTTCATACCCCAATTCGGGTATCCAACGAGTTATCGATACAACGACTTCCATTACACATTTGTCAACAGTGACTATGAATGTGATATCATCCTTATATTTGGTGACTACGTATTTAGGGATTCTCTCTTCATTATGCATCTTATACTATAATAAAGAGAAAAATGAAGTAAATGCTATTTCTTGTCTATATCAGCATACCTTCTCATTCACTCAACAATTTGGTGAGTGACTGGTTTTTCAGATGGCCACACTATCGAACCAAGATTGGGAATCTCACACACAAAGTAGAATAGTTAACAAAGTGCAATGGTTCCAAACTAGAATGCAACCTTCTTCTTGCTTCGTTTGCACTGATTCAAATTCTCAAGGAATTTCTCTCTAATGAGCTCACATAAGTTGTAGTCCACTCCATTAACCACCATATCATATGTAGTGTAGACAACAGTAGTAGAGATATAGTTATCTCTGTTGGTGTAGTAGATTTTGTTTCCAATGACCTGGGCAACATACCTCATAGCTATATTTTTAATTGTATGAATCGCTAGAGACCTACTGTAAAAAATGGCCTGAGTTAGGTTTTCACCTTCCTTGTGTTTGAATGCCTTTGGTGTTGGAAGAATGCCAGTGTCATTCAACCCAGTAACAGCCTTCATTACTTCTTTGTTGATCAGGTGAGCTTCATCTAACCACAGGAATGTGTCCTGGAACCTACTCACAGCCATTTGTACCCATTTATCATCAAAATAGAAACATGGGAAATCATTCCAAAAATGTAACTTCTTTTCAACCAAAACCTTGTATTCAGGTTTGACATTGAAGTCATCACCAATGATCTCATTTGTCCACAAATCAAGTAAGCTGTTGTGATTGAATTCTTCGAGCTTTGAATTTATGTAAGCCCTAACATCTTCCATAGGAATGACTTCATGTGGGACTTTTGATAAACAACCAGACATATCATTTTCAATTGATATATTCGAATACTTCTTGAATTTAGGATGAGGCTGAGATGTCACATTGACTAGAGTGGGAGTAGCCATAACTATAAGTGCAGAGAAATAACAAACCTTAAGAAAAATACCTCTTGCTGATTCACAAACCGTAGGATGCAAGTCAACTTATTTCTTCTCCTTAGCTCCTTGTAATCCTTTCACTTGAGTGATCAAAATGACTTGTTGATTTTGTTTTTATGCTAAATTCGTAATAAATGCACCTTTTTTCATTAAATGCATCGTAACTCCATTTGCGATTCCTTTTTCATCGGACAAATGTGACTTTATTGGATGTTCGCAAGTTGCTTTTTCATAGTTCCTGTCTACTGGAGATTCCTTGATCGAGTAGATCTGATATGATTTCAATCTCTTTACTCTTGAAGGAGGAAGAGGCGGTCTCTAAACTTTCCTCCCCTAGGAAACAACCAGAGAGTGGCTAATTATCGGAGCCGATGTCTACACCGGAGTTGGATCCATTATCTTCTTTCTTTCTCTAGATCTTCATTTCGGCCTTGATTTCTTCCTTATTTATTTTCTTCATTGGTTTGGTTGGCCTGACTGCATCAACTTTGCAGAATCTTGTAATGTGTCCAATTTTATTGCAATTACAACACCTATTTTTTTTCTTCTCTTGTCTTGACCTACACTAGTTAGCCTTATGTCCATATGCATAATATGTATAACAATAACCACTGGAATAATTATTTCTATTTGGTTTCCTACAATGATTAGATTTGTGACCATAACCATTGTAATTATAATATCTACTGGAGTAAGATCTAGCTTTTTGATTCATACTATTCCTATAATTTAATGCTTTATGACCTAATTTATTACAATTAAAACAATGACCATTAAAAGAGAAGGGTTTCCTACTTACCTGTTGATTTGTCAGAGACATACCTTTGTCTTCTTTGCCATATTCAGTTTTAAATTATTTTACCAGTTTAGGTTCCTTCTTTTCATCGAGTTTATTGTGTGAGCATTTACCAATTTCAGAGCCTAGACCTTTCTTGTTTGCTGGTGATCTTTGAGCTGCTAATATTTCATCAAGCTTTTTTGAACTTGCTTTGTATTTGAACTCTTGCTTCTTTGATTCTTATAAATCTAATTTGAGAGATACAACTTCTTAAATTCATCATATTTGTCCTTGATTACATTATTCAGATATTCCTTGGTCTTTTCATCTTCTTCACTCTTAGCTTTCAAATCAAGGATAGTAATATTTTCTAACTTGAGTTCATTACTAACCTCTTTATGCCTTAGCTTAAATTTTTGAATCTGATCTTTTAGCTTACAGATGCAATTGTTTCCCATTTGAATATTTTCTGAGAGAGCCTTATTTTCATCTTCAATAGTTTCAAGGTATTGAAGGACAAATGCGATTTCTTTCCGATCCATGGTAGATTTGGGTATCATATGTTCAACCTTCCAGGTCTCCTTTAAGCTGTTAGACTCTTCTAAAGGATCTAGCTTTGATACCAATTGTTGAACATTCAAAATACTAAGAAGGGAGGGGTGAATCAGTATTCCTCTAAAAACATTAAAACCTTTAAACAACTATCCCCATAACATAAATAAAATTACTGAACAAAACCAATATAACACAACACCACATAACACCGAGATTTTTATCATGGAAACCCAAGATCGAAAAAACCACGAAGAGGGTTAACTCTCAAGTATTAAGTAACCAGTTACAAAATACAAAGTTGGCTCACTGCCAAGGTGGCTCACTACCAGGTTGGCACACTGTCGGTGGGCTCACTGCCTAAGATACAAAATCTAGCTATTATAGCTAAGAGACGCCTTACAACCAGAGTATATGTTACAAAACTGAACTACTAAAATTGCATCTGCAGATGCATGAATATAGTTCTCCTTGAGGTGCAAAGATCTTTTGTACAAAAACTACACTATATTACTATATCACATATATCAGTTCGTAATATACATCAACAAATTGCTATCATACATCACATATCATTTCGTCATATTTTTGTTAATGCTGCTTCATATATATATACCGAATCTGCATATCCACTTAGTTGGCTTGCATCGAAGATAGAGTCAGGTGAGCACCTTTCATAAAGTGTTGGAGAAGTTGGCATGGATGCAAAAGAATATCCCACACTATACCAAATAGGGCCAGACCAAAAACAAACTTCGATACAACATTGCGTAGATCAAAACTTATGTCGGTAACAATGGTGTTGGATCAAGGGATAAGCCAGAGCTAAGAATACCAGACCGATCAATGACATCAATGACAAATATCAACAAAAGGTTGACTTTTTAATTAAATAATAATTTAATTCAAAAGTGGGAAGAAAGGGAAAATTAGTAGACAATTAAATAAATACAATTTATTTAATTTATGACAGAAAAAAGTAATGAATAATTAAATAATAAAAACAATTATTTAATTATAGTAGAAAGATGATAATAATGAAATAAATAAAATTTATCTAATTATGGAGGAAAAGAGATATTACCGACGTAATTAAATAAATAAATACAGTTTATTTGATTAATCAAAAATAGAAATAAAAGGATAGAAATTAATTAATTAAATAATTAAAATTATTTAATTATTGGGGACGAAAAGGGGATTAATGACGAAAATAGAGTTTGCAGGCCTAAAACAATTTTTAGTGTCTACAATAGGAATATTGCTTAGAAGGTACCCTATTAAGAAATGAGATGTTTGTTCATTCGAGGACTTTGGCACACATAGGGATATTCTTCATTACTCTAACCTTGTTGTTGCAATGAATATTCAATTGATTAAATATCATGGTAGACCACTTAATAAGAATTTATAGAAAGTTCAGGAAGTTGACCATGAGGCAATACTTGACACTATAAGGGTTAGAGCTGATCCACAAGGTTCAGTAGATTGAATTTAGCCAATTGCAAGTATTTAGTGTGTTGGAGCATTGGATCAAATTGATTCTACGAAAGAGTAGAATAATTTTGAAAATTTTGTATAATCATTGGTTGATTGACATATCATCTATTCATTGTACCAATTGTACAAAATGCATTTTTTATAAGAATCATTAGCTGATTTGCATCTATGTACAACTAAAATTTTGTATTTATAAATGATCAAGATTCTACGGGATATTAGAAACACATTTTTTTTGTAAATATTTCCAGTTGATTTCTATCCATGTACAACTGAAATCTTGTATATATAAACAACCAAGATTCTACCATGATTGTACCAATTGATTGTAAATGCATTAGTTTTATACATTTTGTTAAATGACTTGTATATATGTATAGCTAATATTTTCATTGAAAATTTTGATATTTTTTATACATTTTGTTAGTTACTTACACTCCATGATCACCAACACCCACAGTACTAGCTCCTCAAGATATTTTTCACCCAAGAGTATGTGTTCTTAGACATGACACAACCTTAATCATTAATTAACATAGACAATGTTACATTGACACAGAATATGGAAAATAAAATGTTTCATTTTCTAAATATGAAGGATTTTTATGATTCAAGACAAAAACTAACTAAACCAAACCTTTAATAATGCCAAAAAATATTAAAATTTGGAAAACTTAAGAGAAAGCACTAACATAATGTAGATCAAAATGTTTGGGAGAGTTGGGGTGCAAAATAGAACCATTTCTAGTGTAGACATACCCACTTAGACATGTTGGTACTAATGGTTTGGTCCCACAAAGAACAAAATAAAAAAATAGGCTAGCTTGCAACTTAATATTACATGCATATGATGATTTTTAGGGCAACAAAAAATTTTCACCACAACCAAATGGATTAGAGATATGAAAAACTAAGAAAGGTGAAACATAGAAAATAGGTGTTCTATGTTTTGGGGAGATAGAACAAAAGGGAGATAAGGGTTCCTCCACCAATTTTCTTCAAGTTTCACTCAAGGAAACCCTAAAAATATCAATCAAGGGGTGGACTAAATGAAAAGAGATTTGCAATAGGGTGTCCTAGGGTGTGACTAAAGACAATAAGGGGGTTCACCACCAAGCAAAGGCTTGAAAATAAAGAGATGAATGCAATGTGAAAACCTTAGAACTATATGACATATCTCGTATGAAAATGAAATACAAAATAACAAACTGAGAATGAGTAGAGGGGTACTTGGAAGAAAGATGTGATCAAAACAAACTCTGAAATCCTGAATTTTAATGCTCACTGGGACTCATACGCTAGTCTGGGTGATTTAGTCCCATATTAAGGTTTCTGTGTAGAAATTGGAATCTCTTAGTGACTGATTTGAATCTCCTAAAATATGGAAAAAGGTAGTACTAGGGCTCATACGCCCAAGGTGGTGATTTAGTTCTAGTATTAGGGTTTGGTTGAAATTCTAGTATTTTTTGGTGATCTCTTGTAGCTTCTCTCCTATCAAATCTCTGAGTTTGAAACACTAAATTACAACCTATAGGTGACTTTCTGTGATCTTTCAAGTAAGGAGACAACTTCAACAACTTTCTTCAATCTTGCAACTTAGTCTTTAAAGATCTTCAAGCTCCAAAACACCTAGATCTACAATCACACATGTAGAGAGAGAGAAAAAAATGTTGATTGTTAGGGAATAGGGGTTTGCCTTGGTCAAACCCTATTTAGGTAATTAAACCTTATGATGAAACAATGAAACATGAACATGAAACAAGAAACATGAAAATTATACCTTGAATGATGTCTTGTGATGTAAATCAATAATCTAACATGAAGTGGCCATGAAAAATATAGATCTTGATCTTGAATTGGATATGGGACAATGCTTAACTTGGATCTTGGATGTTATATCACAACACTAGCTCAACAACATGCTTGATGCACTATGTCTTTCACATGATGATAGATCTTGAATTGTTGCAATAGAACTCTAATAATCTACCTCTGAAAGCTCTTGAAATGATCTTGAATATCCTTGAATTCTCTTGTGAACTCTTGTGAAAGTGCTCTTGATTGCTTATGAGGTTCTAGGATAGCTTAGATGTTGAAATGATGGAATAACCTTGTATTTATACTTATTTATGCCTAATTTACCAAAATTACAACACTACAAGTTGACATCAGATCTAGGAAGATAAAATCCCTCCAAGAATTGAATTCAAAATAGGTCCTGATTAGTGTGGGACTCATACGCCCAAGGTGGCGTATGAGTCACAGTGGCACAAACTAGGACACAAACTGCAAGATAGGTCTTGTTTAATGTGAAATTCAAAATTAGGTCCCAAGACCTAGGTGGGACTCATATGCCCAAGGTGGTGTATGAGTCCCAGATCACGAGATCTAGAACACATGACCCAAAAAATTGTATTATGATTGGTTATTTGATAAGTTTCAGGATTATCCATGAAAAGATGCAATTAATAAGGCTTGTGGATGCAAAATAGGACCAATTAAGGCGTAAATAAGCCTAGTTAAATGATAAAGCCCTAGATTAGTGTGAAAGTGTTAAGATACACTTTATAACACCCTAAGTAAGGCATAATTAGGCCCATTTAGTTTAAAAGGGCCATAGATTTAATGTGAATGTGTAAAACACATTACAACACTAAACTAAGGCAACATTAGACATAGTTTAACATTAGTCATTCCCAAATTAAGTGTGAAAAAGGGATACTTTTTCCTACACTACAAAATTTTATTGTAGAGAGTCCCTACATGACCTTGTACCTCCAAAAGAAACATTTATAAGTGCCACAATTTTTTAGAAACAACTCATCAAAGTTCACCACTTTCTAGCATTTAGGGATCTTAAGAGAAAGCGCCAATACAATGTAGCCTAGAATGATCCATCATGTTGGGGTGTGAAAAATGACCTTTCCAAGCATAAATGTGCCCATATAGATGTGTTGGAACTATCAGCTTGGCCACACAACAAACAAAATACAAATTAGGCTACATTACAACTTGACATTGCATGTATCTAACGGTTCTTGGGGCCACAAAAAAAAATTCACCATAACCAAATGGATTGGAGATATGAAACACTGAGATAGGTTATTGTAGAAGGACCCTACATGACCTTGTACCTTAAAACATAACATTTGTAATTGCCATTGTTTCTGAGAAATAACTCATGAAATTTTGCCACTTTTTGGCATTTAGGGTTCTTAAGAGAAAGCACTGGTATAATGTAGTCTGGAATGATTTGGCATGCTAGGGTGAAAAATAGGACCTTTCCTAGCATAAAACCACCCACCTGAATGCGTTGGCATTGTTGGTTCAGCCACACGATGAACACAATTAAAGTTATGCAACATTGCAACTTTTCATTGAATGCATTTGACAATTTTTGGGTTAGTAGAAAAAAATTCACCATGGCTAAAAGGATAGGAGATATGAAAATATAACAGAGGTTGTTGTAGAGAGACCCTACATCTCCTTGTACCTTCAGACGAAACATTTGTAAGTGCCATGGTTTTCGAGAAACAACTCATCAAAGTTCACCACTTTTTGGCATTTAGGGCTCTTAAAAGAAAGTGTTAGTACAATGTAGCCTAGAATGATCCAACAGGTTGGGGTGAAAAAAGAGAAATTTAATAACATAAACCCACCCACCTAGATGTGTTGGAGATGATGGTTTAGGCCCATGATAAACATAACAAAATTTATGCAACATTACAATTTTTCATTGAATGCATTTGATGATTTTTGGGACAGCAAAAAAAATTTCACCACAACCAAATGGATTGGGGATATGAAATGCTAAGAGAGGTTATTGTAGAGGAACGATATAGATCCTATACCTTCAGAGAAAACATTTTTTAGTGCTACAATTTCTGAGAAATAACTCATCAAATTTCACCACTTTTTGGCATTTAGGCCTCTTAAGAGAAAGTGTCGCCACAATGTAGCTTGGAATGATTCAGTATGCTGGGTTGAAAAACAAGACCTTTCCTAGCATAAAACTTCCCAGTCAGATGTGTTGGAACTATCAGTTTGGCTGCACAATGAAGAAAACAAAATTTATGCAACATTGAAACTTTTCAATGAATGCATTTGACACTTTTTTCAACGTGCAAAAAGTTGTCACCATGGCTAAATGGATTGGAGATATGAAAAAATAAGAGAGGTTATTGTAGAGGAACCCTAAATGACCCTATAACTTTATAAAGTTCCATGGTTTCCAAGAAATAACTCGTCAAATTTCTCCACTTTTTGGAATTTATGGCTCTTAAGAATAAAGCGTTGGTACAATGTAGCCTAGAACTATTTAGCATGCTAGGCTATGAAACATGACCTTTCCTAGCTTAAACCCACCAATTAGATGTGTTGGAACTATTGGTTTGGTCGCATGATGAGTGGAACAAAATTTATGTAACATTGTAACTTTTCATTGAGTGCATTTGACATTTTTTTCAACATCATGTGAAAGTTATCACCACAGCTAAATGGATTAGAGATATGAAAAATTGAAAGAGGTTATTATAGAGGGACCCAAAATGACCCGATACCTTCATACAAAATAGTTCTAAATGCCCTGGTTTGTGAGAAAAATCTCGTCAAATTTCATCACTTTTTGACATTTAGGGCTCTTAAGAGAAAGTACTAGTACAATGTAGCCTGGAATGATTTGATAGGCTGGGGTGTGAAATAGGACCTTTCCTAGAAAAAAACAACCCAAATGAACATGTAGGACATAATGATTCAATCCCATGATAAATGGAACAAAATTTATTCAAAATTAAAACTTTTCATTGAATGCATTTGACAATTTTTGCAACATTTGAAAACTTGCCGCCATGATCTAATGGATTGGAGTTTTTAAAAAGTGAGAGAGTTTGTTGTGGATTTATCCTATGTGACCCTGCAGGTTTACACAAAAAATTATAAGTACTATGAATGAGTTGATAATAAATGTAGGACAATCCTACTAAACCTAAGAGATCATAATGAACCTAGGTGAGTCCTAATCAACCCAGTTTATTCCTAATGAATGTAGGATAGTCCTAAAGAACATAGGATATGCTCATCATCAAGTGGTTAGTAATTTTAATTTTGGTAAATGATATTTAAAATTTCAATACATTACTAACAACTTATTCATCATTGTCTTTCTTGCATTGCACTCTACAAATATAACTTTTAGATCAATGTTTGTTGGGAAATATTTGTCTTTATTAATTATTTATTTTTGATAAGGTGATGAATTTGATGTTGTATTTAACTTGTTGTGACATGATAAGCAATTAGATTCAAAAATTAAAATTTGGATATGGGATATGATTCATACATACACCTCTTGGGGCCCTAAGTAAATTATGAGAATATTTTGAACCATTTAAGCTACTAATTTACACATAAAATATATAAATTAATCTCCATATGGTCATGAGGTCATACAAATTTCATACAATTCCATCATGAGGGCACACAAAATGTGATCAAAATGTCATACAATACCATCATGATGATGCACAAAATGTCATCAAAATGTCATACATTTCCATGAGGCCAATGTATTGTATCTCAGTCTATAAAATATCATCGATACATATAGCTACACTAAATTTTTTATGTATGTGCCATGTATAGGCATACAAAATGTGTTCATCTATGAATATTGAACACTATTCCTAAAACATTGGGCCTCTTTTAGCTAGAATAATTGAACTTCGGTCACTTTTAAATGTTAATGTCTTACATTGTTCTGAAAACACTTACAACATACTGATAGTCACATTCTTCTTGCCTACAATGCTTGACATCATCAAGAGATGTTTGTCCTCGTACAAGGGCATTTACATCCATCTATAACATAAAAAAGACATATTTATCCATTATTTTTGATAGGTCTACTAATATTATTTGACACAATATAAACATTATATAAAACATATATATGAGTCATACTCATACCTAAGTTAAGCACATTGACGATGGAATTTCTACACTAACACCAACTTCCAAATTTTCTCTTATGCCAGGAGGTGTGTTTATTGTATTCATAAACTAAACAAAAAATAATAGAATAAAATCAAAATTTCACAAATATATATAAACAACAAATTTGAAATTTGTAAAAACAAACTTAAATGTGTTATATTGTACCTATGTAAATCCAATGTCATAAGTATCCATGTCAACACATGTATTAGATGGTGATGTGATACCCGCCTATTCAATAAAAAGTTGTATTTTAAATTATGAAACACTATTTTCAATAGAAAGTATTATTTTGTTTAAATGATATTATACAAAATTTACCTCTCATACAGATGTAAATGTATAAGTTGTTGCAAGAATGCTGGATGATGTACTTGATTAGGGTGAAAATAGGATCCACCCAAATGCATGAGCAATGTGATGGACCACTTATTTTTCTAAGACCCTTAATAGCTTAAATTATGCAAAATAAGATGCTAATAACAACCAGAAATGTAACCTAACTATTATAGCAACTATGGGGGATGTTTTTAGAGCATAAAAGTTGTGTACCTGGCCAAAAAGTTGCTATTTTTGAGCTATGGAGGACTCATTCGCCTTCAATGGTGAATGGGTCCTTTTAGGGTTTTCGAAAATTGATTTCAGGATCTTGTTTCTTGATGTCTGCACTCTTAAAATAATGGTTATTAAGTTCTGGAAGCCTGTATTTAGTTCTATAGAGCTCTTTCTGCGATCTTTCACTTTGAATGACAACTTTTACAACTTTGTAACTTTGACAACTTTGCTCCAAATCTTGCTCAACTTGATCTTCGACCTGTAAACCTACAATCACACACTCAAGGCCAATAAAACTTGTTGATTTGATAGTGAATGGGGGTTTGCCTCAGTCAAACCCCTTGTAGGTAATTAAACCAAGTGATGAAATAAAGGAAATGAAGCATGAAATATGAAATATGCAAATGATATCACCTTGGATGATGTCTTGCAAAGTAAATCTGCAAACTATCATGGAGTGGCCATGAAGAATATAGATCTCGAATGTAAGATGCTACTTGTAAATAGATCCTCAATGCTACATTCACAATCTTAGCTAAACACACATGAATGCAGTAAACCCTTGACATGATGATATGATCTTTGAATTGCTGCAATAAACACTTGAAATCTTCTTTGAAATGCCTTATGAATGCTCTTGAAGTGATCTAATGCTTCTGATTTTGATCTCATGAAGTCACATAAAATTGTTGGGAGAAACAATGCGAATTAACCCCTAATTTATACTAAATTAGGAGATTAACCCTGAAATTCAAAGAACTAAGGTCGACACCAGATCTAAAAAGAAAGATAATTAAATTCCCACCAGAATAAAATTCAAGAATAGGGGTCTCATTAAGGGAGGACCTATTCACCACCAAAGGTGAATGGGTCCTGACTAAGTTTCTAGGACCAAGTTTCAGGGAATTGAAAGAAGGTCAAAAACCCATTTTGGATCAACTAGTTAAGAAAGGGGGGTCCTGTTAAGGGAGGACCCATTTGTCATCAAGGGTGAATGGGTCCTAGTTTAACTTACTAGGACCAAATTTTTCCCAATGAAATAATTTTTTATTTAAATTATGATTGTTGGGATAGATCTTTAGAAGGTGTCAAAATTAAGGCCTAAAAAGGGGGTTAATAACTCCAATTAACCTCAATTAATTAAGACCACCTAGATAAATGTGAAAGCACTTTAAAAAAATTTACAACACTTAAACAAGGTACACATTATGTATATTTTATTTAGAAAGGGGCCCATTAGGTTTAATTAAGCAAATAAGTCCTAGAAAAGCATGAAAGTGTGTTACAACACTTTACAACACCTTTGCAAAGGACCAATTAATGCATTTTTTAGTCAAATAAAGGTCCTAGAATAGTGTGAATGTGTACAACACATTAGAACACCACTCCAAGACACCAATAATTCAACTTTAATGTCAATTATCAAACAAGCAAGGGAAAAGGTTTACTTTTTTCGTTACTACATTTTTCCCCCACTTTAGTGAGAGGATGGCTCCATGTCAAACTCACACTAAAGGAGACATCCAATAAAATTAAGTATGTAGCAATAACAAAGATACATGATCATACCCTGTCAAAGGCCAAAATAAACAAAAACAAAGGATTGAGTACAACTGATTCAACATGATGTGAGGCGGTGGTTGTTTGTCCATAACATGTGTTGCTCACTCTAGGGTAGTGGAATCTCAGTCTTTCCACTAGGTGAGTTGTCCCAAAATATGTGTGTATGCTCACTCTAGGGTAGTGGAACCTCAGTCTATCCACTAGGTGAGTTACCCTTGAACAAGGTGCAAAATGAGAGAATCATATTAACCTCTCATACCATACCAAAGTTATCCTCCTGATAAATTCGATAAGGCACCGCAATGAAAATGCTTTTGAATTTCATGTAAAAAAAAATTGCTTAAAGGGGATTTTACTTTGTTTGTGTAACGGTCTTCCTCTTTGGGAGCATTGTGCCTAATATCTCCAAGAGAGGACAAGTCAAAAGTGTCAGATCCTTGCCCATGGGATGCCTCATTTGTATCATTCCATGATAGTAGATCATACACTCTTGGATGGCATAAAACCCAATCACACCACCAAGAAGAGGAAACATCACAAGAAAAAAGGAAAATCATGCCATGAAATTTTTCCAAAAGATATCAGCGATGTATGCCCCCACTTTAAAGTGGTTGCTACACCATTACTGTGAGAAATTTCTTTAAAGTAGCCAAATTTTTTGTCCTAAGACATGAGAGATTTCCTTAGAAAATCCTATGCCAAGTCATATGTTTCCAAAACAAACTGCATCATGAAACAGGAAGGAAGGGTTTCCCCCATAAACACATAAGGGATCTATGGATTTGGGGTCAATAAGTCTATGCTACAATCTTTTCATAGAGCATGAAACTATCATCATTCCCCAAATAAACATAAAACTGGAAGAATGACACAAAGAAAGTGAAAACAAAGAAAAACCTTTCAGGTCAACATGGAAGAAACATGAATGTCTCGACGACTTGCATCATCCCCAAAAGGAAAAAAAATACAAATGAAAAAAATACAAGAAAAGCTTTTGGGTCAACATGGAAGACACATAAATGTCTTGATGCCTTGCATCATCCCCAAAAGGAAAACACAAGACAAATGAAAAAGATAATTACAACATAGAGAAGAATGAAGGTACACATAGAAGAATGCACAAAAGAGAGAGGAACATAAAAAAAAATCATAGGGGATCACATTACACACATGCAATCACATAAAGAAAAATGAAAAAGAAAACGACTAGTAAGGCACAAGCGAGTCAACCTAAAGTAGGTTGTCTACCTCTCGATCTCGATTGGTATAAACAGAAGGCAAAAAACTAGCTAAAGGGACAACATCAAGTTCCGAACTAGAACAGGCACCAAGTTCAACACTCTTTTTAGGAGATTTTTCATTTAAGCTCATGAAAGAAGAAAAAAATGCATTCAACTCATCATGCACTTGTTCATCAATCTTTTCAATGTCAATTTCATCATCTAATTTAATCACAACAGGAGGTCAAATAACAATGTCCATACAATGTTCTTTTTTATGTTGTGGTGAGGGTTGAGAGTCATCATGCATTGCTTCATGTAGGTTTGGATTTTTATTTTCTATGTTATTGTTATGTTCTTGAGTTTACAATCTATGAGTAATAGCACGACATCTACGTCTACGCTCTCTAGCACTTTGATTTATTTTCAATTTATTGTCAATTTGTTTTTCTGTAAGAGTGGGTTTGTCAATCATACGTTCCTTCTCTTCTTTGGGAGGACTATAAGAAATGACAACAGGCTGCTCAACTGCTTTCTCTTTGACTTTGTAAACTTGTTTGACTCTAGGAGGGACAACAAGATTGCTTGTACTATCTCATGGTCTCTTGTGGGAAATTGTAGGAGGTTGTTCTATAGATTGTTCTTGTATGTTTGAAAGTGTTTTTAGTTAAATCATTGTCTTGTCAAGGATGGTTGGTTCGGTCATAGGTTGAGGCATGTTTGGAAGGGATAGTTTCCCTATTTTCTTTTCCTTGAATTTTTGATATGATTTGAAAAATAAATCTTCATGAGGCTTGATAGGTTCCATAGGCTCAGACCAAAAGTAATCTAGTGAAAAATTCCCTTTTGTCAAGGTAGGATGGAATCTGCTATGATACACAGTGAAGATGTCATTGCCAAATGGAAACTTTAGACATTTATGCACAACCAAGGGGATGAAATTCATGGAGAGAAGCCATGGATAGCCTAGCTTCACATGAAAATGGTCCAATTGTGGTATGATGGAGAATGAGATTGTTAATGCTTTCGGTCCCACTTTTAAATAGAGATCTATCAAGCCTATCGTAGGGCAATAAAATCCGTTATGTGTCTTGATCCATGCTTTTGGGTTGTCATATGTGTCTTGATATAGCTCATGCCCATATAAGAATTATTCCTTGATCACATTCTCTCCACAGATGGGATCAATCAATATCCCATTAGTGGGATTATTATTGATTCGTCCATCTATGTAAAGAGGACCATCAAGTGCACATTTAGGTATGTCATTTTGTGAGAAAGCAATGTCAAGATGTTGTCTAGTCAAGCCCTTATGAGGTTTAGCTTTGATAAATGCTATCACATTCTCCATGGGAGGAAATTACATATGATCATGATCCATCTTAACATTGTTCTTAGTTTTAGTAGGAGGATTGGTTGTGGCATGTATGTTGCTATTGTATTTTTGATTCAAGTAAGTTCCTAAAGGAAGTAACTAAGGGTATAAATGATTCATGTTTTTTTTCGAGTTTTAAGCACTTTCCTTAGATTTTGTATGATAGGAACCAAGCTAATGTCAATGCATTCACTAAGAATATGGGCTTGTAAGTTTTCTAGTTGTTCATCTGGCTTGTCAATATGCACATTGATTATAGGAGGTGAAGTCATGGGAAATTAAGTATGCAAACCATGAGCCATGGAGGGTTGATTCTCAACACTATTAGAAAGAGTGTTAGAGCACCCAAGATCCACAACAAGTGAGAGATCACTGGATGACATGATCCTCAAACTACGTCTTATAATAGTATTGTGAATAGGACACCAAGTGGTAAAGCTCATGCAAGTTTTACAAATCTAGTGTGCAAATCCTAGGATAGCAAAGGGGAAATGTAGCAACCTAGAATGAAAGACAATTTTCAGATTCTAAGCAATGTAATTTATTGATTAAGCAATGCCATAAGTTGAAAATGAGATTTTTTGATGCAATTTTGAACTTTTAACAATGCATTAAAATAAAGCAATTTAAGCTACATGCAATGAAGTTGGTGAAACAACAAATAAGAAAACTAAAACAAAAAGATAACAACACTAAAAAAAAGCTAAAAAATGAGATTTTAATGTCCTAAAATTGTAGATCTATAGCTAATAGGGACTCATTTTCCACTAAGGGTAAATGGGTCTTGGTTAGGTCTTTCTGGGATTTTTTGTGCGGAATTCAGAGTCAAATTTGATGCCTTTTCAGATGTCAAAAGGTACAGATTAGACCTGATTAGGGACTTAATTACTAGTAAAGGTGAATGGGTCTTGGTTAGGTCTTTTAAAACTATTTTTTAATGATTTGCAAGCTCTCAGTTATATCTTTTAGTTCTAGGTTGTAGACAGTGAAATGTAGCTTTAGATTTTCCAGAAATTCAATGCAAAAATGTGCTGCAATGAAACTGATAAAATGCAAGACCTAGGTTGAAATGCAATTTTGTTTTGATTTTCAAATGCAATTGAATGAGATCTAAATGAAATGCAAAGTGGCTGATTTTTTTTGTAATTTTCAGATTTAAGATGCAAAAGAATATAAATTTAAACCCTATATGATATGCAAGATTGTAATGTAAAAGAAGAAACCCTAAATGAGATCTTAATTCAATGAAAATATAAATGAAATAAGTGCAAGATTTAACTTAAGATGCAATGAAAGGCTCCAAAAATTAGAAAATTGCAATGTTGAATATGTCGGGTTCAACAAAAATGATTAGGGTGAAAATAGGATCCACCCAAATGCATGAGCAATGTGATGGACCAATTATTTTTCTAAGACCCTTAATCACTTAAATTATGCAAAATAAGATGCTAATAACAACAAAAAATGCAACCTAACTATTATAGAAACTATGGGGGATTCTTTTAGAGCATAAAAAGTTGTGTACCTAGCCAAAAAGTTGTTATTTTTGAGCTATGGAGGACTCATTCGCCTTCAGTGGAAAATGGGTCCTTTTAGGGTTTCGAAAAACTGATTTCAAGATCCTATTCCTTGATTTTTGCACTCTTAAAATCTTAGTTATCAAGTTTTGGAAGCTTGTATTTAGTTCTGTAGAGTTCTTTCTGTGATCTTGCACTTTGAATGACAACTTTTACATCTTTGTAACTTTGACAAATTTGCTCCAATTCTTGCTCAACTTGATCTTCGACTTGTAAACTTGCAATCACACACTCAAGGGCAAGAAAAATTGTTGTTTTTTTAGTGAATGGGGGTTTTCCTCAATCAAACCCCTTGTAGGTAATTAAACCAAGTGATGAAATAAAGGAAATGAAGCATGACATATGAAATATGCAAATGATATCACCTTGGATGATGTATTGTGAAGTAAATCTGCAAACTATCATGGAATGGCCATGAAGAATGTAGATATCATATGTAAGATGATGCTTGTAAATAGATCCTCAATGCTACACTCACAATCTTAGCTCAACACACATGAATGCATTAAAGACTTGACATGATGATATGACCTTTTAATTGATGCAATAAAAACTTGAAATTTTCCTTGAAATGCCTTATGAATGCTCTTGAAGTTCCTTGATTCTCTTGATTTTGATCTCATGAAGTCACATAAAATTTCTAGGAGAAAAAATGTGAATTAACCTCTTATTTATACTAAATTAGGAGATCTTAACCCTTTAATTAAAAGAACTAAGGCCAACACCAGATTTGAAAAGAAAGATAATTAAATTCCCACCAGAATGAAATTCAAAAATAGGGGTCTCATTAAGGGAGGACCCATTTTCCACCAAAGGTGAATGGGTCTTGGCTAAGTTTCTAGGACCAAGCTTTGGGGAGCTAAAAGAAGGCCAAAAATCCAATCTAGATCAAATGAGAAAGGGGGGGTCCTGTTAAGGGAGGACCCATTCACCATCAAGGGTGAATTGGTCCTAGATCAACTTACTAGGACCAAATTTTTCCCAATGAAATTTTATTATTTAAATTATGATTGTTGGAATAGATCTTCGGGAGGTGTCAATTAAGGCCTAAAAAAGGCATTAATAACTCCAATTAATTAACCTCAATTAATTAAGACCACCTAGATGAATGTGAAAATGTTCTAAAACACTTTACAACACTTAAACAAGGTACACATTATGTATATTTTATTTACAAAGGGTCCCATTAAGCTTAATTAAGCAAATAAGTCATAGAAAAGCGTGAAAGTGTGTTACAACACTTTACAACACCTTTGAAAAGGATGGATTAAGGCATGTTTTAGTCAAATAAAGGTCCTAGAATAGTGTGAATTTCTACAACACATTACAACACCACTCCAAGACACAATTAATTCAGCTTTACTGTCAATTATCAAACAAGAAAGGGAAAAGGCTTACTTTTTCCATTACTACAGTACCAAAATCTAGAATTACACCTTGAAATACATAATATTTGCATCGATTTAATTTAAATCTATATTAAAAATATATTTACAATTACAATTTTTAAGTATTTAATAGATAAAATGTTATAAATTCAAATAAACATACTTGCATTTGACAAAAATACACCTCATTCAACAACTCATTTTTCATCACCACATTATCTAATGCACCACCCTAATGATGCCAACTACTTCCATGACATCCATAATGACAATGCGAACACATATGGGAGGTGGAGCCATCTGCACCCTTTGCATCAATATCTCTCCCAAAGCATAGATTACAACTGTTTAGGAATATATGAAAGCTAGGGGCACTAGAGCTAAATGGTTGAGCTATTGTATCATCCTATGAGGAAAAAGGTTAGGATATTTGTGTGCCATGCTCTATATTTGTGTTTGTTAGGATATCAATTGCATGGAGAGTTTGCACCTCGATACTCTCCCTGATGGCTATTGGAATCATCACATGACAAACAAGTCTTTGTGCTAGTGTTCTTCGATGTGCACGATTATATACCCAATGATATATTGGTCTATTTTGGGCAGAACCTCCACCTCTACCTTGAAACTAACTCATATCAAAATAATTGGGAATTTTATGAAGGATAAACTCACAGTATAGTTTTCTTACAAAATATAGCGACACCTCATAATTATTACATGAAGGTTGGTCAAATACCATCCACCACCTTTCCCAAAAATTATTTCTTATCTCATCATGATTAAAACAATGTATTAGAAACATCATTGAGTTCAAAGGAATAAGTTCATTGGTTCTAAGATCCATAAAAAGAAAACATATTCTTTATTTGCTTATGCCTTTATTTTTCACTTCATCATAGAACAATTTTGTTGCATAATATTGATGACATGAATCTCTGTAAGTTTAATATTGATTTATTTGATTTGTGACTATGTCAACATTCCTCATCATGGCTTCCAATATTGATGCAAGGCATTAGTGATGTTGGTTTGATGTCAAGAAGCCCTGAATTTTGAAACTAATTCATGAATTGCAACTTTGTTTTTCTCTAGATGAGCTTTAATAAATCCTCTTGGATTTTCCCAAGGTTTTTTGGAAGGGTAGGAGGAGGGTCAAGAATCCTAGGGTTTTCCTCAAGAAATTCATCATTTAAATTTGGTTGTGGCTTAGGGTTTACATGATTTGTTATATAATTTAAAAAAAACATGAAATTGATTAAAAAAATCATTTTTTCTAATGCAAACCAAATTTAAATATAATTAAAAAACAACACTTACCTCTTCATCAACATGGCATTGCGAAGCTAGGTTGCAAAGGGAAAAATACTTTCACATTATGTAGAGTTGAGGGAAAGAAAACCGTTGAAGAAAATGAAGGTCGTAGGTGAGAAAAATGGACATGGTTTTTCTTTCTATAACTTTATTGAGAAAATCATGTACGTGTTTTCATTTCATAAAAATGTGTATGCATTTTTCTTTCATAAAAATACACATGCATTTTTCTTTCATAAAAATACACATGCTTTTTTTTTCATAAAAATATGTACGTGTTTTCCTTTCATAATGATGCATGCATGTTATTTGTTCAAATAATGAGTTCGTGTTATGGCTTGAAAAATTTGAGCCATAACATGAGCAAATTATTTGAATTTAAATATTCAAAACGTGAGTGTGTTTTGCTCATTTTTGGGCATTTGGCCACTTGCCCTATCTTGGTGCACATTCCCTTATGCCACTTATTTTCCACAAAAGTATTTCTTATTATATTGGTAGACTAGGGAACACCACCTATCTAACAAATAAATCTCCACTTCAACCGTATAAGAGTTATAACTAACACCACATCACAATTTTCCTTTTGAAATGGGCATGCAACATGCCAAATGGCTTCTTTTTAGATAACAACCATCACACATTACAAGAGAGTTAATGGGTTCATACTAAAGGTTGCAATGTTCGAGAAACTAATGTGATGCACCAAATTTTTCTATTTGTGACAAAGTTATTAGTCTTCACCAAACGTGCTATATAAATGCAAGAACAAATGTATGGATTTAAAAAACAATAGGGGTTAGTAACACTAGGAGGCACCTATAGATCAAGTGATAATATTTAAGTGACCTATAATAGAGAGAATCAATCAACACAAAAATATAAAGGCATTGAAGTGACCATAAAATAGACTACCACCATTTTTAAACATAGGGTTTTAGTATCAAATTCTAATTAAATTTTAATCACTCGAGACTAAGGAGGAGAAAACCATATGAAATTTTATAGTCCAAGGGAAATCTTACAATAGATCAACATATTCATTGGATGATGTAAATTAACATTTAACATATACTATTTTTCTAAACATATTAATTTTTTAATCATGGGTAAATTCACCAGAAAAAACTAACAATATAAACAAATTTTTAAAAAATGGTACATTTTTCTATAAAATTGAGAAATATTCTCTAAGATTTTATATATATTTTAGGGGGATTTTCTTCGATTTACTAGCCACTTTTTTTAACAACTTGTATAAAAAATTTCTAATAAAAAACAATAATTTGAACAAATTTTAAAAAAATTGTCATAGATTTTTTCTTCCAAAATTGACATATATTGACCAAAGCAAATATTGCCTCTGGCTATGATTCACTAGGATTTTATATATTCTTTAGGGTGGTTTTCATAAATTTATCCTTGATCTTCAATTTTTGATTTAAAAATACTTTTCCTCCATTAGAAATGATCTAGGGAAGTTTTTTCTATAACAAATCTCTCAATCAAATGCTTAAACACTTCATCTTTGCTAAAGTGCTTAGATGTGCTTCATCTTCGCTAAATTTCTTAGAAACTTTATCTTTGCTAAATTTCTTGTTGGGATGGATCCATCCAAGAAATGGCCCAACAAAACATTTTTAAAAGAAGGGATCATGCTATGGATCCAACATATTGACTATGAAGGAATTAAGTTAAGATGTGGGTTGTAATATATAATAGAAAACTTAGCTGCTAGGTTCCTCAAGTCTTCTCACTCAATTCCTCATCAAAGATAACCTGCTTCATGGGTGTGAGCAAAAAATAACATTGAATAGAAGATAGGGATACTATCTTTTATACGTCAAAAAATAGTTATGAATTTGATTATTCTTCCTCACATAGACTCATCTCTCCATCCCCACTATAATTCCATGTAAAGAATGTATGGTGCCACTTTGTACAAAGGTTGGTTCTCCCTTGATTGCTAATGCTCACTCCTCTTTAGTCTCCTAGAATATAAATTTTTGGACTCCTCTCTAGGAATAAATTTGTAGGTGTCAATTACGATGGAAATAAAGTGAAGGAACCTAGTTCTTGAGCCAAAAGTGATAAGGGTGGCTACACAATGATAGTAGATAATCACTAGACAAATAAATTTTATTTTTTATTGGAACTAAAAAAACTGTGGCTACCACTTTCTTATTCTTTGACACCCTTTTTTGACTTCCACTAAGGTCCTAACCTAGGTTATTTAGCCAAAAATATATAATACTATTAAATTATACTTCTAATATAACACATATTATAAAGTTTATATATTTATATATATCTAAGAATTATTTTGACTAGATAAAATAGGGGATGAGGGTCCCAATCCTCTTATAAAGCAAGCTTGTAGGTAGAGACAAATACAATGACCTCCTATATGGGGGTAACAAATGAATACAACCAAGATTCCAAGCACAAAAAAGCTCAAATACAACAAAAATGTATGAAATAAAAGAGAACCTAAGGATCCAACCTAAATAATGTCATACCCAAGCCTATTCAATTATACACCAGTCACTTTAGTATGAGATTGGAAGAGATTTAGGAAGATATTTATTTTATTTTTGTACAAATACCCAATAAATATTATCCTACAAGTCCTTAGATTTAGGATAAGTGGGGGAATTCCCCATAGAGGTCCTATCCATGTACATAATAGGATTAGAGGAATGTCAAGATAGAGTATTAAGATATCATGAAACCACCTCAAGAATATAATTAAGCTAGTCCAAAGTTGATGGAATAGTAGACTTAGTAACTAGAGTAAAAGGTGGGTGGGAATTACCAATAAGAGTTGACGGAGTAGTAGGATTAGACTACATCAGTCACATGAAAGACAAATAAAAATAGAAGATCCAAAATACTTAGAAGACTCATCATCTTGAGAGGAACCATCAACTAGACAAAGTTGTAAGCATGAATAGTAAAGTGATCTTCACAAGAATTCCTCCACCTTTTCATCATGTCCTTGCATTTCAAGAGTGGAAAATTAGAGACAAGGTGGTTGGTTGTAAAGTATCATTTACATATCAAAGGGAGAACCTCATACTCATGAATTTGAGTCCACGACCTCTCCCACCATAAAAACAACATCCTCATAAGGAGGCTTGGATATCAATATTTACAAAATATTCAAGAAAAAAATAAAATGACCCATTTAAGAAGACGATAGAGTCAATCTTCAAGAAAATATAAATAGAATTTCCAATGGTACCATAGCAAGAATCCTCCTAGAAATGGAGAGGAATATTTAAAATCGAAACCCACATAACTCTAACATTAAAAGGTTCATGTAAAAGGGGGTTGAAGGAGATAGTCCAAGGTTTGATCGGGAAAAAGTTCTCTCCCCACATCCATAACCTTCCCTCAAACACCAAATCCTTGTCCTTTAAAAACAAAAAATACAATGAAGAAATCAATGGAAAAAGGGAAGAGGCCAATCATGCCCTTGATGAAATGATTGTAAGAATCCAAGATCCAATTGTGTAAATCGAGAAGGGAGGGCCAAAACTTGTTAAATTTGTATGCCAATCCTTTATAGATTGTTTTATTTTATTTTTCAAGCACATATAGTACACAAGTTGTCACATGGGAAGATTGTTAATGGGGAGGGGTAATGTTTATCTCACAAGCTAGGTTCATTCCTTATACATGCAATAGTTGGATAGGATTAGTGACTTGGCCCCGAAGAAACTAATTTAATACTAAAAGCAATGTGACCTCCAAGAGAAGCAATCCCTAGAGATTTAGGAATTGGAATTATCACTAGTCCCAACTCCTATGTCATCACCAAAAACTTGGCATCCATTATGAGTGGTCAAAGTAGATGTGCCCGAAAGATAAGGAGACATAGAAAATGCAAAAAACCTAAGATTATAGTTCTGAACTAGGGGAGGAGCATCACCCAAACTAATGTCATCAACATTGCACAAAATAGAGACACTTGTGTGTGATGGTGGGAAAGTAGTCAAGCTAGTGCTATGGTTTCAGGGGTAAATGAAAGAGACTAGAACACATCTATTCAAGTACCATACTTTTAAGAATTTTATAAGCCTTAATATTATTTTCAAATATTGATCATATACAATAAAACAATCATATAATAATGATGAAAAAAATTGAAGGGAATAGGTGAGAGCCAACATAACCATTAGAAGGGTCAAACCTCTTAGTAATAGTCACAATTGACGCTCTTAGTAGTGGTCACTACCCTTACAAGATCATAATTATATAATATTTTTCCTTGTGATTTTTTCAAAACCATTAATAGGGGTTTTAAAAGACTTGTTATGGGATTCAAAATACTTTTGATTAAACTTAATCATTCCTTTATAAAAATTCAATCCCTTTAATATATACAAGCCAAGATGTTTAAGATGCATGCAATGGTTATTATAGCCATTATCACATTATTGTTAGAGTAATCATGCATTAGCTAATAATTAATTAATCTTTAATTAATTATTAGTCTAATTTAATCTCATGCACTTAAGATAAAATTATGAGTGATTTTCTATATTAACTAGAGAGCTATTATTAGATCATTTTGTCTCATTGCATGAGATGTTGACACTTGTCATGATCTAATCCTTTTATCATTCGGGGTTGCTCCTATATATTACTCAACCTTCATTGTATTATTATACCTTTGATGCCTTTGATAGGACTCTCAACCTTTGAGGACTCTTGTTTTCCTTGAAGATTCTTGGGATTCATTGTTGTAGCTTTTTCTTATTGAGAAATATTGCATATTATTGTTTGCAGCTCTCTTGCATGGAAGGTGTCTTTGTTCGTTGTTTGAACCTATGGCTCATTGTTTATCAAAATTCTAACATGGTATCATAGCGTGGATTTAGCCAACCCCTTCTCGATTTATGAGGGTTTTTCTTCAATAAGGGTTATAGGCTTCATATCTGGATTTTTCATTATTTTTTTTTACAATTTCTAGAGGTAGACAATTTTTAGGTGCATTTTAATGCGAAAAGGACCTCATCGTTGGAGTCAAGAGGTCAATTCGATGAATCTTGACTATAAATAATTTACCCTATTTCATCATCAGGTGTTTCTGAGGCAATTTTTTTGTATAGAGGCCATATGACCAGGTACAATGATTTATTAAAAAAATGATAAAAGAACATTTTTATAAAAAAAATGTTTGTTTTAGTTTTTTTAAAAAGAAATCTTTTTGTTAAAAAATTTGCTGCATAGGGTACTGCACATGTAGTACCTTGATAGTAGTCTAATCATTGCTATCAGCAGTCCCCACTCTACCACCTGCGGGGTTTTCAAACCCCCACAGTGGCTTTTAAAGCCATAGGTAGCTTTTTCTAGATCAACAACAGAGAAAAAATTGGAGGTTCAAAGTTTTTTCTTGGTACATGTTTTTCAAACTTTTCTAGTGGTGTTAAGTTTTTTCAGGCGATAAAATCTTTTTCAAAATATTCCATATTCATTGTATGTTCTAGTTTCTTACAAGAATATTCCGTTCACTGTCTTTTTCCTAGGGGCCAATTTTTTTCCAACAATAGGAAATACTCTTGGAATATTTTGTTGATGTTAGAATGACATCATGTTGACGTTAGCAGTAGGGACATTGGCTGGAGTCCTCAAGACCCCTCTTTGTGCCTTAAAAGAGTAGTTTTTTTTTGGTCCACAACTTGGGTGTATAGTATCAAAATCTGGCGAATGACATATCATCAAAAAGATTGTTCCATAAAATTTCCATTAGTATGGGTCTTATCACAATTTTCTACTGCTAGTGCATTCTACAACCTGTTGAAGTCAAATGTTCTATTTTTACTCCCAAGCTCATTATTTTTTGACCCGTTTCTCCATTTTTCATGATTCTAGCTTGGGATGGTATTTTAGATCTCTTCACATCCAATTTTTTTCATATTTATCTCAAGATATATTTTACTTATTTTTTGTGTTTTCACATTCTGGTGAATTACTTGGATGTCTTAGCTCTTGAAAACTTTTTGTTTGTGTGGGATGACTTGTTTTTAGTTGTTTTTCATATATTTCCAATATTATATCTTATTTGTGAATTGTAGACATGTTTTTAAGCACATTCTGTTTTGTAGATCTGCATTGAGATAAAGTGCCATTCTAGTGTATACTTTTTTAGGGATTTTATACATCTTGTTGTGCCTTTTGTACTCGCACTATGATATAAAGTGCCATGGGGGGTTTGTGTAGGCCTTTGATTTTTTCATCACACCTTTGTCAAGTGAGTGTCCCTTCCACGATAGTAGCAAATTGTAGTGATTCTTGCCTCAAGCATGTGTGCCTTAGTTTGCACACCTTTTTATTTATAGGTACTCTTCAGTTGGATATTAAGATATTATCATCCATGCACTTCTTGGTTTCACACAATTTTAGTGTACATGTCTTGGCTCTCCCTTTTTAGCATTATGGGGGGGGTTTCTATTGTTGGCGCTAATGCTTCCTTGGTTTCATTTTTTGAGTGATCTACATATCTAGTTCTTGTTTCTATGTACTAGGTGGATGCAACGTACATCAACTACTGGTTATCCATACATTTCAATGAGATGGAGCATTTTCCATATGAACACTCTTGCATTCTTATTTCTGGAGGTTATTCATTTAAGCATTATAACAATCATCTTTTGACAGTTGTCTATAACTTCTTCATGTTTCAGTGATATTTTACATGTTCCTCTTTTTTTGGGAAATTTTTTTGGCTACAGGCTTCTCAGTCCTTGATGATTTGAAGGATTTTTTAGTCCTTCATTCATCTCTGTCTTTTTTGGAGAGGAGTTTTTCCCATGCGATTTTCTCATTTTTTCTAATTGTGAGAGACTAGATTGTTTTTACATGAGTACCTCATAGGCCTTGTTTTGTTGGTACCCACCATGCATTTTGATTTTTAGGGTTTTTATCAACTCCCTAGGTTCATCTTAAGGGGGGTGTTAGAGTAATCATGCATTAGCTAATAATTAATTAATCTTGAATTAATTACTAGTCTAGTTTATTCTCATGCACTAAAGTTAAACTTAGGAGTGATTTTCTATGTTTACTAGAGAACTATTATTAGATCATTCTATCTTATTATATGAGATGTTGGCACTTGTCATGATCTAATCCCTTTATCATTTAGGGTTGCTCCTATATAGCACTCAACCCTCATTATACTATTATACCTTTGATGCATTTGATAAAAATCTCAACCTTTGAGGACTCTTATTTTCCTTGAAGATTTTGAGATTCATTGTTGTAACTTTTCTTGTTGAAGAACATTGCATATTATTGTTTGTAGCTCTCTTGTGTGGAAGGTTTATTTGTTCATTGTTTGATTGCATGACTCGTGTTTTTCATAATTTTAAAAATTATTGATATTATGGGCATGGACTTTACATGGTTGTAACTTATTTGAAGTATTGTATGTCAAAATTGCTATAAATAAATCATAGTCATCATAGGTTACAATATTTGTAGGATAATTTACTATTTTCTAACCATTGTATTGCATGAAATTTTTTTTAAATATACATTGTGTATTTCTTTATTGTATAAAAATAATCCCTTTATGACAAGCAATTTTTATTGTATAATTTTATATTAAATTATATGAAGTTTGAGTTGAGAATTAGGCTTTGCATTTTTATAATGAGAAGTCATAGTGGTAGGAAGAACATTGAATAATATTTTTTTATAAACCCTAACAAGGTACTTAAATTAATCTTCAAATATTATTTTTTCTTGTCCTATAATTATGTGTTTCTATTTTCATCTAAATAAAATTAGCATAACCTAAATGAGGTTGATACTATGTAAGAGAATTAGGATCATGAGGTTCAAGTCATGACAATTATTTAACCAATTAATTTTATAGTGCAATAAAATTAAACCTAAAGAAATAATTGTAAAATAAAAGTGACACAATACACAAGATTTATCATGAAGAAAACTATATGATTAAAAACCTTCAAAACACCATTCAATAGTGAGAAAACTTACATCAAGCCTATACAGTTATACCAATCCATCATAGATATATTTCTTATAATTATAACAATCCATAAATGCAAATCATTCACAAAAATATATCTATCATTTGTTATCACACAATTTCTAAATATAGAATAGATGCAACTCATCCACGTATTGGAGCGGTTCCAATCTTTCACCAAATGATATGTGATATTTAATTAATAAGTTCATTAATAATGACTCTTCAATAATACAGCCAATGCCATATATTTAAGAATCTATACCAAAGGCCCTATATCAATGTTATTTATGCCCACTAATGTGAGGTATAACCGTCTATGAGTATTATACTCTTAACAAATTTGTATTAGTGAAATGATGTTAGAGAACAATATGAAGCAACAATCTACGATTGAGAATACCTGTAAAATACAAATTGGAAGGCTATGATTACAAGCATTGAATTTATATGTTTTCTTATTTCATGTAACAAGGATTTCACTTCTTTTTAATCAAATTCTTAGCAACATTATCATTATATCTTTATGATTCATGACAGACAAGCGATATACAGAACTTTATATACCTATCCATAAGGCCCCAACTCAGTAGTTAATGGCTTTGGAATTCCACGTCGTTTCTTTCTCCTCCACATCCACCATGCCACTGATATGATTATCGCCAACACAACAGCTAGAGGCACAGTTATTGCTGCAACTATCTTCCCTACACTCGATTTATGGCTCTCTGGATTTTCCTGACAGGTGTCACAACACTCCAGATCTGTGAAGTTTTTTGTGGTTGATTTTGCACAAATCACTTCATCACCATTACAATTTTTGCAAGTATTGTTTGTTCTCCGCACCTAGACATTACAAACAAGTAGAGCTTAAGGAATCAATCATATCAATTGATTTCTTGACTGTAAACTGTAATCAACGAAGATATCATATACATCTAACCTCAGTATAAAAATCGATATTAGCATTAAGCTTGGTGGGACGATAGCCAGCCTTAGGAGGAATATTTTCTTGCTCTGATTTGAAAATAATATCAATTGCAACGACCCCCACCAAATGGCCCTCTTGACTAAGGACTGGACCTCGCAGGAAGAACACAATTTTTTTTTAACATATTAAAATAATATTATTGTTTCGATAGCCTGTTCAAGGTGAGTTTTACAGACTATCCTACAAATAATTTCTTCTTTTAAGAGAATTACAAACTTAGTGGGGTTTACCTTGGTAAGATACTGTTGGGATATTTCCATGATTTTCAAAATCTTTATAGAACTTGGTCCAGTGTGGTACATCCTCTGATGCATTGCGTGCAAGTGCCATGAAATTGAAGAAGCTGCTTATTTGGTATAACGGATTGTCAAAATTATCTTTAATGGTTTCATAGTACCCATCAGATTCATTAGCAAGAGCCTGCAAATTTGAAGAGTTCTCAAAGCTATATATAAAAAGTTTCGTAAAATTGCTTTTGAGCATTGCAGAGACTGGTTGTCTGTCTGCTAACTGAAGATTTGAGGCGAACTGTCCATTCGTAAACACCAAAATGACCTGAGTAAACAATATGAAGTTATAATTTTAAACTAACAGTTATTTGAAGTTTTAATATTTTAAGTGAAGACAATTAAATGCCATGTCTTAGCAACTACGCATTTAAATTACATTTGAATCTTCATCTTAAATCTGTGCCTTGTAGGGAATAAGATAAATAACTCTATATAAGGGCATAGGGAATAAACAAACCATCAAATATGGAGGTAGAAGAAGAAATGAAGATAGGTGGGTTGCATTTATCTCACCATCTAAACTTTAAATATTTTCTTTTAAATTATTTTGACATGGGTTATCTCAACTAAACTTGATCAAGTGCACACTTCACTAGCTTGTGTTTATCATGTTGATCCTACAACAATATGTCTCTATTTCAGGTCACACAAATATCCATTTGAGATATAACTCAAATCATGTTAAGTATATCCTTGTGGCCACTATTTCATCTTATTAGATGGGATGGACAACCAACCTCTACAATTGTCAAGTAGATTGGGTAACTATACAATTGTTATCAGGTTGACTCTATGTTCTAGAAATATTGCATTTGTCTTCTCTTCAAGAAAACTATTAGTTCCACATTATAGCATCTTATAGACCAATTCATGTCATTACACCTATCTTTTAGTTATATAGTTCTTCAATTTAGTAAAATAAATGAATTTGCTAATCTTCTTTTAAGACAACATTGAAAACGAGATTGAATATTTAGTTAAAAATTAAGATAATTAAGTAAATGCAATTAGTTAAGTATAAGTTAGTCTAAGTTAACCAATTACTAGTTCAAATTTGTTAGAGTAAATGCATATTTATTCGCTTAAGTTTACTTAGGTTTGCATTATAGTTTAATAGTGCATTTAATTAATTAGGTGGTTTTTTGCCGTGTGGTAGCTTTTACACCCATTACCTATTTTTCTTGCCTTTTTAAGGCACTTTGTACATTGTGTAAAATCATCTCATATTCAACATATATTTCTCTTTGGTGAAAGAGCATTGGCTTCTCTCATTTTTGAAGGTGTCTGTAAAATTGGTATTTCTTGGGAATTTTTTGCTCTATCAAAATTGATAATTTAATAATTTTTTGTAGTTTAATTTGAAAACTAAATATAATATAATGTGGTATTGAGTTAGATAACCAAATAATAAAAAAAAAACATAATATTCTTAAATATTTCTAATGTCAACCTTGAAAATAGTGTCTACCTCTTAATGTGACTACTTGAATCCACATTACATTTGATACATATTTGTGGCCATGACTATGTACCTTTACTTTAGATTCATCTTCGTAATCTTTATGATTTTTTTTTGGAAATTCACTTGATATATAGCTATCTACTCTACCTTTTTTAGGATTAGGGATAGGCAGCATCAATAAACACCTTGTTAGGTTACTGTATGACCAAGATGCAAATGTACTACACCTTGATCAAACTATAAAATCCACCCTTCAAACACTACATTTTTTGTTAGTTAACAACACTACCAACTTAACCGACCAAGCATATTCCATCTAAAATGAAGTGTTGATTTCAATAGTTCTTCATTCACCATGGTGATAACAATCAATGTCACACTTATATGCTTACACTCAAAAATACAAAACTGCTATGATTAGGGTCATCCGTAGACCTAGACCTAAACCTCAAGGGTTCATGGTGACCTTGCCTATGTATCCCCTTATGGGAAATTAGAGGCTTCATAGTTCACCTACCTAGTTTTATTGAGTTCATTCTCTTGTCTTGTATGGCATGTTTGATCTCACCTTTAACCATGACTATTCATTAAGTATAAGATATCACTTAGTTAATTATAATATATAATGATACTAACTTTTCCATCAAGTGTTGGGTCCATACCAAACATCACCAATCCTTAGTGTACAAACATGCACAAATACACAAGGGTCATATCATTCCATAATCCTCAAGGTCATACACAATGACTATCATGCACATACCTCCATATACATAGGCTGACTAGCTAATACACATTACAAGTACAATAGTGGTTGGCTCAAATACACATCATAAGTATAATGGTGCCTAGTTCATATGTACATCATAAGTACAATAATGATTAGCTCTAGCACACATTACATATACATAGTGGCTAGCTCCAAAACAAATCACATATAAACAATAACTAGCTAGAACATTCACAATGACTAACTAACACATGTCCATAATGCATCCCAAATAGAAAAGAATATCGATGCATTGTGCACTACATCGTGTGTCCAATTCTTTCCTCCAAACTTTTGTACCATCAGACAACTAAGAAGATGATATAGTGCATCCTATATTACACTGAGAGTCCGCCCTATAATGTACCACTTTGATGGAGTTCGATTGATTGACAATTGCCCTCCAAAAGGCTTTCTTATTATTGATCGATTATATCTAATCAATAATTTATTCTCTATAGCTATAAGGAGGCAACACAATATTCCTAAAAATTTTAATGATTCAATACAATGCATATGAAGAAAAGGCAATCAATAAACTTTCTATGTCCCTCAAATTAGATATTAGCTTCCTTGAGGTAAAAAAAGGCATTGACCCATTCAATGTTGTCACTAGTTATATATTAAGGATAAATGGTTAATTTGAATCAAGGTGTCACTATATGGTGTTATCGGGTTCGAGAGTTAGTAGCCTAATTGGATTTGTCTCATTCACAACAATATTATATTATTAGCATTCTTCCTTTTTAGTTTTCCACTTCATTCACATACTTATTATTTCTCATGTCATACAAACAAGTTAGTATATTTATGAGTATGTGACCTTTCATTGAATAGACGCATATATAAATTGCTAATTATGGAATATGAGAATTGTGATTATTCGAGGTTCGATTACTCATAAAAATATTCATGAATTAATAAGAATCAAGCTACTTAAGGATTCTATCGACCAACCTTGTCTTCATCTCCACCATGGCATTTATGCCTTACCAACCACATACAAGCCAACACCAATCAAATAAGGAGAATCAACATTATTTGGAGTCTATTGCTCCAATAAGATATTCAAAATTAATCATACTTGATTGAGGTTATTTGATGATTTCATGTTGGGAGAAGATATTAGGCTAACATTACTAACATGGAGACTATTATTTGTCCCTTATTGGGTGCTTCCTGTTAGAGTGCTTTCCTGTTGGGTGTCGCACCAATTAGGAGGAAGATTGTATAGTGTTGAACATATGGTGAATATTAACTATCAAATATTGTGGGAGACTATTTTAGTGCAACATAAGAAAATTTATTGGTTGAAACATCTTGGATACTAGCTAGGCATTCATTAAGGGTATGTGCAGGATCATGATGGGCCAAAAAGTGGCGATATGATGGGTATTTGTAGGGTATGTGGCTGACAACTTTTTTATACCCAAAATTGATGAAATGAAAAGGGTTTTTAAAAGAGATTCTTAGTTTTCCATCAGTATAAATTATGCTTTACTTTGAATTTAATAAATAATTATTACTCATTTTCTATTTGAATTACGACTAAAGTCCTAATTGATAGGTTGATTGAAAAAAATCTTTAGCTTTCAAACAGTATCACATTTTTGGAATCCAAAACATGCATCACATTCTATGCTTCACATACTATAGGATTAAAAAAAGAAAAATTGAATTTCATGAAATTTTGACCAAGTTAAGGTGGTCGACAATTTTTATATTTTTTAAAAGTTGTAATAAAAAAATCATAATTAATTATTTACTTGGAAAAAAATTATAAAAAATATGCATCACATCAGGACATGAGTCCCTCTACTTATGTCTAAAATATTATAAAAAATATTATCATTTTATTGTGGTTAGGGTGGTGGGATAGACACCTACTTCTTATTTTTCCTTGAAATTTAAGTACTTTGCATTGAAATTTCAAATTTTCACCAAATAGATTTTTAAAATAAATAAATAAACCTAGTAGTTTAGAAACTAAATTCAATTTTCTAAAGATTCTATTCTTACATATTTTTGAAATAATATAGATAATTTATTCAAATTTTTATGTTAACTTGTCTGACTTTGGTTTTTCTAAATTTTTTGCCACTTAAGGGCCTATTTTTTCCATTATGATCCTGCACATACCCTAAGCAGGTTTATAATACTAATGGTATGGTTAATTAAGAGACATATTAGAAAAGATACAATTAGGTATGTGCAGGATCATCATGGAAAAAAAAGGCCTTTAAGTGGTGAAAAATTCAAAAAAATTAGAGTTAGGCAACTTGACGTAGAAATTTCAATAAGTTATCTATATTATTTCAAAAATATGTAAGAATATATAATTTGTAACAAATTGAATGTAGTTTCTAAACCAAGTATGTGCAGGATCATGATGGCCCAAAAAGTGGCGATATGATGGGTATGTGTAGGGTATTTGGCTGATGACTTTTTTTACCCAAAATTGATGAAACAAAAAGTGTTTTTAAAGGACATTCTCAACTTTCCACCAATATAAATTATACTTTACTTTTAATTTAATAAATAATTATTATTCATTTTCTATTTGAATTATCACTAAAGTCCTATTTATAGGCTAATTGAAAAACATGTATAGCTTTCAAACGGTACCACATTTTTTGAATCCAAAACATGCATCACATTCTATGCTTCTCATACTATAGGATTAAAAAAATAAATTGAATTTTATGAAGTTTTGACCAAGTTAAGGTAGGTAGACATATGAGTTTTTATATTTTTTAAAAGTTGTAATAAAAAATTCATAATTAATTATTTACTCAGAATTTTTTTTTTTTTTTTAAATGCATCACATCAAGACATGAGTCCTCTATTTATATCTAAAATATTATAAAAAAAATATTATCATTTTAATGTGGTTAGGGTGGTCAGACAGACACCTACTTCTTATTTTTTCCCTGAAATTTAAGTACTACTACATTCAAATTTCAAATTTTCACCAAATAGATTTGTTTTTATTAAAATAAATCTAGTAGTTTAGAAACTACATTCAATTTGTTACATATTTTATTCTTACATATTTTTGAAAAAATAGAGATAACTTATTCAAATTTTTATGTCAAGTTGCTTAACTTTGATTTTTTTGAATTTTTCACCACTTAAGGGCCTATTTTTTCCATGATTATTCTGCACATACCCAACTACTAGGTTTATTTTAAAAAAAATCTATTTGGTGAAAATTTAAAATTTTAATGTAGTAGTACTTAAATTTCAGAGAAAAAATAAGTAGGTGTCTGTCGACCATCCTAACCACAATAAAATGATAATATTTTTTTATAAGATTTTAGATATAAGTAGAGGACTCATGTCCCAATGTGATGCATATTTTTTTGTAATTTTTTTCCAAGTAAATAATTAATTATGAATTTTTTTATTACAACTTTTAAAAAATATAAAAACACGTATGTCTGACCACCTTAACTTGGTCAAAACTTCATGAAATTCATTTTTAATTTTTTTTTTTAATAGTATGCGAAGCATAGAATGTGACGCATGTTTCAGATTAAAAAAATGTGATATTGTTTGAAAGGTATAGATGTTTTTCAATCGGCCTATCAAATAGGACTTTAGTCATAATTCAAATAGAAAATGAATAATAATTATTTATTAAATTCAATGTAAAACATAATTTATATTGGTGGAAAGATGAGAATCTCCTTTAAAAATTATTTTATTTTCATCAATTTTGGGTAAAAAAAAAGTCATCAGCCATATACCATACACATACCCATCATATCACCACTTTTTGGCCCAGTATGATCCTGCACATACCCAACTCCTCATGCCCAATCAAGGATATATGAGGAGGTTCTCAAATTCATCAAAGAGATCATTGATTATTATTGCAGATATATACACATTTTACATAGCAGATCAAATTGCTTCAAAGAGCCAAAATCAATCTACAATGGATGCATGAACAATTCACCTTATTCAAAGATAGCGCCTAGGGAATTTGTATGAGTTTAAAGTTTTTATCAAGAACAATAATCAACGTATATGTCATCTAAGCCTATCATACCTTCAAGTGCATGGCTCTAAGGTCCTAAATTAGAAACAACCATTATCTTTATTATCAAGTTTGTATTATTGAACTATTCATTGAACCATATTTTATTGTTCAAGATTTATACCAGCACATAGCATTATAATTCATTCTCCTATAAATATATATAATTTCCCAATAATCTAGGCTAATATTGTTAGATTTTTTTCTTAAGAAAATCGAAGTACATTATGTTGGTGTAATTAATTATTTAATTACACTTTCATAAGTTAACTTAGGTCATGCATCATTTAGTCCTAGGTTAGTTTTTTAATAAATCATTTAATAAATGGGGTAATATTCTCTTCCTTGTTTGTAGGGATAAGATTCCTTCTAGAAGATGAGTTGTCCTTCTAGAACTTATCTCAACATTTAATAATTTCCTAGATAGGGTTCACATGTTGTCACATGTTGTCACATGTTGTTAGATCATAACACTTGGAAACATCTCATGCATCTTAGGTTTTCCTTCTTGCCTTTATATTTAGGCATTTTGTTCATTTGTAATATATCATCAATCATATCATCAATATATAATATTCATTCAACATTCCATAGTTGCAACACTTTCCTTTGTGGTTGATTATCTTTCATGGCGAAGGTCCTTTATTGAACATTCTGGAGCTTCAGGGACTGTGCATCCATAATGTCAACACATTAACATGGTTATATAACTATTCCTACCCCCTTTAAAGGATTGGCTCAATTGGCATATATTGATTTCTACAAAGGAAATATTTAGAGAAAATCTACAATTGATAATATAAAGTAAAATTATATGATTTGAAAACATGTTTACATTGTCAACCCTTAATGATTTAAATCATAAAGACTACCAATATTTTCCAAAGGGTTCTTATAGTGGTATTAGAGCTAGTGAACCTACTAGGCTTTGGGTAAATATCAAAGAACTTGATTGCTCATGGAAATAGAAGATATCAAACATTGAGTAGTCATTTGAAGTGTTAGATATAGTTCTAAATCCTATAGTAACCACCTTGAATTAACATAAATGGTTGAGGCATCACAATGAGGAAATAAAGTTGTTGGTTACCTTTCGTTTAAGAGAGGTAATGAGAATTTTGGTACCTCTAATTCCTTACTAAGATGACACGATGAAAGAGGTGTTGCACTTGATTGTAGACAATTTAAATGACCTAGATGACATCAATTTAGTATGAATTACTCAAGAAGGATGACCATATTAAAGACATTTGTGGAAATCATGACAAGTAACCTTCTTGTGAACTTAGGCTTGCAAGATCTTTGTACAAAATGTTCTATCATTTCTTCATCACAATTAAGAATTTACATTAGAGTTTAAATTGCCATACCTTATGTTTGAATAAGAGACAAAAAAAAGCTTCAACTTAAGGTTAAATTTGATGCACCTTATCCTGTAGTTGTCAATGACATAACTAAACCAATCTCGTTTAGCCATGCAAAACAAAACTCTACGAAACCACAAACCCTAGCAAGATAAACAATGAGTTAATCAGCCAAATCTCCACCTCTTCACAAAGTTATTACTAACACATCATCATGCTACAAATTATCTGCCATGTGTATACCATGTCAATATTTTCTAAAGCTATCTTTTTACATATTTAAAATATTGACCACTGCTGACTTCGAATTAAGCTGTTAAGTCTTTGTCTCTGTGAAGCTCCTATCACCAGACAATCATCTTCCTGTCACATGAACTGCACACAATTGTAACTGCAAACTGAGATGTTTTTGTAGCTATACCTATTCCTATAGCTGCATACAAACATTGTATACCATGAGTTGACATCAATGGAAATCTAATGTCAACCAATCAAAACTCAACTGCCAACAAGCTCCATCTAATGCCAACACACACACACCTCTGACTCATGCTAGAAATTATCTCATCCTATCTTACTTACTTTATTTGGTACTCTAGACACAACTTGTCTATATAGAAAACCCATTCTATCCAATCTGACTTAGAACTAATCCTTAATCCATGATATACATGTAATATAAAGATTTAGGTATTTCTAACCCTTTTATGAATTCCTCATTGCATTCTTATAATTTCTAGGGTTTATGACTTTCTGTCATTCTACTCTCTAATTCAAATATCAAACATCTTTGATGCATTAGAATGAGTTTCCAACATTATCAAGGAATCTCTTAAAGTGTTACTAAGAATCTTCAGGTGTCTTTTTCTAAAGTTTCCTTGACCTTTCACTGTTGATCAAATATGGTGTTCTTGACCTTTCACTATATATATATATATACAATGTCATATTTGACATAAGAGTTATAAATTTCCTTTATCCTCCTTGTCTCAATACTAGGGTTTAGTTTCTCTTAACCCAATATAAGGAAATATCAAACATCCTCATTTTCCAAAGGTAATAGTATAAGTGTAGCAAAACATAAAAACAATTACTTCTAGTCTTTTCTAGACCACCTGGCATTGCTTGAGTGCACATTACATGTAACATGAATAAAAATAGTATTCAAGGCATTTTCTCACTAATATAATATCTAAAAGATTACTACCATTCCATAATGCTCCAGGTTAGATATTAGGAACCCTTAGGTTAGCCATCAGAGTATTTGGTGTTGTGTCATTCCTATTGTCTCACGGTTACACAACTATAGACCTACTCTAACTATGTATGACTCTGTTGGAGACACTAGGCCATCTAGAGCACCAAGGTCCGACAATATGTGTAGGGATGGATACATCACTTTCGCCAAATATTTACATACATATACATTTCACAATGAACATTGTTATATGTCAACCATCGTAACTCGTCTTATAAGTTGGCATTCCCTATAGTAAATTCATATTGACCTTTCTCTCTAGGTTACTTGGAATTATCTTGCCAAAACAATTACCTTGACCCAAATGGCCATGGATTATTAAGGAACTTTCTTGTCTTAACACCTTCTATTGGATGGTACTTGACTTAGTTCAAATCCCTAGAAGAGTTATTAATCAATTTGTGTTCCAAAGGAACCGTGCAATTCATAACTCACAATTCATTTATCAAAAGAAGGCAAGAATTCTTAATCTTTTACTACTTAAGTAATCTTGCAACTATAGTACTTATTTATGCTCCCTATTTCTTTACCTTTCCTTTTCTCACATTCTTTTATTCATGGTTCAAAACTCTTACAAATAGGTTTCAGCTTTATTTATGCAGTCGAGAGCTGAACCCATGTTGTCCATACAAACCACTCTCAATATTTGACGAAAAAATTGAGTCTATAGTTTATTACTAAAAGTATCATAACCCCTAAGATTCATTCTTAATCAAAAAGATAAAAAAAGCATTCAGTACGAGTGTTCTCATCATATAGTTTGCTTTCAATAGTTTTCAGCTAATTCAAGATTTCAAAGAAGAACCCTCAAAACTGAGCCAAATTGACTCATAGAGACATTAATGATTCTTTCACCAAAAGATATGCAGTTTAAACCTGCTCACTTATAGTTCTTTATGAGCCAATCATAAACCTATATTTTCAAGAAGAAACTTAAAAGACTAGTAAGGAAGCACTTGCCTGTTCACAAGATTAACTGGGAAAGAGTGCTATTTGCTTACACTACAAAATGATTCCCTAAGGCAGCTTCTTCTTCCACTTCCTCACATTGTTTTAAAAGAGAAGATCCAACTCAAAATACCATCCGCTACTCCTCTTGCCAACCCCCGCTTTTTCACTATTTGGATTATATAAATTGTGCAGATCGAAATCGGTTCCAAATTCGTTCTAACAGTTACTAATAGATTCCAAGTTGGTTTTCCCATCGATTTACAAAAGGTTCAATATTTTAAACCATTACAGCCCAAAGAATCAGTTTAGGAGAGAATAGTTCCCAACTATTTTCTCTCACTAGCTAAGATATGCCAGATTGTATTGAGAGATACAAGGTAATTCTAGCTTGAATTTACATTCCCCTCCAATGCCACCTTAGGTGGTGACTATTTTACATTCTTCCAAGGTAAATAACTTCCTTCTCCCCCTGGTTTGCATAATGGAATACCCTCCAATAGTTTAAAACAATCAGTTCAAATATTTGGTCCCAATTCCCTAACTGTCGCTTCCAAAATTACTCCATAAAATTGGAAAGAAACGATTTATCAACTAACAAAATATAGCCAATATTCCCCCATCTTCTCTCCAAGAAAGATTCAATATGGATTTTAAGCGAAAACGGTTGTGAAATCTGTTAAAAGAAACGGTTGTGAAATCTGTTAAAAGAGGATAACAACATCTCTTTATCCCGCTCCCACACCCTTTCCCCTCCACCACAACACCTCCCCCGCCGCCCCCCGCCGCCCCCCGAAGGTTCATTCACAACCTACCTAAGCTTTAGTCGGATTACTTTTAGCAGATATGAGAAGTGACAACAGTGCTACAATCACGTGGTTGAAGCCACGGTATAGAATTAGAAGAAAATATTTGCAATCAAAACTAAATTACTTGCCACTTTTGTAGCATACACATGCGATGTAGTCTGATAAGTCTATAAACAGACCGCAACTATATATATTAATCTTTATAATAGAAACGTGCTCTTCTTATTAGAGAATCGAGCTTACACAATTACTACAGCTACACCGTTGATAAGAATAAAATAAACCTCTTACATACTTTTACAAAATATTAATTCTTTTATGTTATAATAAGGTGGAAGTCCACTCTATTGGCATTAACCCACATTTCACCTATTGGCACTAGCAAACATTTATCCGTTGTCATGCTTTACTAAGCATGCAGCTATTAGATATCATATATTTATAACCTTCTTATATAATGGGAAAAATATAAGTATATAAATTCATGAATGTATCGAGTCACTTAATTAAGATCTCTTCTTTGTTTGAAGGAATCGAGCCAACATTCCCTCTATCAACTTTATAAGTCAATTTTAATACCAATTACACTAATGAGGTCACAACATAAACTCACTTACGACATAAGAGGCGACAAGTTCGATAGAAAGTTGTCTCAGTTGCAAAACAAGTAATGTTCAACCTTGATGACGTCACTTTCCCAAAACAACTAGGTTAATGTTAAACATCTTGAAAAAGAATTTAAACGACATCGACAACTTGTCGAGTCGAGAAATAAACTTAGAACAAAAGGGTCGAGTATCACTTACTTGACTCAACTAGGTTCTACAGTTTTGCACCAACACTAGACCTAAGATGGCGACAACCTATTCTTTTCCTTGTATCTATACCCTTAGATCTCTAATGATGCTCTCCCTCCCTTTTTCGAAGGGGGTGGGGGGGAGCGCGAAAACCTGTTCTTTAAATGCAACTCACAATCACCAACTTGAGATTAGGGTATCAATAATCATTTCATAATCCTTATGAAATCATCACATCTTGACAACTTTTAAACACATGTCAATTTTAGTCAAATAAACATAACTCATGAAAACATTGATTTTTCTAGACATTTTTCCTAAAATTCAAATCATTGAATCATGCGTAATCATCTACTAATTACTTCAAAAGTAAAAAGTAAAACATAGTTAAAATTAGGGGTGTAACACATGATCAGTTTTTTTGGACTGATATGCACTTGGGATTCAATAAATAAGTGATAAGAGAGGTTATTGGTCTATGCTCCACTAGACCCATTCCTATTTTGAAAATTTGTCAAAAGTTAAGTGGTTATGGAACTTACTGGTGCTACTTATGACAAGAGAGCCCTAACCATCAATACTATCAAAAATCTTTCTTTTAGGTATGTTGCAATGATTATTGGATACAAGATCTATTTTACCAATAAGGAAAATTCAGTGTCTGTCACTGCAATTAGCGTGGCATATGAAATGGTTGAAAAGGGTGTAGATTATGATTGTGAGTTTCTTAGGCAACAATTGATAGAGAACCTGAAGCAAAAAAAGGAGAAGAAGTATGCATTTAAATATGACACTTTAGCTATGTGTTTTGCTATTTTATTTCTTGAAGGAGCTTCCTAGAACCAAAAGTGTAACCTAGATGAAAGGGAGTCTAGTTTCCCACCAGATTGCAGATTTCATGAGAAGTCTTGGAGATGTTAAAAAACAAGCCGATTCTCTTTGTTGCTTTCATTGTAGTATTTCAATGGAGATTTCATGAGAGAGAAATAATCCCAAGTAAATTAGTTGAAAAATACAAGAATGATATCACATTTTTGGTGTCTAAATATCAATGCATTATGGAGGAAGTGGAACCAAGAATTGTATGGGTTCTTGAATTAGGATGAGTTTACAGAGGTAGATCTTGATGGTTTTTCTCATGTTTTGTTGAAGAGTCCCAAAGATACCACCAAAGAAAGATATGACACATATGAGGAGAAATCCATGGAGGTGCACATGGAACAAAAGAAACCATTAATTTAGAAAAAGGTTAGAAAGATGGTGGAAGAGATTGTAGAGAAAATGGGTGTAACAAAGGAACAAAAGTGGTAGTTAAGAGAATCAAAATCTAAGGCAGATTCAAGTGGTTTAGGAGCAACCATAAGAAGATCTAGTAGAATAGCTACCACTCCTCCCACTATCCAGAACTCCTCCAAGACCATACTTTCTATTGGAGATTAGAGGAAAAGAAGTTTCAGTCCTTTGATAAGAGAGAAATCCCCTTTGGTTGTGCAAACCACAAGTGTTGAGAAGTAGAAAACTACTACTGCAGCACCACTTGTTACCCTTGCTAAGAAAAGAGTAAAGAAAAATGTTGGGAGAGAAAAGGTTACAAGTGTAAATGTTGAAGAAGAAGAAGCAAAATTGGAAGAAGGGCCATAGTTGGTCCAAAGAAGGAGAAGTGATGCTTCACAAGGTGAAGCTAGTTCCAAAAGAATAATTTTTGGTATTATTGGCATTGGGAGTGAAGAGGAGATTGAGGAAGAAAATAATAATTTTGTTATCCACATGAGGAAGGAAGCTACCAAGAAAGTATCATCGAAGAAAAAGAAGAAGAAAATAGGTACAAGTCAAAAGAAGACTCTAGGTAAAAGCAAATAAAAATAACAAACAAAATAGGTAAGGCCTCACCCACCTATGAAATTAGAGGCATTGTTCAATAGTATTCTATAGAATGAGATGTTAGAGGAGACTATAACTCTATACAAAGATGTAGATGAGGTGGATAAGGCTAGCATTATTGAATCCGTTATCAAAATACATTGTCATCCTTAAGGTGGAAATGAGAAATATCAAGAAACATATTCTTGCATATTTATGGAACATCTTATTAGAAAGAAGAAAAGAAGTTGTAGAATAAGAAGCAAGGCTTAAGGAAGAAGCTTTGAAAAGAGTAAGTGCTCCTCTCTCCAAGGATGATAGAGCCACATTAACTATAGTATTTAGCAAGGTGTTAAGGACAAAGAAAATGGTTTCTAACCTTATGTGAAGATATGAAAGTGATATTGAAAGGCTTAGGAAGGAAATCAATGAAAAAGATGAGGAGATTACACAAAAGCGAGGAATAATACTAGAAGATAGCCCCTGGAAGAAGTGAATGTTGATTCCTTGCTTTGAAACCAAACATTGAAGAAGATGTGCAGATAGATGATGCTCATGAGCATGATACAAATGAAGGAGTTACACTAGACAACACTCCTCTAGAAGTGGGGGATATGATAGAAGGAATGTTGAGGATGCAGTGACCGGAGAAGATATTGCAAAGGAAAACATCACTCCTCCTTTGGTACAAGAAGAAATTCCTCCTCTGGCTAATACAAAAAAACCTGTAGAGGAATAGAATACAAATAAAGATGATAATAAAGAGAATGCAGATGTAGAGAAAGAAGAATAACATGAAAAGGAAGGTGAAGACAAGAATAAGGATGCATCTGGAGATGCACAAATAGAAAAATAAAAACCAATAATCTCTAGAAATATTGAGGAATCAAAAGGAAAGGTTGTGGAAACAACAAAGGTTTTTGGTGAATCCTCTAGCTCCTCTAGAGATTCCCAGAAAAATCCATTGAGTATGTAGCCTAAGTTCCAACCTATCGTGTTACAACTGTTGCAGTTAAAGATCTATCTCCTTTACAAGTTACAATTGGGAGATGTATTTCATGCATCCACAAGAAAAGATATCATTGATACACACTAGAAGAGGGGTGAACTAATGGGAGAAGAGGTGAAGGCACTTCAAGAGACCATACCTTGTGCAAATATAGATAGATCACTATTTGATTTGGAAAATTTGAAACTACAAATTGATTCTTTTAGGGTTTATGCATCCGAATTGAAAGAAGAAGATAAAGAAGTGGAAAAGAGAATCAATGATAAGAAAATGCTAGAAATTATTGAGAAATGTGCCATTGCACATAAAAAGTTTTCATATATGATGAAGGATCTTGAAGGGTGCATTGATGAGGAAAAAAATCTATATCAATATGGCATGAAGTGGCCAAGAGCCACACACAGCATAAGAAAGGAGATGGACTCTATTGAGTCTCAAATTAATACTACATCTAGTGCCTATGATCTGATAGTCGACCTAACTAGAGAAATAAGGAATTCAATAGAAGACATGCATAAGAAATTATTTCAACAACAAGCCCAAAAAGAAAACATCATCGTAAAATTTGGAGAAATAAGGGGCTTAGTCAATCCCAAATTTCTACTTGTTTCAAAATCTCTTTTGATTGCAGACAAAGATAAGCAGATGAATCTGATACTTGGCACTCTAAAAGAGGGAGAAGAGCTGCTTATGGAATTTGAAACATAGTGTTTTGTTGTAGAAGCAAAGAGAGAATGGGAAGAAGGTAGGAAATATTAGAAAGACCATTTACAAAAGTTGCAGGTGTCAACCACCATCGATTGACATATTTTCTCACTTTTTATGCATTTCAGTATCTATGTTCAGATTCTTTATATATGTGTATAATATATAGTGTTGTTTTCAAGTACAATTTTTGGTTTCTACTCCCATACATGACTCATGGGGAGTCAATGCATTCTTTTTATTTTGTATATATGTTTACATGATCAAGGGGAGTTCTAGTGAAATTCATAATATTTGAATAGGAACCCTTTGCCCTTGATGTCAAAGGGGGAGAATGTTTTGGAGAATTTTTGGCATGTTTCCATCAATGACAAAGCGAGGGATTTTTGGAAGTTTCAAGAGATTGTTGGAAGAATGTCATTGATGATGTTGTTTGGAAACATGAGCATGGAAGGTAAATAACGATGTGTTGCAATTTTTTCATTGATGTCAACATTGTAAGTTATGTGAATATTTTGGTTGTAGACCATTTTGATTAGTTCTAATAGATTTTGAGTTGTTTATGAAGATATATTTGCAAGATGGTTTGATCTGGAAAAGTAAGTTGTGTGGAAAATTTCCTAAGTGTTAATTTGGCCAATTTAGTGTAACATTGCATTAGTTTTTGGGTTTGCATCAATACACAAATAAATTATTCACTCTAAACTTCTAACATTATTCTACTATGTATGTTAGATTTATTTGATTTCAAGTTTTCATCATGTCTTGACAAGTGGATTGAAAGTTATGAGTAACAAAAGTTCAACCTAGCAAATTACAATTATTCTCTGTACAATGTAGTTGTGTGGGAGATTCCACACTTCTCCATAAATCAGTTTTTGGCTTTGCACTTTTGAGGATAAGTTGCCAGATGTTAGTAGAGTCTATATTCTAATTGGCATCGATTCTTGAGGTCGACATGTCCGCATGTGGAAGCACAATTGAAGAATTTTGTTATTAGGTCTTATACCATGTCGACCTAACAAGTTTAAGGGTATTTGAAGGTTAAATAAATGTTGTAGTCTTATGTGGGATATAGTATAGGTTCATGTTGACCTATTTTAAGTTGATTTGAGTTTTGAGTCTTGGCACGAGATATGTATGAAATTTTTGGATCCAACAAGCTAGATATTAGGTGTTACATCTAATTAGGCTGACCTAATTGATTAGAGTTGAATCAAATATATATGTTAGATACTTTCAATATTTTAATCTATGGAATGAATATATGACATGCGTGATGCAAAGATTCTATATGCAAATGCACATTATCAGAGTAGTGTGAATGTTGAGTAGAAGATTGAATTGATGCGAATGCAGAGGAAAGTAGAGTGGTAGATCTATTTCAGATGAAGTGTGTAAAGTCAGTTTATTGAGATTCATTGGAACTGTATTTCATGCATATGAAATATTCAATTGTACTAATTCAAAAATAGGCTATGAACCACCATCTCTCTGCTATCTTTTTCTCTATGGATAGTGGGTCCATTTTAAGTGAGCACTTTTGTAAATATACTATAATCAATTATATAATATATTATGAGCTAATCATCACTGTGGTTTTTTGCATTTTGGGTTTTCCAGGTAAAAATCCTAGTGCTCATGTGTTATGTGGTGTTGTTAATGTTTCATGCTTTCTTTCTTTATTATAGTTGAATATGTTTTAATGATTGGATGGTTAATGCTTGAATGGTTTAAGGGAATATTGATTCACCCCCCCTCAGTATTTTGAGTGTTCAACAAAGAGAACTTGTGAAAAATTAAGAAAATGCATGGACACATAGATGAATAAATAAGTAAATGTTAGCTTTATTAATATAATTCTTTGGTATTTATTGTATTTTATAAAATTTATTTAATATATATAAATTACTAATATAACATTTATTAAATATATAGTTTCTTTAAAGTTAGTAATTATAATATTAATATTAATAACAAAATAATAAAAAAAATTTAATATAAAAGTTGTATTGTAAATATAAAAATAATAAGAATAATATAATAACAATATAGTACTAAAATAATGATATTAATATAATATTTCTAATATTTCTAATATAAATATATGAAGAATTTTTTCATATATAAAATAATATTAATATTAATATTAATATAATATTATATATTATAATAGTTTAATATAATATAAGATAAGATTTAATATATATATTAATTGGTTATATTAAATTATTAAATATATTATATTATTATACTCTTGTTATATTTGGTGATTTGTTATTATTCAAATAAAAAAAATTAGAAAGTAATTTTTTTTTATCAAAATGCATAACGTTAATTTACATTAAAGATATGAACATTTCAATATTTAAATTAAATTAATTAGAAACAATTTTTAGAAAAATCAATATTTCTAGATTAAATAATTAAATATTTTTATTATATGTTATGGTTTCAATTAGGGTTAAGATTATGGTTTAAATTTTATTGTTTGTGTCAGGGTTAGGGTTAGGGTTAGGTTTAGTGTTATGGTTAGGGTTATAAGAAACATCCAATTAGGATTAGGGTTGGATTATGGTTTAGGGTTTAGGGGTAGGTTTAGAGTTACAATTATGGTTTAGATTAGAGGTGGGATTAGGGTTATGTTTTTATTACAATTAGGGACATGGTTAGGGTTAGTGTTAGGATTATAGTTTATGGTTAAGGTTATGGTTACAATTGTGGTTAAAAATTTAGGGTTTAAAGTTAGGTTTATAGTTATGGCTAGTGTTACGACTATGGTTAGGATTAGATATAGGTTTAGGGTTAAGGTAATGGTTTATGATTTATTATTAGGGTGAGGGTTAGGGTTAGGGTTAGGGTTAGGTCATGTAAAGGACTATTAACAAAACTAAAATACTATAATTAACAAAGCTTACATTTATTTTTATTCACATTAATAAAATTTACATTAATTTTTTTCAAACCTACAAAACTACAATTACAATACTATAAAGGAAAGTACTATCCACTACATGACACTTTTTATTATTGTTGTGTGAGATATTTCTCAAAATATATCATAATTACTTCATTATGATTACTAAAAAAAATTTACAAAATTTTATGTATATAAACATGATGCATAATTAATGTATTTTATCTTATTGTGTGATGGATTAAGTATGAGCTATTATTTTTACCGTATTTAGCCTACTATAGCTTCCATTCATTCTTTGTAAGGCAACTGAAATGGCTTGTAGAAAACCTTCCTCGTAAGGTGCCACTGAACTATCTGTTGTTTTTGGTATTCCATTGATGATATTAGTTAAGTTTTTCCGCCCATCTGCAAATTCCTTCATCCCACTTTCATCTTGAACTCTCACCTAGATACAAACATATCATTATAAATAATAAGAGCAATATTTTATCAAAATGGTAATTTCATTAGATTCATGTTTATTTTGACATAAAAATATGTAAACAACTTTAGCCACTCATAAGTGATAGTAATCCATATTTTCCATTGCAAGACAATTATATGACTATGAATAAGAACAAAAGCATAGACACCATTAGTTATTGGTTCTTCTGAATTAAAAACATTGTATCTTTAAGAAGATAAACATTGAAAAAATTGTATTTGGAGTAGTCTAATGATTATGAATAAGTTTTATTTAAATTTTTTTATTTTTTATTAAGAATAAAGTGATGGTTTTTGAAAGGCTCCTCTTTTACATAGAAAAAAATTATAACAAAGGTTAACTAGAACCACTAAAATATAACCTAAGACAAACATCACCAAGGTCATATCTCAAAAAAAAAAATAGCACCATATTTAAAAGATCAAACCAAATAGAGAAACTACCTAGAAAAAAAAAAAAAAACCAAATTAGATTGGTATGAATTCAAAATGATCCAAGGAGTTTGGAACCAAAACCCTAAATTCGTTAAGAAACCTCATCGATGAATAAATTCCTCATAAAAAAAATCCCAAGATGAGACACCAAGCATGAATCAAAAGGGGGCAAGAGATAAGATGAGAGACTTTTCTTAGCCCCCAATAACCTTCCTAAACCAAGATAGCCCATAACTAACTCCATTCAAAACTCCACCAGACCATTCACTTGTGCCACTATTATATGGATAATTTTTTCAAAATTATTCCACCATAATTATGATTATTAGTGTTCCAATAGATTCCTCCAATTTACTAAATATAAAAAAATCTTGAATTTAGAAAAAACAAGCTTTCATAAAATGGTATGGAAAAAGTATGAATATCTACTTTAAATAGTTAGGAATGATATTTGTCTATTATGAATATCTACTTTAAATAGTTAAGGAATGATATTTGTCTATTAGCCAATTTTTTTAATAGGATTTTAGGTGATTGTAGTTAAGAAAAAATTTCTATCTCCCATAAATTTTAAGTAGAAAATATTAATAGATGGTTTCATGTGGTTATTTGTTTCTTAGTTTTTGGAAAGGCAAAAACCCAATTAAAATTTTTAATTAGTGAAATGTTAAAATTTATTTTTTAGTCATGGAATAGTTATAATCAAAGAATTAAAATTTAAGATATAAATGGAGGAGAATTTAAATTGTAGTCTTTTTAATAGAAAATCTACCGCATGACTATACATTTTTCCTTCTCTAAATTTTTTAAATTTAAATGATAATAAAATGATCTACAATTTAAAGATTACTCAAGAACACAGGTCTACCAATAATCATATCATGTAATCTTACTATTATCCTATTCACATGAAACAATGTTAAATAATTATATCTTACTTTAAAAGCAAGAAACAACAAAAAAATCCTTTGCCAAAGTAATAAGTTTTATTCAACATCATTCCAAACAATCTTTGAACTACCTAGATTTCCTAATAAGGTAAAAATTCCCATTGCACATGTCAAAGTCTTTCTTACAAAAATGGAAGATCACCTATGGATCTTGAAAGAGAACGAGTGTGCACTTATCTAATATTTTTTTGTTCTATTTTCCAACTTCTAGAAGTTTGGATCCATTTTATTAATAATTTGATGTTCCTATCATCTTGATGGGGAGAGTTTAACACATTTAAGGATACGAAGGACACATATGGAAATTACATATATTAAAAGATAGATATGATCTTTATGGAATTTACTATATATGGTCCAAAGAAAGATTGGGAATGCATAATATTATAGGAAAGATATATTAGATCCTTCTCTATGTAATTCCTAATATATATATATATATATATATATATATATATATATATATATATCATGATCTAAACCTTTTCTTGCAAACCATCGACCTGCCTATTTGAGCTTCTTCCCTACTTCCTAAATTGAGGATTAAACTCTCCTTTGAAACCATATGGGAGACTAATGCTATGTTTTCTAATATAATATTTATTTAGTGAAACCAAGCTATAAATTACTAGAGCCAATGCTATGCATAATTTTTTGAAAAAGTAGGAAAAATAAATTTGATGAATTAGTATAATAGAAGTAGTAAATATAAAATTTGAAATAGTAATAGAATAAATAATAAAGCACACAATATATAGTAGCATTCTTTATTGTTATATATAAAATCAATTATTCATAATATAATGATAAATGTTCTTCTTTACCTTTATGCATGTGCTAATATTATTACCTGTACATATAAAGAAACTTTATAATTTGTATGGAAACTTTATAATTATAGGAAAAAATAGAAACCCATGTGCATTAAATAAAAGATTTAAAAGAATGATAACATATCACTATATATATATATATATATATGATACTTCCAACATAAAAAAAAAAGAAATAAATCTACACATATTTCCACCAAATATCACTAATGAGTTGATTATGTGACACCAAAATAATGCTCTAGCACTTCAAGAAATCCAAAATCTATTTAACCTTGACAAAATTATCCTTAAACTTGTATGATGTCTCATCCTCTATACAATCCTTGATGAAGAACCCTACTACTAGGTGTGTTTGTTAGTGGTAGAAAAAAAATACAAAACTACATCAAACTATTTAGTCTATTATATCTAATTAGTAAGAACTCATTTCTCTCTAATATTCTTGTTATATTTCAAAAAGATATCATATA
>VDFB02105785.1:132012970-132188040 GCA_007258455.2 Sequoia sempervirens | reverse complement strand
GAATGTCAGAGCCGTTGTAAAGGTAACAGGATCCCGTTACCTCTACAATGGTCGGAATGTTGTTCGATGGGAACGAGATCCCGATTATAGCATGGGATCCCATTTTTAAAAATTTGAATTTTGTTTTGCATCGTGGGCGGGTTTTTGCCAAGGTTTTTGGTTCGGGAAAAGCATTGGAAGTCCCAACCTAGGCCTTCAACCTGGTTTGACCTCCAAGTTGAAGGCCCTAACAATGTCAAAGAAAAATACCGACTTTGGACATATGGCTGACAACCTTTTTTGCAAAATTTTCTGACGAAATTAAAACCCATTTTAGATCAAACAATGCAGATTCTAAATATGTAATTTATTTTGCAATTGAATTATTTTTTCTATTTTTCAATTAATTTCTAATAAAATTGGTCCATAAACTTTAAATATTAGAGTTTTTTACTATTTTAATAACTTTTGATCAACATAACATTTTGACAAACGGATTGTAACGAGAAAACTTCGTATAATTCTTTTCAATTTGAAAAACTGTGAAAATGATAAGTTTAGGTCATCTTATGCATGTTGTACATGACAATTTTTCAAAATGACAAATCTGCCTAATAAAAATTAACAAAAAAAAAAAATTCAATAAAAAATTACAAAAAAATATCAAGAGCAAGCTTCAATGAGTCATAAAACTTTTCCCAAAATGATTTAGAAAAATACGATAATTTAAGTCAAAATATGGATGTCGTACACGTGCATGGTATTGTAAAAAAAAAAAGACTTTTAAATAGTGGTTTTAGAAATGCCTATTAAACTCAATTTAGTACAACTGCATTGAAATAAATTACATTTGAAAACTAGACTCAAGCACCATTTTATGATCGCGGACTTTTTAAAGATTTCATCCCCAAGCGCCTAAATTTTAAGGTCGTGTCAAATAATTGAAAAATTAGGAACACTTCCACTTTTTAATAAAAGTGGACTCAACTTTGCACACACCCATGTAACCTTCGTTTCAACTTTTAGGAGACATTTAGAGGTGATCGTTGTGTTGAGCATGATCGCTAGAGAAGATCAAGAAATACGATGTGGTTCACGTAAAGAGGACCACCCTCATGTTCTCTTAAACATAATATTTAATTTCAATTGGTGTATTAATTAATGTAACCTTTCTCAGAAGCCTAATTAGATCAGATTTGAGGAAAGTTCAATATTGGATCATGATATAACAAAATTTCAGGAACATGATGTGGACCCATCAGGTAAAGAGAACCACTCTAATGTTCTTTTAATTAATGAAATACTTGTAACAATAATAATAAACATATCAATTTAACATTTCTTTCTTATTATGTTGTGATCCCCCTCTAACAACGCCGCCCACGCCTTATGAGCAACAACAAGGCGTACATTAAGATCACGAGCAGAGGGAAAAACAACTAAAGGGGGACATATATTGATTTAGAAAATGATACTCCACTTTAGCTTTATGTAGCTTTAAAAAAGAAACAAAAAAAAAGTGATTGTAATCATATCACGACAACCATATTTTTGATAATATGTAAAAACTGAAAGAATGAATATTATATGTTAATGAATGAATGTGAATATGTTAATTAATGAATGTTATATGTTAATGAATGAATGTTATATGTTATTAATGGATGAATGAATGATTTTATATGTTATTAATGGATGAATGAATGAATGTTATATGTTATTAATGGATGAATGAATGATTAATGTTATATGATTGGGTATGGGGAATTGAGAGTGATATGAGGAAAAAATGAGCTTCCACCATCACGTGGTTGGCCCTGTTAAGTAGAGAATATTAAACTATTCTCAAAACAAAGAGAAGCTCAATAAGGTAATGCACTTTTCAATATAAGAAATGCATCATTTGAAGCATCAAACCAATATGCAGTTTATATGTATGATTAGTCGTCAGTCTCTACAATGGTACATTTCCACGAATATTTTTTTTTATAAACAAAATTGATGCTTCATCGTAATTTCGACAACCACTAATGAATCAACAAAAAGGCTCGACAAAGTTGTTATAGCTGTGATGAAAGTTTTGTCGTAACTCCTTGCCCATTTTGTTGCAATTTTGATGAGATTTCGGCGTTGTTACCACACTACTGCTTGCCCATTTCGTCGCACTTTCGATAAACTTTTGGTGTTCTTCCAATGCTACTCCTTGCTAATTTCGTCGTAAATTCGACGAACTCTTGGTGTTGTTTCGACGCTACTACTTGCCTATTTCGTAGCACGTTCGACAAAATTTTGGTGTTGTTTTGATGCTACTCCTTGCCCATTTCGTCGAAATGGCGATGAACGTCTGTTGTTGTTTCGATGCTACTGGTTACCCATTTCATCAAACTAGTGACAAACTTCTGGTGTAATTCGTCAGTGGATACATGAAGTTTTCGTCGATATTCTGATGAAAGTCTGAGGCATTTCACGATGTTGTCGACCGACGATTCTTCGTCATTATTTCAACATTTAATTTTTCGTCAACCTTTCGACGAAAAAATAGCGACACAAATATTTTTTCCATTTCGTCGCTCTTCTGACAAATATTTATCGAACGATCGATGAATGACCATCAGAAAATGGTGTCAAATTTAGTAGTGATGTGTGCCACCTTGCTTGGCTTGATCATACACAACAATGTCACCCATCATGGGGATCTATAGGATCCTATAGACATCCTTTGGTGTCACATTCATCTCTCCAGTGGCCAGATGAGAAGTGTTGTGGTCACTATGCCACCTCTCTGCCAGAGTGGTTAGAAATCTTTGATTAATCCTAATCTGGGGCATTCCAATCAATAAAGATAATCCACATCTCTCAATAATATCTCTATCATCCTGTGACAGACATGGAATCAACTCCCAAGTCCGTGGAAAGCACTCTCATGACTGAAGATTCCCTAAGTCACTCTCCTATCATTATAACACATCGCAATCAGCATATCAATCAATCAATGAAAATCAACAAAGCAATCGACATCAAACAATCAATTATCCTATCAACTCGAGTGAGATTTTGAATAAATCTCACAAACATATATTTTGATCCTCGCCTATCATGAGGTAAAATCAACATCATCATTATTGAATCTCACCTATCATGAGGTCAATAAATCATCTAACCTATCACAACAACAAATCACTGGCTGACGCGATTAAAAATCATCCAAATCAAGGAGAAAAATAACAAAATCTTCAACTCTGTCCTCAATGTGCTACTACAGTGCTTCAATGCACCATTTCATTGAATGCACCACTAAATTATGCCAATGCACCAATACAGTCTCTCTATGTGCCATTTTAACCAATGCGCTAGAGAATATATCTCCAAAGTGCTAGAGAATCACTTCAATGAGCTACAAAATTAGACCTACACACCATTTCATTCGATGCGCTACCTAAATACCTCAATGCACTAAAACTATCATTCTATGCACCAAAAGGAAGATGCACCATTATAGACCTTCGATGCACTACATCAGGCCTGGGATGAACTAAATCCCTAATTCTATGCGTTGAAAGACCTAACCTATGCGGCATTACAGATGAGCTATGCACTAAAAACACGAAGAACATCAAATTTCAAAATTAAAAATGTAGGAAAAGCGTTTCAAAAATTCACAAAGAAGGTTTTGGAAATTTGTATTGCAGGACCATATGCCACTGGCTGGTTATGTCGCTGCACATGCTCGAACCGATGATTCTTGTAGGGGATCACCATCTTTGCTGAAATGCTCAACGTTTCTCTTACTCCAAAATTTCAAAATCACAAAGTGCACAAATGAGTTTCTTTTTCACTTTTGGCCTATTAAAAGGGGTAATTAAAAGTGGGATTTATGATGGGATATTTTAATTTTTCAGGGATCAATTAATCAAATCGTAGGTTATTTCTTCTATATCGGGAGATAAATCACTGGAACATCATCAAATTAGAAAATTACCATCAACATCATCAAAAATCATCAAAATTTTCAAAAATATTTTAAAAAATAAAAAATTCCCCTATTTATCTCCCGAGGTGGCATATATCAGTTATCTCCTGAAAATCATTGTCTAGGGAATTATTGAAATTTTATCAACACTGGAAAAATTTTCTTTGAAGCAATGTGTAAAGACATCACTTCAAAGAGGGGAAAAATGTATACATCTAAAATTGTTCTGGAGAAAATTAATTAAAAACTAGTTATTTAATTAATAAAATCTTTATTTCCTCTACTTATAAATAGATTGTAAAATTTATTTATATAGTTCACATTTCTTAATTTTTCCTATCTAAACCACTTTCTTCATGATTTAATTAAATAAACAAATTTAAGCAATTTGTTTTATTTGATTAATTCCCTCCAACTAAATTTGAATTTTAAAATTGAAATTTTGTCACATTTCTCCATATTTTCTAACCTTCTTCCACCTCATCTTCCACCTCACCATGTGTCACATGAAATTAATTATTTCTAATTTCTAAATGGACATTTATCCTCAACAATTTTAACAACCTCATAGAAACATGGATTCTCTTTTCCATTTATTCCCTTCTACACTTGGAAAGCTTGTTCTATTAAAGGGGGCAACTTCCTTGATTCTCTCTAACCTCTTCGCTTCTCACCACCGACCTCTCTAGACCGAATCCTGATCGTCCATTGCTTCCACATCACTCGAGGCCTTGGTGAAATCTTTAAATAGAGGCTCATTCACAACTTTTCATATAAAGAGCATAGCATAAATCTACTATGCAGAAATACTTTCAGCATTAGAGAGCTTAGCATTGGCATTTTAGCTTAGAATTTAGCTTTTGATTTCAAGTAGTGTTATAATGGTAATTTTATTTCTAGGAACTTAATTGTTGCATTATCATTACAAAATTTCCATAGAATATCCATTAGCTTAGCATTTTATCATTGCATCATTTAGCATCATTATGTTTACAACATCATATCATTCAACACATCATTTAGCATATCATTCATCAAATTCATCAATCATGTAGATGTAGGTATAATTTCTTGCATTTTAATTTAATGGCTTCTCATTTCTTAGGTATCATACGAGTAGTTTAGTGCATACCTAAAATTTGAGAGCACAAATACAAGATCCTTAAAAGAATAGAGGATGATGGAATGACTTTGAGGAATCGATTTATCATTTTTTTTGTTAAATTTGATTTCCTTAATATAACACTTTGCATCGATTGTGTGTTTTGAATTAATTGTTCTGATTCCCATATTTTACTTACACAGGTCCTATTAGGTCCTCCTAAAAAAATCTGAATTTGATCTTCAACTTCCAGGTCTGCACTCCTCCCTTGCACTTTGAAATTCCTATTTTCGGATACAGATCTACTAATAATCTGCAAGACAAATTTTGTAGCTTGTTGGTGGATAGGGGTTTTCCTCATTCGAACCCCTTGTTGGTAATTAAATATTTGATGATGAATGAAAATATGGAACATGTAATGTGTGTACAATTCTAACCTTAAGTGTGTCTAAGATTAAGATCCCTAAGAATGTAAAGGAAATTCTACTCAATTGTGTTTGAATAGAACCCTAAAATGAAACATGAACAATGCAATTGACCTACTATATAAGATCCCAAATCCTCTCAATAGATCATAAATCTAAATATACCTCTCTTTAGGTTGCAAGTAGGATGATCATAGAAGATGGAATCACTTAGGAAAAAAATCCTTAGGCTTGCTTGTATGTCTTGTGCATCTCCCAATACCTAGAATCCCTCATGATTCTCCATAGGCATCTATCATCAACCTTCACTAATGCTTGATTTTTCACACAAAATGAGCTTGAAGAATGGCAATGCTACTCCAAATTTCACTCTTGCATGCTTCTTGACTATGAATTCTTGATCTCATGAAAATTCATTGTCTCTTAGCTTTCTTGAAATCTTCCTCTAGTTAAAATTATGTAAAATAACCTTGTATTTATACATAATTTGAGAATTAACCCTAAAATTCAAATAATTCAAGCAAACACTAGATCTAGGATTGAAAATAATTATGATCACGCCATATTTAAATTCAAAAAGGGGTGTTCTATATGAGGAGAACCCATTTTCCACTAAAGGCGAATGGGTCCTAGCACAAATTTCTAGGACCATGCATCATGGGATGAAATAACATCAAAAACCCATTTTAAAAATGCCAAGAAAGGGGTGTCCTATGTGGAGAGGACCCTTTCTCCACTAAAGGTGAATGGGTCCTACCACCATTTTCTAGGACCTAAAATTTTCCAAATTAAATGTCATGCAATATCATTATTGGGTGTCAAAATAGATCTTTGAAAAATAAAATTAAGAGGGCTTCAATTTGAATTAAAGGAGACAATTAAGCTTAGTTAACCACAATTAATTAATGAAACCCTAGATAAGTGTGAAAGTGTAATACAACACTCTACAACACCCTAAACAAGGGATAAATTAAGTATATTTTTTTAAAAGGGCCCTAGATTCAATGTGATAGTGTACAACACATTACAACACTAAATCAAGTCATTATTAGGTTAATTTTATATCAATAATTCCCAAATTAAGTGTGAAAAGGGGTTACTTTTTTCTACACTACAGTCCATAACTTGGGTGTATAATACCAAAATTGGGTGAATGATCAAATGTCCATTAGTATGGGTCTTATCATAATTTTCTATTGCTGGTGCATTCTGATGGAACCCCTAAAATTGCTTTCTGTTCCATCTCAAAATTTTGCAAAATTTGGTTAATCTAATTCCCTTGGGGCTTAGGGTTTCATTCATTGTCATGTCTTAGGGTTTTTGTTCTAGAAAAACCTTCTTAAAAGCCTTATATCTGATGCCCTTTGCAATGTTATATTTTTTCATTGACCTACTCTGCTTGTTTCTGATCATGATAAAAATAACTTGAGCCAATGAATTCATGAAGTAACCAACCCCTCGTGCCTAGGCTAGAAATACGTTTGTTTTATAGGGTTGAATGATAGACCTTGTTTGGCCTTTATAAATCCTTTGAATAAAATGGTTTTATGTCCTTTGAGGCCTTTTCTTACTTAGTCCTAGATGGTCCCCTTTTCAGAATAACTTAAGAGCATATGCGAAATTGTTCCACTTAAGCTCCAATTCACTGCTTCTTCCCATCGCTCATTGCAGATAATTTTGTGAATGCACAACTTAAATTAGTGATGTGCAATGAGTGGTGTTTCTTTGTATCATGTATCTCAAATAGGTTATGGATCTTGAGTTCTGCATTAGCGATGCACGATGCATGCTCTCTCTTCTATATTGCTAGTTTCTCTCACCATCATTGTTTGCTTGTAATTTTTTAGCTATGAATTAGCGATTTACGATGAGGTCCTATGTTCTAGTGTGTCATCGCTGATATGAAGCATTTTCAAAGGCGATGCTTTCTCAACCCCAGATCTCATCTTATGGACATGTGGCTTAATCCTAACTAGTGATTTGGGTTCCTTCATTGCTGATGTGTTGTGACCACTGTGAAGCAAATTGATGATGGGAGATTTGATCAATGTTATGCCTAGCACCCATTGTACTGTGTGTGGCCATCACGGTTGCAGGTCGAGTGCCAAATTATGTGTTAGTGATAGGCAACGAAATCTTTGACAGAATATTCCCCTTATCACCAGCTCTCAGCACATTGCCAATTTACGTGAAGGAGCACGAACTAGAATAGTGATACATGATGGTTGTTAGACAAGAGGTGAATAATGCGATTAAATGGCGATGTGGTGGTTTTTGAGGTATCATCACTATTTTTGAGGCACAAGTTGTAATAGTAAGGAGCGATGATGGATGAGCATCATTGATTATGTTTTAAATCAAGTGAGATCGACGGTTGAGATTCAAAGTTGGATGGCTGGTTGTCAACTCGCTCATGCGAGCCTTCATTGAACATTAATGGCTACATGCTCTAGTTGCTCTACTTAATGAGGCCTGGCTACTATTTTATTTCACCATTTTCAGCCATCAAGAGACGAGAAATTGTTTGAGCCAAAGAAAAAGTGTGTTGAGTCTAAGGAAAATAATTGCAGAGATATTGAAGTGGTTTTCCCAGGTAAGTCGATATTCGTACCTGCTTCTATTCCAATTATGTGCATTAGTTGGCTTGTGAGTTTTGAATTCTTGGGGTTGGTGTGGCTATAATTTCCTGCAACTTCTACTTAGATTGATAAGAATTGTGCAGGTTTGATGGTTTTGGTTTGTAAAATTAATTTGAGAACAAATCGGTGAAATTTTCCTACAATCAAAATTTGCTAGCTCTTGTTCTATTCTCTGTGGGAATGAGTAAGCCTAGCGAGTTTTTACGAATAGTTAGAAGGTTTAGGATGATTAGCATGCTTGAACCTCAAGATGACATACTTGAAATTGAACAAGGAACACCATGAACTCTTACAAAGCTAAGGGCAAAGAGGAGAGTTCGTAACAAGTCTAAGAAGGGTGGTGTTAGGAGCACTTACAACCTGAGGAGCAGGGTTGTTGTTCACGGTTAGAGCATGCTTGGTGGTGAGTTCCTAAAGGAACAGAGTAAAGAGAAGCAAGAGGCTAAGGCAGAGAAATTGGCCAAATCTAAAGGGAGGAAGAAGAAGGATAAGGATCATGAGGCTTATGCTTCTTATATGGGGGAACCTGATGTTGCCATGGAGAATGAGGCAAAAGATGATCCAGAGTATTCCCAGTACCTTTTTGTAATGGCTGGTCTGGTGTAATCTGATGATGGTGAGACGAATTCTCCAGTTTTAACAAAGGACCTGGTGGGATATTAATACTCTAACTCTGAGGATGATGAACCATCATAGAGTTAGTGTCTCAGTTCATTGGTTTTTTTTTTGATGACACTAGTACCATGATGGCAGGTGTGCCTACTTCAACGAGAAAATAAGTTTTGTCTTGGGTGCTAACGTGGAACACTTCTTTGGTTGACATGGATGAGAGATTTTGGTGCTATTTCAATGACAAATGTTCCTTTTGGAAGGCAGGTAAATCTTCTACGACAGATGGAGTTTTGTCTTTTGCTTTCCCCCCTACTTTACAATGTGCAAATATAACCATCTAGGGGAATCTCTGAAATTCAAATGGAATTAAGTGTCAAATGTAAATGTGAATGAAATTGTAATTTGTCTAATGCATGTGGCTCCCGTGCTTCTATAAATGGGATTTCAAGGCTAGTTATAGGAGTTTAAATTTTGGGTCTCGGGTGGTCTAGGTCAAAAAATTGAGCTCATGTGAGAGCAAGTTATAAATTCATGCAAAGATGAATAGAATTAGTCAAATGTGCTATTTTCACTCTCGAGAGCTCATAATTTTTGACCCGTTTCTTCCTTTTTCATGATTCTAGCTTGGGATGGTTTTTTAAATCTCTTCACATCCATCCATTTAATTTTTTTAGATTTATCTCAAGATATATATATATATATATATATATTGTGTTTTCACATTTTGGTGAATTACTTAGACATCTTAGACCTTGAAATTTTTTTGTTTCCGTGGTATGACTTGTCTTTGGTTGTTCTTCATGTATTTCCAATATTATAACCTATTTTAGAATTGTAGACATGTTTTTAAGCGCATTCTCTTTTGTATATGCACTGCGATATAGTGTCATTCTAATGTATACCTTTTTGGGGATTTTATACATCTTGTTGTGCCTTTTGCTTTCACACTATGATATAAAGTGCCATGGAGGGTTTGTGTAGGCCTTTTATTTTTCATCACACCTTTGTCAAGTGAGTGTTCCTTCCACGATAGTAGTGAATAATAGCGATTCTTGCCTCATGCATGTGTGCCTTAGTTTGCACACCTTTTTATTTGTAGGTACTCTTCAGTTGCACGTTAAGATATTATCCTCCATGCACTTCTTTTTTTCACACAATTTTAGTGTACATGTCTCTGCTCTCCCTTTTCAACATTATGAGGGGGTTTCTACTGTTGGTGCTAATGCTTCCTTGGTTTCATTTTTTGAGTGATCTACATATCTAGTTCTTGTTTTTATGCACTAGGAGGATGCAACATACATCAATGATTGGTTACCCATGCATTTAGGTGAGATGGAGAATTTTCCATATGGACACTTGCATTCTTTTTTTTGGAGGTTATTCATTTAAGCATTATAGCAGTCATCTTTTGACAATTGTCTTTAACTTCTTTTAGCTTCAATGATATTTTACATGTTCCTCTTTTTCTGGGACATTGTTTTGGATAGAGGCTTCTTAGTCCTCGATGATTTGAAGGATTTTTTAGTCCTTCATTCATATATATATATATATATATATCTTTTGGAGATGAGTTTTTCCCATGCAATTTTCTCCTTTTCTCCAGTTGTGAGAGACTAGATTTTTTTTACATGAGTACCTCATAGGCCTTGTTTTGTCAGAACCCATCATGCATTCTCATTTAGGGTTTTTAGCTACTCCCTAGGTTCATCTTAAGGGGGGTGTTAGAGTAATCATGCATTAGTGAATAATTAATTAATCTTTAATTAATTAGTAGTCTAGTTTATTCTCATGCACTTAAGCTAAACGTAGGAGTAATTTTCTATGTTAACTAGAGAGCTATTATTAGATCAATTTATTTCATTGCATGAGATGCTAACACTTGTCATGATCTAATCCCTTTATCATTTAGGGTTGCTCCTACATAGCACTCAACCCTCATTATATTATTATAACTTTGATGCATTTGATAGAACTCTCAACCTTTGAGGAATCTTATTTTCCTTGAAGATTTTTGAGATTCATTGTTGTAGCTATTTCTTGTTGAATAACATTGCATATTATTGTTTATAGCTCTCTTGTGTGGAAGGTGTCTTTGTTTGTTGTTGATCACATGGCTCATGTTTTTCATAATTCTAACAATTATTGATATTATGGACATGGACTTTACATGGTTGTAACTTCTTTAAAGTAGTGTATGTCAATATTACTATAAATAAATCATAGTGGTCATAGGTTACAATATTTGTAGGATAATTTTATATTTTCTAACCATTGTATTGCATCAAAGCATTTTTAAAAATATACATTGTGTATTTCTTTATTGTATAAAAATAATCCCTTTATAACAAGAAATTTTTATTGTCTAATTTTATATTAAATTATATGAAGTTTGAGTTGAGAATTAGGTTTTACATTTTTATAATGAGAATTCATAGTGGTAGGAAGAACATTGAATAATATTTTTTTATTAAACCCTAACAAGGTACTTAATTAATCTTCAAATATTATCTTTACTTTTCTTATAATTATGCGTTTCTATTTTCATCTAAACAAAATTAGCATAACCTAAATGAGGCTTGATACTATGTAAGAGAATTAGGATCATGAGGTTCAAGTCATGACAATTATTTAACCAATTAATTTAATAGTGTAATGAAATTAAATCTAAATAAGTAATTGTAAAATAAAAGTGATGATTAAAAACCCTCAAAACACCATTCAATAGTGAGAAAACTTACATCAAAGCTATACAATTATACCAATCCATCATAGATAGCTTTCTTATAATTATAACAATCCATAAATGCAAATCATTCACAAAAATATATCTATCATTTGTATATCACACAATTTCTAAATATAGAATAGATGCAACTCATCCACGTATTGAAGTGGTTACAATCTTTCACCAAATGATATGTGATATTTAATTAATAAGTTCATTAATAATGACTCTCCAATAATACAGCCAATGCCATATATTTAAGAATCTATACCAAAGACCCTATATCAATGTTATTTATGCCCACTAATGTGAGGTATAACCGTCTATGAGTATTATACTCTTAACAAATTTGTTTTAGTGAAATGATGTTAGAGAACAATATGAAGCAACAATCTACGATTGAGAATACCTGTAAAATACAAATTGGAAGGCTATGATTACAAGCATTGAATTTATATGTTTTCTTATATCATGTAACAAGGATTTCACTTCTTTTTAATCAAATTCTTAGCAACATTATCATTATATCTTTATGATTCATGACAGACAAGCGATATACAGAACTTTATATACCTATCCATAAGGCCCCAACTCAGTAGTTAATGGCTTTGGAATTCCACGTCGTTTCTTTCTCCTCCACATCCACCATGCCACTGATATGATTATCGCCAACACAACAGCTAGAGGCACAGTTATTGCTGCAACTATCTTCCCTACAGTCGATTTATGGCTCTCTGGATTTTCCTGACAGGTGTCACAACACTCCAGATCTGTGAATTTTTTTGTGGTTGATTTTGCACAAATCGCTTCATCACCATTACAATTTTTGCAAGTATTGTTTGTTCTCCGCACCTAGACATTACAAACAAGTAGAGCTTAAGGAATCAATCATATCAATTGATTTCTTGACTGTAAACTGTAATCAACGAAGATATCATATACATCTAACCTCAGTATAAAAATCGATATTAGCATTAAGCTTGGTGGGACGATAGCCAGCCTTAGGAGGAATATTTTCTTGCTCTGATTTGAAAATAATATCAATTGCAACGACCCCCACCAAATGGCCCTCTTGACTAAGGACTGGACCTCGCAGGAAGAACACAATTTTTTTTTAACATATTAAAATAATATTATCGTTTGGATAGCCTGTTCAAGGTGAGTTTTACAGACTATCCTACAAATAATTTCTTCTTTTAAGAGAATTACAAACTTAGTGGGGTTTACCTTGGTAAGATACTGTTGGGATATTTCCATGATTTTCAAAATCTTTATAGAACTTGGTCCAGTGTGGTACATCCGCTGATGCATTGCGTGCAAGTGCCATGAAATTGAAGAAGCTGCTTATTTGGTATAACGGATTGTCAAAATTATCTTTAATGGTTTCATAGTACCCATCAGATTCATTAGCAAGAGCCTGCAAATTTGAAGAGTTCTCAAAGCTATATATAAAAAATTTCGTAAAATTGCTTTTGAGCATTGCAGAGACTGGCTGTCTGTCTGCTAACTGAAGATTTGAGGCGAACTGTCCATTCGTAAACACCAAAATGACCTGAGTAAACAATATGAAGTTATAATTTTAAACTAACAGTTATTTGAAGTTTTAATATTTTAAGTGAAGACAATTAAATGCCATGTCTTAGCAACTACGCATTTAAATTACATTTGAATCTTCATCTTAAATCTGTGCCTTGTAGGGAATAAGATAAATAACTCTATATAAGGGCATAGGGAATAAACAAACCATCAAATATGGAGGTAGAAGAAGAAATGAAGATAGGTGGGTTGCATTTATCTCACCATCTAAACTTTAAATATTTTCTTTTAAATTATTTTGACATGGGTTATCTCAACTAAACTTGATCAAGTGCACACTTCACTAGCTTGTGTTTATCGTGTTGATCCTACAACAATATGTCTCTATTTCAGGTCACACAAATATCCATTTGAGATATAACTCAAAGCATGTTAAGTATATCCTTGTGGCCACTATTTCATCTTATTAGATGGGATGGACAACCAGCCTCTACAATTGTCAAGTAGATTGGGTAACTATACAATTGTTATCAGGTTGACTCTATGTTCTAGAAATATTGCATTTGTGTTCTCTTCAAGAAAACTATTAGTTCCACATTATACCATCTTATAGACCAATTCATGTCATTACACCTATCTTTTAGTTATATAGTTCTTCAATTTAGTAAAATAAATGAATTTGCTAATCTTCTTTTAAGACAACATTGAAAACGAGATTGAATATTTAGTAAAAAATTAGGATAATTAAGTAAATGCAATTAGTTAAGTATAAGTTAGTCTAAGTTAACCAATTACAAGTTCAAATTTGTTAGAGTAAATGCATATTTATTCGCTTAAGTTTACTTAGGTTTGCATTATAGTTGAATAGTGCATTTAATTAATCAGGTGGTTTTTTGCCGTGTGGTAGTTTTTACACCCATTACCTATTTTTCTTGCCTTTTTAAGGCACTTTGTACATTGTGTAAAATCATCTCATATTCAACATATATTTCTCTTTGGTGAAAGAGCATTGGCTTCTCTCGTTTTTGAAGGTGTCTGTAAAATTGGTATTTCTTGGGAATTTTTTGTTCTATCAAAATTGATAATTTAATAATTTTTAGTAGTTTAATTTGAAAACTAAATATAATATAATGTGGTATTGAGTTAGATAACCAAATAATAAAAAAAAAAACATAATATTCTTAAATATTTCTAATGTCAACCTTGAAAATAGTGTCTACCTCTTAATGTGACTACTTGAATCCACATTACATTTGATACATATTTGTGGCCATGACTATGTACCTTTACTTTAGATTCATCCTCGTAATCTTTATGTTTTTTTTTGCAAATTCACTTGATATATAGCTATCTACTCTACCTTTTTTAGGATTAGGGATAGGCATCATCAATAAACACCTTGTTAGGTTACTGTATGACCAAGATGCAAATGTAATACACCTTGATCAAACTATAAAATCCACCCTTCAGAAACTACATTTTTTTTTAGTTAACAACACTACCAACTTAACTGACCAAGCATATTCCATCTAAAATGAAGTGTTGATTTCAATAGTTCTTCATTCACCATGGTGTTAACAATCAATGTCACACTTATATGCTTACACTCAAAAATACAAAACTGCTATGATTAAGGTCATCCGTAGACCTAGACCTAAACCTCAAGGGTTCATGGTGACCTTGCCTATGTATCCCCTTATGGGAAATTAGAGGCTTCATAGTTCACCTACCTAGTTATATGGAGTTCATTCTCTTGTCTTGTATGGCATGTTTGATCTCACCTTTAACCATGACTATTCATTAAGTATAAGATATCACTTAGTTAATTATAATATATAATGATACTAACTTTGCCATCAAGTGTTGGGTCCATACCAAACATCACCAATCCTTAGTGTACAAACATGCACAAATACACAAGGGTCATATCATTCCATAATCCTCAAGGTCATACACAATGACTGTCATGCACATACCTCCATATACATAGGCTAACTAGCTAATACACATTACAAGTACAATAGTGGTTGGCTCAAATACACATCATAAGTATAATGGTGCCTAGTTCATATGTACATCATAAGTACAATAATGATTAGCTCTAGCACACATTACATATACATAGTGGCTAGCTCCAAAACAAATCACATATAAACAATAACTAGCTAGCACATTCACAATGGCTAACTAACACATGTCCATAATGCATCCCAGATAGAAAAGAATATCAATGCATTGTGCACTACACCGTGTGTCCAATTCTTTCCTCCAAACTTTTGTACCATTAGACAACTAAGAAGATGATATAGTGCATCCTATATTACACTGAGAGTCCGCCCTATAATGTCCCACTTTGATGGAGTTCGATTGATTGACAATTGCCCTCCAAAAGGCTTTCTTATTATTGATTGATTATATCTAATCAATAATTTATTCTCTATAGCTATAAGGAGGCAACACAATATTCCTAAACATTTTAATGATTCAATACAATGCATATGAAGAAAAGGCGATCAATAAACTTTCTATGTCCCTCAAATTAGATATTAGCTTCCTTGTGGTAAAAAAAGGCATTGACCCATTCAATGTTGTCACTGGTTATATATTAAGGATAAATGGTTAATTTGAATCAAGGTGTCACTATATGGTGTTATTGGGTTCGAGAGTTAGTAGCCTAATTGGATTTGTCTCATTCACAACAATATTATATTATTAGCATTCTTCCTTTTGAGTTTTCCACTTCATTCACATACTTATTATTGCTCATGTCATACAAACAAGTTAGTATATTTATGAGTATGCGACCTTTCATTGAATAGACACATATATAAATTGCTAATTATGGAATATGAGAATTGTGATTATTCGAGGTTCAATTACTCATAAAAATATTCATGAAATAATAAGAATCAAGCTACTTAAGGATTCTATCAACCAACCTTGTCTTCATCTCCACCATGGAATTTATGCCTTACCAACCACATACAAGCCAACACCAATCAAATAAGGAGAATCAACATTATTTGGAGTCTATTGCTCCAATAAGATATTCAAAATTAATCATACTTGATTGAGGTTATTTGATGATTTCATGCTGGGAGAAGATATTAGGCTAACATTACTAACATGGAGACTATTATTTGTCCCTTATTGGGTGCTTCCTGTTAGAGTGCTTTCCTGTTGGGTGTCGCACCAATTAGGAGGAAGATTGTATGGTGCTGAACATATGGTGAATATTAACTATCAAATATTGTGGGAGACTATTTTAGTGCAACATAAGAAAATTTATTGGTTGAAACATCTTGGATACTATCTAGGCATTCATTAAGGGTATGTGCAGGATCATGATGGGCCAAAAAGTGGCGATATGATGGGTATTTGTAGGGTATGTGGCTGACGACTTTTTTATACCAAAAATTGATGAAATGAAAAAGGTTTTTAAAGGAGATTCTTAGTTTTCCATCAGTATAAATTATGCTTTACTTTGAATTTAATAAATAATTATTACTCATTTTCTATTTGAATTACGACTAAAGTCCTAATTGATAGGTTGATTGAAAAACATCTTTAGCTTTCAAACGGTATCACATTTTTGGAATTCAAAACATGCATCACATTCTATGCTTCACATACTATAGGATTAAAAAAAGAAAAATTGAATTTCATGAAATTTTGACCAAGTTAAGGTGGTCAGACAATTTTTATATTTTTTAAAAGTTGTAATAAAAAAATCATAATTAATTATTTACTTGGAAAAAAATTACAAAAAAATATGCATCACATCCGGACATGAGTCCTCTACTTATGTCTAAAATATTATAAAAATATTATCATTTTATTGTGGTTAGGGTGGAGACGGACACCTACTTCTTATTTTTCCTTGAAATTTAAGTACTATTGCATTGAAATTTCAAATTTTCACCAAATAGATTTTAAAAAAAAAATAAACCTAGTAGTCTAGAAACTAAATTCAATTTTCTAAAGATTCTATTCTTACATATTTTTGAAATAATATAGATAACTTATTCAAATTTTTATGTTAACTTGTCTGACTTTGATTTTTCTAAATTTTTTGCCATTTAAGGGCCTATTTTTTCCATTATGATCCTGCACATACCCTAAGCAGGTTTATAATACTAATAGTATGGTTAATTAAAATACATATTAGAAAAGATACAATTAGGTATGTGCAGGATCATCATGGAAAAAAAAGGCCTTTAAGTGGTGAAAAATTCAAAAAAATCAGAGTTAGGCAACTTGACGTAAAAATTTGAATAAGTTATCTATATTATTTCAAAAATATGTAAGAATATATAATTTGTAGCAAATTGAATGTAGTTTCTAAACTGAGTATGTGCAGGATCATGATGGCCTAAAAAGTGGCAATATGATGGGTATGTGTAGGGTATTTGGCTGATGACTTTTTTTTACCCAAAATTGATGAAACAAAAAGTGTTTTTAAAGGACATTCTCAACTTTCCACCAATATAAATTATGCTTTACTTTTAATTTAATAAATAATAATTATTTATTTTCTATTTGAATTATCACTAAAGTCCTATTGATAGGCTAATTGAAAAACATGTATAGCTTTCAAACGGTACCACATTTTTTGAATCCAAAACATGCATCACATTCTATGCTTCTCATACTATAGGATTAAAAAAATAAATTGAATTTCATGAAGTTTTGACTAAGTTAAGGTGGGTAGACATATGAGTTTTTATATTTTTTAAAAGTTGTAATAAAAAATTCATAATTAATTATTTACTTGGATTTTTTTTTTTTTAAAATGCATCACATCAAGACATGAGTCCTCTATTTATATCTAAAATATTATAAAAAAAATATTGTTATTTTAATGTGGTTAGGGTGGTCAGATAGACACCTACTTCTTATTTTTTCCCTGAAATTTAAGTACTACTACATTCAAATTTCAAATTTTCACCAAATAGTTTTTTTTATTAAAATAAATCTAGTAATTTAGAAACTACATTCAATTTGCTACATATTTTATTCTTACATATTTTTGAAAAAATATAGATAACTTATTCAAATTTTTATGTCGAGTTGCTTAACTTTGATTTTTTTGAATTTTTTGCCACTTAAGGGCCTGTTTTTTCCATGATTATTCAGCACATACCCAACTACTAGGTTTATTTTTAAAAAAATCTATTTGGTGAAAATTTAAAATTTCAATGTAGTAGTACTTAAATTTCAGAGAAAAAATAAGAAGTAGGTGTCTATTCCACCCTAACCACAATAAAATGATAATATTTTTTATAAGATTTTAGATATAAGTAGAGGACTCATGTCCCAATGTGATGCATATTTTTTGTAATTTTTTTCCAAGTAAATAATTAATTATTTTTTTTTTTATACAACTTTTAATAAATATAAAACACATATGTCTGACCACCTTAACTTGGTCAAAACTTCATGAAATTCATTTTTTTTTTTTATAGTATGCAAAGCATAGAATGTGACGCATGTTTCAGATTAAAAATCTGATATTGTTTGAAAGGTATAGATGTTTTTCAATCGGCCTATCAATTAGGACTTTAGTCATAATTCAAATAGAAAATGAATAATAATTATTTATTAAATTCAAAGTAAAGTATAATTTATATTGGTGGAAAGATGAGAATCTCCTTTAAAAATTATTTTCTTTTCATCAATTTTGGGTAAAAAAAAAGTCATCAGCCACATACCATACACATACCCATCATATCACCACTTTTTGGCCCAATATGATCCTGCACATACCCAACTCTTCATGCCCAATCAAGGATATATGACGAGGTTCTTAATTCATCAAAGAGATCATTGATTATTATTGCAGATATATACACATTTTACATCGCAGATCAAATTGCTTCAAAGAGCCAAAATCAATCTACAATGGATGCATGAACAATTCACCTTATTCAAAGATAGCGCCTAGGGAATTTGTATGAGTTTAAAGTTTTTATCAAGAACAATAATCAACATATATGTCATCTAAGCCTGTCATACCTTCAAGTGCATGACTCTAAGGTCATCAATTAGAAACAACCATTATCTTTATTATCAAGTTTGTATTATTGAACTATTCATTGAACCATATTTTATTGTTCAAGATTTATACCAGCACATAGCATTATAATTCATTCTCCTATAAATATATATAATTTCCCAATAATCTAGGCTAATATTGTTAGATTTTTTTCTTAAGAAAATCGAAGTACATTATGTTGGTGTAATTAATTATTTCATTACACTTTTCATAAGTTAACTTAGGTCATGCATCATTTAGTCCTAGGTTAGTTTTTTAATAAATCATTTAATAAATGGGGTAATATTCTCTTCCTTGTTTGTAGGGATAAGATTTCTTCTAGAAGATGAGTTGTCCTTCTAGAACTTATCTCAACATTTAATAATTTCTTAGATAGGGTTCACATGTTGTCACATGTTGTCACATGTTGTTAGATCATAACACTTGGAAACATCTCATGCATCTTAGGTTTTCCTTCTTGCCTTTATATTCGGCATTTTGTTCATTTGTAATATATCATCAATCATATCATCAATATATAATATTCATTCAACATTCCATAGTTGCAACACTTTCCTTTGTGGTTGATTATCTTTCATGGCAAATGTCCTTTATTGAACATTCTGGAGCTTCAGGGACTGTGCATCCATAATGTCAACACATCAACATGGTTATATAACTATTGGGTGCTATCATAATAGTGGTTTACAATTCCTGAGAGGAACAAATTTTAGCTGAAATCACATATTTTTAGAAAATATAATGATTTAAGCCTTAAAAATTTTCATTTTAAGGATTCCAATTGAAGAGGGTTTGATCAAATCACCTTAGATCAAACCCCCTTGGATAGAACCTCGCTAGTTTTAAACCATACCTATAAATACGTCTCCTTTACACCTATCAAAATGTTGATAAAAAATCACTTTTGATTTAGCTTTTGGGGATCAAATGAATTCATTTAAAATTTATTTCAAATGATTATGGTATTCCTCAGAACAAGCTATCCAATGAATATAATTTTAATATGTTTTGGTTTTGTTATGTATTTGTTTTTAAGTTTTATTAAACATAGGTTTTTCATCGAAAATGAATTTCTTTGTTCTTCACATGTGGAAAAATAGAAGATTATCAAAAAAATTAAAAATATGAGTGCACCAGGATATTGAAGTCCTTGATCCAACAAAAAAATAAAATAAAATTTTGACACATACAAAAAAAGTTACGCATTATACGGTCGCGCTATCTGAATTGTAATTTGTTTAACTTTGAAACTTGATTAAGGAAAAAATATTCAATAAAAGCTATCTAACCAAGTGGAAGCACTAGATATCAAAGTTACAAATCTAAATTTGAAAGAATTAGAATGTTATCCTTCATGGAAAAAAAGTTTATGTGTGTGCGTGTTCATTTTTTAAAAATGTTTTTCAGGGAAAAAAAATTTTGATTCAAAAATTTTAAAAATATATTTTTAATATAAAAAAAAATTTATGAGACTCTAGTTTACACCATCTTCAAATTCCTCATAGTTTAGCCGCTATAGGTGCCCGAATGTGAAGATTCAGTTAAAAATAATAATTTCAGTGTCCAGTTTGGCCAAAAATTGTAAACCACTATTATAGGATCACCCAATTCCTACCCCCTTTAAAGGATTGGCTCAATTGGCATATATTGATTTCTACAAAGGAAATATTTAGAGAAAATCTACAATTGATAATATAAAGTAAAATTATATGATTTGAAAACATGTTTACATTGTCAACCCTTAATGATTTAAATCATAAAGACTACCAATATTGTCCAAAGGGTTCTTACAGTGGTATTAGAGCTAGTGAACCTACTAGGCTTTGGGTAAATATCAAAGAACTTGATTGCTCATGAAAATAGAAGATATCAAACCATTGGCAAGATCACTCTATGAAGCAGGCAACAAGCTTAGTAGTGAATTACAATCAGGGGATGATGACTTGAACACAAGTTTAAAGAAATAGAAGAATGTTTGATCCACATTGAGTAGTCATTTGAAGTGTTAGATATAGTTCTAAATCCTATAGTAACCACCTTGAATTAACATAAATGGTTGAGGCATCACAATGAGGAAATAAAGTTGTTGGTTACCTTTCGTTTAAGAGAGGTAATGAGAATTTTGGTACCTCTAATTCCTTACTAAGATGACACGATGAAAGAGGTGTTGCACTTGATTGTAGACAATTTAAATGACCTAGATGACATCAATTTAGTATGAATTTGATCTGTATAGGATCTAGACTAGATTGCAGTATTTAAATGCTTAACTTTTACAATGCTTTTACAATGATTATTTCAAGTCAATTAAATCAAAATTACCTTAAGGAAATAACAGAATGAAAGTAATAACAAGGTGATTTAATAGAAAGGAAGGAAATGAGAGACAGAGAGAGAGAGAAGAAGAGAAGTGCAAACAACGTTTGATAACGGAGTTCGTCACGAAAGTGACTACGTCTCCGGGTCCACTCCAATAGAGAGACCGATCCGATTAACTCCAAAATCAATTACAAAGCACCACAATCATTCTCCAAGCACTTCGGCAGCATAACAATGCTCTGACGTGCAAGAATGGAATCTCTACAAGACCTCTCTTTCGATTATCTCCACAGCTTCAAGACTTCGTCACCTGAAAGAAAACTTAATTGCCACTCTCATCTCACACCCCCTTTTTATACATAAAATTAACTCAATTTGGCCTTTAACCAATTGATTTACAAAATATTCCTTATCTCTCCAAAAACATAAAAAAATCTTTGATAATCTCCCATATTTGAATAAAAATCCATAATAAAAATCCCCTTAATATTTTTGATTTAATTCTAAGCCCTTTATTTTTTAACTTCCGGGCTTATGCTATTATGGAAGATTTTTGGATAATCCTTAGGAGGATTATTTGTTGAAATTTTGGAGGGATTTAATTTAAAAATGAAGGCATTCGGTTTTAAAAATATTAACAAAACTATTCGATGCCATCTATATGCATAACTGCTCACATGGGCTAGCGGTGTCTAAATTTTTTGAGAGCTCGGCCGGTGCGGGTTCAACTCCCGCCGGCTCATTTTCTTTCAAAAATAACCAGTGAATCTTAACAAAAGTAACCGGCTTCCCCATATGTGTAAGGACAACGATTTGGTGGAACGGCTACCCGGAATTCTCGCGAATGAGAGGTATGGAGGTCGAGCCCCACGCGGGCCAAACAAACTTTTTGTTAACAAATTCAACAAACACCGACGAAGGTGGGAGAGGCCACGTGACGCACTAGGACGGTGCCACGTGGCGAGTACAGATTGGACAAATCCGTCGATGTGGCCTGACAGGCAGTGACGTGTACGCTGACGGGATGCCTATGTGGACACTGACTCATATGCCAACTGGGTGCTGACGTGTCTACCACGTATAATGCTGACTGTGTGCTGACTCATGTATGGAATGCTGACAGAGATGCCAACGAGGATGCTGACTGGGGGTACGGTCTGCTGGCTGACATGCTGACTGGGCGTACGGACTACCACGTGTCACTCCGCGATTGGTCCGTACAATGCTGACGTGGATGCCACGTGTCAGCTCTTGATTCGGCCACTTCATATTCCGTACAATACGGAATGCTGACGTCAGCATCTGTACGGTCCACCTCAAAAAGTCAACTGCAAACTTTGACCGCTGATAAGTTGAGCATACGATGTTGGATTTCGACGAAACGAACGCCGTCAGAATTGTCTCGACGAGCCCTTTGACTTGATGCTGCTTCCATCAATTTTTGAAATAATCATTTTTTTGCTTCCTGGACGCCCCTGATCCTAGTTTGACCGAAGGTTTGACTGGCCATAACTTGCACAAACGGACTCCTTTTCTCTCCGTTCGAGTTGCGTTGGAATCAGGACGCTGAGCTCTTTCTAATGGTGCAGATTTTGGAGAAAAATGAGACACTTCAATTTTCATTGAAAAATGTCCACTGGATCATAATTACTCAAGAAGGATGACCATATTAAAGACATTTGTGGAAATCGTGACAAGTAACCTTCTTGTGAACTTAGGCTTGCAAGATCTTTGTACAAAATGTTCTATCATTTCTTCATCACAATTAAGAATTTACATTAGAGTTTAAACCGCCATACCTTGTGTTTGAATAAGAGACAAAAAAAAGCTTCAATTTAAGGTTAAATCTGATGCACCTTATCCTGTAGTTGTCAATCACATAACTAAATCGATCTCCTTTAGCCATGCAAAACAAAACTCTACGAAACCACAAACCCTAGCAAGATAAACAATGAGTTAATCAGCCAAATCTCCACCTCTTCACAAAGTTATTACTAACACATCATCATGCCACAAATTATCTGCCATGTGTATACCATGTCAATATTTTCTAAAGCTATCTTTTTACATATTTAAAATATTGACCACTGCTGACTTCGAATTAAGCTATTAAGTCTCTGTCTCTGTGAAGCTCCTATCGCTAGACAATCATCTTCATGTCACATGAACTGCACACAATTGTAACTGCAAACTGAGATGTTTCTGTAGCTATACCTATTCCTATAGCTGCATACAAACATTATATACCATGAGTTGACATCAATGGAAATCTAATGTCAACCAATCAAAACTCAAATGCCAACAAGCTCCACCTAATGCCAACACACACACACACCTCTGACTCATGCTAGAAATTATCTCATCCTATCTTACTTTATTTGGTACTCTAGACACAACTTGTCTATATAGAAAACCCATTCTATCCAATCTGACTTAGAACTAATCCTTAATCTATGATATACATGTAATATAAAGATTTAGGTATTTCTAACCTTTTTATGAATCCCTCATTGCATTCTTATAATTTCTAGGGTTTATGACTTTCTGTCATTCTACTCTATAATTCAAATATCAAACATCTTTGATGCATTAGAACGAGTTTCCAACATTATCAAGGAATCTCTTAAAGTGTTACTAAGAATCTTTAGGTGTCTTTTTCTAAAGTTTCCTCGACCTTTCACTGTCGATCAAATATGGTGTTCTTGACCTTTCACTATATATATATATATACAATGTCATATTTGACATAAGAGTTATAAATTTCCTTTATCCTCCTTGTCTCAATACTAGGGTTTAGTTTCTCTTAACCTAATATAAGGAAATATCAAACATCCTCATTTTCCAAAGGTAATAGTATAAGTGTAGAAAAACATAAGAACAATTACTTCTAGTCTTTTCTAGACCACCTGGCATTGCTTGAGTGCACATTACATGTAACGTGAATAAAAATAGTATTCAAGGCATTTTCTCACTAATATAATATCTAAAAGATTACTACCATTCCATAATGCTCCAGGTTAGATATTAGGAACCCTTAGGTTAGCCATCAGAGTATTTGGTGTTGTGTCATTCTTATTGTCTCGCGGTTACACAACTATAGACCCACTCTAACTATGTATGACTCTGTTGGAGACACTAGGCCATCTAGAGCACCAAGGTCCGACAATATGTGTAGGGATGGATACATCACTTTGGCCAAATATTTACATACATATACATTTCACAATGAACATTGTTATATGTCCACCATCGTAACTCGTCTTATAAGTTGGCATTCCCTATAGTAAATTCATATTGACCTTTCTCTCTAGGTTACTTGGAATTATCTTGCCAGAACAATTACCTTGACCCAAATGGCCATGGATTATTAAGGAACTTTCTTGTCTTAACACCTTCTATTCGATGGTACTTGACTTATTTCAAATCCCTAGAAGAGTTATTAATCAATTTGTATTCCAAAGGAACCATGCAATTCATAACTCACAATTCATTTATCAAAAGAAGGCAAGAATTCTTAATCTTTTACTACTTAAGTATTCTTGCAACTATAGTACTTATTTATGCTCCCTATTTCTTTACCTTTCCTTTTCTCACATTCTTTTATTCATGGTTCAAAACTCTTACAAATAGGTTTCAGCTTTATTTATGCAGTCGAGAGCTGAACCCATGTTGTCCATACAAACCACTCTCAATATTTGACCAAAAAATTGAGTCTATAGTTTATTACTAAAAGTATCATAACCCCTAAGATTCATTCTTAATCAAAAAGATTAAAAAAGCATTCAGTACGAGTGTTCTCATCATATAGTTTGATTTCAATAGTTTTCAGCTAATTCAAGATTTCAAAGAAGAACCCTCAAAACTGAGCCAAATTGACTCATAGAGACATTAATGATTCTTTCACCAAAAGATATGCAGTTTAAACCTGCTCACTTATAGTTCTTTATGAGCCAATCATAAAGCTATATTTTCAAGAAGAAACTTAAAAGACTAGTAAGGAAGCACTTGCCTGTTTACAAGATTAACTGGGAAAGAGTGCTATTTGCTTACACTACAAAATGATTCCCTAAGGCAGCTTCTTCTTCCACTTCCTCACATTGTTTTAAAAGAGAAGATCCAACTCAAAATACCATCCGCTACTCCTCTTGCCAACCCCTGCTTTTTCACTATTTGGATTATATAAATTGTGCAGATCGAAATCGGTTCCAAATTCGTTCTAAAAGTTACTAATAGATTCCAAGTTGGTTTTCCCATCGATTTACAAAAAGTTCAATATTTTAAACCATTTCAGCCCAAAGAATCAGTTTAGGAGAGAATAGTTCCCAACTATTTTCTCTCACTAGCTAAGATATACCAGATTGTATTGAGAGATACAAGGTAATTCTAGCTTGAATTTACATTCCCCTCCAATGCCACCTTAGGTGGTGACTATTTTACATTCTTCCAAGGTAAATAACTTCCTTCTCCCCCTGGTTTGCATAATGGAATACCCTCCAATAGTTTAAAACAATCAGTTCAAATATTTGGTCCCAATTCCCTAACTGTCGCTTCCAAAATTACTCCATAAAATTGGAAAGAAACGATTTATCAACTAACAAAATATAGCCAATATTCCCCCATCTTCTCTCCAAGAAAGATTCAATATGGATTTTAAGCGAAAACGGTTGTGAAATCTGTTAAAAGAAACGGTTGTGAAATCTGTTAAAAGAGGATAACAACATCTCTTTATCCCGCTCCCACACCCTTCCCCCTCCATCCCAACCTACCTAAGCTTTAGTCGGATTACTTTTAGCAGATATGAGAAGTGACAACAGTGCTACAATCACGTGGTTGAAGCCACGGTATAGAATTAGAAGAAAATATTTGCAATCAAAACTAAATTACTTGCCACTTTTGTAGCATACACATGCGATGTAGTCTGATAAGTCTATAAACAGACCGCAACTATATATATTAATCTTTATAATAGAAACGTGCTCTTCTTATTAGAGAATCGAGCTTACACAATTACTACAGCTACACCGTTGATAAGAATAAAATAAACCTCTTACATACTTTTACAAAATATTAATTCTTTTATGTTATAATAAGGTGGAAGTCCACTCTATTGGCATTAACCCACATTTCACCTATTGGCACTAGCAAACATTTATCCGTTGTCATGCTTTACTAAGCATGCAACTATTAGATATCATATATTTATAACCTTCTTATATAATGGGAAAAATATAAGTATATAAATTCATGAATGTATCGAGTCACTTAATTAAGATCTCTTCTTTGTTTGAAGGAATCGAGCCAACATTCCCTCTATCAACTTTATAAGTCAATTTTAATACCAATTACACTAATGAGGTCACAACATAAACTCACTTACGACATAAGAGGCGACAAGTTCGATAGAAAGTTGTCTCAGTTGCAAAACAAGTAATGTTCAACCTTGATGACGTCACTTTCCCAAAACAACTAGGTTAATGTTAAACATCTTGAAAAAGAATTTAAACGACATCGACAACTTGTCGAGTCGAGAAATAAACTTAGAACAAAAGGGTCGAGTATCACTTACTTGACTCAACTAGGTTCTACAGTTTTGCACCAACACTAGACCTAAGATGGCGACAACCTATTCTTTTCCTTGTATCTATACCCTTAGATCTCTAATGATGCTCTCCCTCCCTTTTTCGAAGGGGGTGGGGGGGAGCGCGAAAACCTGTTCTTTAAATGCAACTCACAATCACCAACTTGAGATTAGGGTATCAATAATCATTTCATAATCCTTATGAAATCATCACATCTTGACAACTTTTAAACACATGTCAATTTTAGTCAAATAAACATAACTCATGAAAACATTGATTTTTCTAGACATTTTTCCTAAAATTCAAATCATTGAATCATGCGTAATCATCTACTAATTACTTCAAAAGTAAAAAGTAAAACATAGTTAAAATTAGGGGTGTAACACATGATCAGTTTTTTTGGACTGATATGCACTTGGGATTCAATAAATAAGTGATAAGAGAGGTTATTGGTCTATGCTCCACTAGACCCATTCCTATTTTGAAAATTTGTCAAAAGTTAAGTGGTTATGGAACTTACTGGTGCTACTTATGACAAGAGAGCCCTAACCATCAATACTATCAAAAATCTTTCTTTTAGGTATGTTGCAATGATTATTGGATACAAGATCTATTTTACCAATAAGGAAAATTCAGTGTCTGTCACTGCAATTAGCGTGGCATATGAAATGGTTGAAAAGGGTGTAGATTATGATTGTGAGTTTCTTAGGCAACAATTGATAGAGAACCTGAAGCAAAAAAAGGAGAAGAAGTATGCATTTAAATATGACACTTTAGCTATGTGTTTTGCTATTTTATTTCTTGAAGGAGCTTCCTAGAACCAAAAGTGTAACCTAGATGAAAGGGAGTCTAGTTGCTCACCAGATTGTAGATTTCATGAGAAGTCTTGGAGATGTTAAAAAACAAGCTGATTCTCTTTGTTGCTTTCATTGTAGTATTTCAATGGAGATTTCATGATAGAGAAATAATCCCAAGTAAATTAGTTGAAAAATACAAGAATGATATCACATTTTTGGTGTCTAAATATCAATGCATTATGGAGGAAGTGGAATCAAGAATTGTATGGGTTCTTGAATTAGGATGAGTTTACAGAGGTAGATCTTGATGGTTTTTCTCATGTTTTGTTGAAGAGTCCCAAAGATACCACCAAAGAAAGATATGACACATATGAGGAGAAATCCATGGAGGTGCACATGGAACAAAATAAACCATTAATTTAGAAAAAGGTTAGAAAGATGGTGGAAGAGATTGTAGAGAAAATGGGTGTAACAAAGGAACAAAAGTGGTAGTTAAGAGAATCAAAATCTAAGGTAGATTCAAGTGGTTTAGGAGCAACCATAAGAAGATCCAGTAGAATAGCTACCACTCCTCCCACTATCCAAAACTCCTCCAGGACCATACTTTCTATTGGAGATTAGAGGAAAAGAAGTTTCAGTCCTCTGATAAGAGAGAAATCCCTTTTGGTTGTGCAAACCACAAGTGTTGAGAAGTAGAAAACTACTACTGCTTCACCACTTGTTACCCTTGCTAAGAAAAGAGTAAAGAAAAATGTTGGGAGAGAAAAGGTTACAAGTGTAAATGTTGAAGAAGAAGAAGCAGAATTGGAAGAAGGGCCATAGTTGGTCCAAAGAAGGAGAAGTGATGCTTCACAAGGTGAAGCTAGTTCCAAGAGAATAATTTTTGGTATTATCGACATTGAGAGTGAAGAGGAGATTGAGGAAGAAAATAATAATTTTGTTATCCACATGAGGAAAGAAGCTACCAAGAAAGTATCATCGAAGAAAAAGAAGAAGAAAATAGGTACAAGTCAAAAGAAGACTCTAGGTAAAAGCAAATAAAAATAACAAACAAAACCGGTAAGGCCTCACCCACCTATGAAATTAGAGGCATTGTTCAATAGTATTCTATAGAATGAGATGTTAGAGGAGACTGTAACTCTATACAAAGATGTAGATGAGGTGGATAAGGCTAGCATTATTGAATCCATTATCAAAATACATTATCATCCTTGAGGTGGAAATGAGAAATATCAAGAAACATATTCTTGCATATTTATGGAACATCTTATTAGAAAGAAGAAAATAAGTTGTAGAATAAGAAGCAAGGCTTAAGGAAGAAGCTTTGAAAAGAGTAAACGCTCCTCTCTCCAAGGATGATAGAGCCACATTAACTATAGTATTTAGCAAGGTGTTAAGGACAAAGCAAATGGTTCTTAACCTTATGTGAAGATATGAAAGTGATATTGAAAGGCTTAGGAAGGAAATCAATGAAAAAGATGAGGAGATTACACAAAAGCGAGGAATAATACTAGAAGATAGCCCCTGGAAGAAGTGAATGTTGATTCCTTGCTTTGAAACCAAACATTGAAGAAGATGTGCAGATAGATGATGCTCATGAGCATGATACAAATGAAGGAGTTACACTAGACAACACTCCTCTAGAAGTGGGGGATATGATAGAAGGAATGTTGAGGATGCAGTGACCGGAGAAGATATTGCAAAGGAAAACATCACTCCTCCTTTGGTACAAGAAGAAATTCCTCCTCTGGCTAATACAAAAAAACCTGTAGAGGAATAGAATACAAATAAAGATGATAATAAAGAGAATGCAGATGTAGAGAAAGAAGAATAACATGAAAAGGAAGGTGAAGACAAGAATAAGGATGCATCTGGAGATGCACAAATAGAAAAATAAAAACCAATAATCTCTAGAAATATTGAGGAATCAAAAGGAAAGGTTGTGGAAACAACAAAGGTTTTTGGTGAATCCTCTAGCTCCTCTAGAGATTCCCAGAAAAATCCATTGAGTATGTAGCCTAAGTTCCAACCTATCGTGTTACAACTGTTGCAGTTAAAGATCTATCTCCTTTACAAGTTACAATTGGGAGATGTATTTCATGCATCCACAAGAAAAGATATCATTGATACACACTAGAAGAGGGGTGAACTAATGGGAGAAGAGGTGAAGGCACTTCAAGAGACCATACCTTGTGCAAATATAGATAGATCACTATTTGATTTGGAAAATTTGAAACTACAAATTGATTCTTTTAGGGTTTATGCATCCGAATTGAAAGAAGAAGATAAAGAAGTGGAAAAGAGAATCAATGATAAGAAAATGCTAGAAATTATTGAGAAATGTGCCATTGCACATAAAAAGTTTTCATATATGATGAAGGATCTTGAAGGGTGCATTGATGAGGAAAAAAATCTATATCAATATGGCATGAAGTGGCCAAGAGCCACACACAGCATAAGAAAGGAGATGGACTCTATTGAGTCTCAAATTAATACTACATCTAGTGCCTATGATCTGATAGTCGACCTAACTAGAGAAATAAGGAATTCAATAGAAGACATGCATAAGAAATTATTTCAACAACAAGCCCAAAAAGAAAACATCATCGTAAAATTTGGAGAAATAAGGGGCTTAGTCAATCCCAAATTTCTACTTGTTTCAAAATCTCTTTTGATTGCAGACAAAGATAAGCAGATGAATCTGATACTTGGCACTCTAAAAGAGGGAGAAGAGCTGCTTATGGAATTTGAAACATAGTGTTTTGTTGTAGAAGCAAAGAGAGAATGGGAAGAAGGTAGGAAATATTAGAAAGACCATTTACAAAAGTTGCAGGTGTCAACCACCATCGATTGACATATTTTCTCACTTTTTATGCATTTCAGTATCTATGTTCAGATTCTTTATATATGTGTATAATATATAGTGTTGTTTTCAAGTACAATTTTTGGTTTCTACTCCCATACATGACTCATGGGGAGTCAATGCATTCTTTTTATTTTGTATATATGTTTACATGATCAAGGGGAGTTCTAGTGAAATTCATAATATTTGAATAGGAACCCTTTGCCCTTGATGTCAAAGGGGGAGAATGTTTTGGAGAATTTTTGGCATGTTTCCATCAATGACAAAGCGAGGGATTTTTGGAAGTTTCAAGAGATTGTTGGAAGAATGTCATTGATGATGTTGTTTGGAAACATGAGCATGGAAGGTAAATAACGATGTGTTGCAATTTTTTCATTGATGTCAACATTGTAAGTTATGTGAATATTTTGGTTGTAGACCATTTTGATTAGTTCTAATAGATTTTGAGTTGTTTATGAAGATATATTTGCAAGATGGTTTGATCTGGAAAAGTAAGTTGTGTGGAAAATTTCCTAAGTGTTAATTTGGCCAATTTAGTGTAACATTGCATTAGTTTTTGGGTTTGCATCAATACACAAATAAATTATTCACTCTAAACTTCTAACATTATTCTACTATGTATGTTAGATTTATTTGATTTCAAGTTTTCATCATGTCTTGACAAGTGGATTGAAAGTTATGAGTAACAAAAGTTCAACCTAGCAAATTACAATTATTCTCTGTACAATGTAGTTGTGTGGGAGATTCCACACTTCTCCATAAATCAGTTTTTGGCTTTGCACTTTTGAGGATAAGTTGCCAGATGTTAGTAGAGTCTATATTCTAATTGGCATCGATTCTTGAGGTCGACATGTCCGCATGTGGAAGCACAATTGAAGAATTTTGTTATTAGGTCTTATACCATGTCGACCTAACAAGTTTAAGGGTATTTGAAGGTTAAATAAATGTTGTAGTCTTATGTGGGATATAGTATAGGTTCATGTTGACCTATTTTAAGTTGATTTGAGTTTTGAGTCTTGGCACGAGATATGTATGAAATTTTTGGATCCAACAAGCTAGATATTAGGTGTTACATCTAATTAGGCTGACCTAATTGATTAGAGTTGAATCAAATATATATGTTAGATACTTTCAATATTTTAATCTATGGAATGAATATATGACATGCGTGATGCAAAGATTCTATATGCAAATGCACATTATCAGAGTAGTGTGAATGTTGAGTAGAAGATTGAATTGATGCGAATGCAGAGGAAAGTAGAGTGGTAGATCTATTTCAGATGAAGTGTGTAAAGTCAGTTTATTGAGATTCATTGGAACTGTATTTCATGCATATGAAATATTCAATTGTACTAATTCAAAAATAGGCTATGAACCACCATCTCTCTGCTATCTTTTTCTCTATGGATAGTGGGTCCATTTTAAGTGAGCACTTTTGTAAATATACTATAATCAATTATATAATATATTATGAGCTAATCATCACTGTGGTTTTTTGCATTTTGGGTTTTCCAGGTAAAAATCCTAGTGCTCATGTGTTATGTGGTGTTGTTAATGTTTCATGCTTTCTTTCTTTATTATAGTTGAATATGTTTTAATGATTGGATGGTTAATGCTTGAATGGTTTAAGGGAATATTGATTCACCCCCCCTCAGTATTTTGAGTGTTCAACAAAGAGAACTTGTGAAAAATTAAGAAAATGCATGGACACATAGATGAATAAATAAGTAAATGTTAGCTTTATTAATATAATTCTTTGGTATTTATTGTATTTTATAAAATTTATTTAATATATATAAATTACTAATATAACATTTATTAAATATATAGTTTCTTTAAAGTTAGTAATTATAATATTAATATTAATAACAAAATAATAAAAAAAATTTAATATAAAAGTTGTATTGTAAATATAAAAATAATAAGAATAATATAATAACAATATAGTACTAAAATAATGATATTAATATAATATTTCTAATATTTCTAATATAAATATATGAAGAATTTTTTCATATATAAAATAATATTAATATTAATATTAATATAATATTATATATTATAATAGTTTAATATAATATAAGATAAGATTTAATATATATATTAATTGGTTATATTAAATTATTAAATATATTATATTATTATACTCTTGTTATATTTGGTGATTTGTTATTATTCAAATAAAAAAAATTAGAAAGTAATTTTTTTTTATCAAAATGCATAACGTTAATTTACATTAAAGATATGAACATTTCAATATTTAAATTAAATTAATTAGAAACAATTTTTAGAAAAATCAATATTTCTAGATTAAATAATTAAATATTTTTATTATATGTTATGGTTTCAATTAGGGTTAAGATTATGGTTTAAATTTTATTGTTTGTGTCAGGGTTAGGGTTAGGGTTAGGTTTAGTGTTATGGTTAGGGTTATAAGAAACATCCAATTAGGATTAGGGTTGGATTATGGTTTAGGGTTTAGGGGTAGGTTTAGAGTTACAATTATGGTTTAGATTAGAGGTGGGATTAGGGTTATGTTTTTATTACAATTAGGGACATGGTTAGGGTTAGTGTTAGGATTATAGTTTATGGTTAAGGTTATGGTTACAATTGTGGTTAAAAATTTAGGGTTTAAAGTTAGGTTTATAGTTATGGCTAGTGTTACGACTATGGTTAGGATTAGATATAGGTTTAGGGTTAAGGTAATGGTTTATGATTTATTATTAGGGTGAGGGTTAGGGTTAGGGTTAGGGTTAGGTCATGTAAAGGACTATTAACAAAACTAAAATACTATAATTAACAAAGCTTACATTTATTTTTATTCACATTAATAAAATTTACATTAATTTTTTTCAAACCTACAAAACTACAATTACAATACTATAAAGGAAAGTACTATCCACTACATGACACTTTTTATTATTGTTGTGTGAGATATTTCTCAAAATATATCATAATTACTTCATTATGATTACTAAAAAAAATTTACAAAATTTTATGTATATAAACATGATGCATAATTAATGTATTTTATCTTATTGTGTGATGGATTAAGTATGAGCTATTATTTTTACCGTATTTAGCCTACTATAGCTTCCATTCATTCTTTGTAAGGCAACTGAAATGGCTTGTAGAAAACCTTCCTCGTAAGGTGCCACTGAACTATCTGTTGTTTTTGGTATTCCATTGATGATATTAGTTAAGTTTTTCCGCCCATCTGCAAATTCCTTCATCCCACTTTCATCTTGAACTCTCACCTAGATACAAACATATCATTATAAATAATAAGAGCAATATTTTATCAAAATGGTAATTTCATTAGATTCATGTTTATTTTGACATAAAAATATGTAAACAACTTTAGCCACTCATAAGTGATAGTAATCCATATTTTCCATTGCAAGACAATTATATGACTATGAATAAGAACAAAAGCATAGACACCATTAGTTATTGGTTCTTCTGAATTAAAAACATTGTATCTTTAAGAAGATAAACATTGAAAAAATTGTATTTGGAGTAGTCTAATGATTATGAATAAGTTTTATTTAAATTTTTTTATTTTTTATTAAGAATAAAGTGATGGTTTTTGAAAGGCTCCTCTTTTACATAGAAAAAAATTATAACAAAGGTTAACTAGAACCACTAAAATATAACCTAAGACAAACATCACCAAGGTCATATCTCAAAAAAAAAAATAGCACCATATTTAAAAGATCAAACCAAATAGAGAAACTACCTAGAAAAAAAAAAAAAAAAAAAAACCAAATTAGATTGGTATGAATTCAAAATGATCCAAGGAGTTTGGAACCAAAACCCTAAATTCGTTAAGAAACCTCATCGATGAATAAATTCCTCATAAAAAAAATCCCAAGATGAGACACCAAGCATGAATCAAAAGGGGGCAAGAGATAAGATGAGAGACTTTTCTTAGCCCCCAATAACCTTCCTAAACCAAGATAGCCCATAACTAACTCCATTCAAAACTCCACCAGACCATTCACTTGTGCCACTATTATATGGATAATTTTTTCAAAATTATTCCACCATAATTATGATTATTAGTGTTCCAATAGATTCCTCCAATTTACTAAATATAAAAAAATCTTGAATTTAGAAAAAACAAGCTTTCATAAAATGGTATGGAAAAAGTATGAATATCTACTTTAAATAGTTAGGAATGATATTTGTCTATTATGAATATCTACTTTAAATAGTTAAGGAATGATATTTGTCTATTAGCCAATTTTTTTAATAGGATTTTAGGTGATTGTAGTTAAGAAAAAATTTCTATCTCCCATAAATTTTAAGTAGAAAATATTAATAGATGGTTTCATGTGGTTATTTGTTTCTTAGTTTTTGGAAAGGCAAAAACCCAATTAAAATTTTTAATTAGTGAAATGTTAAAATTTATTTTTTAGTCATGGAATAGTTATAATCAAAGAATTAAAATTTAAGATATAAATGGAGGAGAATTTAAATTGTAGTCTTTTTAATAGAAAATCTACCGCATGACTATACATTTTTCCTTCTCTAAATTTTTTAAATTTAAATGATAATAAAATGATCTACAATTTAAAGATTACTCAAGAACACAGGTCTACCAATAATCATATCATGTAATCTTACTATTATCCTATTCACATGAAACAATGTTAAATAATTATATCTTACTTTAAAAGCAAGAAACAACAAAAAAATCCTTTGCCAAAGTAATAAGTTTTATTCAACATCATTCCAAACAATCTTTGAACTACCTAGATTTCCTAATAAGGTAAAAATTCCCATTGCACATGTCAAAGTCTTTCTTACAAAAATGGAAGATCACCTATGGATCTTGAAAGAGAACGAGTGTGCACTTATCTAATATTTTTTTGTTCTATTTTCCAACTTCTAGAAGTTTGGATCCATTTTATTAATAATTTGATGTTCCTATCATCTTGATGGGGAGAGTTTAACACATTTAAGGATACGAAGGACACATATGGAAATTACATATATTAAAAGATAGATATGATCTTTATGGAATTTACTATATATGGTCCAAAGAAAGATTGGGAATGCATAATATTATAGGAAAGATATATTAGATCCTTCTCTATGTAATTCCTAATATATATATATATATATATATATATATATATATATATATATATCATGATCTAAACCTTTTCTTGCAAACCATCGACCTGCCTATTTGAGCTTCTTCCCTACTTCCTAAATTGAGGATTAAACTCTCCTTTGAAACCATATGGGAGACTAATGCTATGTTTTCTAATATAATATTTATTTAGTGAAACCAAGCTATAAATTACTAGAGCCAATGCTATGCATAATTTTTTGAAAAAGTAGGAAAAATAAATTTGATGAATTAGTATAATAGAAGTAGTAAATATAAAATTTGAAATAGTAATAGAATAAATAATAAAGCACACAATATATAGTAGCATTCTTTATTGTTATATATAAAATCAATTATTCATAATATAATGATAAATGTTCTTCTTTACCTTTATGCATGTGCTAATATTATTACCTGTACATATAAAGAAACTTTATAATTTGTATGGAAACTTTATAATTATAGGAAAAAATAGAAACCCATGTGCATTAAATAAAAGATTTAAAAGAATGATAACATATCACTATATATATATATATATATATGATACTTCCAACATAAAAAAAAAAGAAATAAATCTACACATATTTCCACCAAATATCACTAATGAGTTGATTATGTGACACCAAAATAATGCTCTAGCACTTCAAGAAATCCAAAATCTATTTAACCTTGACAAAATTATCCTTAAACTTGTATGATGTCTCATCCTCTATACAATCCTTGATGAAGAACCCTACTACTAGGTGTGTTTGTTAGTGGTAGAAAAAAAATACAAAACTACATCAAACTATTTAGTCTATTATATCTAATTAGTAAGAACTCATTTCTCTCTAATATTCTTGTTATATTTCAAAAAGATATCATATAATACTACTACACCCTTAGCCGATTGATTGTATTGTGATATCTATAGCTAACTTGAGGCTAACATAACCCTTAAATAAGTTATATAATCATTTATATGATTGTGCATAGATAGTTATGTCAACTTATATAAAATTCAAGTCATAAGTATAATATATATGAGTTATTGGTTTGTTTACGATCACAAGATTTTGAATTATATTCTTATTAGATAATTTTTGAGGTTTCCCCCCTCAAAGTGGCTTATTATTCTCAAGTATTATCAAGTATTCACACCATATTCCTTATTTTATTTTTCTCTTGTGAAAATTAATTCATTATAAGTGGTATCGGTCCATGATCATGGCATCTAAAAGGTAAGAAGCAAGGAAATAATTTCAATTTAGGAGGTCAACTTATGAAATGCATATCCCTTAATTTTTATTTTTTGGGATGGTTGATTAAGGACATATTAAAGCTACTATAGTCAAGATTTGAGGTCATTTGGATCAAATTTGAAGAAATTATAATAAATTAGGTTATGTGCCAAATTCACTCCAATGACTCTAAATATTACTTTCTAAATATTTCTAAATGGTTAAGAAATGGTGCATTGATACACTTACATTCTTAATTTAAATTTATTTTTTTAAATAAGTTATTATAATTTTAAGGTTTCATTAGTTCACTTTATAGACTACAACTCTTGAAATTTTAATATTTTTTTATAATTTTTGGAATCTTGGCAAAAATCATTAGGTTTTCTCTTTAAAATTCAATTTTTTGGCCGAAAATTTCTAAAATATTTTGATCAATATTTGGTCAACAAAAAGCTATATTTTGCACTATCAAGCCTCAACATGGTAGGAGAACAAACTAGAGGTAGGGGAAATAATTCCTAGACATGAGGAAAGAATCCCAACAAAGAGGATACAAAATTTGAGTTTGAATTGGGTGGGGCCTTGGTTATAATTACCTCCTTATTGGATGAAAAATTGGAAAGATGGAGAAGGATATGTAGAATGTGCAATGAAAATTGGCTATCATGCAAGGAAATTTGGCTAATAGCAAGGATATATATCTAGCATCAATAAAATTGTTAGTTAACAATGATTATATTAGGAATCAATTAAACTCACAACCAAATAGTTTAAGCATCAATGATGAATCATCTAAGCGAGCCAATTTTAATCTAAATACTAGCACTCCTATAAAATCTTAAAATGTGCTATTGAAGATGGCTATATGTAATTTTGATGGAAAGGATCCACTAACTTGGACAAATTAAATGGATATTTTTTTATAAGAAAATATAAGTGAGTAAAAAGTGATGATGAATTCCTTATATTTTGAAATAAAGTAATTCATTTGGTACTAATGAATATGTGCTTAATGTTGGATGTTTGTGTTGTCATTGATGTCAACAAATATTTTTTGTTGTATTGATGTCAACCTATCGAGATTCTTTGATTAGTTGGATTATGTTGTCAGTAGTCTCACTAATTCCATCCTTTAGTTTTCCTTTGATGAGCATATGTTTGTGGATGCTCAACCTCTTGTGTGGTTGAGATGATGAGAAGGTGTTACAAATGTTGATATAGTGTTTGTGGTGCTTGGTTTCCAAGTGCTTTTGAGAAAATTTGAATAAAAGAGGAAATAGTGTGGTAAAGAGTGCTCAGTGTGGTAGAGTAGTGTTTAGTATTTTTCTCTACATTTATTCATGGTTGAAGATATACTTGTGTGGTTCTAATATGTTGATCAAAGGTGCTCAGAGGTGTTATATCCATAGTTTCAAGTTCTAGATCTTTTGGTAGAAGAAGTTGTGTTCACCATTGTGTGAACTATGTTGCATTGTTGTCTGGGAGAAATGGTTTTGTGGATCTAGTGGTGTGCTTATATTGTTCATATATATCTTTTGTTTGAGTTGTTGGAGTTTTGGTACTTTGCAAGGTTGAGTTCATTTGTTGCAGTGTGTGGAAGTTTAATTAGGTGTATAGAATGAGTATGTTCTTCAAGTGTATGATGTTGTGAAGGATTTTTTGGATATTAGTGTGGAATATTATAAAAAAATTTAAGTGTTGTGTGTAGTCCGTAAGTAATGTTTGGATTTGGTGAAGCATGTATTTAAATGTTTGATGGTGTTAACATAGGTTTGGATGATATTGAGTTTTTACACTAACTATGGATATGCTTTTGTGGTTGTGGAAGTGTGGAAATGCTTGTATATGTAGATTTAGGTCCAAGTTAAGCTATTATGTGGCCCACCTTCATTCCTCTCCACTGTAGTAATGCTTTGGTGTTGACCTAATTTAAATTTGCACATTTGAGGTGCATAGCCAACCTTGAAAGATGTTTCTAAGGTTGCAAATGGTGTAAAGGTGAATTGTTGGAGACATGTGTGTGGATCTGAGGATATTTTGAGAGGAAAATTTAATTATATGCAAAGATCTATAGTGTGACCTTAATTCCTATGACTCCAATGCAATGAGAAAAAGGGTCTTCATTTGTAGAGTAACTGAATAGCAGTGAGCTAGAGGTTACCGATGGTGTAGATTTGTAGTGCTAAATATTATCTATTTCTCTGAGATGGATTTCTCATTGTAACAATATTCTATCTTCTTATTTCTATTATGACAATGACCCCTTCTTTCTTTTGGGCAGTGAGCCCTATGGTAGTGAGCCTATTGTATTTGGTATTGCGATTAATTTATATTGTGAGCTAATCATCACTGTGGTTTTTCCCTTCTTGGTTTTTCTATGTAAATCTGGTGTTCTCATGTTTATGGATGTGTTTCCATTATTTTTTCTCATGTTTATATTCTGCTAATGCATGATAAGGATTTAAAGGGTGTTAAGGGTTTAAGGAATAATGATAATTTGAATGTTAGTGAGAGTTTTGATGTTTTAACATACAAACTGATTAATGCCCCCTCTCAATCATCTTGTGCATTCAATAATTGGTATCAGATCAAGGTTCCTTAGAAGAAAGCTTAACTTATTGAGGTAGATCTAGGATGACACACAAGAAGGAAGCTCCCCTATTTGATGTATCATATTATAGATTCTAGAATAAAATTTGGATTGAAGGTTTCCTTTTTTCTCTAGGGTTTGGAGTTTGGAAGTCTATCTATAGGGTTTAAAGTTTGGAAGTCTATTGAAACTAGATATACAATGTTTTCAATTAGTCTAAGTATTGATGATGAGATAAAGGAATATGAGAACAATGGAAAAACAAGGTATTCTCTTTTGAGTATTTTTTCTAATTCAAAACTTGTGAAAGTTATGAGTCTTAAAGCTATTGGTGAGATCTAGAAAAAGATGGAATGTATCTATAAAGTAGATGATAAAGTCAAGCAAGCAAAGATACAAAATTTGAAGACTAAGTTTAAAACCCTAAGGATGATAGAAGATGAAGATATTACAGGTTACATGCATAGATTGGATGAAGTTTTCAATTCCATTAGAGGCCTTGGTGGAAAAATTCAAGAAGATGAGGTGGTAAGGAAGGTATTGAGAACTCTTCCTAAATCATATAGTCATAAGGTTTCTGCTATTGAAGAATCTTAGAATTTAGATCATTGTTCTAGGGATCAATTGTTTGGTTCTTTAACTACTTTTGAATTGAGAGAGTTTGGTCGAAGTGATTCAAGAAAAGATATTGCTTTTAAAGTTGGAAAAGCAAAGAAGAATGAGGAATTTGATCTAGAAGCAAACTTTGTGAGGAGATTGAAAAAGGGTATCGAAAAATATAGAGGTAAGTTACCTTTTAAATGTTTCAATTGTGGAAAGATTGGTCATTATGCTTCAAGATGTCTAGTCAAAGCTTCTAATGACATATTTAAGGATAATAAAGGTAAATCAATTCAGTTATTATGTTAAAGAAGATTCTAGTATATTAGATGATGAATTAGGATGAAAATGATGAATTCTTTTTCATGAATCTAAATGTTGGAAGTAATTCTGCTAATTGTAAGAGATGTATCAAGGAAGTTACTTCCGAAGTAGTTCATATTAGAACTATGGTGACTACTTTTCATGATAGAGAGGACAAAAAATACTAGATTGTTGATAGTGGATGCTCAAATCACGTGTCAGGTAGTAATTTTGTTAAACATGAGAAGTTTGAAGGAGGTTTTGTTAAGTTTGGTGATGATACATTTGCTAAGATATGTGGAAAAGGTTCAATCATTTTTATGGAAAGCATATTACAAATGGAATTATTTATGTTAAGGGTCTTTGATGTAATCTTCTAAGTATAGGATAAATGTGTAGCAATGGATATAATATTGTATTTCAAGATGGTGGTTGTGAGATCAAAAAAGGCTCCAGAAATTCGGTTGCTATGGGGAGGAGAGATGGATATTTTTATCAACTTAAGTGTGCTAATGGTATGTGCTTTATGACTCAAACCAATGAAAGTTAGCTATGGAATAGGAGAATGTGCCACATGAATTTTGATAGCCTAGTTAGAATAATATTTGATCAAGCTATGAGAGATCTACTAAAGATTACAAAGCATATAAATGCAATTTGTAAGTAATGTCAAGTTGGAAAGAAAACAAGAAAAGGTTCAATGTCAAAGAATATTCCACCACAGGACCTTTGGAGTTGGTGCATACAAACCTTTGCGAAACTACAAAAATAATAAGTATTCAAGGTGGTAGGTGTTTCATGTTTTAAAGCTATGGTTGAGAATGAAATGGATATGAAGATAAAATTTCTAAGATTTGGCAGAGGTGGAGAGTTCACCTTGAATGAATTTCACAGGTTTTTGTGAAAATCATGGAATAAAGAGGCAGCTCCTAGGACTCCTTAGTAGAATGGAGTGGTGGAAAGGAAGAATAAAAAAATTCAAGAAGTAGCAAGGATAATGATGAAGGAATAAAATATACTAGATGTCTACTAGAGAGAAGTAATTCATCTTACATTCTACATACTTAATAGAGTACAAGCAAGGAAAAATAGTTCAAATAATGCCCATGAATTATGGTATGGAAGAACTCCTACTATGAAATATTTTAGAGTGTTTGGAAGCAAGTGCTATATAAGAAGAGATGAAAATGGCTTAAGAAATTTTTATGCAATATCTAAAACATTTATACTCTACTCTATCAAACGACAAAAGTGTGTTGCCACAATAGTGGTTTACACTTTCTGAGAGATCCTGATTTTTGTTGAAATCACATAGTTTTAGAAAATATAATGATTTAAGCCTTAAATGGTTCTATTTAAAGGATTCCAATTGAAGAGGGTTTGATCAAACCACCTTAGACCAAGCCCCCTTGTATACAACCTTGCTAGTTTTAAACCATACATATAACATAGTCTCCTTTACACCTATCAAAATGTTGATAAAAAACCACTTTCGATTTACTTTTTGGGGGATCAAATGAATTCATTTAAAACTTTTTTTTTAAAGTATATATTCTTTATTATAAGCTTCCAAAAAAGTATAATTTTAATTAAATTTATTTTGATTATTATATTTATTTTTAATTTCTTGTGAATGTAGGTTTTCCACCAAAAATCAAGCTCTATGTTCTACACATGGAAAAATAAAAGATTATCAAAAAAGTAAATTGAAGAGTATGAGTGCACCAGATATTGAAGTCATTGATCTAACAAAAGAAAAATTGAATTTCGATACATACAAAAAAAGTTATGTACATTATATAGTCCGCCTATGTCTGGATTGTAATTAGTTTGACTTCAAAACTTGATTAAGGAAAAAATATTCAATAAATCACTATGAAACCAATTGGAAGCACTAGATATTGTAGTTACAAATCTAAATTCAAAAAAAAAAAAAATTATCCTTCATGGAAAAAAAATTATGTGTTATATGATGAGCGTCACTCCTTAAAAATGGTGTTTGTTGAAAAAAACTATTTTTTGAAGGATATGGAAAAAGAAGTGCAATTTGATTCCAAAAATTTTTAAAAAATAATATTTAGAATCTATAGACAAAATTTCACAAATCACTAGTTTGCATCATCTTCAAATTCCTCACGGTTTAGTCACTATAGGTGTCCAAAAATGAAGATTTAGTTAGGAAAAATCAGTTTAGTGTCCAGTTTGGCCAAAAATTATAAACTAGTATTGTGGTATCACCCAATTTAAGGAGAAGTGAAGCATTACCACCTCCACCCAAAGGCTCTCAAGGCCAATGAAGGGAGAATGCAAGCAAAAAACTTGGAAAATTCACCACAATCACAATAGTGATGAAGGGAGGTCTTGCAAGACTCCAAGCTTGCAACTTCTATGGTAGATCAACACATAAAAAGATGGTGTGAATGGAGTAACAAGCTACTGCAATGCTCAATTGAGTTGTGTAGATTGCCGGAATTATGAGAAGATGTGAAAAAATGGAATAAAAAATGCTCCAGGATGTGAAGAGATGAAGTGAGTGTGAAATGAATGCCTTTGAAGGCCAAAATGAGAGGGAATGAAGCTATTTTTGGGTTGGTTGGTCATATAGAGGCATTACAATTCAATACCAATGAGGTGTGTAACATCCCTATGGACTCTAGATGCAAGAATCTATTAGGAATGGTAGTGCGCCACACAGACATTAATCCACTACACTCGCATCCTTGACAAAAATTCCCTCATTGATGCACAAAACACAAACCAAGTGGATGGAGGGAAGGTGGGTGATGTGGAATTTCTCCTTTAGGTTTGATTTTCTAAGGTGAGGGTATGCAAAAGGAGAATTTACACAAGGGGTGCAAATTTTCTCCTATAATTTTTTCCCCCACTTTAGTGAGAAATGTATATCTAAACCATCGAAGAAGCATATCACAATCTGGCGAGCTTGAAAACAAAGGGTAGGAAAAGGACTCCACGAGTACTCTCTCTTGAGGAGGTTTGAACAAAAGGACTTCATAGCTCCATGGAACTACAAAGTTGCATAAAGTACACTGATGGCCCATAGACTGACAATGGACAGATCTCGTAGGATGCAAGTGCTTCACAGGCCCTTAGACTTACAAAGAAGGTATTCCCCCAAGTACTCTCTCATTAATGAATCCCAATGAAAGGGGACTCCACAGAGTCAGACTAGAAAGTGACTTCATAGGTACACCTGCAAAGCAACATGTTAATCCATAGATAAAACATGTAAAAAACAAAAACCAACCATGTAGGCAAGTAGAAAGATAGTTGAAAAATTGAGAGGCTTTGAAAGGGGCCCCTCAGGATCCCTTCAAAAGAAGAGGGGTCCACTCAAGGGGCGTGTTGTTTGAAATAATTCATTTCACAAATCAATTCAATCATCAAGGAATCCTTTCAAAAGATGTTGACTTCATGAAGGAATTCGAAGGAAGAAAATGCCTCATCGCAAGGGGAAGGTTAAGGCTTCTCCAAAAGGAAAATTTTCTCACACCTCAAAGGAAAATTTTCAAGTTCTTTCCTTGCAAACCCATGATGAAGGAAACATGTTTTGCTAGGGGTCCAAGTTGAGAATGTGATTTTTGAAAAAGGGTGCAAGTATTTTTAAGAAAATATTCATTGGCCAGGTACAACTGTGTTTTCTAAAAATCAAAATTAACATGAAAGTGATGTTTCCCATACGAGGGACAATTGAAACAAAGAGAGAACAAGACTATAAAAGAAATAGTAACATCACAAACAAAGGGCACAAGGGTGATCTAATATTTTAGGGTCAGAGCTACTCATAAATATATATAAATATAATAATAGTATATAGATGAACTGTCATCAACCCCTTACTATATTAGACCATGTGAAGAATGCATGAGAAGACAAAGTAAAAATTAAAAAAATGGGTCAACATGGAAGGGAAGCCTAAATGCCCCCAACACTTTGTATCATCTGCAATTTACCAAAATTCAATACACATAATAGAGGAAGAATGATGGAACAAATAGAGGATATTTCAAAATAGATAATCACTCCTATATCCAAGCACCTACAAGGGTGACTAGGGTCATCCAGGAACATATAACACAAGCATGGGGGAACACATCACAACAAACACACGTTCCTAACCTAAAGGAAAATAAGAGGCACCCCCTAACACTCATCAACCAAGAGGTCATTTGCTTCCCAATCTAGATCATTGTATTGGGAAGGCGGATGATCCTGTAGTGGTGGAATATTAAGTGGTGAACCCTCCGACCCTCCTGCAACAAGAGCTAAGGAAGGAGACTCTTCAGGGTCTCCTCCACTCAGTTCCTGTGGAGCCAAGGTTAGTGATTTTGTGAAGATCACCGATAGGGATGGGACCCCATCCAAAGAGTTAAACAAGAACTTTATAGGAGTGTCATGTGTTACTTCAACGTGTAAGGGAGGTGGCACCTGAGATTCACTACTAGGCTCATCGAGTGGCTTGGGAGTAGTGACGAACTCTGGGGAAGCCATGACTTCTATTAGAAGGATGGTGCACATTAATGTAGAACCACCCTTTGAAGGGGGTGGACTCCTCTTATGCCCCATTATTAGAAGGTTCAACCTCCACCTTTTTCTTTGTTAGAGGATGTGACCTCCCCACAAACAAGGCAAGAGGCGCATAGGAGGAGGATAAAACTGTGGTAGACACCACCAAGGTGTTCGACATGTCCATGGGCTTAGGAAATGGTAGGATGTCTAGAAGGGACATCAAGAGAGTCAACTCCACTGAGGGAGCAATAAAAATATGCACCCTTTTAGGGTCAATGGTTCCTACACTCACAATAGGAGCTAGAAGGGTATGTGCAGGATCATCATGGAAAAAATTGTCCCTTAAGTGGTGAAAAATTCAGAAAAATTAGATTTAGGCAACTTGACATAAAAATTTGAATAGTTTATCTATATTATTTCAAAAATATGTAAGAATAGAATTTGGAGAAAACTGAATGTAGTTTCTAAACTACTAGGTTTATTTAACAAAAAAAAATCTATTTGGTGAAAATTTAAAATTTCAATGCAATAATACTTTTAAATTTTAGGGAAAAATAGCAGCGGTGCCATTCAACCACCATAACCATAATAAAATGATAATATTTTTTATAATATTTTAGATATAAGTAGAGGATTCCTATGTCCAATGCCATGCATTTTTTTTGTAATGTTTTCCAAGTAAATAATTAATTATGAATTTTTATTACAACTTTTAAAAATATAAAACCTCAAATGTCTCCACTTCACCTTAACCCCGGCCTAAAACTCTCCATGAAATTCTAATTTATTTCCTTTTTTAATCCTATAGTATGCAAAGCATAGAATGTGACGATGTTTCATATTCAAAACTGCGGATATTGTTTGAAAGCCATAGATGTTTTTCAATTAGCCTATCAATCGACTTTAGTTGTAATTCAAATAGAAAAAATGAATAATAATTATTTATTAAATTCTAAAAGCAAAGAATAATTTATATTGGTGTAAAGCTGATAATCTCATTTAAAAACCCTTTTCATTTCATCAGTTTTGGGGAAAAAAAAGTCGTCAGCCACATACCCTACAGATACCCATCATATCGCCACTTTTTGGCCCATCATGATCCTGCACATACATAGAAGCATAACTAAATTCGATTGGACAAAGGCAGAGGGGATGGTAAAGGAGGAGACAAGAATATGAGGCCCTAAGAAAAGGATGGTCAACTCCTCTTCTTTCCTTTTCAAAGCATTCTGATCAGGTGCCAGAGCCTTTTGCCGACACTTGTGCTTGTGCGCAAGGCAATTTCTACAACTCTTGAAGCCAAAGACTGAAAGTTGAGAAGGGATAGAAGGCTCTTTCTCAGGAATAGGAGTTTCCATCATGACCGTCTCCAACATAGGGAGAGACTCCTAAATGGGAGAAAGAGGAAGAGACTAAGAAGAGGTTAAAACAATGATGGGGAGTTAGCTCTAATTCCTTGGTGTCGAGCCTCTTCCCGTTCATTGCTTTAGGAGTAGGAGTGATAGGAGGCTGCAGAGGCTAAGAAATAGAGGATTCCTTGTAGGAAACCTTCCTTCTACCATATCAAATGGGCCTAGGGTCCGTGGGTAGAATGGGAAGTTCAAATGCATGTTGCTTGGGCTTTCACCAAGCAGGCACCATAGGGTTCTCTCGCAAATCCAGAGTATAATCAGATGATCTGCCATAGTAGGGAAAGAGGAAGTAGCAGGCTAGATAGTGGAAGAGGAGGAAGAGGATCCTCAAAAATGCTTCTCTTCTTCCCTTCTCTGGGCCATGGTGGCATCACTATCAGCTTTCAAAAATACCCTATGTGAGACAACATAAGGAGATGGAGGGTACCTCACTCTAGGCATCAAGCTCCCTTTCTTGTACTTTTCATATTTACGGTACAAGAGGTGCATTCTAGGGGGAAGCAGACCAATGCGTGTAGGCCATAAGTGGTCTAGAGAATAGCTACCACACACAACCAATGGTTTATAATTGGCGTCATGGATCATGTGTATTGAACCCTAATGGATAAAATTTAGACATTTATGCATGATCGAGGGAACTGCATTCATAGCGACCAACTAGGGAATACCTAGTTTCACTTTGAAGAGTTCAAACCCTAAAATTATGTAAAAAATCAAGTTTATTGACTTAGGTCAAATAAGGACCATCAAGGTGATGATACCAAGGGAGGTACAAAAAGTATGTTATGTGTACAGATGATACTTTCAAGTGTGTTGTACCCATATTTATATTGTAAATTGATTAATATAATCTCCTTAGTTATGATATTCGCCTGACACATTGGGTCAATGAGAACACCTGTTACAATATTTTTGTTGATCCATGCGGGGATATAAAGAGGAGATGGCTCTCTATTGAAACCCATCGACATGTCTTGTGAGGGGAAAGTTATGCCAGGGGCACTACTCATAGGCTGCACAAAGGGGATAGGCAAATGCAAAAAGGAATTCATTACATACAATAAACAACACCTTCATAGAGCCCTTAAAGGTTCATTATTCGACAGTGACCCAACTAAGGCTTTGTTCCGCAATGCCTACAAAACCCTCCAACTACACCTACTAGGGGTCCTTGGTTAGGTTGTAAGGAAAAATGCCTCACAACACTCTCACCTACAATGCTCCTAGGATATGAGGAAAGGACCCTTCAACATTCCTAAACGAAACCAAAATGGTTCACATTGGGTTCACCAAAAATGTAAGAGAGGGTGACCAACCACACCAAGGCCCCAGGTCACAGAGATCTGAGAGCGGAGGGCTGCCCTATCTTATCTCACTCTAATGGGTATTTTGGAGTGAGGACTGAGAATGAAGAGAACTATCAAGCACTTTTGTCACTCTATAGACTTGAAAATTTGTTTGGGACTAGATGAGCCGATTTCTAGAGTTCAAACTACATCTTAGATACCTCTCTGTTTGAGAACAACATCGTGGGTCTGGGACAACAGTGCAACACACTGGTGTCTCTTTTGTTCACTAGTGTTTGTATGGCCAAAAAGTGTAAAATGTAGTGAGGCAAAGCACCAGAAGCCTACTGACAGCCTAGCTAACTAATTTTAATGAAATGAACAAAATGATAAAGTATGAAAAGTAAGTATGGAAATGATAAAGTAAGTAGGTAAAAACAAGGGTGACGAATATCAACTCACTGAAGTGCCAGTTTTCTAGCGAGCTCCACATGCATGTTCACCTACACACATGCAAGAGGAGAAATTTTTTGGGTTGTATTGGGGTTTTCCTTAGTCAAACCCCTGCTTTGGTGTTTCCACCCCCACGGATAGCAAGAAAAGCCACAAAGTAGAAAGTACAATAAAGAAAATAGAAGAGAAAGAGAGATTTTTGAACACTACACAATAATACTACACTACTCTATCAAACCACAAAAGGAGAAGTGAAGTGTTACCACCTCCACCCAAAGGTTATCAAGGCCAATGAATGGAGAATGCAAGCAATAAACTTGGCAAAGTCACCACAACAACAACAATGATGAAGGGAGGTCTTGCAAGACTCCAAGCTCGCAACTTCTATGGTAGAGAAATCGGTACAAATATGGTGTGAATGGAGTAACAAGATGTTGCAATGCTCAATGGAGTTTTGTAGATTGCTAGAATTATGAGATGTGAAAAAATGGAATAAAAAATACTCCAAAATGTGAAGAGATGAAGTGAGTGTGAAATGAATGTCTTTGAAGGAAAAAATGAGAGGGAATGAAGCCATTTTCAGGTTAGTTGGTAACATAGAGGCATTACAATTCGACCATATTGAGGTGTGTAACATCCTTGTGAACTCTAGGCATAGAAATCGGTCAGGGACTACAACATGCCACACAGATGTCCAAGTGTCACACTCGCATCCCTAATGAAAATTCCATCATCGACACACAAAAAAAATTCCAAGTAGATGGAAGGTAGGTGGGCGATGTGGAATTTCTCCTTCAGGTTTTATTTTCTAAGGTGACGGTACACAAAAGGGGAATTTACACAAGGGATTCAAATTCGCTCCTATATAGGAACAAGGTAAATGAGAATGGAGAAGTTGTTAGGAAAAAGGAAAGGCACGTGTGTAAAGGCTACTCACAAAGAGAAGGAATAGAATTTGAAGAGACATTTGCTTCAGTGGCAAGGATAGAGGTTGTTAGGATGTTTTTGGCTTTCACAACACAATGATTTCAAAGTTTACTAGATGGATGTGAAGTTTGTATTCTTGAATGGTGAGTTGGAAGAAGTATATATTGAAAATTGGAAGGCTTGTAGTTATCAGATAATCCTAGTATGGTTTGCAGATTGAAGAAGGAATTATATGGACTCAAGCAATCTCCTAGATCTTGATATGCAAGATTAGATAGGTACTTGTTGCAACAAGGATTCAATAAAGGTACTACAAATAGAAATGTTTCTTTTAAAGTTGATAAAGATTAAATTTTGATTGTGGTTGTGGATGTTGATGATATAATATTTGGAGGAAATGAAAGTATGTGCAAGAGATTTCTAGAAGAGATGCAAAATGAGTTTGAAATGCCCATGTTTGTGGAGATGAATTTCTTGCTTGGATTATAAATTAATTAGATAGAAAAAGGTATATTCATTTCACAATAAAATAATGTCAATGAAATGCTAAAAATTTTTGGAATGGAAAAATTAAAATTGCTATGTACTCCTATGGTTACTAGTTATGGGATAAGTAAGAATGAAGAATATCCTAAGGCTGATTAGAGAAAGTATAGATCAATGATTGGAGTACTACTATATTTAACTACTACTAGACCAGATATTATGCACGTAGTTTGTCTTGTGGCTAGATTTCAAGAAGATCCCAAAGAGTCACATGTGTCAGCAGTAAAAAAGAATATTCAGATACTTAAAGGGAACTATGGAACATGGTTTATGGTAACCAAAGGATACTAATTTCTCTCTAAGTGCTTATACAGATGCAGATTGGGTAGGTTGTGTGGATGATAGAAGAAGTACAAGTAGTGGTGATTTCTTTCTTAGAATTAGGTTGGTGTATAGGTTAAGAAAGAAGAAGAATTTAGTATCATTATCTACTGCAGAGGCATAATACATTGTTGCGGCATCATGCTGCACACAAGTGTTGTGGATAAAGAAAACATTGAAGGATATTAGAATGTGATATGATGAACCAATTCCTACCTTTTGTGATAGTAAAAGTGCTATTAATATTTCAAAGAATCTAGTAATGCATTCAAGGAAAAAGCATATCTCAATCTAGAATCACCTTCTAAGAGAGAATGTTATAGAGAGTGAGGTGAAGTTGGAGTATGCGCCTACTAAGGATCAAGTTGTTTATATCTTCACAAAGGTTCTTCCTAAGGATACTTTTGAGTATCTCTGGGAGAAGTTAGGGGTTATTTTCCCTCCATAAGATTCAACTAGATGCATAAGGTTTTGCATTAGTCTAGTGGATTTCAAGATTCATTCCTTGTTCTGGACCAATGTTGGTGGCTACCTCTCAAGGGGAGTAGGTAGTGGCATTGTTAGTTTTTTTAGTTAGGGGGAGTAATTGTTGTCATTATGTTATATGTTGGTGATATCAAAGGAAGTGAAAGATGAGGTTGTAGAGTAGTTGTTGTCTCTTACCAGCGTTTCCCTTGGGGAAGAGAAAGAATATGTGATTATTGTCAAAGGGGTAGAAAAGTAAAGTTCATACATGTGTTGTCCTTTATCATTGATGTCAAAGGGGGAGACATTTAACTGAAAAATCCTTATGAAGTAAGGGGGAGAATTTTTCTTTTTGGAACTAACAGATGTTTGTGTAAGGGGAAACATTATGCACTAATGTGTAGTACACGTGTTGGTGATTAGAGATATTGCTGTTATTGATGCTTTTTCATATCATTTTTTGCCATAAATGAAAAGGGGGGAGATTTTTGGAAGTTTTTGTTGTCATTAATGTAACAGATCTTTATTTTTATATAGATTTCAACCTATGGAGATGCTTTGATTGGTTGCATTATGTTGTCACTAGTAGTCTCACTAATTTCAACCTCTAGTGTAGCTTTGATGAGAATATTTTTTTGGATGTTCAACCTATTGTGTGGTTGAGATGCCAAGAAGGCATTGCAATTGTTGAGATGGTGTTTTTGGTGCTTGGTTTCTAAGTGCTTTTGAGAAAATTTAAATAAAAGAGGAAACAATGTGGTAAAGAGTGTTCAATATTTTTCTCTACATTTATTCATTGTTGAAGATCTACTTGTGTGGTTTGGATATTTTGATAAAATGTGTTCAAAGGAGTTATATCCAAAGTTTTAGGTTTTGGATTGTTGAACAAAAGTAGTTGTGTTCACTAGTGTGTGAATTATGCTACAGTGTTATCTGGGAGAAAATTTTTTTCTCTGCATTTCTCCACATTGTGGTTTCTAATTTCGTGAATTTAGGAGTGTGCTTATATTGTTCATATCCATCTTTAGTCTTAGTTGTTTTAATTTTAGTGCTTTGTAAGGCTAAATTCATTTATTGCAGTGTGTGGAAGGTTAGCTGGGTATATAGAATGAGTATGTTCTTTAGGTGTATGATGATGCAAAGGATTTTTTGGATTTAAAGGTGTTGATGGAATATTAAAAATTGTGTTTAAGTGTTGTCTATAGTATACAATTCATATTTTTATTTGGTGAAGCATGCATTTAAATATTTAATGGTGTTAACATAGGTTCAAATGACATTGGGTGTTTACGCTAATTGTGGTTATGATTTGGTGGTTGTGGAAGTGTGGAAAGGCATGTATATGTGGATTTAGGTCTAAGTTAAGGTATGATGTGGTCCAACTTCATTCCTCTTCATTATGGGAATGTTATGGTGTTGAACTAATTCGAATTTGCACATTTGAGGTGCATAACCAATCTTGAAAGATGTTTTTAAGGTTGTGAATGGTATAAAGGCTAGGTGAAATATTGGAGAAGTGTTTGTAGATGCGAGGATGTGTTGAGATGTGAATTTAATCAAATGCAAATATTTGTAGTATGAGATCAATGCCTATGACTTCAATGTAGTGAGTTTAAGGGTCTACATTTGTAGAGTACTTGAAGTTTATGATGGCAGTGAGCTAGAGGTTATTGATGGTGCAGAGTTGAAGTGGTGGCTATTCTCTATTTCTCTCAGATGGATTTATCATTGTAACAATCTTCTATCTTCTTATTTCCATCATGGAAATGAGCCATTGGCAGTGAGCACTTCTTTCTTTTGGGCTGCTAGCCCTCTAGTAGTGAGCCTATTGTATTCAATGTTGCAATTAATTTATATTTGAAGCTAGTCCTCACTTTTTTTTCCCTTCTTGGGTTTTCCATGTAAATATTGTGTTCTCATGTGTATGGATGTGTTTGCATTATTGTTTCTCATATTTATATTTTGGTAATTTGCATGATAAGGGTTTAAAGGGTGTTGAGGGTTTAAGGATTAATGCTGATTTGAATTTTAATGATGGTTTTGATGTTTTAATTTACAATTGATTCACCCCCTCTCAGTTGTCTTGTGCATTCAATACTTAAAGGATTAAAAAGGATCTAACTATCACCAAATCAATTTTTAAAGAGGATCTAAAGTCATAGTATATATGTAGAGGAGGAAAAATGAAACCCTGTCCTCTAAGGGCGAGTCTTCATCAACTACCTCAAGGATAGAAGCTCAGGTGACAAGGATGGAAGGAAAAAGGATATATTCTTATATTTTGTGTTTTATGATGAATTAAGGGATAAGAATTTTAGGGACCAAAAGAGTAGGATTTAAAGGTCTCATGAGCAAATTGATAGGATCTCGGCCAAGGACAACATCATAGAACATAGACTTCCCCACAATGAATTGTAGTCTCATACAAACCAAAAATAAAATTTACTAATAGTGACAACAATGAGCCAACTAGCTATTCGGTGACTAAAATCTTATAAAAACGCTAAATTAATATAATAATGGAAATAAAAAAATGAAGATAACAAGCTTAAATTTAAATGAAATAAAATGAAATGATGAGATGAAAAGGAAGAGAAGAACTCACAAGAGGTCCACAAAATGAAGCCTTATGCAATTTTCCAACTTGACAACCTACACACATGAAGATGAGGAAAATGGTGGGGTTGTTTTAGGGGTTTCCTCAATTAAACCCATGCATAGGTGTTTTGACCTCCATGAACAACCAAATAGATATTGTATAGGAGTGAATTTCCACCCCTTATTCAAATTCCCCTTTTTCCTTGCCCCACTTTAGAAAACAAAGTTTGGAGGCTTAATTACACATAAGCCCACTTCCTTCATTCCACTTGGCACCTATTTTGATTTTCAGTGGGGGAATGTCTATCAGGGATACTCGTGCGGTGCGTAGATGTCTGCGTGGCATACTTACATCCCTAGAAGATTCTCATGCTTGAACTTGCAGAGGTGTTATACTTCTCATTGGTAGCAGACTTGTAATGCCTTCTTTGGTTGACTGACCTAAATATGGTAATTTTCTTCATCTCTACTTCAAATTCCCTCCTACATGCATTTGAACTTCTTCACAACTTATTTTTCATTCTCTAAGCTTTCAATCCATCACTCTCTAAACATTCCAACACTTTTAGCAGCACTTTTGCACTCCATTGCAGCAACAACTTTACTCCATCACTTCAGTAGAGCAAGTGTGGGAGAACACCATTGCAGCAGAGGCTCGAGTACTCTCATTCTCTCCTCCATTAGCCTTGATTGCTCTTGGTGGAGGTGGTAAGCTTCCCACTCCTCTCCTCCATTACTTGATTGAGTAAGCACATTTACTGTTTTGTAGTGTTTTAGTGTTCTTTATTGCATTACTTTCTTTATCATACTTGCTTTCTTGGCTTTCCATGTAGCATATGTGTAGGATCATCATGGAAAAAATAGGCCCTTAAGTGGTGATAAAATTTAGAAAAAAAAAAAGTTAGGAAACTTGACGTAAAAATTTGAATAAGTTATCTATATTATTTCAAAAATATGTTAAAATATAATCTATAGAAAATTGAAGGTAATTTCTAAACTACTAGTTTTTTTTTTTTTTTTTAAATATCTATTTGGTGAAAATTTGAAATTTCATCGAAAAATAAGTAGGATCTAACCACCCTAACCTCAATAAAATAATAATAATTTTTTATAAGATTTTATATATAAGTAGAGGACTCATGTCCCAATGTGATGCATATATTTTTGTATTTTTTTTCCAAGTAAATAATTAATTATAAATTTTTTATTACAACTTTTAAAAAATATAAAAACTTCATGAAATTCAATTTTTTTTCAATCCTATAGTATGTGAAGCATAGAATGTGACACATGTTTTAGATTCAAAAAATGTGATACCGTTTGAAAGCTCTAGATGTTTTTCAATCAACCTATCAATCAGGACTTTAGTCATAATTCAAATAGAAAATGAATAATAATTATTTATTAAATTCAAAGTAAAGCATAATTTATATTGGTGTAAATCTAAGAATCTTCTTTAAAAACCATTTTCGTTTCATCAATTTTTTGTAAAACAAAGTTGTCAGCCACATACCCTACACATACCCATCATATCACCACTTTTTGGCCCATCATGATCCTGCACATACCCTTGAGGTGGAAACCCCTAAATGGGGGTTTGACTAAGGAAAGACCCTATACAACCACCCAAAAATTCTCCTCCTCTTTGTGTGTAGGTGGGCATGCTTCCAAGAGATAGCTGGTGAAAAAATTCCTTTGTGAGATCATTCTTGCGATGCTAACTCTTGCATTTTTACTTTATCATATTAGAGCATATTTTATTTATGTCATAGTGTTGTTTTGTTCCTTTAGTAGTAGTTAGTTGGTCCATTAGCTTGTTTTCCTAAGTTCGACCTTGTCTCTTTAGTTGGCTGGTCGTATGGACACTAGCACATTTGAGAGATGCCAGTGTGCCAGACTGTTTTCCTGGGACCGCGCTTTTGTCCTCAAGCAGAGAGCTTCCTGAGGTGTAGTGTTGAACCCAAAAACTAGCTCGCCTAGCCCCATCCTATATTTTAGGTCTATAGGGTGATTGAAGGACCTTATAGTGCTCATCCTTCTCATCCTACATTTTCTAACACCTCGTTAAGCTAAGGTAAATTAGGGCAACCTTCCACTCTTGGCCCTCCATGACTTGGGGCCTCGAATGTGGTTGGTCCCCCTCTCTTACATTTTTTGTGAACCTGACATGAACCATTTTGGTTCTATTTTGTGATATTGATAGTTCGTTTCGTCATACTATAAAAATGTTGTAGGTGTGAGTGTTGTGAGGCTATCACCTTACAACCCAACCTACGACCCCTAGTAGGTACATAGTTGGAAGGTTCCGAAGGTGTTTCCTGACAAAACATTAATTGGGTCACCATATTATCCTTTAACCTTTAGGGGATCTATGAAAGTATTGTCTATTGTGTGTAATGGCCTCCTTCCTGCATCAACCTATCCCCTCTATGCATCCTGTGGACATTGGTACTAGTATAGCCTTCACTACACAGGACCTGCTGATGGGTTTTAACAGAGAACCGTATCCTCTTTATATCCCTATGAGGATAAATGGAAACATCGTAGTAGGTGTTCTCATTGATCTGATGTCACAAGTAAGCATAATAACCGAGGAGATCATTCTAATTAACTTTTTACATAAAGATGGGTATGATGCACCTGTGAGCACCATCCACACACATGATGGGATTTTTGTGCCCCCATTGGGTAGTATTTTCCTGTTGGTCTTAGTTGAACCTAAATCTATGAAACTATTGTTTGACATTATCCCTGGGTATGAGCTCTTTAGAGTAAAGTTGGGTATCCCTTGGCTGGTGGCTATGAATGTGGTACCCTCAGTCATGCATAAATTCTTAAAATTTATACATGGGGGTTATGTACATGTAATTCATGACACCGGTTATAAACCACCAGTTACTCATGGTAGCTACTCCTTGGACTACTCTTAGCCTATGCTCATTGGTCCTCTTCTACCTAGGATGGACCTTCTACACTGAACGTACAAAAATTATATAAGAAAGGGCACATAAGGCCAAAAGAGAGATACCCTCCATCGCCTTATGTTGTTTCACATAGGGGCTACTTAAAAGATGACAGCGATGCTGCTAAGGCATGAAGGAAGGAAGAAGAGAAATGGTCCTGAGATCCTCCTTCTTCCTCTTTCATTGGTCAGTCTAATGCTTCTTCTCACTCTGCTATGATACCATTAGATTCTACTCTGCACTTGCGGGAAAATCATATGGTGCGCACTTGGCGAAAGCCTAAGTGTTTTGCATTCAAACTTCCTATTCTACCAACAGAGCCTAGATTTGTTTGGTATAATAGAAAGGTCTCCCATGGAGAGTCCTCTTTGTCTCGACCCCTGTGGCCTACTACCACTCCTGCTCCCAAAGTAGTGAACGAGAAGAGGCCTGCTACTGAGGCACTTGAGCTGACTCCCCCCGCTACTTCTCAACCTGCTCCTCCTGCTCTTGTTTAGGAATCTATTCCTTCACTAGAGACAACTGTAGTAGATGTTCCATGGTCGAGCAAGAGTTGTTTTTCCTTTGTAGCCTCTATCCTCTAACTAAAAGAGTCATAGAAACTGCCTTGCGCGTGAGCACAAGTGCCAACAAAAGGATCTCCTGGCTAAGTAGGTCACCTCACAAAGGAAGGAGGAAGAGACAACCACCCCTACTTTAGGGCCTCCTATAGCATCTTCCTCTCCCCTTCCTTCTATTTCTCTTCAGTCTAGTTCCATTTTTCTTTTGACTTCTGCTGCGAGTGCGAATGCGCCTAACCCCAAGGGGGTGTAGGTGTTCATCGCTCCTTCGGTGGAGCTGCCTTTACTGATGTCCATTATGAATATCTTGCCTTTCCCGAAGCCCATGGATATGACTAATTCCTCAATTGTATCCACTACGATTCTTTCATCCTCTTCCTCCACACCTCTAGCATCACCTATAGGGAGTTTGTCTCCTTTGATGAAGTAAAAGGTGGAGTGTGGTCCTTCTAGCAGTGAAGGACATAAGAGGAGCCCACTTTCTTCACAAGGTGGTCCCTTTCTAACTTGTTCTATCCTAGTGATGGAACTTGACCCGACTTCCCCTAAGTTTGTCACTGCTCTTGAGTTGGTTGGTGAGCCTAGTGATGAATCTCATGCACAACCTGCCCCGTCCATTGAAGTTAAACACGATGCTCCCATAGGGTGCATGTTTAACTCTGTGGATGAATTTTTGGCCTTGTTAGCAATCTTCACCAAATCACTAATCTTAGCTCCACAAGAGCTCGATGAAGAAGATCTTGTGGGGCCCTCTTCCTTAGCCCTTGTTGTGGGAGGGTTTGATGCTCCTCATCTTAACATTTTTCCACTATAGGCTCATCCTCTTCCCCCTACAATGATCTAGAGTGGGAAGTGGATGACCTCTTGGCTAATCAATGTTACTAGATGAGGCCTCTTCTTGATCTTTTGTGGGTGTGTGTGTTTTGTGATGTGTTCCCCCATGATCATGCTAAGTGTGCCTGGATGACCCTTGTTACCCTTGTTGGTGCTTGGATAGAGGCATGGTTTTTTGTCGTAAACCTTCTTCTATTTTTATCATCATTCTTCCATGTTTGTGCTTGATTTTTGGTAAATTGGGGACAATGCAAAGCATTGGGAGAATTTAGGCTTCCCTTCCATGTTGACCCAATTTTTTATTTTTACTTTGTCTTCTTGTGCATTCTTCACATGGTTTGATATAGTAGGGGGTTGATGATAGTTCATTTATATACAATTACTACACACACACACACACACATATGAGTAGTTTTGACCCCAAAATATTAGGCTACCCTTGTTCCCTTTGTTTGTGTTGTTCTCCTTCACTTTCTCTTTATCTTTCTCTCTTCTTTGCTTGAGTTGTCCCTCTCATGTGTGACAACATTGCTTCAACATTTTTTTTCTTCAAAAAATGCATTCATTGTCAACGAATCTTTTCTCGAAAATCTTCGCAAACCTTTCTTTAGAATCACATTCTCCACTTGCAACCTTAATAGAACATGTTTCCTTCATCATGGGTTCATAAAGAAAGGACTTGAAAACCTTCCTCTAAAGTGGGAACAACATTGACCTTCTCCTCACATGGGGGTATATTCTTCCTTTCAAATTTCTTGTTGAAATGGACATCTTTCAAAAGTATCCCTTGATGATGGATTGGTTTGAGAAAGAAAACATCTACTTTCGAACTATGCATCGCTTGAGTGGACCCCTTCTTCACGATGGGTTCCCAAGGGATCCCTTTGAAAGTATTGATGTAGTGAAAAGAGGAATTCACCAATCTCTAACTCACTTCATTGAGGCATATTTCACAACAATGGGTTTCAATCCCGCAAACTCATCTATCTTCACAAGAAATCTTCATAAAACAATGACTCAACATGGCATATTATGAGATCTCCACCTTTTCAAAATTAAACATGGCCTCAACTATCTCTATCATCATTTAAGAACCTTAGCTAGATCAAAACAAAGAATCATTATAGTTTTCCCTTTCATCAACTCATCCTTCCTTCATTCACAACCAAACTCCTAATAGCCTTCACACAAACACCTAAAGTAGTAAACACAATCCCAACCTTTTCTCTAACCTTCAAATCTATTTAAACAACATGAGAATGAATTATTAAATCCCATTAGAGCTTCCACAAACATTCAAATCTCACCCATTTGATATACTCATGCCTAAGTAGGCTTTTTGCTAGTAGGTCTGCACATGGGACTGCTAGAATTTTTCTCCCAAACTACACATTGAAACCCCCAAAAAATCATATATTTAGATATCTCTTTCCCTTTTTTAAAACATTTCTCAGGATGGGTGTCAAGTTCTTTGGAACATTTTCTTGAAAAATTACTGTCTCAAACTGTACTAGGCCTAATTAGGCCTTCACAACAAATAGAGCTTATTGATTCTATCATCTCCTATGTCAATTTTCCTCAACCGAAACTTCAAACAAACATATTTAGAATTTCTCTTTCTTATTAGTTCATTAAAAGTTCCCTTTGAATATTTTTTGATCAAACCCTAGATTAAGATCTTGCTTACTGCTTTATTTTTGGACTGAGACACAGGATGCAGTCAATAAATCTTAATTTCCCACACATTATTCTTTATTAAGTGATCTAAAACTTCAAGAATATGAACATACATGCCATTAAGATTCTTTGCACCCAAATTTTAGCCAATTCCAATGGTAAATGTGAGAGAAATAGAATTTTTCTATGCACTGTTTACCCTAGGTCAGGGTATTGATAACTTCTAGAGAATTCATTGTATTTTATGCCAATGAAAACAAAATTACATAAAAAAAAAATCATGTGGAAGGTGATTGAGTGTACCATCAATTACAAACACTTATAGATGCATATAGGCCCGTACAAAGCTGTACACCTATAGAAAATAGTAATTTTCTAAGAAAATATGTATGAAACTAATATTTTATTCATTCCAATTCTTATCTTCACTCACCCACCCCTTCTCCATTGGTTACAAAGCATTTTATAGGCATTTGACATATGACCTGTTAGTTTCTAACTACCTTTGAATGACCCAAGACAAGAATGTCTCTTCACCTTCCTAGTTTGCACTTTTACACTTTTACAATTTTTGTATTTGTGCAACTTTTGCAAATAATGACAACTTTTCAAAAATGAACATAGGACTTAAACCTTAAACCTACTAATGAATCCAATACATGGAAAAGGACTTGAATGACCCTAGTGCAATTATGGAACACCAAAAATTAATCATACTTCAATATTTTCTTCATGGAATCATGTCATTGTTAGGATGCTCCTACATCAGTCTTCTAGATTATTGACGGTCTGCATGAATTTCCACTTAATTTCCCACGTGGCCACTTCCTCACTATGTGGAGTGTTCTTTCCTAGGCTTCCTCCATGTGAGAGATCTTGGGGGTGGATCCCCTGTAGGTATGCGGGTTTGTAGGGTGATTTTTTGAGTTTCCTTCATATGAGAGATCTTGGGGGTTACCTTCACTGCAGGTTTGAGGGTCTATAGGTTTCTTTGCTTGGGTTTCCCTCATGCAAGAGATCTTGAAGGACACCTTCCCTATAGGTATTTGGGTTTGTAGGGTGCTTTCTTGGCTTCCTCCATGTGAGAGATCTTGGGGGATGCTTCCTAGGTATCCTCCATGTGAGAGTTCTTGGAGGACACCTTCCTTGTAGGTTTGCGGGCCTGTAAGGTACTTACTTGATGAGGCTTCCTTCATGTGAGAGATCTTGGGGGTTTCCTCCTTGCAATTCCATAGGCCTATAAGATGCTTTCTTTCTTTAGTTTCATAGTTCTGAGAAGCTATGAAGTCCTTTGCTTGCCCTACACCTACAGGTTTGTCAGATCGTGGTTTGCTTCCTCGACGGTTCAGGTATACATTTCTAAACTTGTTAATTCTTCGATCTACTTTATCAAAGCACACATTGATATTCATGCTTGCTAAAGTGGGGGAAAAATGTATAGGAGTGAATTTGCACCCCTTAAGAAAATTCCCCTTTTGCCTTGCTCCACTTTAGAAAACCAAGTTTGGAGGCTTAATTACACATATGCCTGCTGCCTTCGTTCCACTTTGTGCCTATTTTGAGCATCAGAGGGGGAATTTCTGTCAGGGATACTTGTGTGGCACATAGATGTCTATGCGGCATGCTTACATCCGTAGAAAATTCCTATGGTTGAACCTATAGAGGTGTTAAAATTCTCATTAGCAGTTGACTTGTAACACCCCCTTTGACCGACCGACTTGAATATGGCCATTTTCTTCATCTCTACTTCAAATTCCCTCCTTCTACATGCATTTAAACTTCTTCAAAACTTCTTTTGCATTCTCTAATCTTTCAATACATCACTCTTTGAGCATTCCAACACTTTTAGTAGCACTTTTTCACTCCATTGCAACAACAAATTTACTCCATCACTTCATAAGAGAAAGTGTGGGACAACACCATTGCAATAGAGTATTGAGTAATCTCATTCTCTCCTCCATTAGCCTTGAGTGCTCTTGGTGTAGGTGGTAAGCTTCCCACTCCTCTCCTCTATTACTTGGCTGAGTAAGAAGATTTACTATTTTGTAGTATTTTAGCGTTCTTTATTGCATTACTTTCTTTATCATACCCACTTTCTTGGTTTTCCATGGAGGTGCAAAAACCTAAACGAGGGTCTGACTGAGGCAGGCCCCTCAAGAGCCACCCAAAAATTTTCCTCCCTTTGTGTGTAGGTGGGTGTGCTTCCAAGAGCTAGCTGGAAAAAAAATTCCTTTGTGAGATCATTCTTGCCACCCTAACTCTTGCATTTTTACTTTATCATATTACAGCATATTTTGTTTATGCCATAGCATTGTTTTGGCCCTTTAGTAGTAGTTAGCTGGGTTGTTAGCTTGTTTTCCTAAGTTCGACCTTGTCTCTTTAGTTGTCTGGTCATAGGATGCTAGTGCACTTGAGAGACACTAGCACGTCCCACTTTCATCCTCAGGCAAAGAGCTTCCTAAGGCATAGTTTTGAACCCAAAAACTAGCTCGCTTAGCTCCATCTTGTATTTCTATTTTGTAGGGTGATTGCAGGACCTTATAGTCCTAAGCATTCTTGTCCCTTATTTTCTAATACCCCATTAAGCTGAGGTAAGTTAGGGCAGCCTTCCGCTCTTGGCCCTCCATGACCTGGGGCCTTGAACATGGTTGGTCCCACTCTCTTATAGATATACATGAAAGGTAATAGAAAAATAAATAGATAGAAAAGAAAATAGACAAGTTAGAATAACAATAGCTATAAAAATAAAGATGATGATGCAATAAAGAGATCATAGCTTCCCTCGTTCGATAGATGAGAATGTCAAAATCAAGAGCATGTAAGATCCAAGCCTATAGAAAATTTTCCAAGAGAACCAAAGTGTAGGTGTATAGAGAAGACATGCAAGATAAATTGGTAGATTGAGATAATGAGAGTGAGAGAATAAGCTAGAGTGAAGGAGAGATCAAATTTAATGGATATATTGAGAGATAGAGTGAATAGAAATGAGAAAAGGCATGTAAATGGATGTTTTCAACATGTCTATGAGCCACATAGGTGTTTCACTACATGGGAAGATGGTAAGTGTAATGTCCCAATAATTATGTAGGCATGAATCTTTTTAGGATGTTTGCATGATGCACAAACATCTACACATTTTGCTAGCATCAATACCAAAAGTTCACCTAAACAACTAAAAATGAAAGGGTTAGAGATGCAATTAACGTTAGGTGAAGGGGAAATTTCATTATCAAATTTAATTGTGCTAAAGGGGAGCTTATAGAATTCAAAATTGTACAAGGTGTAATTTTTGGCATTACATTTTTCCCCCACTTTAGTGAGAATGTGTATTCTAACATATGTGAGCAAAATTAGAGAAAGAGGTTGAAGATAATACACCCAAGATGAAGAAGACATAGGTCTTCAATCTAGTATATGTGATAGAGAAGCTAATCCAGGACACAAAGATGACATAGGTCTTCTATCCTATAAAGTTGACTGTAATCTCACCACAAACAAGATAGCTATAGAAAAACATGCTAGGAAAAAAGTGAAAAATAGACATGATAAAATCTATTGACGTGATAAAATTTGATCATATGAAACCTATAAGATGACCTTACTACATATATGATACTATAATAATGATTATATAAAATTCTTAGGAGTTAAGATAACTACAAGCCAACTACTCATAACCCTAAGCACAAATATGTTTAAGAGCTTATCATTTTGGCATCTATGTAAATTTTTTGATTTTGAACCTCTAAGATTCATTAGATATTCCAACTTGTTATATGATATTATAGTCCTTAAGACCTGAATGATATTCTCAACACATTTAAATATCATGGGACTTCACCTTGATGCATGTACCTATCTAGATATCATCTACTCATAACAAATATTTGGGATCCACAATCTATGAGTCAAATTTCCTCAACAATCTTATAGACTAGCTTTAACATGTTCCATTTTTTCTTCTAGTGTTTTAAGAACCCTTAGATGAAATTTTAATTAAATGACCATTATGATCTCATTAACTTAAAATCTCTAACACCCTCTTTAAGTTCCAAGAGTTGCTACATATTTGATGCCATCATTTTCCATTGATCTCGCTCTTTATAATTGTGGTCCCTTATATTGTTTGATAATGAGATTATTTGATGAAAATTTTCTTACATAAGTAAAATTGAAAATACCCACCACTACTAGGTTGTATTTTGACCAATCAACCTTGGATCTCCATTATAAAATTTTGAAGTTACTATGTTAAAAATTTGAGAGTTTCTCAATCCCAACAACATCCAATGGTCCTCAAAACTATTGTAAATGAAATTTGACATAACCAATTTTTTTGAGAACATGATTGAGGATAGATAAATGGTTCTTTAACCTCGTTCCTTTTTATTTTCTCTATTCACACTATACACTACATATATAGAGCATTATAATACTATACACTCTCTTTCTTGAACAAAAAAACATGATAATTATCATTTATCTTGTTAACAAATTATAATTTAATAAAATATCCATTAAAGATCAAAATATAGTATTTTATGCTCCAACTACCTTTTGTGGAATGGTGCTATATTACCATTTATCACAATATTATTAAGATGACATCATATAAATTTGTTTATGGTCAGCCATCATTGCCTCTTTATACATAGATACCAAGAATCTACTAGTTTTAGGTTGCTTATTTTACACACGAAACACATGATAATATTTCTAAATCTCTTAAATATTCATTAATGTGACAATATTAGTACCCTCATAAATTTCTATAATAAATGGTGTAGCAAAATACAAGTTGGAGTTGTTGACACTTAAAATTGTTCTTCTCATTTCTATTATCACTCTCACAATTAATTATATATATATTTAAATTAATTATCCCAATGATCTCTCCAGTATTAATTATTTATTTGATCCATATCATAATTCTTCTAAAATTAATTGGATAAAACATGACCTTTTATTTAATTAATTAATCACTTTTCCAAGGTTCAAAGTTTCAAAAATTTATTTAAGCCCACATTACACATTCATCCAAAAATTATATAAATGATCTCATTTATTCAATCCCCTAATGTGTTTTTTCCCCTAATACTAATTAATTAATTTTATTAATCATTTGGATAAAATTTAACGTGATTAATTATCCTAATCACCAATTAGATCCCAGTCCATCTACCCATAAAATACTACAATAAAATATTAACCCTCCATTTTATTCTAGAATACCATAGCCTTTCACACTACCATATGTGATATCTCACATGTTTGAGAGGAAACATGCGACATTTATTCTTCCTCATGTATTCTCATACATGTGTGAGAATGTGTTCCCTATCTCCATTAATTTTCTCATACATGTCAGAAATTACAATTTTTTCAGTGGAGAAGGTTTCGTCGATGGTTTATTTCCTAAGACTTATGTGCAAAAACGACTAGGTTTTGAAGAAATCTTTGATGCTCTCAGGCTTGCATTGCAATATAGAAATGAGAACATCTCACTGCGTACTCTAAGGAAGAATCAACGCTTCATCTACTCTGTCATGCAGTTAGATATTAAGGAAAAATATTATGCATTGGTCTTTCTCCGTGTGCATGTCCCACAACCACCGAATAATGATGTGCAACTGGACTTGCAATTGAGAGTCAATTCACCTGTTCATGGTCCAGACTATGCTCATACAGTCCCAAATCAACAATTGGCAAGCAAAGCTCAGATGAATGCCAACACAGTCAACTCCAGAATGGTCTCACGTAGGCAATTTCCTTCAATAGCTGCTGGTGGAAGAAGGGTTTTTGAAAGAGGACTTCAGGTGGCAGAAGGCTTCAAAGTGCAAGATGAAAATTTCTTCAATGGGGATTCTAGGAAAATGTAAAGTTTGTATTTTGTGGGGTTTTGCAATATTCGTCTTATATGGGTTTTGAAAGGTTAATATTTTGTGGGTTTTAATCTATTAAAGGGTTCTCTATGCAATTTGTAAAGGGATGAAATATTTTGTGGGCATGAGGAATTATATGCTGAATTTTGAATCATCAGCATACTAGGCTTAAACTTCAAATTGAATTTTGAAATCATGTAATTTTGTCATTTTTAGCTATAACCAGAGGTTTTCTTACTGGTTCTTTCCTTCCGATGACAGGCTAAGGAAAAAAAGAACAAAAGATAAGACTCTAAATTACCACGAAACTCTCCCCCACCCACTCAGTTTCCAATTTAACACTCAGTTTCCAATTTAATTTCGGGTGTGAGAACAAGGAGGAGGTGTTGGGAAGAGCTTACTGGCAGATCTGGGAAAGAATAGAGGATAGAGGGACATGGAGAGAGGGTAGGAAAATCAAATGGGGAGTATTTGTGTGCTATTTTGGAGGAGAGACGAGTTGCAAAGAAAGCAAGAGGAAGAAAATACAGAGAGGAGGAAAACGGTGCAAGAGAGGAAAATACAGAAATGTGAGCAAGGAGAGGTCATGTAGGGAGGAGAAATCACGTGGAACAGAAATCTAAAGGAAGGCATGAACAAACATGGCTAGGGATTGGCATGAGTTGCAGGGGACTTTTGGGGAGAAAGGACCGAAAAATGGAAACAGAATGGGCAGAGGGTCAAGCAAAAGGACAAGATAATAGGAGGGACAACCTCAATGAGGAGGCGTTGGAGCAAAATTGGAAAGGAGGGCACCCAAATCGCACAGGACAGAGAGAGCAGAGGAAAAAGAGAGTTGCTGAGAAGGCTTTAGAAACTTTCATGTAAATGCAACTAGCAGAGAGGAGGACTTCGGCTTGACAGAGCGGGATGCCAAGGTATTGGAGCATAGGAGTGTATCTACAAGCATGAAGTTTTGGTTAGCTAGACGCCATGAGAGGAGACAATCTTATTGCTTACAGCCGAAATATCTTTCATATTCATATAGCTAAGTACACACCTCCCATACTATTACTTCCTAAATTAGTGTTTAATCCTATATTATTGTTCCTTAATCCTATATTATGAGTAAGGATGTATTATTATGTTGTTAAAGAAGAGCATTATTGGGCATTAACTCTTTAAGGTTAAATTATTTTATCTTTTGAATGTTTGAACTATCATATAAATAAAGTTCAACGGTTTTATATGTTCTTCTTTTAAGCGGTTGTATGAAATAAGGTGGCCTTGAGTTTTAGATTAAATCTATAGACTTATTTATACATTAAGAACTAGGAAAACGATTATGAATCCGAGTTTTGGATTGTGGTTGATCAATAACGTAAGTGAAAATGAATCCTTTCCAATGACATTAGAACCATATACAATCAACTTGATAACATTGATAACCTACTTCAGATTTGAGATATAGACTTTATATGACCATAAAATGTTTATCAACCTCTTACATATGAGAATCTAGCTATGGAAATTAACAAGTGAATGAAGGATATTGAAGCTTTTGCAAACGACAATATAATTGCATGATAAATTGAAGGAAACTATCATTTAAGTAGATGATGTTGATGAGATCAACTTAAGAAATAAAACCTATGTAACCTCATTGCTATGCAACATATTCTAATACCTTACTATGGATCATCAAGGTTATAATTAGTATAAATGGAAAGTATGACTAAATTCTCTAGTTTATGAACCAAACCTATATCGTTTTCATGCTTTAACATTATTTCAAATTGACACTATTAGATAGACTGCCTCAAATTAGGGAGTTTAAGTATATGTGTTATGGTTCTACATGATGACTATAGAACTTTTAAGTAGAATTTGAACTATCAATTGAACCAAGGGGTTGGTACTAGATTGTTGCATGAATTGATAAACAAAACAACCATTTATCTTAATGGTTGTGTAGAGATTAAGATATAAAGCCATTTGCAATCATATAATATAACATGACCTGATATCTTATTACTTACCAAAAATTTCATTTATAGATATAAGTCGTCAGGATGAACTTTTCATATTTCATGAACTAGACTATTTTAAAAGTGATGCATTTCACCGGATACTTAAAGATATTAAGAGAATAAAAATTATTATTATTATTGAATGTATACATTTGGATCCAACGGTTATAGTGTTGTCAACCATCTAAAGTTGAATTACGTATTGACTTTTCTTAGAGGAATTTTATAACTATTGTGTTATGTCCTAACTTGTTCTAATGGAGATTGATGTTAAAATTAATAAGATCATGATGCCTTATCATAGTAGATAAATATTAATTGGAGCCATATTGAGGATTCACCTAATTATCGCATTATGAATAGATCTTGAGTGCCACCACTCTTGCTATTAGTAAAAGTATCTCGAATAAGATATCTACTCTACTATGTTGTCCTCATATATGAATGTTAAGGAGTTTCTTATTAGTATAATGAAGAGGTTCAAGATAACAAGAACCAATACACTCAAGACATCTAAGTTTATCAAACCATATTATATATTATCACATTCTAATCCTAACCTGAACCCTATGTTGAATCTATTAAGTGAATTTAAAAATTAAAGTACGAGTTTGTGCGAACAAGGTAATTTCATGTTGATTGATAAGCCTATTCCCTAGGTCAATAAGATGAGGATATAAGAGAGTCAGGATATCCAAACAAGATTATTATCATTATATTATAATAGACTATGTTGATAGCTTACATGTACTAAACTAATAGTTATGGGGGAAAGGTGAGATAATAGATCTCATACAAGAGGAGAGATTAAACTCCCTCTATCATTGTGGGGCGAACTACGATGCCTCTGATTCCCATGAGGGGATACGTAGGAAGGGTCATCATGAACCCTCGAGGCTTAGGTCATAGGTCTAGGAATGACCCTAGTTGTATGAGCTTAACACCTTTGAGTGTAAGAATCTAAGTGTGACGTTGGTTGTCATTACCATGGTGAATGTTGAGTTATTGAAATTAACTCTTCTGATCTATCTGAAAAATGTTTGATTGGATAAGTTGGTAGTTGTGCATAGTTTTAAAAAAAAATAAAAAAAATTATATATGTATATTTTAATTGCATAGTTAATTGGTAAGTAATTGGATTTGATTTAAATGAATTGGAATTTAAATTTGATTTAATAATATATATTTAAATAATATTTATATATTTAAACATATATATAATTGCATATACATTGAGTATATAACTATATATATGTTTAATATATATATATTTATATTTAAATATAATAATCTTGTGATGATTGTTTTAAATAGAAATGAATAGATAAGATTCTTGAATTTACATTGTTTAGAACTTGTTTGTGTATTCAAAGGATTAAGTATATGTTGTAATTGTGTACATTGAGTTTTTATCTTATGAAGAAAAGATTGTTGAGTCAAAATACATCTTTAGTTAGTTAAAGAACGTGTATTTATATGATTGTTGATTTAAGTGAATTCTTGGTTGTATTTGATGAATAATAACGTTATGGTTATAAATTTATGAGTGTACTTTTGTAGTATCGAGTTTTAGTTTCCAGAGGCTAGGGAAACTCTTGAATTGAGTTGTTTATTCTGTTTGAGTTTGATGATCTTTTGTTTTAAAGGTTTTGTGAAATAGCCATGCACGTTGTAATTCGTTACCTATGTGGTGAATGTGAGTAAAGTGATTTAATTCATGATTGGATTTTTGACATGATTCGGGTTGTTGTGCATGATGGCAATCTTTTGGTTTAATGTGTTGTGTTGTTGTAAAAGAAAGAGTGGCTTTCGATAGGGGCCGGTACCTAAAGTGGTAGCTAGGACAACTTATCAAAAGTTAGTAATTCAGTGAAAACTTTAATAAATATACTGGGAATTCATTAATTAATTCAGATAAATGATTGCCTCACCTAGTGCCTTAATGCTTGTATAGATTAAGGGTAGGTTGAGAAGGCATGGAATGGCTAGTCGTTTACCTTGTATTCATGAAGGGTAGTTCGATGCCACTTGAGATTGTCTAGGGGCCGGGAATTGGTTGAGGTCACCAAGATAACCCAAGATGGGGGCCGGAGCCTAGGAAGATTCGCCGGGAGAACCTAGCACAACTTTGTGGTATCTTATGTAGAGTCACTATTGGTTTACTGTTGCCTCTTGGAGTATATTAGCATTCTTGTGATATTGAATACTGTCATGTTGTCATGTGAAGTCCAACCATGTGATGTTGTGTTTATTAGGTTGCTTGCTTGTTGTTTATTTGTTTGCTTCTTGATTTAAGGATCGGTCATTATCTCCTAGCACGAAGGGAGTGGGCCTCCGGGTTCCACGTAGTTGGGAGGAAACCGTGCTATTTCATCCTTTGGTTTCTCTCACAGGTGTTACTATACTTGGATACATGGTTCATGGATCGGGATCTTATCTCTCATTGTTTGAGTTGGTGAATGTCAAGTTTGTTAGTGGACAAGGTTATTTGTTATGATGTGATCATCATCTCCTTTGTAAATGTACCTCATGTACATGAGTTTATTTATTGTATCGATGATTATGTTGTATTAAGATTAGTCATTATCTCACTTATTGTAAGATGTAATTGTAACTTGATTCCATCTCTATTTATAAATATATTATTCTTTTGGTATTAAGTTTATCCTTAAGCTTTTTGTATCGTGGGTTTGTAATATGATGTTACTTGTTGTTGTTTAAGTAGCAATGTTGAGGAACCCTAAGGAAGTATGTGTGGTGTATTGATGTATTTATGTTAAATTGAATGATCTTTTAAAAAAAAAATGTTCGATTAATTCGTTAGTGATTTGTTGTTCTCTAGGTTCCCTGGTGGGGCATTACGTGGGATGCCACATGTTATTCTATCCTTCTTCAAATACTCTCATGAATTATTAGCCCTTGATCTTGAAAATCAACCCCCCTCTCAATCCTTAGCCCCAAAAATCTAGAAATAAGACCTCAGAGAGGTCATCCGATCAAGTTTTTATATGCTAATGCTATGATAGTATTTTTTAGAGAAAACCCCCTTCATTCAATAAATTCATTAATTCATTAAGAGCATCTCAAGAAGGGATTTGGGTGCATCCTTCTTCATAGAGCTCTAATGGAGGTGGTGATGGGAAAAGGGTATAAGAAGCTTTCCTTTATGTTTGTTTCTTTTTTCATGCTTACATTCTCTCATCCATAAAATCTGCTATCTTCTACCAAGGCCATTCATATTTTTCATGTCTCTTGTTTGAACAAGGTATTTAGTGAACATGTTCAAGTTCAAACTACTTCCTACCAAAGTTTGTTACCATATGAACTATCTTCTTAAACCTGATTCTATTCTAGACATGTAATCATTATAACTTCACACATGCACCATCACCAAAATTATTATACAATTGTATGCTTTGAAACTAGAAGAAACAACATAAAATATATTAATTTGGTTACAATAACATCCTCTTCTTAAGATTTTTGTTTTTTTTTTAAAAGGGACAACATATTGGAATCCCTGACCCTAACTCTGTAATTTTGTGTTAAGTGTTATTAATAAAAACTTAGATGCATATGATTTATAAGATATCTCTTTAGACAATTTTAATAATCCCACATGTATTGAAATTTTTGGTCTCTTTAATAGAATTAATGTAAATAGATGACTTAAGCAAGAGAAAATTTCATTGATTGAATATTTTATACTAAGCATTGCTCAAAGAATGTTGCCCCCTTAAGGCCTACAATATTTTGTAATATGATATTGTGATTTCAATATAATATTACTATATTTCATTTAAAATAGATATTATTTAAATTTATGTTATTAGACTAATATGTTACATGAAGGATCATAATAGTTCATACTTATTTATTTTTTTGTATATGTGATGTGTTTGTTTTCTTGTACATACAATAATTTATCCTCTCCTTTTTTTTATATGTATGTTATTTTTATTTTCTTCTATAAGTGAATATTTATTTTCTTTTCTACAACATAGATATTATTTTATAATGTGTTTAATTTTAAAATATAAATATTCTTAGCTTGTGGTTAGTCAACATAAGTTCAACAACCTATGTTTTTTTGGTTTAAAATATCAATAAATTTCAAATCATTTAGATAGAAAGGTCCATAATATTTATAAATAAACAAAAAATAATTTAAATCATCATACCAAACTAAATGCAATACTTAAAAAAATATTAAATTTTAAAATAAAAAATAAAAACTTGTGATTAACCTTACCAATATTACACGTAAATCTATTGAATATTTATTCTCAATATTTTTGAAACATATTGATTCACCCACGAAATATAGATCATCATGCAAATATATTTAATATATATGGATATTAAATAAATATAAAACTATAGAACATACCGGATTTCGGGTTAGTGTAGTTGTATTTTCCTCGTTGAATGAAATCACATCTAACATATCGTCAGAGGATAATGTGTGTATAATATTTTTAACCATTTCTTTAGAATCATCCAAAGCAGTGTATAGTAATGGTGAGTTGGTTTGGACATTGGCAAATAGACTATTATCAATAAGAATAATCATGTATGTTTGCAAAGATATTGCACCATTATACCTGCATCAAAATATACATATAACTCAATAAATATGCTCCAAAATCTTATAGAAAGGAAAATAATTTTAATTTATGATTAAAATATTAACTCAATATAATAATGATTAAAGTCTATACATAAGGAAAATACATTAGAAAATCTATGGGATAATTTGATCTTAAATTCATTAAAAAAGGTTAATCTTGAGCTTATGTTGGTTTAAAAAATACATTAAAATAGGATCTTTCTAAGTTATGGGGTTGATTTTGGATTGGGTGATGCTTTTTGGTTTAAGCATTTTAATTTACTAGTTTTTGTAAACTAGAATTTATATGTAATTTATGTGTGTTCATATATATATACACACATATACACACACATATATACATAAGTAAACACATAATACAAATAATAATTAATCATTATTTGTTAAATGTATTTTTATGTTTTACGTATACATTTATATAAGTAAATAAATAATATAATTTGTAATTTGTAATTTAATGTGAAATTTCAAGTATAAATAGTTTTTTTTTATATTTATGGTATATATTAAAAATTGAATTATAGTCATTGGATAAATTTGTAACTTCACATGGAATCTAAATAAAAAACATTGTGATTCTCTTTGTTGAGAATATCCAAATCTTCACTTGGCTTATTAGAACCACACTCATAACAAGTGTAACTCTAACTAGTTGCACCATTCATGTTTTATGTAGCATCTATAGGCCCATTTTTTAATTTTTAATCAAGAGTAATGAAAGTTTTTCCATGAGAGAATCTAAGTAGAGATGTCAAGGTTGTTAGAATTGGCTATGGAGATAGCCACACAAGATCTAGAGGCCAAATGGAAAGCATAAAGAGAGAATATTTGAAATGAAAAGAATAAATTGTATTCTTATCAATTATGATTCAATGTTATGATGTACAATGTAGTAGAAACCACTTGTTTATATAGCCAAGGTGAGATACAAGATGTCATAGGATTATGACATGAGAAAAATTATCACAACTACCTAGGTCACATGTGTTACAACTCAAAAGATAAGATAACAACTAGTGACAGCTAACACCTTCTAGAAAGATTCCTAGGACCTAAGTAAGATTAACATGGAAATACGTCTCGTAGTAATGAATTAACTAGGTACAAGAATTTATTTACACCAACACCCCCCCTTAAGTGCAACTTAGGGAGAAACAGATTATTATGCAAATGACACAAAGATGCAAGAATGGGTCCTGACTACTAGGCCATGTTAGGTACCCATGTACAAATGCAATGCAATCTCTCACAAATGGAGAAAACCTAGTGGGACAAAACTCCTCCCCAAAAGAGAGACGAAAGATACAAAAAAGAAATGCTCTCAATGAAGAATGAGAAGGCCAAAACCCCATGTGAGGAAAAGGACCCCCCATAAGAGAGAAGAAGAGGAGAGACAAGGAAGCCCTGCCTCAATGTTGAATCTCCTGCAATGATGGTAGAATCTCGACATTGAATGTTGAAGATGATCCAAAAGCATCAAACAACGTTCCTCCCCTTAGGAAGAAACAAAACCATGGATGTATGCAGGATGTTAGGAATATGGATGACTAATGATGTCTCTGAAGCATGCTCAAGTGTCTCCATGTCAATGTTGAAAGATGACACACTCCAAACATGCATTTTAGGCCACATTGATGAAGAGGACAATCCAAAATATGGTAGAGATGAATGTAGAACATGATCTAGAGATAAAGATGTCCCCTCTGAAGACAAAGAAGCCTCCTCCAAATGATTTCCAAAAGTATCCATAGTCACACCAAATTGCAAAGAATGATCATGTAGAGATTGAACAAGAGGGTCAAAGTGTTCCCTCACAACAACTAAAGAAGGATCATCTCCGTCAAAGAGAATCTATGAATTCTATCAATGATGTCCCCCAAATTTGCAATATGAGACTCCACAAACAAGTCTGAAATACCTATCATGAAGTCATCACAAGTAACCAAATTTGAAAGATAATGGGTATCTTGCTACACTAAATCAAAAGAAGCCATTTATGTAGAAACACAATCATTAATATCAAGTGCAATAGTATGAGGATGTGATCTCAATAGGAGGAGAAGGAAGAAGAGAAGTATCTTTGTTAGCTAGACATTCAAGACATTTATTACACTTAAGCTCCTCTAAAGTATCATCATCATAGGGTATATTATATGCATCATTAAGGGGAAGTAAAAATTTTTCAACAAGATCATCTGGGAATGGAGAGATATAATGGTCTCCAAAAATTTCCCAAATCTTGGTCCAAAGTGTGTGTGGGAACTTGATATCTAAGATATTCATAGGTATATCAACACCAATATATGTACCAATTAATCCTGCAATGTGATCATTATTATTACCCCAAATTCATTGCTTCCAAGGTGTGTGGTTCATGTATGAGTCCATAAAGGTATGGAAAAAGAATAAGCCACTTGAGATGTGTCAGGATACCTTTCTTTCAAGACATATAATTATCATTATCCAACATTACCACAAAAGGATGAATAGAAAAACCCATGACACCTCCTCAAATGATCAATACAAATGAATCAAGCACAAGATTTACACCCCTTCCCCCCCCACCAAATTCATTCAATCATAAAACCCCCCAAGCAATACATTATTTTTGGCACTTTATGAGTAGTGTGATTATAGTTTCCACTTGCCAAAAAAAATGAAGAGGTCTTTATCTTGGTACATGCAAATGCCAAATTTGGTTGTAAAATAAAGTATGATTTTTTGTACAAAAGGAAATTAATATGATCATACCACTAAAAATTATACACTTTCAAAAAAATTGCACCAAAAAATGGACTATAGGAGCAAGATACATGAGCTCCCAAAGTTCCCAAAATGAGGATGAAGCAACAACACCTATGAGAATCTAAATTTCTAGAAAACCTAGACACCAAACTAAAATATGATTACACCACTACAAAGAGTGTGAAAAAATAGCCCAAATAAAAAAAAATTGCTTGAAAAAAGGAGTCAACAAGAGCAAGTTATGGCCATCCAAAGTACGACTACCAAATCATAAACTCCATTGGTGAGGGGGGAAATTTATTTTTAAAGAGATGATTCCATGCTAACATTAGCCAACATCGAGGTTAATTTTAATGGGAAAATGACCGTCACACACTACAATAGGTTAAATTTGATGGTCAAATGGCTATCACGCAAAAAAATGCCTTTGGCCAGAATATTCCCTATATGGCCACAATATGCTCTTGCCAGTAGAATCTCTGATGGGTCAGCAATGGAATATTCGTGGGAATCTTTGGCTGGTGGAATATTATTTGTCCCTTTGGAAGCTTTCTCTACCACTTGTTTTATATTTTTTTGCTAGTTTTATAAATGTCGATGGTTATTTGTGGGGACTCACATATGTGCGTTGGGCTAATGCAATATTGCCATGTGGCGGCTAGTGGCCCTGTTGGTACAGTACCTACAATATTGTACTTCACAAGTACACTATAAAAAAAAATCCACAATTTTTTTTTTAATTTTTAATAAAGTACTTAATTACATAAATATTTAATTGGCACAATTTTAATTTTTCTAAAATATATTTTCAAAAAATTTCAAATGAGAATTTTTATTTTTTATTTTTGAAAAAATTGTATCTTAGGTGTAATAATGGCAACCTTGGGGGCCGTATAACTCCTTGGGAATTTTCTTTTACCTCAATAAACAACTACTTTGAATTCAATGAATTGTTACAATTTTTGGCCCTTCTGAACACGATGGCAGTGCCAGATTTGACCCAAAATTCTACAAAACTGTAGCTACCTTTTAGATCTGGCAACCACACTTCAACTTCAAACCCTCATATATTTGGCCTCATATATCCAATTTGGATAAAACAAAAGGAAAAATAAAGTTTCTTAAACCCTCTGAACTTAATGTTGAGCTCAAATTTGCACTAGCAAGCTCCAATTTGAACCTGCAATAAAGAGCCAACAAATGGAACCCCCCAAATCTAGTATTTCTATCAAGCTTTTTTGATTCTCTAGATCATCATACGATGCAAGAGAAGATCATACTCAACTTTTCATGATTTACCAACTCTCTTCAAAAATGATTATCCAATGGCACCCAACCCACTCTAATACCATGTTAGAACTAGCTATGGAGATAGCCACAATATCTAGAGGCCAGATGGAAAGAAAAAAGAGAGAATATTTGAATATGACAAGAATAAAATGTATTTTTATCAATTATGATTCAATTTTATGATGTACATTGTAGTAGAAACCCCTTGACCTTATATAGACAAGGTGAGATAAAATATTTTATAGGATTATGACAAGTGTCTTAATCATATGACATGAGACAACTTGTCACAACTACCTAGGTCACATGTGTTACAAGTCAAAAGATAAGATAACAACTAGTGATAACTAACACCTTCTAGAAATATTCTTGGGACCTAAGTAAGCTTAACATGTAAATACATACCCTAGAAATGAATTAACTAGGTACAAGACTTTATTTACACCAATAGAGGTACTATATTTTAAGCCCTCAACATTCCTTTCTTATGCTTGAATTTCTTATGTGAGATAAGACATATATTGGAATACGCATACAAATCCTTTATATTTTTCAGTATCAATCAATTGCATTCAACTTAGTATATATTTAATCCAATTCCATTTAATTGGAAGGACTCACAAACTATTAAGAGTAAAGATAAATTTAATAATTTTTAAAAAAATAATAATAATAAAATACAAATTATAAATTTAATGAAAAGAAAGAGATTTATCTCAAAGTGCATATTCATGATTCACTAAATTTTGATTGAAAAATGTTACAAGTAAAAAAATCATCAATAATTGAGGGGCCACCATGTGTGATTTCCTTTCATTTACTTCTCTCAAAGAATATTAAAATTGTGACTTGTTTAAGCTACAAACTATACATTTTATATATAAATCAAGGGATAGTATATTGAATTATTTCTTATAACCATTACTAACTTCAAAGTTTTTGTATGGTGGCATGCTCCTTGTAAAAAAATATTTGTGCTAAAAATCATACTTATGGTTTGAAAAAATGTGTAAGATTTAATGAGAATCTAAATATAAGACAAGATATGGGTGAGAGGAGGAAAGTTATAGAATCTATGGGAAAAAAAATGATGTAGAATAAAATTAACACCTATACCAATATAATAGATGTAAAAAAATATAATATGAAAAATTATATACAAATATACATGCTCCTTTGATACATGAATCAAGGAGATGAGATATCGAAGAGGACACAAGTATAAATCTCATTCACTCTCAATCAAGAGGTTTGTTAAATCAGTTATAACTAAGAAACAAAGAGCCTAACTACAAGCTAGTATATCAATTAAATTAATCTTACTAACATGTATGTGACTTTGACTAAATAGATATGGCACCTAACTACCATTAATTAATTATTTATAAAGAATTGGTGGCACTTGTGTTCCTCAATTCATGGTATACACATGTAATTATTATAATGATAATTAATTTTTCTTAATATCCTAAGTAACATTATTAATTAGGTACACTATCAAACATAGGATACAAATATATCCAAGGTGAAGTATAAATATTACTCCAACAATAACCTCTTAAGTGAAACTTGGGGGAAATTAGAAATGGGTCTTAAAAAATGTGTAGCCATGTTAGGCACCAATGTATAATATGTTTTCCCCAAAAAGAAGAGAATATAAGAAGACATGTCATGCACATCCCTCAATGTGTAGTCTCTTGTATATTTGTGGATGCTTAACACTAAATGCTAAAGATGATCCATGATTACTAAAAAAAATTTCTCTCCTTAGGAATAAACAAATCCAAAGATGAATTTCAAAGATATTCCTTTTGTAGAAATAGCATGAGGGAATTAAACATAATACATTCTTTATAAACTATGCATTAGTCCCCAAGTAAATTATTAGAGATGCTTTAAGATTAGATCAAGTGTCTCAAATATAATTGTGAAAACTATTATTGTTAAACAAGAATAAAACCTAGATAATTTAAAACTCATTAATTTTTTATGCCCTTTATTTTTTATATCATAAAATAAATGTCATCATATATTTCACCTAAACATGATTGATTTATGTAAGAAAATTTGACTCGTAATATTTATAGGATAAGTGTAGCTCAATACAAAATCTACATGATCCCACTAATCATCATTGAAGTCTAGTTCTTGAATTTTTTGACCTTATGTATATATAATTACCTTCATACATCCATAATTAAAAATTTTCACACTTTTTGATCCATAGAAAATGAAGGTGTATCTTATGCACTATAACCTTTTCCTTTTATCATGGTTAGTAGCACAAGGCACATATTCATACTAAGGTAAAAAAATATGGTAACATCATAAAATTTTATGAGAGAATGAGAAACATCTCACAAAAATATCAACACATATGATATCACCCTAGATAAACCTATATTAGGAAACCCTCTAGCTAAGTTAAGGTCTTAGATCTTAATTAATAAGGATAGATGAATATAAATAAATAAATTTCCACTATGGATACATCAGAGATATCTATGCTCTCAAATACTCTAAGAAACTTACAATAACTTTTTCCTCAATAAGAAATCTCACAATAACCCCATCCTTTTGTTCTTCTCTCAAATCTACCAAGATTATTCTCATCCAAATAGCTTGACATGTTGCTGCATTTGCTGCTATATACTCAGCCTTGACTGTTGATAGGAAAACTATGTGTTGCTTCTTGTAATCCCATGAGATAGCTCTCGAACCCAAATGAAACACATAGCTCGATGTGCTCTTCCTATCATCCAAACTTTCCCCAATCACTATTAGTGTATCCAACCATCCCAAACTTTTCTATTATTGTGTACAAAATGCCATATCATTCACATACCTCAGATTCTTTTACCTACTTTCCAATGGGTGTCTCTTGGAGTCTCCATAAATCTAGAAATAAGATTCACTCAATGCATTATATAAGGCCTATTTGCAGGTCAAATACATCAAACTTCCAACCAAAATTTTAAACATGGTCAGATCAACATTGTTGCTGCAAACTTCCTTGCTTAAATTTAGACCTATGACTTTTGGTGTTGGGGCAAGCTTGCTTTCAAGCATCCTAAATCTCTTCAAGATTTCAATTGCATATTTTTCTTGAGAGCTAAATATACCATCATGCATTTTTTTTACTTCTATGCCTAAAAAATATCTCAAGAGACCTAAATCTATCATTTCAAACTCTCTTTTCATGGCCTCTTTAAAATCGACAATGAGGAAATCATCATCCCTAATAAAAACTAGATCATCTACATACAAAAAAAATCAAAATCTTACCATTTTTTTGTCTTCATGTAAAGAGTTGGATCACCATCACTTTTTCCAAAGCCATTTCTCATCAAATATGAGTCAATCCTATTGTACCATGCCCGTGGAGCTTGCTTCAACCCATAGAGGTCCTTCTTCAGCCTATACACCTTGGGTTCTTGACCTAAAACTTCATATCCAAGTGGTTGATCCACATAAACTTCATCTTTCAACACTCCATTTAGGAAGGAAGACTTCACATCCATTTGAAACACCTTCCATTTGTGTTGGGTTACAATTGCTATGACTGCTTGCATGGTCTCCATCTTTACAACAAGGGCATATGTCTCATCATAGTCTCTCCCAAACTGTTATTTGTACCCCTTAACCACCAATCATGCCTTGTGCCACTCTATCCTTCCTTTGGCATTACACTTGTTCTTGTAGACCCATTTCACCCAAATAACTTGCTTGCTGGGAGGAAAATTAGTTAGCTCCCATGTGTTGTTCCTCTCTATTGCATCTATCTCCTCATCCATGGCCTCATTACCATTTCTCCTCTTTCACAACATGCTCATAATAAATTAGATCACCATGATAAAATAGTCAAAATTCATGTTCTCATCAAAATATTCATTATACCCTTCATTTTGGTATATCTCATTAGACTGTTGGTCTTCTTTGGCATTTGGCTCCAGGAAAGAGTGGAGTTTGAACTTTCACTACTGCTACTTTGTTGAATAGACTAGGTCTAGATCTGTCAGGAACTCTTAAGACCCAATCCTCTTGTTATCTATGGCTACTTTCCTTTCGTATGCTCATGTCGGAGTTGTCGAGAGCTCTCTGTGGACAATTCTCTAGCAGTCTATGAATATATTCCTAACTATCTACCTACGTTAGGAGATGTCAAGAGCCGACTGGTACTCTCTCCAATTGAATTCTGAGATAGTCTATTTAACTATCTGTTTGAGTCAGGAGTTGTCGAGAACCGACTGTCTTTGCTACTATAGGATCTTGTTGATCTTTATACTCATATTATTCATAATCAAGGGGCACTCCAACTAAGTTATCCAAAGAGGTGTCTATCGAGCCATCCTAAGACTCATTTTCAATGAATTCCACATCCCTACTAATCACTATCTTCTTGGTGACCAAGTTGTATAATCTATATGCCTTGGATTCAAAACTATAGCCTATGAAAATGAACTTCTCAGCCTTGTCATCCAATTTTTACCTCTTTTCTTTGGACACATGAGCATATACCACATACTCGAACACTCTTAAGTGCTGAACCATCCACTTGCATTTTTTCCATGCCTCTTGTGGTATTTTGTCACGAACCACCTTCGTTGGACTTCTATTTATCAGATATACAGTTGTTGCTACATCCTCTCCCTAATATTCATTTGGGAGTCCATTTGCTTTCAACATGCTCCTTTCCATCTCCGCAATGGTCCTATTCTTTCTCTTAGCCACTCCATTTTGCTATAGATTATAACTGGCTATTAGCTCCTTCTTGATTCCATTTTTCTTGTAAAAATTTACAAAATGATTTGAGGTATACTCTCCTTGTTGATCCAACCTTAGGAACTTGATCACATGTCCACTCTCCTTTTTAGCCTGGGCCTTAAACAATAAAAAATTATCAAATACTTCATACTTATGTTGCAATAAATAGACCCATTTCCTATGGCTGTAGTCATCAATGAAGGTCATAAAATATTGGATTTTAGCAATAGATATGGTTTGCATAGGGCCTACCAAATCCATGTGCATCGGCTCCAATGGTGCTCTTTCCCTTGTAGAGTTACCCAATTGAAAGGGCTGCCTATGTTGCTTTCCCAAAATGCAAGCCTCACACTTAACATTAGGCTCTACTATTCTTGGAAAACCATCAACCGTTTTTTTCTTGGACAAAAGACTTAAGCCAACATAGCCTAAGTGTCCAAACTTGAGATTCCATAGCTTGGAGGGGTCTTGAATGGTATTATTGAGGGATACTTGTTGTACTGCTATACATTTTTCATTCATGAGAGGTGCAACTATGGACTGAGATGAGAAACATGTCTCAATCTTCAAATGAAACATCTGGTTCTTTGTCATTTGAACAGCTGTAAAAACTTTTGTTTTCTCATTCTTGTCATAAATAATGCATTGATATTTTTTCATTAGCACTTTATATCCATTTTGGATAAGCTATCCAACACTCATGAGGTTATGCTTTAATTTGGGATAAAAAAATACATTTTGAATCTCCTTCTTTTCACCTTGCTTGGTGTGGATCACGATAGATCCTTTTCCCACAACTGGAACTAATCCATTGTTCCACATCCTTATCTCTGACTTTGCATTCTTATCAATGAAATAAAACAAACTTTCATTACCACTCATGTGGTTGCTGTAACCATTGTCCAAATACCAAAATTTGGGGTTTCCTTCTTCGCCAATGTTGCACATGGTGAAGGTTGTGGACTAATTTCCTTCAGCCACATTTACATTTTATTTTTATTGATTGTTGTGTTTTTTCTAGCATTCACTTGGATAATGACCAAATTTATGATAGTAGTAGCATTCAACGTTACTTTTGTCATACTTCTGATTCAAACTATTGTTCTTCTTTCCTTGTTGGGAGCTGGTTTGAGAGTTGTACCCTCCCTCTTGGCTGCTTGCTCATCTCGAGCTTTCTCCTCCAACATTTCCTTATCCGGAGTTACCATGACCTCTACCTCTTGAGATCCTTCCACCATTGTTTCTTCTCCCCCTTCCTCTTTCATTTGATTGAGCTTTAAAATCTTTCTCTTAGGAAGAAGTAGTAGACCTATTCAGGTGTTTCTCATGGGTTTGAAGAGAACCCATCAACTCATCCACCATCAAATTAGAGAGGTCCTTTTCCTCTTCAATGGAAATCACAATTGAATCAAACTTTGTGGGTAAACTTCTAAGGATTTTCTCCTCAATCCTCTAGTCGAACATGACTTCTCCATTCACCCTCAACTGGTTTATCAAACTGGAAACTCTTGTGTGGAAGTCTGAAATGGACTCATTGTCCCTCATCAAGAGAGTTTCAAAATCTCTTCGAAGCATCTAGAGCTTCACTAATCTAACCTTATTAGTCCCTTTGTAGCTAGTTTCGAGGATTTTCCAAGCTTCCTTTTCATAATTAGCTACTACTATTTTGGGAAAAATGGCCTCTGTCAAGGTTGGTTCTATTAAACTCAATGCCTTAACATCCTTCCTCCTGGTTTCCTTCAACTGATTCTTTGAGTTGTTTGTGAGAGCTACAAAAAGTGATGGGTCAGTAACATCCATGAACCCATTTGTCGAAAACTCCTACAAATCATTGGAAACCATAATAGTCTTCATTTTCTTAGCCCAAACGTTGTAGTTCTATCCATTAAAGGATGGTGGCTATTGCCAACTCTTCCCCTCATCTCCAACCATGTCTCATGCACAAAAAAAATTTAATACCCAGAAAAAAAATGCCCTAACTCATGAAGAAATGGGGCCTATGGCTTTGATACCATCTCAAAAAAAATCCAAGACAAAATCCCCAAACCTAGACTGGGCTGTACAAACAACTACAAAATTGTTGTTCTATTTCCCAAATAATTGGGATCAAACCAAATTATAGAAGCACAAACAATGAAAGAAGGAGACATGGAAATTTATTTTCTATTCAATAAGTTGGAAATGATATTACAAAAGGGTAAATTTTTTTATAAAAAAACTCATAAAATAAAATCTAAACTACATATTACAAACTATTAGCATCTATCTGGAAGCTGCACCCAAAAGCCTATCAAGAGTTGCACATAGATCTACCTTGAGCAATCACTGCTCAGACAAATAAAAATTATGTTATTCAAGAGCTTTGTTGAATCACACAGAGAACCCACAAAGAAAAAAACATTCCTTTTCTTAGACTATAGTTGCAAAAACTAACACACATTCTATTCTTCTAACTGCCCTATAGTACGCTGACATTTTCTTTTTGTCTAATACTGGGCACACAAATTTGCCCCCAAAATTTCAAACTCACCTAACAAATTTAACTCTTCTGTAGACTGAGCTTAATGTCAAGAGCAAGTTGGGAAAGAAATCCCCAAAAAATAATCTTCTAGTTGTGCTAGCAACAAATTTCCCTGATAGGTAGGTGGCAACGAGAGGAGGCTCAGGGGCAATTAATTTCTCCAGCAAGACTGCTCTTGCTCTAGGTGATTACCTTCGATTCCTAAGTATATTCTAAATGAATACTTCATGCAAGCACACCTCAAATTCATATCTCTCATGTGGGGGTGAGAAAAGAGGACAATGAGTATCGTAGTGGAATCTAGCTTTCATCGACCAAATGTTTTATCTAAAAGATTCTTGAGTTTTCTTATCAATAAATCCTTGCCCGCTTTCTATTGCTCATGCCCACCTTTGGTCTCTATGGTCTATGTTGTTTTTTTGAGATAATCTATCCCCTAGATAAGGAATGCCATTAAATCATAATAGATGAGGCAATAGATAGTAGGGTCTTTGTGACTCTTATTTTCCTTTTCTCTTTCAAGCAGATGCAAATTATATTAACCTTTTTTTGGTTAAAAAATATTTGGTTTAGAACACCCATCACAGTTGTTGTCTCAACATGAATATCAATCCAGAAGCATTTAATCAATGATGTATATGTATACTACCATGTTAAATCTTTAGACCCTTCCAATTTCATCAGATCTCCCTTTTGGGTGCTATCCATCTTTATGATTTTCCGACCATATACCTTTAAGGAGAATTTAAGACTCATAACCACTATGTTTTATCTACATTATGACTATAGATGCATCTTTTCCTAAGTTAATGGGTAGGCCTTTGTTATGGTCCCTTAACCTAATTTACTATATAAGATTATATGTCCTAAGAAACTATAGTGATCTAAGGGAAAGATCAAACCAAGTAGAAAGTTCAAAAGCATATGTTCTTCCATATACAATCTAAAAGTGAAATGAGGTTCAATCCTTGCTTTTTTTTATAATTTTGTTCCTCATTTACATTGATAAGGGGACATATTCAAGTCATAACATGACCATGATTGTAATAGTAGATTAGTAGGTTTCTAATTGTACTTATCTACAAATATTTAAGGAATGGATGTGAAACTTATGCAAAATACCTCTTCTATTTCTTTTATTTATGAATAAGGACCTTACTTAAGCATGAGATAGTTACAGATAGAGTTGATTATGGATAGAAGTGAAGATGACCTTATAATGAACATTGGAAGTATAATAATGACTGTTAATATAAGGAAATTTACAAGTCCATGCTAAAAAAATTGTTAGCATTGGGAACATTTGAGTGGACATCTTGATATTCTTTCTTGATCACTAATTATTCCCATGAAACTTCATTGGGTTGAATAACTTTGTCAAATATTATTTGTTAGATTTGATAGTTATGAATAGTTTGGAAAATGATATCAGGTTTCCTTAAGAACTTTGAATAGAGCTAAGTGGTTGCATATTCATAGATGATGATTAGATAGTAAAACTAGTGATCACCATCACCTTAGAGAAATTGGTTTGCATACATTATTGCATGAACTACAAAGTAGTTTTCCATAAGGGTTAGTAAGGGATGATAGTAGGTATGTGCTAAACTCTTGTAAAATCTTTGAAGAATATGTAATGGTCATGTATGTATGGATTGTACCCTTAAATTTACTACACCATAAGAGACCACATGGGTGGTATATTATAGGAATGTGTACACATATTAAATATTTATATATGCACCTATAATTACATACATGTGATAAACCTTCCTTAATTAGATTTATTAAATTCTTATATTATTGTGAATGATGCATTTCTATGGATATGAAAAAGAATAAATTAGTAAAATTTCTTATGATGTTTGCATGAGTAAGAAGAAGTTATTATTTCTTTACGAACATGTTCATTTTCTTATGAGAAAATGATAACCAATTGTTAAAGGTGTACTTTCTTGATTTGTACTTATGAAAGTATTATTGAAAAGATGCATGAATATAGACATGTTATCATAATATAAGCTTGTACTTGCTAAGATTTACTTGTTGCTTGAGAAATTTTGGGACTATGCAACGTTGATGGTAAACTATCATGTAGCCTATATGATTGTTTTAAGTATGTGGATGAGCATAAATCATGATGATGATTTTGGTGTAATCTTTGTGATGGTCTTGATGTTGAAATGTCATATTACACATATTCCACTACTCCTATTCAGTATTGCATTGCTAGTTTTCCTCATGCTGGGTTGAGCATTCTTCAATGTAGTGAAGAATTTTGGGGAAGTGTTTCACTTCATGGTAGGGAGGAAACACACTCTAACAATGTTATTTCCCTCCAAGTGGTAAAAGGAGTTTGAGATGGTTGAAAGGATCCTATCAGGAAGGCTCAAGTTTTAGTATTTTTGTATAGCTCTGCTATCAACCTAGAGGTCTATTGTAAGGGAAATGTTCCCATATGTAATGCCTTGTAAGTGGCACATGTACTTCAAAATTATTAATTTAATATAATTCTTTATCTTGTTCTTGCGTTTTAGACATGTGTCATCCTTATCTGCATGATAATGTGTATTTGGTGAATCTAATTGTGTTAATTAAGTTTAATTCTATGGAGGTTATTATAGTCTAGGTCAAATAGTGTTTTGGGGAGATAAATTTTGAATTGTAAAACAACTCTAAACCTAGGTCTACAAAGTGCAATGAAGAGATCTATTGAAAAGAAAAAGGAAATCGTGAATTTTCTAGAAAAATTGAGAGTAAGGAATGTTGTGCACCTTTTAGAATATGTTGTTTCTACAACCCTAACATGGACTCATTTTCTAGGTAGCTAATGGGTCCTAATAGAATTTTCTAGGAGACTCTGAATAAAAAACTATAGCTTGTAACGTGAGAAAAATTACTACCTCAAAAACCCTAATAGGGACTAATTTTCCCTATGGTGAATGGGTCTTGGTATGCCATACCAGAAATCTTTGAATCTGAACTTGAAATTTCAGACCTACAATTTCTTCCTATAACTTGAAATATATGCTTTCGGATTTGGATCTGTCAATAATCTACAACACAAATTTTGATGTTTTTTCTTGTTAGGGGTTTTCCTCAATCAAACCCCAAGTTTGGTAATTAAACCTTGATGATAAATGGAAATATGAAACAAGAAATATGTCTGCAATCCTAATCTTGAGTGTGTCTAAGATTAAGATCTCTAATGATGCAAAGAAACCCTACTCAATTGTGTTAGAATAGGATCCAAGAATTCAACATGAACAATGCAAAAGACCTACTTTAAGAGATCCCAAATCCCCTTAATAGGTAAAAAATTTGATTATACCTCTCTTTAGGATGAAAATAGAATGATCATAGAAGATGGAATCACTTAGAAAACAAGTCATTAGGCTTGGTTGAATCTCATGACGCTTCTCCCAAAACCTAGAATCCATCATGATTCTCTATAGGCATCTATCATCACTTCTTCAATAATTTTTGATGTTTGAAAAAAAAATGAGCTTGAAGACCTACAAAAAAACTATAATGCTTATTCAAGACTTCACTCTTTCTTGCTTCTAGAATATGAATTCTTGATCTCAGATTCTCATGAAAATTCTCTAGGTTCTTAGATGAAACTATATGAAATAACCTTGTATTTATAGTAACTTAATATTAATTCATAAAATTCAAATATCACAAGCCGACATTAGATGTTGGATTTAAAATAATTAAAATAGTGCCAAAAAAATATCCCAAGGGGGGGTCCTAGGGCTAAGTGAGGACCCATTCACCATAGGGCGAATGGGTCCTAACAAACCTAACTAGGACACACTTTGGGGGATGTTAAATGTTATGTAAAATTAGGGTCCTAGGATCTAGTGAGGAACCATTAGCTAGGTGGAAAATGGATCCTAGGTCACTAACCTAGGACACACACCTTGTAAAATTAAGTGTTATGTAATATCATTTATGAATGTCGGGCTTTATCCCTCAGAATCTACAATTAATTAGGCTTGGATATGAATTAAAGGGGCCAATTAAGGAAAAAATAACCTCAATTAATTAATAAAGCCCTAGATTAGTGTGAAAGTGTAAGGATACAATTTACAACACCCTAAATAAGGCACCATTAAGTCCATTTTATTAAGGGCCCCAAACTTAATGTGAATGTGTAAAACATATTACAACACTAAATCTAGGAAACATTAGGTTCATTTATTATTAATTATTACCAAATTAGTTGTGCAAAAGGGATACTTTTTTTGACACTACATTTAGCCCCCACTTTAGCAGCCATATTATACTACATGCATATGCAAGCAAAAGGAATTAAACTTCTATAAAAAGGATAATCATATGGATTCATTAGGGAGAATGAAACCCCTGCTATAGTTATCTATAAAACCACAATGTTGAGTACCACATCCTACAACAAAGGTTCATTAGTCTCTCAAAAATCCTCTTAGAAAACTTCTATGGAGAATTGAATTCGAAGGTAGATGTATCCCCTCTGGTTTTGCTTGCTTTATGGAGGTGGAAATAGGGTGAATATGAAACCACATGCGATTACTTAAGTCATATCATAGGGTATTTCCAAGTACCATACCACATAGTGATATAAATTTGATGAGATCAAGAGTAGAATTACGAATCCAATGCAACAAACAACATAAAAAATAGAGTCCTTTAGCCCCCAATATGCTAATTTGAATAAAATTCCTTTAAAATGAAATAAGCTAAATATTTAATAGGGTTTTAATTTATAATAATGAAAATGAAACTTTTTACTATTCATTTGATATTTACCTTTTCACAAATTACCTTAGTGCAGAGTGATCTAGGATGCTAATACAATGGACCTCCAAGCCCCCTAGACTGGACGTAGTTCGTGATGAGGTGGCACAAGGTGCACTTTGACAGAGGGTTAGAGGATTTGGCTCTATTTTTTCATCATTTTCCTGCATGTACTATACATTTTCATGTATTTAGAGTAATTTTAGGACCCTAAAAAAGATTAGCACAAATCATCCATCTTTGTCACAAAGCGTCCATTGCTAGTGCAAAGTGTCCCACCTTGGCACAAAGTGTCCAAAATTTTGTAAAGTGTCTAAGATCCCTCATCCAAAAATGGAGTAATTGTCCACATTAGGCACTTGGTATCTTAGGGGTATGTACGGGGATCATGATGGGCCCAAAAAGTGGCAATATGATGGGTATGTGGTGATGACTGTTGCACCCAAAATTAGTGAAAAGGGTTTTCAAAGGAGTTCTCGACTTTCCCACTTATATAATTATGCTTTACTTTAGGAAATTAATAAATGGTATTATTCATTTTTATTCAAATTCTGACTAAAGAGTCCTAATTGATAGGCTGATTTAAGAAAAACATCTATCTTTCAAAATTTATCACATTTTGAATCCAAAACATGCATCCCATTCTATGCTTCACATACTATAGGACAAAAAAAAATAGATTTCATGAAGTTTTGACCAAATTTGAGGTGATCAGGACAGCCACAAATTTTTTTATTTTAAAAAAATGTAATAAAAATTCATAGGTGAGTATTTACTTGGAAAAAATTACAAAAAAATATATGCATCACATTGGGGCTTTATAGGTCACTCTACTTATATCACAAAATCTTATAAAAATGTGTAAAATTTTATTGTGTGGTTAGGGTGGTCGGGACAAACACCTATACTATTTTTCCCTAGAATTTAAGTACATTTGCATTGAAATTTCAAATTTTCATCAAATAGATTTTTTTTTTAAACATACCTAGTAGTTTAGAAACTACATTCCAATTTGCTTGCACTATAGATTCTATTCTTACATTTTGAAATAATATAGATAGCGCTTATTCAAATTTTTACATCAGAGTTTCCTAACTTCTGATTTATCTAGAATTTTTGCCACTTAAGGGCCTATTTTTCCATGATGATCCATACCCTTAGGGGAAAGATGGTATTTAATTCATAAATTTAGGATTTATTTAATGTATTTTCTATTTTATATTCCTCCTTGATCCCGATAACACCTCGAAGGGAGAAAATTTTATTTCCTTCAAGATTATATCACACAACTGTTGGAGGAGGAGATCAACCTTCTATAGGATGTAGGATTTTTTTGGGTATTCTTTATGCAACCTATGAGGTATCACAATTCCATATTGTTGGATATGGTAGAGAGATGGGATGCAAACACATGCACCTTTCATCTTCCTATTGGGGAGATGACTAACATCCTATAGATTCCTATCCAGGGTGAGACTATACAATCGGTAGATGAGAGATCCTTTAGGAAGATGTGAGATGATATCGTATGATATTTACAATAATCTATCTATCAGTCAAGCATCAATCCATGCATTCATATTAGATGGCTTCTACATGTGCAAACACCACTACTGTGATGAATCATGATCACTACCATAGCACTTACCCTAGTCCCAAAAAATGAAGAGCAGATTTAGGTTGTGGACTTGTACATATTATTAGGGACATGAAGGAGCACATGATCGTGTATGCTGCATCTATATTATGATTTAGGATGATTTTCATACTAGGAGCTTGACAACATTGTACATTGTATACTCTCGTAGGTATGGTGCTTCGAGCACATCACTTGTACCAATTTGAATGAATTTCCCATCATAGCATCCATAGGTTATCCATGGGCCTTCAGTTATGCATTGAGGTGATCATGACAGGAGGGAGATTTATTATGATAGATTATTAGATTTGATTGAATAGATGAGGATGATATCTGTTGGAGATCGTATCTCAGGATTATCTAGTGGATAAATGATAGACATGAGCTAGTCAAGTAGCAATAAGACCAGTTTCTTCTAAGGAGAAATTATTACATAGTGAAACCATTCTACTATGATCATGTCATGCATCAGTTTAGACATGTTTAAGTTCCACCATGAGCTAGACCTAGATATCTATGATCAACGCAAGGTGCTCCTAGACCTGGGGATAGTCATCAAATTACTATTGAGGATGTATACATTAGTGGTTCAGAGGATGAGGACTAAAATTGTCATAAACTCCTAAAATTTCTTTCAAACCTTCATCATCTTCAAAGTATTCCAATGATTCTTCACAAGTTGTATCAATCAATTTAGGATGCTTCAAAGTGAAAGTTTTTTTAGTGGAGTTACATATGACAGTTTTGATGTTGAGTGAGGGTATTGTCATTGCTTGTGTTATCTTAGAAGGAAAATACCCCAACTCACTTTTTATTTCTTGTGTGTTAGGCTCTATAGGAACACGAAAGCCTTGTTCTTTCCTTCCACATCCTTTTCCATTATAACCAAGCTGTTTTATGAGCTCATAGCCTCTTACATAATGTTAATCCATATCTTTCTATTTTGGTGGTTATTGGTAGTTTATTTCATCAAAGTTCATTTTATATCTTGTATCTTCTTCTATAGTAGATGAAGTAGTTGCTTGTGAGCTTTCTTTTGAATTTTGCATTGACATTACCAGTGGTTGTTTTTTCTTTTTGATTTCTTTTGTTGTAATTTTGTATTCTCCCATAAATGATGGTGTGAAATCTAAGGAACTTGAATCACCTTCTAACAACTTAGTGACTTCATCAATGTTTTCATGTTCTTCATCCTTCATGACTTCCACTTTTGTAGTTGATTTCCATGCTTTCAAAGGATCTCATCCTTCTTTCTCAATGATCAAACAAATTTCAGGTTCAGGATCAACTTTTAACATGTAAACTTTATTGTCATAAATGTATTTCATTACATGGTAAGGGGTAGAGGGAACTCCATTCATCTCATGAATCCAAGGTCTCCCTAAGAGGAGATTATAAGAGAGATCATGAGGCATAGCATGGGCCAAAGTTTTTAATGTTACTTTCCTAACTCTAATAGATAATGTGATGATTCCAAGTGGTTGTTTTCCTATATTATCAAATCCATGGTAGACAAAGAATTAGGGACAATGTCACTCTTATCCATATGGATCTTTTCCAAAAGGCTCACACTACACACATTCAGGGCCGAATCATTTTGAACTAGGGTTATCTTTATCCCAATTCAATCAACATAGGCTATTATCATGAATGCATCATGTCATTTTCGAACTTCCAAGGAGGGTAACTCTCTTTGGTGAAAAAAATATCTAAATTAATCTCATTCATTCCTTGAACTAACACTACCACATTGTTTGAACTTGTATCAGGAGGAACCATAACTTGTTACAAGGTTGTTTGAAGCATAATATGGTAATTTGGTGAAGCTTGAATAAGATACCATAGGGATATCTTAGTAGACATATTCTTAAGTTGTTCAACAAGATAATATTCCTTTCCACTATTCAAAGGTAAATTGGGAGCACTAGGAAAGATAGGTTGAGGAAAAGGTAATGAAACATGAGTTGTTTGTTGTTTCCTATTTTTCCTTGTATTATATGTGTGCACAATAGTGTTGTAACTCACTTTTTGTGAAGAATTGTTATCATCAAGTGAAGGCTTGTTTTTAGGTGGTTCAAGGATAAGTGTGAGTTTGTTTAGAACTTGAGGTTTTTATGAGGGAGGGTAAATGATAAGTTGAGGTGTCATTGCATTAACGTATTTGTGTTTTAGTTTTTCATGACAAGCCTTAGTGGATTAACCTTGTAAGATAAAGTCCTCAAGGGCTTCATCTAACATGTGAAAGTCATCACTACTAAAGGGCTTGTGGGATAGGTTAACTTTGAAGAAAAGATTTGACATAATCAAATAACTATGCTTTCTCGAAGGGTTTTGTTTAATGTTTTTAATGTTTTTATCTTTTTAAAAAAAAAAATTCTAATGATTGCAAAATGTAAACTAACTTATCTATTGATGCAATAATGTTGAAAATGAAAAAATATAATGCTACCTTTAACTAAAATATGCAAGAAATTCTTTTCCCAATGGTGCAAAATCTAACTAAATGAAAAAAAAATTAAATACAAAGATAAACTATTTTAGGAAACTACTTCTTAGATCTACCAATAGAAAAAAAATTCATACTAAAAGAAAAAAATTACTCAAAATTTTTGTTGCTAAAATCTATTGTACATGGACTCATTTTCCCTATGGTGAATGGGTCCTAGATTAGGGTTTGATAATAGGGACAGGAATGAAAATTAGATACCAGAATTCACTAAAAAATTTGGCTAAATAGGTGTGTACAAGGATCTATTTATCCTATGGTGAATGAGTCCCATATTAGGATTTTCTAAATTTGACTTTTGTTTTTTTAGTTGATCCTATGTGTTTGTTGTTTTAGGTCTGTAACAATCAATTTAGTAGTAGATTTTCTATATTTCAATTTTCTAAATGCATTGTTAACTAAGGTTGAATGATGAATAATGTGACTAAATTTAATATGCAATATGAATCTAAATGATTGAATGATTATTTCAATACAAAAAACCTCAATTAATGCAATTTTTCTATTTTTTAATGAATATAAGCAATGCAAACATGCAAATTTATCTAAATGTAATGTTGACTAATATAAAATGAAAGAACCCTAAAGGAAATGCTAGAAATGTAAATCTAATGAAAACTATTGTAAAATAAGATCTAGGGTTTGAATGCACTCCAAATCAAAAATCAAGATGTTCAAAAGTTGGGTTCACCAAAATGAAACATAAGAAAAGGGGGACTATGATATGACCCTATTTTTCCCTAATTCATTCAAGAAATGAGATCCAAATCATGAAGTGACTATCAAACGAAAAGGTGAGTCAAATCAAGGTTTTTGATCTTACAATTTCTCTTGTATGTAAGGATAGGGGTCTAGGTCAAATAGTGTTTTGGGGAGATAAATTTGGAATAGAAAAAAAACTCTAAATCTATGTCTACAAAGTGAAATGAAGAGATATATCACAAAATAGAAGGAAACAATGAATTTTCTTGAAAAACTAAGGAATGTTGTGCACCTATCAGAATCTATTGTTTCTACAACCCTAACAATGATTTACTCACCAGGTGGCGAATGGGTCCTAATAGAATTTTTTGGGATACTCTGAATTAGAAACTGTATCTTATAACTTGAGAAAAAAAATTTCCTTAGAAACCCTAACAAGGACCCACTTGAGCTATGGTGAATGTGTCCTGGTAGTCCACCTACCAAAAAACTCTAAATTTTAACTTGAAGTTCCAGACCTACAATTCCTTCCTATAGCTTGAAATCTCTACTTTTAGATATGGATATGTCAATAATCTAAAAAAAAAAATTGATGTTTGTTGGTGGGTAGGAGTTTACCTTAGTCAAATCCCAAGTTTGGTAATTAAACCTTGATGATAAATGGAAATGTGAAGCACAAAATGTTTGTGCAATCCTAATCTTAAGTGTGTCTAAGATTAAGATCTCTAATGATGCAAAGAAACCCTACTCATTTGTATTAGAATAGGATCCTAGAATGAAACATGGAAAATGCAAAATACCTACTTTAGGAGATCACAAATCCCCTTAATAAGTCACAAATCTGATTTTACCTCTCTTTAGGCTAAAAATAGAATGATCATAGAATATGTAATCACTTAGGAAACAATTCATTAGGATTGGTTGAATCTCACGATGCTTCTCCCAAAACCTAGAATCCATCATGATTCTACATATGTATCTATCATCACTTCTTCAATAATGCTTGATCTTTGACAACAGAATGAGCTTGAAGACCTACAAAAACACTATAATGATGCTCCAAGACTTAAATCTTGCTTTCTTCTTGAATATTAATGCTTGATCTCATGAAAGTTCTCTAGATTCTAAGATAAAGCTATGTGAAATAACCTTGTATTTATAGTAACTTAAGATTAATTCTATACAAATATCATGGGCCAATATTAAATCTTGGATTTCAAATCATTAAAATACAACCAAAAAAAAATCCCAAGGGGGGTTCTATGGTTAAGTGAGGACCCATTCACCATAGGGTGAATGGTTCCCAGCACACTTAAATAGGAAACACTTTGGGGGATGCTAAATGTTATGTAAAATTAGGGTCCTAAGACCTAGTGAGGACCCATTTTCCAGGTGGTGAATGGGTCCTAAGTCACTAACCTAGGACACACACCTTGTAAAATTAAGTATTGTGTAATGTCATCTATGAATTTCGGGCTTTATCCCTAAGAATCTATAATTAATTAGCCCTAGATTTTTAATTAAAGAGGCCAACTAAGGTAAAATTAACCTCAATTAATTAATAAATCCCTAGATTAGTGTGAAAGTGTAAAGATACACTTTCAACACCCTAAATAAGGCACGATTAATTCCATTTTATTAAGAAGGGCCCTAAACTTAGTGTGAATGTGTAAAACACATTACAACACTAAATCAAGGAAGTTCATTAGGTTCATTTATTATTAATTATTCAAAAATTAATTATGAAAAGGGGATAATTTTTTGACACTAAAGATATAAATAACTATGGAGTTGAGAGGAAGGATGAACAAAGAAGCAAGATAGATGCGAAATCGATGAGAGTGATATGAATTTGAGCAGACTAGTGTGAATTTTAATGTTAGGGCTCCTGAAGGTAGTGAGCTAAAGGTATCCAAAATAATTCAAGAAAGGCTATGAAAGTGTGTGAGCATTGTTGTGGAATCCTTGTTGCATTGAGAAAGTGTTCTCTATGTAACATCCTTCTTCTATCTTCTTGTATTTCTTTTGATGACAGTGAGACCTGATTGTGAGCCTTTTGGACAATGTGTTGTATTCTACCAGTGAGCCCTTGTACAGGTTTTTAAATTACTTATATTGGGAGATAATCCTCACCGTGGTTTTTCTCTCATTGTGATTTTCACGTAAATATGGTGTTCTCTTGTGTAAGGTGTTGTTATTTCAGTTTGTTTTATTTTCATTTCATGTTTAAACACATTAATAGAATAAGGGTTTAATGAATGGGTATGTTCAGGATCATCATGGAAACAATAGGCCCTTAAGTGGTGAAAAATTTAGAAAAATTAGAGTTAGGAAACTTGACATAAAAATTTGAATAAGTTATCTATATTATTTCAAAAATATGTAAGTATAGAATCTATAGCAAATTGAATGTAGTTTCTAAACTAATAGGTTTATTTAAAACAAAAAAAATCCATTTGGTGAAAATTTAAAATTTCAGTGCAGTAGTACTTAAATTTCAGAAAAAAATAAAGTAGGTGTTTGTTTGACCACCCTAACAACAATAAAATGATAATATTTTTTAATAAGATTTTATATATAAGTAGAGGACTCATGTCTAGATGTGAAGCATATTTTTTTATAATTTTTTCCAAGTAAATAATTAGTTATGAATTTTTTATTACAACTTAAAAAAAATAAAAACTTGTATGTCTGACCACCTTAACTTGGTCAAAACTTCGTGAAATACAATTTGTTTTTTTTTTTAAATTCTATAGTATGCAAAGCATAGAATGTGATGCACATTTCAGATTCAAAAAATGTGATGTATCATTTGAAAGCTATAGATGTTTTTCAATCAGCCTATCAATCAAGACTTTAGTCATAATTCAAATAGAAAATGAATAATAATTATTATTAAATTCAAAGAAAAGCATAATTTATATTGGTGGAAAGTTGAGAATCTCCTTTAAAAATATTTTTTCGTTTCATCAATTTTGGGTAAAAAAGAGTTGTTAGCCACATACCCTACACATACCGATGATATCGCCACTTTTTGGCCCATCATGATTTTGCACATACCCAAATGCATGTGGATCTATTTATTGTCTAGGGTTTTGAAGGTGTAATTTTCTACAACTAAGTTCCCCCTCCTCAGTTGTCATATTTATTTAACAATTGGTATTAGAGCCTGGTTCCTTGGAGAAGAGCTTGACCACTTGAGGTTGATCCAAAATGGTGAACAATTTTCCTTTGGAATTCCCTAGAATCGATGACACAAATTATGCATTTTGGAAGAGAAATATGTAAGGATATCCAGTAGCTCAAGGATTTGAGGTTGAAAAGGATTATAATGTTGCATATACTCTACCTCTTAATGGTTCAAGTACAAGTGCAAAAATGAAGACGCATGAGGTCAATGCTTAGGCAAGATTTATTATTGTGAAGTCTTTCAAATATTGAATTAGTAAAAGTTATGAGTTTGAAGATTGCTAAAGAGGTTTGGGAAAAGCTAGAAAGCATTTATGAGGGAGATAAAAAAGTGAAACAAGCAAAGCTACAAAATTTGAAGGAATAATTTGAGACCCTGCATATGTCAAAAAATGAAACAATACAAATCTACATGCAGAGAGTTGACAAGCTAGTGAGTGCAATGAGAGGTCTTGGCGCACAAGTCAAAGAATATAAAGTGGTAAATATCTCTTCTTGATTATCATAGTGAAAATGTATCTATTATTGAGGAAATTGTAAAATCTTGATACTTATTCTAGAGATCAGATGATTGATAGACTAACTTCTTTTGAAATGAGGAAAAAGGGCTTGAAGAATGTTATAACTATATAAACTACTTTCAAGGTTGGAGTATCAGAAAAGGTTGAAGATTTAGACAAGGAAGATCTTGATGATGTGGAAGCTAAAATTTTAAGAAGAATGAAGAAGGGCACTGATAAGTACAAAGGTAAACAACCTTTCAAATGTTTTAGCTGTGGTGAAATAGGTCATTATGCTTCAAGATGTCCAAAAATTACTATAAACAATAGGAACAAGGAAAATAAAGGAAAGATGATCAAGAAAGATTGCTATGTGAGAGAAGATGCTAGAATTTATGATGATGAATCTGATTATGGAGAATTTGACGACATTGAATGCTTCTTATTAACTATAAAAGAAGAATCTAGTTTTGTTACCTCTAAAAGTTGTGTGAAGGAAAGTGATCAAAAGAAAAAGGATAGAGTTGAAGTTACTTTGGTATTTGATTTTCATGTTAAAGAAGATAAGAATTATTGGGTTGTTGATAGTGGTTACTCTAATCACATGACTAGAGATAAGAGTAAGTTTTTTATACTTGGAAAGTATGATGGAGGACTAGTTAAATTTGGAGATGATTCAGAAGCTAATATTTGTGGAATATGTTCAATTAGTTTTGATGGAAAGCATAACATTGATAATGTTTACTATGGATATAAAATTCCTTGATCTCCCTTTGGGTTATTTGTATTTTTCTAAGTCTGGCCCATGCCCCATACATTTGAATAATCCCTAAACCCTTTTTGAAGAATTTCACTCGCTACTGCCATGTGTCCACCATGAGCTCCTCACAAGCATTTCTTCCTTCGCTCCTCTTCCGAACCCCACCATTCTTCCACATGTTAGTAGCATGGGAACTTGATGCCTGCTTCCCTTCACTTCTCAACCGAGCTCCAACTACATGCCACATATCATTGTTCGGTGTACACTCTTGGCGGACCATATTCAATGCTAGCAACCAAGACTTCTCCACATGTCTTCTCCATGGGGATTTCATCGACAGGAAGGAAAGAGAGAGTAATGATCCCCACCATATTGCCACATGTAATAATTGACTTCATGGGTGAGTGACATATGTCTGCACGAGGTTTTGTTGCTTCTACACGAGGACCACTGCCATCATTTGTAGGGGATGCATTTGGCTCAAGGGTGACTGCATTCTATGACTCATAATTTTTTTTCCGTTGCAATGACCTTAGGAAATCATTACTCATGATGATGGAATATTTTTTATTACTAGATTTCATGTGGTGGGATTATTTTCTATATATATTGTTTCTTCCTTCCGAAAATGAGTTCAAAACATACCAAAAAAATGTGAAAAGACACCAGGCCTTTTGTATTGTTTTTTAGATTATTGTATAAGACTCATAGACTATGCCATTGTTTGGCATTTCTATTTCTTCTCTATTTGAAAAAATATTATATTGTTCCATTACAGTACTGAGTAATTTTTGTATAGAACTTCTATGATTTCAATATAAGTTTGTTGATTTAGACCATGTCTTTGACTCTTCTTTTTCAGTAAATGTGTATGGGAGTTATTTTATGTTATTGGATAAATTATTTAGGTTTTTATCTTTGATTTTTGTTATTTTGAGACTTAGTAGATTGTTGAATGGGCCCTTAAATATCATCCAAAAGATAGATTTACTGTGCCTACATCTACATCTTAGTGCATCACCTTAGTTAGATCTTTATTTTTTATATCCACTTCCTTTTCCCATTCCAAAACCCCAATTATAGAAGAAGTCGACTTATTTAAAAACCTAGAGGTCACTTAGTTTAGTGCAATTGGTCCCCCCATTAACTGAGTTTCCCATTAGGCTATTACCTTGTCAATTTTTGACATCAACAATTTTTTTTTCTGCAATGCTCGGTGGGACTGCTTAAATGTACCTGCACCTAAAGTGGGTGTATGAGCCATTGGCCTATTACTAGATCCCAAACAACAAATAACCTTGGCTTGCTAGTGCTACCACTAGTAATAGTACTTACTAGAACCCATCCAGTGAATGTTTCGACCCCTCCACTAGCCATGTTTCCAATTGCAAACAAAAAATATGTGGCATGGGATGTTGAAAGCCCCCTTATAGCACCAATAGAACCCATCGCTTGGGCCCCTATCCTAGCCTTTTCTCTAAAAGCTATACCAAAATTCATTGGGGAAGGCTCAAAAAAACCATCCAAACACCTGCAAGATGTGGAAAACGTGTGTTTGGTGCATGGCGTTACCAACCAAAATATAGCACTAAGGTTGCTCGCAGCCTGTTTTAGGGAAAAGGTGCTAGATTGGTACTGCACTATGCAAGTTAACACTATCGATACCTAGGATCAGCTTAAAGATCCTTTCTACAAAATATTTTGAATGATGGATATCAGTCTTCACTATATCATCAATTGGCGACCATAAAGCGGGCCCCATATGAAGCCATGAGTGACTCCAATGCTTGATTCCACACAACTTGGTGGAGGATCCAGGTTGTTATCCACCCATTAGCCAAGTTGGCATTTGTGATCTACTTGAAATCCATCAATGCCAACATCTTGATGTTGATTAAGTCCCTTGGTGGAACCAATCTACCAAATGCATACATCGCTGTTAAAGCAGAGAATAACCTAATCAACGCCAGAAAGTTTCCACCTCAGCCCACTTTGCCTATATTCCTTGAGATATCAGTTCCTCCCCAGGGATTCCATCTACCAATGCATCTACTCTTCCCCAGTCTATGGACACATATCTGAACACGCCATAGAATGTTGCTTCCACATCTGGCTCTTTGAAGGATGAGATGAGTGATGTCAAGGAGATGTTGCAGACCATCACCAATGAAATAACTACCATTAAGTGGAACTAGTTTGTGCCTTCGAAGCCAACCTACCAAAATTATCAAGGCATAAAATCTTCCTACTAGCAAAATTAGTTACAAGGAGGCTTGCACACAAATTTGCAGACTTAAACAACTAATCAAATAGTGCCAATACCTACTCCACTACAAAGTGCTCACCAAAAGTTGAGTAGAGAGCTGACAACAAGGCAATAGAATTTAGTTGATGACATCAAGCCCTGGTACTTCCCCTATGGTGAAACACATATGCCCTGAAACTTCCCATACAAAAACCTACAACAAAAGGTGGCAGAACAATGCAACCAAGGCATGGTGTCAGACCCTAAGATTATGTATATGCGTCTCCACAAATGGAAAAAATGGTATTCACTGCACAAATGTAGGGGATGTCCCTGAAACAAGAAATGGATATAGATCCTGACCACACACTCTTCTCATGTATGGGAGAAGAAGAGGCAATGTTTGAAAATGATGCATCCACATCAAAATCCTTGCAAGTGTAGTTTGATTACAACACTCACTCTAAGAGGAGTTTTACGGGTGAACCAGTCATCTCGTAGCTCAAAAGTGCCTCCGACTAGACTCCTAGTACCTCTACAATTGTGCAACAATTTCAGCTGCAAAAGGAAATTGTTATAACTAGGCTAAGGAACAAAAGCCTTAAAATATTCCACCATTCAATGTGGTGGAACAATTAAAAAAATCCTCTACTAATGTGTCCCTTTGGGATATCTTAGCTATTGCGGCACAAAAGTCATTGTTGCAAAAGGCGCTACTTAAGGATACAATCATTGAACCAACAAAACAATCACCCAAGGGAAGACCTATTGACCCATCACCTCTTTCCAAAGTTCTCACAAATAATATAGAGGAAACCTCTACTGAAGCTAGGGATAAGTAGAAACCAAATCCATTTTTCCTAACTCTTATTGTGGGTAAAAAATTATTGCATAATTCCACAATTGACTTTGGTGCGAGCACCATAGTCATGCCCAAGCAGATAGTTGAAGCCTTAGGACCTAGCTATGAACCTTTAAAAAGGGGGGTTATGTAGCTTGATGGGAACAAGGTCAAAACCATAGGTGTCATTAAGATCCTCCCCTTGACTCTATTCTCCTACCCTAGTATCACAGTTCCACAAGATATTGTTATCATAGACATTCCCCCTATGCTCAGTCTTTGCTTATCCCAGTAATTTAGTTCAAAGATAGGTGGATATCTTTATTTGGATTGGTCACACATGATCCTCAGGACCAAGCATGGAGCTAAAATGAAAATAATATTTGGACCTCTACATTTGGAACATGTGGCCGATGAAGCCATGATCAGCTTTGAGGCTACTCATACCTCTTTCACCAAAGAGGAAATGTATTGTACCAAGCTACTAGTGGATGAAAAGGTGATCACAGATTGGACATATTCAAAGGAGGTCCTCTTGAGTGAATATATAGACACTGATCCTTTCAAAAATTATCATGCCACTAGAATGGATACCTATGTCATTTATGATGAAGATCAAGTGATCCCGAAGGTCATAAAGGGATTCGAGAGTTGTCAATCCTTAGAGCTATGGATGATGCACTTTGATGGAGGAAGATGCAAAGTTGGAGTAGGGGCCAAGATATTTCTGATGTCCCCATCCAATGAAAAGATTCAACTTAGGTATTTTCACTTCTAGTTTGCTTGTTCAAAAAATGAAGCTGAATATGAAGGCCTAGTGCAAGGTCTAAGCCTTGCAAAGCGGATGGGCATTAAGAAAGTAATGGTGTTTGGAGACTCTAAACTAGTGGTCAATCTAGTCTAAGGTATTTTCATATATAAGAATGTCTACATGAGATCCTATAGACATAGAGTCTGGGACCTGATCAAGGGCTTTGAAGCCCTTCAATATCTAGATAGTGCCCAGAGAGAAAAATATAGTTGTGGATCGTATGGGAGCAATTAGATCTCAATTTGATCCTACTTCAGAGCTAATTCATAACATACACTCTATACGAGTGATCATTCGATGAGAAATCTCAGATAATTGTCAAAGTTGGCATGTGTTTGAAAGTGATGAACACACTGCCTCATTCATCCAACAATTAAGAGAGTTTGTTGAGCAACTCCAACTGAAGATTGTCGAGGCCTATGATGGAAAAATCATTTAGCCGAAGTCCAAAAAGCTTCCAAAGTGATTGGTCACTCTCAAAAACTTGTTCGATTGTGATGATGTGATCAATTACAAGAGGAATTTTGTAGCATACAAAAGCGACTATTCAGACCTTTAGGTCAGAGACACAAGGAAACTAAAGGTTGTAAAAGATGTTCCATCTCATGATAAAGAAAAATTCATCCATTTCTATGAGAAATATGGAGTAGTGGCCTGTTCATATGATGACCTCGAGGGATATGATCCCGAAATCATCCATCATACTATAGAGCTGTTGAAAGGAGAAAAACCTATCTACTAGAAGTAGAGGCCAATAAATCTGAATATTGAAGCCTTGATGGCACAAGAGATGACAAAGCTAATTCAATCCTAGATCATCTTCTCGATCAAACACAATACATGGGTATCCGGTTCTAGCTTGAAAGAAGAACAAAAGACATCCACCCATGTGTTGACTTCAGACTTGAACAGGCATCCTCAAGGACCACTACTCATTTCCTTCTATGGATGACCCAAACGTAAAGGGTAGATCTAAGATGTTTTCTCTTCTGGATAGTTTATCTAGTTAGAACTAGATCTAGGTAAAAGAGGACCAACACAAAACAACATTCACTACCAAGTGGGGAGAATTTTCATATGCAAAAATGCCTTTCGGCCTCTCAAATGCGGGAGCCACCTTCCAGCGGGCAATGGATATCACTTTTAGAGAATTGATCAACAAGAATATCTTGATCTACTTGGATGATCTAATTGTATTCTCTAAATCTAAGGATAATCATTTTTATCATCTAAGGATATTCATCTAAATCTAAGGATAAAAAATTCCAGGAGTTTGGGATATCCTTGAACCCAAAAAAAATTGTTTTCAGAGTGCCACAAGGAAAACTATTGGGACATGTAGTGTCTAAAGATAGAATTGTAATTGATTTGGAGTGCATAAAGGTAATTTGAGAGCTTCCCCTATAAGAAGGGAGTTCAGTCCTTCCTGGGAAAGGTAAATTTTGTGAGAAAATTCATTTCTAATTTTGCAAGAATAATTAAACATATCACCTTGATGCTAAAAAAGGATCAATTAATCAAATGGAAAAAGGAAGGTAGAGAAGCCTTTGAGAAGGTTAAGGATGTTATTTCTTCAACTCCTATACTGGTAAATAAAAAACTATCAGAGGACTTTATAATGTATGTATTTAGTAGCAAATCCAACATCTCTACTATGCTAACTCAAAAAGGTGATGAAGGCAAGAGAGAACATCTGATAGCATTTCACTTCTAGACCTTAAAATATTATGATATGAACTAAAAATTCATCAGAGGTAAGAATTCACCATTATTAAGGGACTCAAGAATTTTTGACACCTCATATCTTGCAACAAGGTGATTGTATATGTCGCACATTCCAGTGTGTGCTAGTATACTGATCATGGAAGGAGAAATCACCAAAAAGCGGGCCAATTGGATCACTAATATCCTTGAATATGATATTTAGGTCAAGCCCACAAAGACCGTCTAAGGAAGAAGACTGTGTGAGTATTTGGAACATGATGAAAAAATTGTAGCTAAAGAAGAGCAACCCGAACTTGTTCTAACAAATGAACCCAAGTCTAAAGGCCGTTGGTTAGTTGACAAAGTAAGATTCATGCATACTGAGAAATATCCACCAGGCCTTCCTTTTCAGAAGAGAAGATTATATAGATTCTAGAAAAATGGATATGCATTTATTAAAGGGGTCCTTTTCAATGGTGTTCTACTATGGTGTGTCACCATAGAGGTAGAGAAGAAAATTCTTGACAATTTCCATGGCAGTCTCGTAGGTGGAAATTTCTCTATAAAGAGCACCACCATGAAAATCATGTGTTTCAGATAATTCTAGCCTACACTATTCAATGACTCATACTCTTTGGTTAAGGCCTGGAAGGAATGCCAGTTCTTCATTGGAAGAAGGAAAAACTTCGCAATGCCTCTCAACCCAATAGTGGTTGAAAAACCTTTTGTGTAATGGGGCCTTGATTTTATCAGAATGATTAATCCCGCCTCTAGCACTAGACATAAATGGATCCTCATGGCCACATATTACTTTACTAGATGGACCGAGGCCATTCCCTTCAAGAATGCAATGAAACCATTGATTGTGAACTTCCTCGAGAAACTAGTAAAGAGATTCATCCCATTAAATACCATCATCTATGACAATACTAAGGCTTTCCTAGGTTCTAAGTTACGTGAATTTGCACTCGTACATGGCATATTCTTAAAAATGTCTTCAACCTATTACCCCAGGGAAATGGTCTAGCCAAGTCGACTAATAAATTTTTTGTCTGATTCATTAGAAGGATCGGGTTGGAACATCAGAAGGAGTGGCACAAGAACCTTTAGGAAATGCTCTTGGTAGACCGCATAGCCCCTAAACAAGTTCTCAAGACTTCGTCGTATGAATTGGTGTACGGGAAGGAAGCACTATTTTCCATCTCTATGGAGATTCCTACACTATAGTTGCTCAAATATGTGGAAGTTGAAGAAAATAGAGCCATGGAGGTCCAGTTTGCCGAGTTACAAGAAGTACAAGAAAAAAGGAAAAAGACTGTAACAACCATGTCTACCTAGCAACAGGTGGTTAAAAGATGGTTCAACAAGAAAACCTCAGACCAAGGCCTCAAATGTTGTGACTTAGTGCTAAAGTTCAATGAGAGGGTCGTGAAGCCTGACCAACATGGAAAATTTGATAGTCTGTTGGAAGGACCTTTTAGAATAATTCAATGCAAGCAACACAACACATTCAAATTAGAAAATATGGAGAAAGAGCCATTGGGGATTCTGGTTAACGAAATCCACCTCAAATTGTTCAATTAATCTTTATTAATTGTTCTTCGTATGTAAATATGTAATTATTGTAAATTATCCTTTGTGTTCTTTTGTTTGGTCGGTCTTTCCAAGAAAACCATCAAAATTGAAAATAAACCCACATGCAGAATTGATAAGGTATTCAAAGAAGTAGAGAAATAAAAGGAACCCATAATGCAAAATTGCAAGAAGCAAAAGAGACAAGAAATTTGATAAAAGTTGTATATTCATTATATATGAAATTATATAATTCGATAATAAATTTCCAAAATGGCTTCGAGGACATACTTTTAAAGTATATCTATATATTATGCAATTATATATATATATATACATTGAAATCCTTTCTAAGGCATATATATATAAAATAGATTGATTTTTAAAACATATAAAAAGTGTTGGGTCTTAAATAGTAGCAATAGGAGCGTCATCGACAACAACATCTAGAACAAATTCATTGGTAGGATCAATAGGAGCAATAGGATCATGAACAACAACAACAATGTCTAGTGGGGGAGGATATACCAAGTCTCTGAAGTCAGTATACCACTCCACGCTATAGAACAACACCACATTATAGCAGCGCAATAAGAAGTGGCAGGCACGAGTGACCCTGTGGTGATGCTCTCATGTGTTAGAATGTGGAATCCAGTCATAAATAGAACCCATGACCCCACTGTGTCTTCTTCAATATGCTTGTGGAGGTTGCTCACCCTAGGAATACCCAGGCCATAGAGCACATTCGCCACAATATCTCGAAGGCCACCAAGGTACCACTTCGGGAAGATTTCCAGCGTCAGGTGAAGAATCATCTACTTAGGGTCCTATATATAAAGAAACGATGTGAAAAGGTGAGAGCAGATGTCGGCATTGACTCTATACTTATCTTCATACTCTACATAGTCCTAGCCTAACACCCATTTCATTGCTATAATAGCCAATGAATGCTTGTTTCTCATCATTCGCTTTATGCGTCTGTTAGAAATTTCACCTAAGAAAGCTGTCTATGACTAATTGCTAACCAACCTAATTGGAGTATTCATAATGCTAGTTCTACCCAACTACCTAATGCTAATTCTACCTAACTACCAAATACTAACTCTTCCCAATTGCTAAGTGTGATTTTGTTGTTGTCTTGGGGTCTATTTATAGAAATATATGAGGTATCTATGTGCCATAAGCATGATGATAATTGAGTACTAACTAAAAAATCCCACCAAGATCTAGCTCGAATCTCCCACCTAGTTGTATCTTCCATGTACAAATTGTAGTGTGCAAAATTAAGAAGAGGTAATTAAGTAGCACAAATTAGTTGCAATCCCAAGTGATTGTCCATACGGTCAAGTGCTAATGTGTCATGCTGCAGGAATTTTTTGAACTCCAAGGATGAACTCAAATCTTTTCAAGTACTCATTGCATTTTTGGTTTAATCATTCTTTTTAGGATATTAATTGCCAAGCATGCGAAAGGTTAAAATGCCTTCATTCGTCGACTCAATTTCCTATGAAATTGCACCGTAGGTCATAATTACTAACTATCATTATGAATTCTTGTCTTTTCAAAATAGCAAGAAATTCATTTTGCATGAGCAAAGAAGTTGGAGGTACATATCAAATTTAATGCTAAAAGGAAATCATTGTCTACCACTCCAAGAAATAAATAGCTAAGTGTTGCATGTGAAAGTATAAACATTGTAAAAATCTTGTTGAGTATACTACCTAGTGCAAATATTTTTGAGTGTAGAAGTGCTGAAGAGCCAAAGTGAATTATAGAAGGTTTGGACATCATAGGAATCCAAAAGTATCCTGAAATGGTCCAAAATCCTTAGATGGAAGTGCAATTCAAAGCAACCTAAAGCTTGTTCGACGCCATGAAAATAGTACCAGTCACCAAATTTTTTGGTGAAACCTTTTATGCTTCACCTGGGATACCAAAGAAGCCGAAGTGGATTCACACATGGGCCATGGAAAAGAAAATAAAATCATAGGGACCGGTCCCAGATAATGGAAGTAGGGGACAACATTCATGATCCCATCCTCAAAAAAGAACCCTAAGACTCTTAGGGAGGTGGCCTATGAGAGAATAAAGAAGAATAGTGACCAGTCTTTGGTGTATAAACAATGGTTCAATGGGCTTCCTTAGTATATGGTTCCTTTTGTACATCACTACCTAGAACTAGTCAATGAGGGAATTAATAATTTTAACCCAAGTATTGATTCCATTGAAGGATGATATATGAGAGTTAACATCAGCATGGAAGCTATCTGGGATATGCTATGCATCCGTTTCAGAAAGGGCTCTAGAGTAGAAAAGATGGAGTCATTCACTATGGAAAAAGGAGACAAATATTGGAGAGGTAGAGATCTTGCTCTAGATTTTTATAACAAAGAAACCAAAAGGCCTAGGGAAGATATGAAAAATCCACCATAGATTCCAACAATGCACAATTCTTTCCCCGTAGACATGTAGGATTCCTTCTTAACGATGGCCTTTGTTTGCAACCTGGACAGTGAGAGGTATGTTTAGGAGTTTCAACTGGGTATGGGTTTTTAGTTAAGGAGGCAACACACCTTATTCTAGTATGAATTCATAGAAGTCATCATTAGGGAAATACTAAGTCAAATAAAGGAATACATAACACAACATAAGTTCATATTTCTTTCTCTCCTTGCCCATATGTTTTTACATTAGAGCCTTGAATTTTTCAATCAACGGATGAGGATATCTACCTTTGATGATAAGGGAGCCATAAATCCAGTTTCTACATGGACTCCCCTCCTTTCTTAAACATATGACTATTATGCATTCTTGGATTCTTTCCTAACTCTGATTCTGCAAGACCTTAGTGAAGATGGAGATCTTTATCAACTCACCTCACAGAAAATAGGGTGGATGTAGAGCTTCACTCCTAAATGTGACTAATTTATTGGGAAGGAATTCACATTCATTTGAATGCAGGGCTTTACCAAGGAGCCATTCTGGCTCTCAAAATGCGTCACAAGTAGGGTGTTGGCCCTTGAGATGTTTTGACAAGTGGCAATTATAGAAAATAATTTTTGTGGAGGAAAGGGAAAGAAAGGATTCTTCTTCTGCCCTTTGACTTTAAAGTCAATGGTAATGGAAAAGAAGTAGATGCATAAGCTACTAGAAGTAAAGATGGCTCACTTGGGGCTAGTATTGAGTTGGGAAAAATGGTAGTACAACCCTAACAATGACTTACCAAACACATTCATCAAGGTAACTCATAGCCCCCGACCTTATTGGGAAAAGTTGTGGAATCCCCTGATAAAGAAAGATGATCTATTTGTGGAACTGGTTCATGTTCCTTCGAAGGATAAGAGGCCGATAGGGTTCAAATTCTATTTCCCTTTGGAAAATTTTAATAGTTAGCACCAAATAAGGGGCACCCTTTGCAATAATTTGGCCAACTATTGGAACTAGAGTGAGGAAAAGATTAGGGATTTCTTGATTTACCATCAAGAGATCTAATTCCCTAATGCCCCTTACCAATATGTAGACTTGGATGACAGATTTGATACTTTGTGGAATGGAGTGCATGATGATACCAATGAAAGTGATGATGAGGATGTAGACCCAAAGGAGGCTAGAAAATATACAGGGAAGGCGAAGGAGAAGGAAAAGGAATTGAAGAATTCCATAGAGCAAAAATCTATACAAGCAACAAAGTAGCCTAGAAAGGCCTCTTCAAATATGTGGGTGAATATATCACATTTGGGATCCTCACAGACAGGCACATGGGACATGAAAAAACCCAAAGTTTCCCAACAACAATCGTTGGAGGTCATAGAGGTGGAAAATTCCCCACCAAAAAAAAGGTAGTGCACAGATGCAAATTCTAGAGAGGGTTCACAAGATCCTACAACGAGCCAAGGATCAGAGGCCTTCACAACTTAGGTATATTTCTCTCTCCCTCTTCTTGATTCACAATCCCTATTTTCTTCCGCTATCTCTGAATAGCCTATCAGTTCAAGTGTTGACCTTTCTTTCTCTACTTTTATACAATGCTCGCGGGATGTTTCTCCTAGTTCTCCCAAGTGGGACAATTTGTTTTTATTCGCCCATAGATTATTTCACCTTTCGTCGGAGGCTAGTCTGCATCTGCTATTGATTCACCTTTTTACATCTATTGCATCAACTCTAACACAACTTTCTCAACAAAAGGAGTCCGCTACACCTCCGCTACCACCGCCGCATCCCATGAGTCCTCCCACTACTTCATAGACTGATCCTTGGAATATTCCCCCATTCTCCCCACTAACAATCTCTCTTCTCAAGAAAAAATCAGCTGGAACCACTGCCCTCTTGTTCCATTTTTCTCTTCCTCGCGGTGCACCCTTCGTGGGTAAGCTCATTAGGTCACCAATATAATTTTTTTTGGAGCATGATAAAACAAAAAAAGCATGGGATCTCAAGCTCTAGAAGCAAAGAGACAAGGATGCTAAAAGGTTGGCCAAGCCAAAGATGCAAACCCTTTTTAATGAATCTCACCAGTCGTTGCAGTTTGCAACCATGCATCCAACTATCATCAAACCGCAAGGGGAGATGTGGCTTGAGGACTACACTATCCATGCTATGGGGCTTGATCTAAGCATAGCCCAATAGGAAGATAAAGTTGAGCTCATGGAGGAGACACAACGAGTGGTGACCACCAAATTCCTCAAGTCCGGTCGCCAGCTGAAGAAGAAAAAGGAAGAGGAGCTCAAAACTGCCAAGGAAAGATTCAAGGTCCTATTGATGAAGGAAAAGGAAAGGGAGGAATAATTTGAGTGTTTGTCACAACAAGCAAAAAAAAAGCAGACCAAACTTCGAGAGGAACTTGCAAAGTTCCAAGCCCAAGATTCCAACCTTGTTGCCAAGCTACAACAAAAAAACCAAGAATTACAAGACCAGTTGGGTCGGGCAAAAAGAGGAGATGCAACAAAAGAATGAGTTTTAACATGAACTCACTCAATTAGAGAAAATAATGCAACTAAAGGAAAGATACTTACAGGGCCAACAGGCTCAATTTGAGAAGGAAATCTAGGAGGCAAATCTTTCCCTTGAAAGGGAATCAACAAACAGAGGTGAGGGTAAAGAAAAATGGCTTGCTGATTTGAAAACCTTACAGGAACAACTCTCCATTGTAGACAAGAGGATTGCAAAACTGACGTAGGATGTCAGATTGAGGGATGCATAAATTGGCCTTTTGAAGAATAATCCCCAATCCCTTGCTGCCTAGTCAGACCTCCTTCAAGTAGCTTAGTGACTATATATCTCATATTGGGAAAAGGTCAAGGCCTTTTGCTTGAATCTTTAGTTGATAGTTTAGTTCATGGTGAAAGCATCAAGTTTGAGCAAGGAGGTTCACAGAACGATTGAGTGATTCCCACAATCCATTGTGGAGAAGGTTCCTAAAGTAGAAAAGTTGTTAGATAAGTTATACATGATGTCGAATGAGGACTTAGCGAGCACATGGATGAAAGACCAAAAGTTAGCTACCAAAGCAACAAAAGAGTTCATCGCCTACCACGTAGCCATCCTCCATGCTAGTGATTGCTTTGCCACACTGGGCTAAACTATGAAAAACATGCTAGAAAAATTATCCCAGCTAACTTAGATGGGCCTATCCTTTTCATTTCTTTCTAATGATTCAGTGGCCATGACAGAGCAGATTGAAACAAAGATTGAGGAGAAGCAACATGACATATCCACTTTTTAGAGCTTCAGTCACCCCCTTATTGTAGAGGATATTGATGGCATCACTCATCAAATAGTGTTGCTACTTTTTCAACTTGAGTTTGGGGCTAGTATATCCATGAAGCTACCATTCAAAGAAGTGATCGATCTACATGAAGCTTAAGAGAATCTAAATGACATATCGATATCATCTGAGGCTGATTGGATGCCTCTAAAGACCACTCTCTCAGAGTTCTTATTACATCGCCCGATGGATAAGGATCTAGTCTTTGAACCAGAATTTTTTGGGTTCCTCCTTCCATCGGTGTAACACCCTTGGTAGTATCCAAAAGCTGTGGATATAAATTCCTCAAGCTCCCTTTAGGTTGTTTGCATTTTTCTAAGTCTGGCCCCTTTTTGAAGAACTTCGCTCATTGTCGCCACGTGTCCATCATGCGCTCCTCGTAAGGATTTCTTCCTTCATTCCTCTTTCGAGCCCCGCCATGCTTCCATGTGTTAGTAGCATAGGAACTTGATGCCTGCTTCCCTTCGCTTCTCAACTGAGCTCTTCCCGTGTGCCATGTAGCATCATCCTGCATACACTTTTGGTGGACCCCATAGCCAGCTCTAGCATTGAAGACTTCTCCATGTGTCTACTCTGTAGGGATTTCATCAAAGTGAAGGAAAGAGTGAGAAACGAGCCCTACCATATTGCCACATGTCCTAACTAACATCATGGGTGAGTGACATATGTTTGCATGAGGTTCTACTACTTCTACACTGGGACCACCTCCATCATATATAGGGAATACATCTGGCTTGAGGGTGATGTACTCAGTAATTTTTTTGTAGAACTTCTATGGTTTCAATATATGTTTGCTGATTTATACTATGTCTTTGATTATTCTTTTCAATAAATGTGTATGGGAGTTATTTTATGTTATTGGATAAATTATTCAAGTTTTCATCTTTATTATTTTTATTCTAGGACTTAGCAGATTGCTGAACATGCCTTTAAATCTCATCCAAAAGATAGATTTACCATGCCTACATCTACATCTTGGTGCATCACCTTTGTTAGATCTTTATTTTTTATATTTACTTCATTTTCCCATTCCAAAACCCCAATTACAGAAGAAGCCAACTTCCTAAAAAACCTGGAGGTCACTTAGTTTAGCGCAATTGGTCTCCCCATTAACTAAGTTTCCCAAAAGGCTATTACCTTATCAATTTTTGACATCAAAATTTACTATGTTGAGGGTGTAAGGCATAACCTTTTGAGTGTTGGACACATGTGTATCATGGGATATAATCTTGTGTTTAAGGATAAAACATGTGAAATTAGAAAAGGGTCTAGAACTATGATTGTTGTTGGTAACATAATAGAAGGAAACATTTATCAAATTAAGGGTGCTGATGGGAATTGCCTTATGTCTTAGATTAGTGACAGTTGGTTATGGAACTAGAGGATGTGTCACATGAATTTTGATAATTTGGCAAGAATTAGTTTAGTTCATGTAGTGAGAGACCTACCAATAATCACATAGCCTATTTGTGCCATAGAAAATTGGACCCTCTTGAGAAAAGAGATGATTTAACACATAATTGGACCCACTTTTGAGTCCCTTCACATCATTTACCCTTCAAAACAACATTTATAGGCCCCTTAGACCCATTAATTTTGATCTAGAGGCCCATTTTACATGAGAAATCACATAAAACCCGACAAACAACATTTAATTATATCATACCCTAAAAACCCACCTTCAAATAGTAATAGTGGGACCCATTCACCACCTTGGGTGAATGAGTTCCCTCTGGTGGGACCCATTTTCCAAGGGTGGCGAATGAGTCCCCTTTGAGGGAAAATTCAAATTTAAGTGGGAACTTAATCAATTTAACTTTAATTTTTGGTGAATGTCGGCCTCTTAGGTCTAATTAACAGGAAAATAAGGTGTTGTTGCTTATAAATACTCATTTCAAGTCATTTCACACATCTTTTTTTATCATATTTCTTATTTTCTTATAATTCCTCAAGAGGAATTCATAAATTCAAGTCTTCCACGACAAGTTTCATTAACAAAAGTTGAAGTTTTAGGGCAACAAACTATTGTTTTTGCAAGTCTTGAAGTTCACTTCTCTTGTTAAGATCCAAAATTGCAAAGGATTGATGATGGATGCCTATGGTGAATTATGAAGAAATCAAGGGTGAAGAGGTGCAACTAGCCACCAAATCACACCTAAGGACTTGGTTTCCTATTGATTGCATCTTCCATTTTCATTCTATCTTTAGATTAATGTTTGCATCTTGTTTTTTTATCATTTGCATGTCATTTCATTCCTATTTTTCATATGTTGTGAGGTTTCTAGGCTTGAACAGTGATTTCTATAGATTTGGATACCCAATTCCCCAAAATTGATTCTGGCACTTTCTAGCAAAAATAGGACTCATTCACCCAGAATGGTGAATCAGTCCCAGTGAGCATTTCTAGTGTCTTCTGCAAGTGTTCAGAGCCTCATTCCACCCTCTTCCAACTTCTAGGTACATATCTCCAATTGGATTATTTTTGTTACACTTTGTTTACATTTCTAGTCAAATAGTTTGAATACACATTGACTCCCCGAAAATATGCCCACTCTCCCCGAATGGGAACTCAGAGAATGCAGTGTACATCCTCAAGAGTGACCATCATTTCCCTAGTGGGAAGATGAAAGGTACAAGTATCAACATCCCAATGCTCGCACAGAGCCATAAGCATGGCATCATGGTATCTCATCAGTGGCATAAGATATGCCCAATAAATACCCATTGACTATAAATGCTCTACCTTTGCCACTGATAGCACTGGCACATGATCTCTCAAAAATGTGAGTTGTCGCCCCCTAGCCATTGTTGTGACCAAGCGGGGATCTATCAAAAACATCACAAAATGTTCTAAATTTCATCTAATAACTTCAATTTTCACATTATTCATCAATCAAGTGTGCTAAAGTAATCTAGTGTACTTTTATAATCACCCTAGACACTTTAGAACCCTTTTTGGATAGTTCATGAAGAAATGGGACACTTTGCAAACAAAAGGGACACTCTGTGAAAAAATGGGACACTTTGCGAACTTTTTTCCAAGAACCCTAAATTAACCTATATATGCATAAAAATCATTAAATTATTATAAAATGGCAAGGCGAAAGTTGCAAAATCTACTCACCTCATGATACAGCTTGTTGCCTGCCACCTACTCATGAAGATCATCTAGTCGTGAAGGTGTGTAATCCTATTTTCTTGACATATTCTTCTCTCACTTGTCACTCTCAAGCTACACGAAGGAAAAATGAATAGTAAGTGACAAGTTACTTTCTTCTCTATCTTTTAATTACTTTTCATCTCTTTTTACTTTTACACATTACACATATGGTTATCATCTTTTCAAGAACTCATAATGTAAATATTCTTCCAAGCAAGATAACGAGAGCGAGGGTAATCCGTTTTCAACACTATTTGATGTGTTGGAATCATGATTCTGCACTCAATATCATCAATTGACTATTGTTATGTGGCATGGTACTTGAAAGTTCCCAATGATATGATGTTTCTTATTCGATGTGGCTAGATTTCTACCTTGATTCCACCTTTGTAAAGCAAGCAGAATCAAGGGGGGGCATATATCTACCCTTGAATTGGATTCCTAAGAGTTAGATAAAAGGATTTTTGAGCAATTAATTAATGTGTGTTGCAGGATGTAGTTCCTAATGCTATGGTTGTGCAGATAACTACACTCAGATCTTTGTTCTCTTGTCTTTCGAATGAGTATCATTTTATGTAATAAGGTGCATCATTTAGAGTCCTTTAGCTTACATATGCACATAGAGTCATATGGATGCTAAAGTGGGGGCTAAATGTGCCATAGAAAATTGGACCCTCTTGAGAAAAGAGAGAATTTCATGCATAATTAGACCCACTTTTGAGTCCCTTCACATCATTTACCCTTCAAAACAACATTTATAGGCCCCTTAGACCCAATAATTTTGATCTAGAGGCCTGTTTTACCTGAGAAATCACATAAAACCCGACAAACAACATTTAATTATATCATACCCTAAAAACCTACCTTCAAATAGCAATAGTGGGACCCATTCGCCACCTTGGGAAAATGAGTTCCCTTTGGTGGGACCCATTCGCCAAGGGTGGCGAATGAGTCCCCTTTGAGGGAAAATTCAAATTTAAGTGAGAATTTCATCAATTTAACTTTAATTTCCAATGATAGTGCGGTCGCCTCTTAGGTATAATTAAAGGGAAATAAGGTATTGTTTCTTATAAATACTCATTTCAAGTCATTTCACACATCTTTTTTTATCATCTTTCTATTCTTCTTATCATTCCTCAAGAGAAATCATAATGTCAATTCTTCCACAACAAGTTTCATTAACAAAAGTTGATGTTTTAGGGCAGAAAACTAGGGTTTTAGCAGGTCTTGAAGCTCACTTCTCTTGTCAAGATCCAAAATTGCAAAGGATTTATTATGGATGCTTATGGTGAATCATGAAGAAATCTAGGGTGAAGAGGTGCAACAAGCCACAAAATCACACCTAAGGACTTTGTTTCCTATTGATTCCATCTTCCATTTTCATTCTATCTTCATATTAAGGTTTGCATCTTGTTTGTTTATCATTTGCATGTCATTTCATTCCTATTTTTCATGTGTTCTGAGGTTTCTAGGGTTGAGATCTTGCATGATATAAATCATTCTTACATGTCTTATTCTAGAGCAATAGAATAGGATCTTTGTCACATCTCAACTTTTCCTAGTCTTTAACACATCTAAGGCTAGGGTTTATGCAGATTTTTCTCCATTTAATGTTTAATTATCCAACTAGGGTTTTGACTAAGGAAAACCCCCCATTAGACAAACAATTTTGAACTGTTTTGTAGGAATTTTCTGTGATCCAAAGCCGGGTTTCTATTAGAAATTTTTGTGTAGGTGTTAAGGTGTAGGAAAAAACTTTGAAGTTTCAAAAATTTGAAAGTGGGCTGATTTTCCATGCATGGTGAATGAGTCCTTCTTGAGGTGAATATTTGAGTTAGATGAAGATCCAGATCCATGACTGTCAAAAAACAACTTCTATGCAGAAAATTCCTGATCTGGGATTGATTTTCCCAAGGTGGTGAATGAATCCCAATCAACCTAAATTCAAGTTTCATCAGTTTTCCAATCTATTTTCTAGTCTTCTCTAGTTTTCCAGGTGCATTCATTCTAAGAAACAAACTTCTGTTTAGTTTAATTTTCATTTTTGTTCTTTCTTTAAAGCATTTTTGCAAACAACACTATGTTTTCAAATATAACATAGATGTTAGTTTTGTATTCATAATCTATTTTGTAGATCATTCAATTGTATTTAGTTTACTTCATTTAGCTTAGAAAACATCCTACATAACATAATTTGAATGAACTAGTTGGAATTTTTGGCCTAACTCTCTCCTTTTAGGTGAAAACCCCTAGAAGAGTTAGAGAAGTCCTAAGAGCCAAAAATCTACAGTTCACTATCAATGTTGTTTTTGAGAATTGTAAATTTTGAAAACAAACAAGGAGTAGTTTCAAGGGAAAAGAATAATATGATCTTAGAATATTGTAATTAGTACAAATAGATCTTTGTGGTACTACAAGGGTGAGTGATAGGTATTTTATGCTTTTAGTTGATGATTATTCTAGAATGACATGGGTTACTTTTCTTAGAGAAAAATATGATGCATTAGATAAATTCAAGACATTTAAAAATATGGTTGAAAATGAAATGGATTTGAAAATAAAGTGTTTGAGGTCTAAAATAGGTGGTGAATTCACCTCCAATGAGTTTAATATGTATGTGAAGTTCATGGAATAAAGAGGCATTTGTCTTCCCTTAGAACTCTGCAACAAAATGGAGTTGTTGAAAGGAAAAACATAACTATTCAAGAAGCTACAAGGACTATGATGAAAGAGGAAAATCTACTTGAAGTCTACTAGAGAGACATTATTGATACCATTTTTTACATACTTAATAGAGTGCAAGCTAAAGCTAACAACACAAAGACTCCTTATGAGATATGGTATGGAAAGATTCCTACTATGAATTACTTTAGAGTGTTTGGAAGCAAATGTTATATCAAAAGAGATGAAGAAAACTTAGGAAATTTTGATGCAAGGTCTAATGAAGGCATCTTCCTTGGATATTCTATTAAAACAAAAGCTTACAAATGTCATAAAAAATAGAAAGATAGTTGAAAGTGAAAATGTTAAATTGATGAAAACTTGTAGAATTCTATTACAGTAGATGGATATGTGTCATATGAACTTGATTGCAAGGAAGTAGCAGGATTAATTGAATGAACAAGTACACAATGAAGAGGAAGAAGCTCCAGAGAAAACCCCTAAAACCCCTAAGTATGTGTAGAAGAATCATTCTGAAGATTAGATCATTGGAGACAAGAGGAAAGGTGTATTGACAAGAAGCAAAGCTGCTAAAGTTGAGGTAAAAATTTTCTTACTTTATAAAGTTGAACCTAAATTAGTAAGTGAAGCATGTAAGGATGAACATTGGTTGAAGGAAATGGAAGAAGAACTTATGTAGATAGAGAAGAATAAAACTTGGGAATTGGTCCCTAGATCAATAAACATGAATATAATTGGAACTAAATGGGTATTCAAGAACAAGCTGAGTGAGAATGGAGAAGTTGTTAGTAAGAAACCAAGACTTGTGTGTAAGGTTTATTCACAAGTAGAAGGTATAGAGTTTGAGGAGTATTTTTCTCCTGTGGCTAGGATGGAAGCTATCAAAATATTTTTGGCATTTGCAACACATAAATATTTTAAGGTCTATCAAATAGATGTGAAGTCTACCTTTTTGAATGGAGAATTGGAAGAAGAGGTCTATATGGAATAATCAAAAGGATTTTAGTTGTCAAATCAGCTAGAAATCTTGTGTAAGTTAAAGAAGTCACTATATTGTTTGAAGCAAGCTCCTAGAGCTTGGTATGCAATATTGGACAGTATTGATACAACAAGGTTTTAGCAAGGGCTATGTAGATAATAATCTTTAATTTAAAATTGAGGAAGAAAAATTCTTGATAGTAGTTGTGTATGTGGATGATATTATCTTTGGTGGAAATGAGGCTATGTGTAATAAATTTACTGAAGAAATGTAGAAAGAATTTGGGATGTTAATGCTTAGGGAGATGAATTTCTTCCTTGGGCTACAAATTAATCAAACAAATAAGTGTGGAGTTGAGAGGAAGGATGAAGAAAAAAGCAAGATAAATGCAAGATAGATGAAAGTGATGTGTGTGATGCGAATTTGAGAAGAGTAGTGCACATTTCATTTTTAGTATTTGTAAAGGAAGTGAGCTGAAGGTATTCAAAATCATTCAAGAAAGGTTGTGAAATTGTGTGAGCATTGTAGTAGACTCCTTGTTGCATTGAGAAAGTGTTCTCTATGTAAAATTATTCTTCTATCTTCTTGTATTTCTTTCTGTGGTAGTGAGTCTTTTCAAAAGTGTATCCTATTTTGGTAGTGAGCCCTTGTACCGATGGGTATGTGTATGATCATGATGGGCCAAAAAGTGGCGATTTGATGTGTATGTGTAGGGTATGTGGCTGATGACTTTTTTTAACCCAAAATTGATGAAACAAAAGGGTTTTGAAAGGAGATTCTTAGCTTTCCACCAATATAAATTATGCTTTAATTTGAATTTAATAAATAATTATTATTCATTTTCTATTTGAATTATGACTAAAGTCTTGATTGATAGGTTGATTGAAAAAAATCTATATTTGAATCTAAAACATGAGTCACATTCTATGCTTCACATACTATAGGATTAAAAAAAAAATGAATTTCATGAAGTTTTGACCAAGTTAATGTGGTTAGACATTTTTTTATATTTTTTAAAATTTGTAATAAAAAATTCATAATTAATTATTTACATGGAAAAAAATTACAAAAATATTCACTCTACATATGGGACATGAGTCCTCTACTTATATCTAAAATCTTATAAAAAAATATTAACATTTTATTGTGGTTAGGGTGGTTAGATAAACACCTACTTTTTTTTTTTTTTGAAATTTAAGTACTACTGCATTGAAATTTTAAATTTTCACCAAATGGATTTTTTGTTTTTTTAAATAAACCTAGTAGTTTAGAAATTACATTCAATTTTCTACAAATTCTATTCTTACAGAAATTTGAAATAATATAGATAACTTATTTAAATTTTTACATCAAGTTGTCTAACTCTTATTTTTTTGAACTTTTTGCCATATAAGGGCCTGTTTTTTCATGATGATCCCGCACATACCCCGATTTTGCAATGACTTATATTGTGAGCTAATCCTCACCATGGTTTTTCCCTAATTGGGTTTTCCACATATATCTAGTGTTCTCTAGTGTAGGGTGTTACTATTCTAGTTTTTGTTATCTTCATTTCATTTTTAAACACATTAATAGAATAAGGGTTTAATGAATGCATGTGGATCTATTTATTGTCAAGGGTTTGAGGGTTTAATTTTCTTTAAATGATTCAACCCCCTCTTAGTTGTCTTTTTCATTCAAAAATAAAGTCAAGCAAACAAAGATGTAGAATCTGAACTAAATTTGAGATCTTGATGATGATAGAAGATGAAGATATTACATGCTACATGCATAGATTGGTTGAAGTTGTCAATTCCATCAAAGGCCTTGGAGGAAAAATTAAAGAAGAAGAGGTGGTAAAGAAGGTACTAAGAACTCTTGCTAAAGCTTATAGTCATAAGGTTTCTACTTTTGAAGAATTTTAGAATATATATCGGTATTCTAGAGGTGATTTTTTTGTACTTTAATTGCTTTTGAATTGAGAGTCTTTGGTCCCAATGATGTAGAAAAGAAGACTACCTTTAAATTTGGGGAAGTAGAGAAAAATGAGGAATCTGATTAGGATGATGTTGATGATGTATAAGAAAATTTTGTGAGAACATTGAAAAAGGGTACTAGAAAATATAGAGGTAAGTTTCCTTTTAAATGCTTTAACTATGGAAAGATTGGTCATTATGCTTCAAGATGTCCTATCAAAGCTTCAAGAGATAGACCTAAGGAGAATAAAGGTAAGTGAATTAAGAAAAAATATTATGTTAGAGAAGATGCTAGTATATCTGATGATGAATTTTATTACCCTGATGATGAAGATGATGAATGTTTGTTCATGGTTCTAAATGTTGGAACTAATTTTGCTAACTCTAAGAGATGCATGAAGGAAAGTGCTCTGAAAGCAGGTCTAGTGACTAATTTTCATACTAGAGAATAGAAGAACAACTAGATCATTGAAAGTGGATGCTCAAATCACATGACAAGTGATAAGAGAGTTTTTAAGCTTGAGAAATTTGAAGGTGGTTTAGTTAAATTTGGTGATGATACATCTACTAAGATATATAGAAATGGTTCAATTAGTATTCATGGAAAGTGTAATATAGATGATGTTCTTTATGTTAAGGTTTTGCGAAATAACCTTTTGAGTGTAGGAAAATAATGTAATAAAGGATATAATCTTGTGTTTAAGGACAATGGGAATGAGATCATAAAATACTCTAGAACTATGGTTGCAACAAGAAGAAGGAAAGATGGAAATGTTTATCAACTTAAGGGTGCAAATGGTTAATTCTTTATGACTCAGATTAATGAAAGTTGGCTATGGCATAGAAAAATGTGCCATATCAATTTTGATAACCTAGTAAGGATTAGTTCAAATAAAGCTATGAGAGATCTACCAAAGATTGTAAATCTTATTAATATTATCTACAAGGAATGTCAAATTGGGAAGCAAGCCAAAAATAGTTTCAAAGTCAAAGAAAAATCTTCTATTGGTCCTTTGGAGTTCCTGCAAAAATATCTTTGTGGACCTACAAGAATCAAAAGTTTTCAACATGACATGAATTTCATGCTATTGATTGATGATTATTCCAAAATGACATAGGTCACTTTTCTCAAAGAAAAATCATAAGCTTTAGATAAGTTTAAGGAATTCAAAGCTATGGATGAGAATGGAATGGATATGAAGATCAAACATTTGAGATCTGATAGAGGTGGAGAATTCACCTCTAATGAGTTTAACACTTTCTATGAAGATCATGGCATAAAGAGGCATTTTTCAGCCCCTAGGACTCCTCAATAGAATGGAGTTGTGGAAAGAAAGAATAGAACTATTCAAGAAGAAACAAGAAAAATTAAGAAAGAAGAAAATCTATTGGATGTTTATTGGAGAGAAGCAATTTGTATTGTAGTCTACATACTTAATAGAGCACAAGCAAGGAAAAGTAGTTCAAAGAATCCCTATGAGTTGTGTTATGGAAGAACCCCTACTATGAAATATTTCAGAGTGTTTGGAAGCAAATAATATATCAAAAGAGATGAAGAAATCTTAGGAAATTTTGATGCAAGATCTGATGAAGGAATCTTCCTTGGATACTCTACAGGAAGCAAGGCTTACAAGAGCTACAACAATAGGCTGAAAAGGATTGTTTAAATTGTAAGTGTTAAAGAGGATGAAGACCTACACAAAATTTTAGTGATGATAGATGGATATGAATCAAATGAGTTCTCTTGTAGAGAAGGAAAAGATGAAGGTAAGGAAAAAGAAGTGAAAATTGAAGAGGAAGAAGCTTCAGAAAAGATCTCTAAAACCCTTAAGTATGTGTAGAAGAATCATTTAGATGATCATTTTATTGGTGACAAGAGTGGAGGTGTGTTGACAAGAAGAAAGGTTGCTATGATAGAAGAACAAGTAAACCTGTGTTTACTTTCCAAATTTGAACCTAAAATAGTGATTGAAACATGCAAGGATGAATATTAGATCAAGGATATGTAAGAAGAATTGATGTAGATTGAGAAGAATAATACTTGCAAACTTGTCCCAAGACCAACAAACAAGAATGTGACTAGAATTAAGTGTGTATTCCAAAACAGGCAAAATGAAAATGGAGAAGTGGTAAGAAACAAGGGAAGAATTGTGTGTAAAGTCTACTCACAAGTAGAATTAATAGATTTTGAGTAGACATTTTCTCTAGTTGTAAGAATGGAAGCTATTCATTTTTTTTGGCTTTTGCAGCTTATAAGGATTTGAAAGCCTATCAAATTGATGTGAAGTATACATTTTTGAATGGTGAGTTGGAATAATAGGTTTATATTGAACAAGTAGAAGGTTTTGAGTTTTTAGATAATCATAATATGGTTTGCAGATTGAAGAAATAATTATATGGACTCAAACAAGTTCCTAGAGATTGGTATGCAAGATTGGATAGGTACTTGTTGTAGTAAAGATCCAATAATGGTACCGTAGATAGTAATATTTAATTTAAGGTTGAGAAACAAAAAATCTTGATTGTGGTTGTGGATGTTGATGACATAATTTTTGAAAGAAATTAATTTATGTACAAGAGATTTGAAAAAGAGATGAAAGAAGAGTTTTAGATGTCTATGTTTGGGGAGATGAATTTCTTCCTTGGACTTCAAATCAATTAGAAAAAGAAACGGATATTTTTTCAAAATCCAAGTATGTCAATGAAATGTTGAAGTAGTTTGGAATGGAAGACACTAAATTGGTATATACTCCCATGGTTACTAGTTACAAACTAAGCAAGAATGATGAAACTCCTAAGGTTCATCAGAGAAAGTACACATGAATTATTGGAGGATTGTTGTATCTAACTACTACTAGATTGGATATCATGCATGATTTTTTTCTTGTGGCTAGATTTCAAGAAGATCCTAAAGAATCACATGTAGCAACAATAAAGAGAATTTTTAGATACTTGAAGGGCACTCTAGAACATGGTTTGTGGTATCTAAAGGATATTGATTTCTCTTTGAGTGCTTATATAGATGCATATTGGGAAAGTTGTGTGGAAGACAATAAAAGTAAAAGTGGTAGTGCTTTCTTTCTTGGAAATAGGTTTTTGTTTTGGATAAGAAAGAAGCAGGATTCAGTGCCATTATCTACTATAGAGGAAAAATGCATTACTGCAACATCATGCTACAAGCGAGTGTTATGGATGAAGAAAAATTTGAAGGATATCATAGTGATATATGATGTACCTATTTCTATCTTATGAAATAATAAAAGAGTTATTAAAATATATCAAAGAATCTGGTAATGCATTCAAGGAAAAAGCATATTTGAATCTAGTATCAGTTTTTAAGAGAGAAGGTTGCAGAGAATGAGGTGAAGTTGGAGTATGTGCCTACTAAGGATCAAGTTACATATATATATTCATGAGGAATCTTCCTAAGGATAATTTTGAGTATCTCCAGGAGAATTTTGAGGTTATTACCCATCCTTTCAACTAGATGCATAAGGATATAGAATGATCTAGTGGATATCAAGATTCATTCCTTATTCTGTACTAATGTTGGTGGATACCTCTTAGGGGTAGTAGATAGTATCATTTTTGGTTATTGTAGTTAGGGGGAGTAATTTTTCTCATTGTGTGGTATATGACTATTTTTCCTTTGTCAGTTGTGTCAAAGGATATGAGTAGTTTTTGCTAGCTGGTGAAGTATGGTGTACAAAAAAGGTGTAAAGAAGATAAAGTGTAGTAAAAGGAAAGGTAGTTGCAAAGTATTTGTTGTCCCTTCTAGGTGTTTCCTTTGAGGGAGAAAAATAGTGTATGTCAAAGGGAGAGATAAAAGTGTTCCACCCTTTAACATTTATGTCAAAGGGGGAGAGTGAGTTAACTAAAATCCTTATGAAGTAAGGGGGAGCAATGTGTACCGTGGTGCAGTATATGAGTTGGTGATCAAACTTGTTAATGTTTTTTTTATTGATGATTTTTCTATGTGTTTCAATCAATGACAAAGAGGGATATTGTTGAAAGTTTGTGTTGTCATTGATTTCAAAAATTCTAGGTTCTTGCATTGATGTCAATAGGTCTATGAAGAGATTGTTAGAAGTTTGAAATGATGCTTTGATTGGTTGCATTATGTTGTCATTAGTAGTGTCACTAGTGTCAACCTCTAGTGTTGCTTTGATAAGCATGTGTTGGTGATGTTCAACCTCTAGTGTGGTTGAGATATTGTAGAAGTGTTATAGGTGATAAGTTTGAGTTTGTGGTGCATTGTTTCCAAGTGCTTTTGAGAAAATTTGAATAAAAAAGGAAACAATATGTGAAGAGTGTTTAGTATGATAGATTGGTGTTTCGTGTTTTTCTCTACATTTTTTCATGGTTGAAGATATGTCTATGCAGTTCAGGATATGTTAATGAGAGGTATTCAAAGGTGTTGTATCCAAAATTTATTGTCTTGGATCATTGTGCAGAGAAAGGTGTGTTTACCAGTGTGTGAAATTTGAATGTAGTGTTCTCTAGGAGAAATGGTTTTGCTCCACATTTCTTTGTAGTTTGGGTTATAGTCTTGCAAATTTGAGGGTGTGCTTATATTACTCATATCTATCTTCAATATGAGTTGTGTGTTTTGGTGCTCCACAAGAGCAAATTCATGTGTTGTAGTGTGTGAAAGGTTAGTGGGTTATGGAAGATGAATATGTTCTTCTGGTGTATGTTATTGCAAAGGAGTTGTTGGATTTCAGCATGCTTTCAAAATATTTTAGATGGTGTTTAAATGTTGTGAGTGGTCCATGATTCTATTGATATTCTTCATTGATGTCATTGTTCAGTTTGGTACTCTTATCTCTAGCATTCTTACCTCTGGCCTATCCCTTGTTCAGATAGTGTTGTTATCAACATAAGTTCTGGTCTATGCAATGTTGTACCAAAGTTTGTTTTGGTTTGGCCCTATTTGGTATAGTGTGGTATATCCTTTTGCATATATTCCAACATCTCCAATACTTTGTGTAATGTGCTCACCATACTCTGTTTTCGATGCAAGCCAATGAGTGGTATTACAGATCTGATATATATATATATATATATATATATATATATATATGAAGCGACATAAAAATATATAGTGAATTGATATGTGATGCATGATAGAAATTTGTTGATATTATCTTGCAAACTGATATATGTGCTATAGTGGCCTAGAGTTTTTGTACAAAAAGAACTTTTTGCTTCAGTGAGAACTGTATCCATCCATATGTAGATGCAATTTTAGCAGTTCATTTTGTAACATATACTCTAGAAGTAAGCCATCTCTTAGCTGTAATAGCTAGTTTTTGTATCTTGGGCAGTGAGCCCACCAGTAGTGAGCCACTCGACAGTGAGCTAACTCAATAGTTAGCCACATATGTATTCTATAATAGGTTACTTAATACTTGAGAGTTAACCCTCTCCATGGTTTTTTCCATCTTGGGTTTCCACGATAAAAATATTGGTGTTATGTGGTGTTGTGTTATATTGGTTATTGCTCAATAATTTTAATTATGTTATGTGGACAACTATTTAAATGTTTTAATATTTTTAGAGGAATACTGATTCACCCCTCCCTCTCAGTATTCTAGATGTTCAACAATTGGTATCGGAGCTAGATCCTTTAGAAGAGTCTAACAACTCAAAGGAGATCCAAAAGGTTGAACATATGGTACCCAAATCTACCATGGATTAGAAAGAACTCATGTCCATCTTTGAAGATCTTAAATCTATTGAAGATGAAAATAAGGCACTCTCAAAAAATATTCAAATGGAAAATGATTGCATCTGCAAGCTGAAAGACTAGATCCAAAACTTCAAGGTAGGGCATAAGGAGGTCAGTAATGAACTCAAGTTAGCAAATATTACTATCCTTGATTTGAAAGCTAAGAATGAAGAAGATGAAAATACCAAGGAACATCTGAATAATGTAATTAAGGAAAAATCTAATGAATGCAAGATGTTGGAACAAGAAGTTGTATCTCTCAAATTATATTTAGAAGGATCAAAGTAGAAAGAGGTCAAATACAAAGAAAGTTCAAAAAGGCTTGATGAAATATTAGTAGCTCAAAGATCACTAATAAAAAAGAAATGCTTGGGCTATCAAATTGGTGAATGCTCACACAATAAACTTGATGAAAACAAGGAACTTGAACTAGTAGAAGAAGCTAAAATCAAATCTAGCAAAGAATAAAAAAGGTAAGTCTTTGGCAAAGCAACAGGTAAGTAGGAAACCCTTCTCATTTAATGGTGATTATTTTAATTGTAATAAATTTGGTCATAAACCATCAATTTATAGGAATCGTATGAATCAGAAAGATAGATCTTACTTTGGTAGGCATTATAATTGCAATGGTTATGGTCACAAAGCTAATCAATGTAGGAAATAAAATAGAAACAATTATATCAGTAGTTATTGTTATACATGTTATGCATATAGACATAAGGCTAACTAGTGTAGGTCAAGACAAGAGAAGAAAATCAACAGGTGTTATAATTGCAATAAAATTGGACACATTGCAAGATTCTACAAAACTGATACAATCAAGTCAACCAACCAATGAAGAAAATCAATAAGGAAGAAGTTAGATGAAATGAAGAGGATCTAGAGAAAGAAAGAAGATAATGGATCCAGATTCGATGTAGACATCTACTCCAGTAATTATCCGCTCTCTGGTTGTTGCCTGGGGGAGGAATGTTCAAATACCACCTCTTCCTCCTTCAAGAGTAAAGAGACTACAACATATCAGATCTACTTGATCAAGGAGTCTCATGTAGTTAGGAACTGTAAAAAAGATACTTGCAGACATCTAGTAAAGTCACATCCATTTGATGAAAAAGGAATCGCAAAAGGAGTTACGGTGCATTTATTATGAAGTTAGCATAAAAAAAATCAACAAGTCATTTTGATCACTGAAGTGAAAGGATTACAAGGAGCTAAGGAGAAGAAAGAAGCCGACTTGTGTCCTATGGTTTGTGAATCGGCAAGAGGTATTTTTCTTGAGTTTTTCTACTTCTCTGCACTTATAGTTATGGTTACTTCCACTCTAGTCAATATGACATCTTAGCCTCATCATGAATTCAAGAAGTATGTGGATATATCAATTGAAAATGATATGGTTGGATTTTTATCAAAAATCCCAAATGGATTCATTCCTATGGAAGATGTTAGGGCCTACATTCATTCAAATATTGAAGAATTTAATCACAATAGATTATTTAATGTGTGGATAAATGAGATCACTGGTGATGAATTCAATGTCAAACTTGAATACAAGGTGTTGGTTGAAAAGAATTTGCATGTCTAGAATGATTTCTTGTGTTTTTCTTTTGATGATAAATGGGTACAAATGGCTATGAGCAGGTTCCATGACACATTCCTATGGTTAGATGAAGCTCATTTGATCAACAAAGAAGTAATGAAGGTTGTTACTAGGTTGAATGACACTAGAATTCTTTCGACACCAAAGGAAGTAAAAAAAAGGAAGTTGAAAACCTAACTCAAGCCATTTTTGATGGTAGGTCTCTGGTGATTCATATAGTTACAAATATAGCAGTGAAGTATGCTGCCTAGGTTATTGGAAACAAAATATACTACTCCAATAGAGATAACTCCATCTCTGCTACTATGGTCTACATTGCATATGATATGGTGGTTAATGGAGTGGACTATGACTTATGTGATCTCATTAAAGAGAAATTGCTTGAGAATTTGAATTGGTGCAAATGAAGTATGAAAAAGTTCGCATTTCAGTTTGGAACCCTTGCACTCTATTTACTATTCTACTTCATGTGTGAGATGATTAGTCTTGGCCCAGTAGTGTGGTCATCTTAAAAAATAGTTTCTCACCAAATTGATGAGTAAACGAGAAGGTATGTTGATGCTACTGCACAAGAAATGGAATTTAATTCATTTCTCTCTTTATTATAGTATAATATGCACAATCAAGAGAGAATACCTAAATCTGTAGTCACCAAATATAAGGATGATATCACATTCATAGTCACGGTTGAAAAATGTATAATGGAAGCTTTTGTATTGAGAACTCGGTGAATACCCGAATTAGGGTATGAATTTTTAGAAGAACATATAAAAAATCTTACAAAAGTTTTGTTAGAGAGTCTAGTAGACACCTCTTAGAAGAGGTTTGGCACAATAGAAGAAAATTCCAAAGAAATACAGAAAGAGTAGATCTCAAAGGAAATCAATAAGAAAGTACAAAAGAATTTGAAAGAGATTAGGGAAAAATATGAAGGTCTTGTGATACTTAGAAGAATTACTTGGAGTACAACTGGTAGCTCATTCGGTACCTCCGCAAAAGAAGTTGAACCTTTGGTAGAAATGGAGATTCCATCTAGTAAGAGGAAGAAAGTTCTTCCTCCACCTACTCCAAGCAAAAAGGCGAAAGAAGTGAAAGCCACTAAGGTTAATCTTGTTCATGTAGAATCTGAAGTAGAATCAAACCCAGAAAAGTTCCAAATTAAGGTCAAGGAGAAGAAATCCAAAGAGGTAACTTGTATTCTTCCTAATGTAGATACTTTATTTGAACTACTTGTAGAAGGAAACTTTAATGAGGTTGGTGATTTTTACAATTTTTCCACTTCCAAGGGAAAAGAAAACATAACATAGGCATTTGTTCAGTACCGTACAATATTATATGGAAATATAGATAATTCCAAAGAGGATATTCCTAATAGTCTCTGGGTTGGATTAAACAGAATCCAGGAAAATTCTAGGAAAATATATAAGGACATTATCAATGAAGCTATTTACATTGTTTGTAAACTCATAAAAGAGGAAGACTTAGCAAGTTTTAAGGAACTTAGTTGGTATGAGTTGAGAACAAAGAAAAGGGAACATACCCTTATGGAGAACAAAAAGGTTGTAGATGAATTAAAAGTAGATATCATTAGTAAGCTTACAAGCATGGAAGGAAAACTTGAGATGATATCTGGTGATGGATTCACTCCATCATTTGCAGCCCCCACATGGTGTCATGAGGAATTGGATACTAAAAACATTATAGATCTTGTACCAAAATACACTGATACAGAAGTATACAATATTGATATGAATCCTCCAAAAATTGAACACACTCATTCTCTGGATAAATATTTTTCTTCGGTGAATGCAAAAGAAGAACAAGAAAAATAAGTTGAAAGAGAAGAAGAGAGAATTGAAAAGGAAGGAGAGTAAATTGGAAGAAAAGGAGAAGAGACAACTACAAAGGAAATTGATATTGGAAAGCAGGAAGAGAACATAGAGTAAGAAAAAGGTGAAGAACCGATAGCAGGGACAGTTGAGAAAAGAGAAGTTGTTGGCAACTCCACCGATACTTGTTCTGATGACACTTTGAAGAACCTACTCACTTCACCACTTATGTTCTGACCCATCAGCTCTTCCAAGTTAATTCTTGACTATGAGAAGATTAATCCTTTTTAGAAATTTCAAATCAGTGATTCCATTTAGGCTTCGACCAAAATTGATATGTTTATGGAGTTAGAAGAAAAAGATAATTTGATTGAAGAGATTATTACTACTCTCCAAAGTATTATTCTAGAATGTAATATAGATCATTCTAGAAGCAATACAATTAAATGCAAAACACTCATTAATGTTGTGAAGGACTTCTCTGCCTAGATGAATGAAAAGATCCATAGGGAAAAGGAAGCTAAAAGGAATAAGCTATTATAGGAATTAAAAGATTGATGTGCAAATGCCTTCTCCAATCTTCATCAGCTAATTAGGTAAGGTTAAGACCTTCTCAAGGAAGGAAATTCTTTGTATTTGTACAACTTGCAGTGGCTGAATGCCACAACCATTATCAAAAAAGATCTTGAATCAATTGATTCAATGATCAGGCATGCATACCATTCTTTTAATTTATCTGAAGACTTGTTTGGATCCGAGATATCCTCAACTGAGGAACTACACAAAAAGTATTTCAAATTGCAACAACGAGACAACATCATTCTACCCTTAGGGAATCTCCAAGAGATGTGCACAAACAAAATTTCACTAATGAATCATTCCCTCCTGAAGGAAAAACTAGAAAATCTCTCTGATCCTTGCTCCATTGAAGATGGATAATCTCTACTTGCATCCATTCAAGTTCATGTACAACTTCTAATTGCAACAATTTTAGAGTGAAATTATAACAAGGGTAAGTGGGTCACCCATCTTCAAAAAATCAAGCAGTCTTTCTTCGGTGGAGCATCAGGTGCATCTTAATGTTTTCACCTTGTACCCTTGTTCATTGATCTCAAAAGGGGGAGAAACATAAAGGAAAATAAAAGTTTTTGAAAAAAAACAAAAAATAGAGATAGTCATCTTAGGGGGAATTCTAGAGTTTGTGTTTGAAGTCTTCAAAATTTTAGAATTTTATTTTCCATTAATGAAAAAGGGGGAGATTGATGATATTTTTCATTGATTTCATTGTTCAGTCTAGTACTCTTATCTCTAGTGTTCTTACCTCTGGCATATCCCTTGATTTGGCAACATTGTTACCGGCATAAGTTTTGGTCTATGCAATGTTGTACCAAAGATTGTTTTGGTCTAGCCCTATTCAATATAGCATGGGATATCCTTTTGGATCTATGCCAACATCTCCAACACTTTGTGTAACATCCTCAGTCAACTCTATCTCTGATGCAAGCCAACAAGTGGAAATGTAGATCCAATATATATATATATATGAAGTGACAAAAAAACATATAGTGAAATGATATGTGATGAACAGTAACAATCTATTGATATTATCTTGTGAACTGATATATGTGCTATAGTGGCCTAGTGTAGTTTTTGTACATAAGAACTTTGTGCTTCAAAAGGAGTTGTATTCATGCATATGTAGATGCAATTATAGTAGTTCAATTTTGTAACATATACTCTGACAGTAAGCTATCTCTCAACTATAATATCTCATTTTTGTATCTTGGGTAGTGAGCCAACTGACAATGAGCCACCTATGTATTCTATAATTGTTTACTTAATACTTGAGAATTAACCCTCTCTGTGGTTATTCCCATCTTGGGTTTCCATAGTAAAAATCTCGGTGTTATGTGGTGTTGTGTTATATTGGTTATTGCTCAATAATATTAATTATGTTATGTGGACAACTATTTAAAGTTTTTAATACTTTTAGAGGAATATTGATTCACCCCTCCCCTCCCAGTATTCTGAATATTCAACAGAGTCATCCTTAGATCAAAGGAAGTGTGTACTTAACTATTTAATGGTGTTAACATAGGTTTGGTTGACCTTGAGTGTTTACACTAATTGCAAAAAGGATTCAATGTCTGTGGAAGCATGGTGTGGTGTTTATGAGTGTATTTGGGTCCAAGTTAAAGTGTGTTATGGTTTGATTTCATTCCACTCCACCATGGAAATGCTTAGTGCCAAACAAATTTTAATTTGCATAGTTGAGGTGCATAGCCGATCTGGTCAATTATTTCCAAGGTTGAGGATGGTATAAATAAGTGTTGAGTTGATGGAGAATCAAGTGTAGCAGTGTGTGATGCAAAGTGCAGAGATGTGAAGTGTGAAAGTTCAAAATGCAGAATGATATTTAATGCCTAAGACTACTGGAAGTAGTGAGCAAAAGGTTTCTACATTTTACAGAGAGTGTGAATGTTTTGGTGAAGCAATGGTGGATCTCTCTATTACTTTGAGATGGATTTCTCATTATAACAATATTCTTTTATTTCTTTCTAATCTGGTAGTGAGACATTAACAGTGATCCCTTCTTTACTTTTTGGTAGTGAGGCCTCTGACAGTGAGCCTACTATATTAAGTGTTGCAATTAGTTTATATTGTGAGCTAATCCTCATTGTGGTTTTTCCCTTCTTAGGTTTTACACTTAAATATGGTATTCACATGTGTTTTATGTGTTTTCATTACTATTTCTCATGTTTATATTTAGCTAATGTATGATAATTGTTTAATGGTTGTTAAGGGTTTAAGCTTTAATGCAGATCTAAATGTTAATGAGGGTTTTGATGTTTTAATGTACAACTGATTCACTCGACCTCTCAATTTTCTTGTGCTTTCAAAAAAATTATCTTAATAGCTTCCATTCTAGAAACTAGAGAATTTTTTTCCTCAAAGTCTGTACCTTTAACCTATGAGTAACCCTTACACACAAGTCTAGCCTTGTTCCTAAAAACTATTCCATCTTCATTTAGCTTGCTCCATAATACCCACTTAGTGCCAATCACATTCTTATCTTCCAGTCTTGGTACTAATTCTCAAGTCAGGTTCTTCTCTATCTATTCTAACTCTTCCTTAATTTCTTTGACCCAATTTTCATCTTTGCATGCCTTACTATTTTTGGTTCCACCTCAGAAATTAAACAAAAAATTACTTTTTCTTCTGTCATAGTAAGTTTTCTTCTTGTTAGTGGGTGCTGCCACAATAATGGATCACACTTTTTGGGACATCCTCATTTTTTCCTGAAATCACATATTTTTAGAAAATACAATGATTTATGACTTTAAAGGTTCCATTTAAATTATTTTAATTAAAGAGGGATTGATCAAACCCCCTTAGATCAAACCCCATTGGATAGAACCTTGTTAGATTTAAACCATACCTATAATCGAGTCTCCTCTACACCTATCAAAATGTTGATAAAAAACCACTTTTGATTTACCTTTTGGGTGATCAAATGAATTCATTTAAAATTTATGTTTGGGTGATCCCATAATAGTGGTTTACAATTTTTGGCCAAACTGGACACTGAAATTATTATTTTTAACTAAATCTTCACATTCGGGCACCTATAGCGGATAAATTGTGAGGAATTTGAAGATGGTGCAAACTAGAGTCTCATCAAATTTTGTCTATAGATTCTAAAAATATTTTTTTCAAATTTTTTGGAATCAAATTTCACTTCTTTTTCCATCTCCCACGAAAATTGATTTTTTTATAAAACAACATTTTAAAAAGTGGCCACCGTATAACACAACTTTTTTCCATGAAGGATAAAATTCTAATTCTTTCAAATTTAGATTTGTAACTCTAATATATAGTGCTTCCACTTGGTTAGATAGTTTTTTATTGAATATTTTTCCTTAATCAAGTTTCAAAGTCAAATGAATTACAATTGAGACCTGGCAGCGTGTAACTCTTCTTGTATATGTCAAAATTTTTATTTTATTTTATTTTGTTGGATCAGGGACTTCAATATCTGGTGCACTCATTTTTCAATTTTTTTTTGATAATCTTCTATTTTTCCACATGTGAAGAACAAAGAAATTCATTTTCGATGAAAAACCTATGTTTAATAAAACTTAAAAAACAAATACATAACAAAACCAAAACATATTAAAATTATATTCATTGGATAGCTTGTTCTGAGGAATACCATAATCATTTGAAATAAATTTTAAATGAATTCATTTGATCCCCAAAAGCTAAATCAAAAGTGATTTTTTATCAACATTTTGATAGGTGTAAAGGAGACACATTTATAGGTATGGTTTAAAACTAGCGAGGTTCTATCCAAGGGGTTTGATCTAAGGTGATTTGATCAAACCCTCTTCAATTGCAATCCTTAAAATGGAAATTTTTAAGGCTTAAATCATTATATTTTCTAAAAATATGTGATTTCAGCTAAAATTAGTTCCTCTAGGAATTGTAAACCACTATTATGACAACACCTATTTTGTAAGCCTATAGCTCTTATTACAAGGTTCCTAAAAAGTATAATTTTAAATATGTTTAATTTGATTATTATATTTATTTTTTATTTCTTGTGAATGTAGGATTTTCAATGAACATCAAGTTCTCTATTTCACACTGAAAAAATAGAAAAATAGAGAAAAAAATTCTAAAAATACATGTGCCTAGGTATTGATGTCCTTATTACAACAAAAAAGAATAAGTTAATTCAAATGAATACAAAAAAAGATATGCGGGCCAAAGTACACCTCTGTCCAAATTATAATTACGCTGACTTGGAAAATTAATTAAAAAAAAAAATGTAACAAAAAATTATGAAAAAATATCCATCCCCTAGATATTGGTGTGAAAAATTTGTATTTTAAAAATCAGAATTGTATCCTATCTAATGTGGGCCGAAGTAAACATCACTTTTTAAAAATGCTGATTAGTAGAAAAAATAAGTTATTAAAAATTACATAAAATGATTCACAATTTATTTTTTAAAATATAATTAGAATTTACACAAAATATCTAACAAATAACTAGTTTGATTCATCTTCAAAACTTTAATGGTTTAGCTGCTATAGGTGTAAGAAAGTGAATGTCTGGTGAAAAATCCTGATTTTAATGTCAAGTTTGGCCAAAAATTGTAACCCATTATTGTGGGATCACCCTAGTACACCTTTTCTCTTATCTCCAATGATCTGATCTTCTGAATGATTCTTCTACACATATTTAGGAGTCGTAGGATTAATTTTTGGAGCTTCATTCTCTTTAATTTTCAACTCTTTTCCTTTCTCTTCATCCTTTTCTTCATCACTGCAAGGGGATTCATTAGATTCATATCCTTGTATCAATACTAAAATTTGGTTTGGTTCTTCATCCACCTTGACACTTACATTCTTAGTAATCTTCTTCAACCTTTTATTATAGCACCGGTAGGCCTTTCTTCTTATAGAGTATCCAAGGAATATTCCTTCATTAGATCTTGCATCAAAATTTCCTAAGTTTTACTTATCTCTTTTGATATAGCATTTTCTTCCAAAAACTCTAAAATATTTCACATTAGAAGGTTTACAATACCATAATTCATAGGGAGTCTTTGAACTATTTTCTCTTGCTTAACCTCTATTAAGAATTTAGACTATAGTATGAATTGCTTCTCTCTAATAGACATCAGGAAGATTAGCTTCCTTCATCATTGTTCTAGAAGCTTCTTAAATTGTTTTGTTTTTCATTCTCAAAAATCCATTTTACTGAGGAGTTCTAGGGGCTGAAAAATGCCTCTTTATTCCATGATCTTCACAAAAACTATTTAACTCATTTGAAGTAAACTCACCACCTCTATCAAACCTTAAAATTTTAATTTTTAGATTCATTCATTCTCAACCATAACCTTAAATTCTTTAAACTTTTCTAGAGCTTTTAATTTTTCCTTAAGAAATGTAACCCAAGATATTCTAGAATAATAATCAATTAATAACATGAAATACCTATCCCCACATGATCTTCTAATTCTGGTAGGTCCACATGTATTTGTATGCACTAACTCCAAGGGAACTTTAATAGAATATTCTTTTATCTTGAATATTTCCTTTGTTTTCTTTCCAACTTGACATTCTTTGTAGATTTCATTGATAGGATTTATAATATTTGGAAAATATATCATAGCATCAATAGTACTCGGCCTTGCTAGGCTATCAAAATTGATGTGACCCATTCTTCTATTTCATAACCAACTTTCATTAGTTTGAGACATAAAGAACTTTACACAAAATGTTACTATTGAGTGGATAAACATTACCTCTTGTCCTTGTTCCAACAATAACAAGAATACTAGATTTTCCTTTTCTAATTTCACAGCCACCATTCTAAAATACAATATTTTATCACTTCCTACAAATTTTTCCTATTGTTAGAAGATTATGCCAGAGAGCCTTGGCATAAAAAACATAATCTATATTATGTTTTCCATCAAAACTATTTGAACCTTTTCCATAGATCTTAATAGATGTATCATCACTAAAATTAACAAGACCACCATCATCATTTTCAAAATTAACAAACTTACTCCTATATCAATGCTCCTACAATTCTTTTCCTAAATATGTCATATGATTTGAGCATCCACTATCAATGATCCTACAATTATTCTCCTCTCTAGCAGTAAAAGTAGTCAACATAGTTCCTTCAATGTTATGATCTATTTCTGAAACACCTTCATTCACACATATTTCAATATTAGTAAAATTAGTTCAAACATTTAAAACCATGAACAATCATACATTATTGTCTTCATTCTAATAATCTGATTCTTCATCATCAAATACACCAATTTCCTTTTCAACATAATAACTCTTCTTTGTAAATTTACCCTTATGATCCTTTTGTTTATCATTAGTAACTTTTATTGGATATTTAGATGCATGATGACCAATCTTTCCACAATTGAAACATTTGAAAGGTAGCTTACCTCTGTATTTTTGAGTACCCTTTTTAAATATCCTCACAAATTTGCTTCCACCTCATCAAGATCATTTGGATCTAATCCATCATCCTTTTCCACTTTGAAGACTTTAAAATTAGTTTCTTTTCTTGTAGTATCTTGACCAAAATCTCTCATTTAAAAAGAAGTTAAAGCACCAAACATCTGATCTTTAGAATAATGATCCAAATTTTGAGCTTCCTCAATAGCAAAAAATTTATGACTATAAGCTTTAGGAAGAGTTCTTGGTACCTTTTTCACAACTTTTCTTTCATCCAATTTCCACCAAGGACATTGATAATATTGAAAAATTCATCAACTTTGAGCATGTAGGTAGAAATACCTTCATCTTCAAACATCCTTAGGTTTTAAAATTTAGATTTGTAGATCTACATCTTTGCTTGTTTTACCTTGTCATCTCCTTCATAGATTCCTTCCAACTTTATCCTAATATCTTTATCCAACTTGTAGTTCATAACTTTCACAAGTATTGAATCAGTAAGACAACTCAGGATTGCATTCCTTCCTTTTCCATTGTTCTCATATTCCTTGACCTCATGATCAATTGATGGTCCATATGTAGGCATACTATAACCTCTTTCAAAAGACTACCAAACACCAAATACAAGGGATACTAAGAAATACATCATCTCATCTTTCTAGTAGGCATAATTTGTTCCATTGAACAAAGTAGCTTTGATAGGTATTTCTTATGCACCATCTAGATCTACCTCAAGTGGTTAAGCTTCTTCATAGTGTTAGAAACCAAGATCTGAAATGCAAACCAGAAAATCCTTCCATAGAAGAGAAAATTAGAAAAAGAAAGAGCTTTGCAAAAGATGTGCAAAATATTATTATTCAGGAATTCATAATTACATGAGATGATTTTCTTTATAAAAGCAAGATATGCATAACCCTAATCTTATCTTGAGCAACAAGATAGCTCAACAAGATAATGATGAGAATAATAAACCTAGGAATTAAATATTACCTAAGTAAAGTTATGCAAGTGTAATTAAATATTAATTACACTAACACCCCCCAATAAGTGCAACTTAGGGAGACTAAAAAAGCATGCACCTAAAACTAAGATGAATGAAAGAAAGCATGAATGGGTTCTGACAACAAGCCCTGATAAGGTACCCATGTACAAATGCAATAATGAGGTAGAGAAGGAAAACCTAGTGGGACAAAACCCCCATACAATGATATTACAACTGCAAAGAAGCACTAGAATACTATGGAGTAACACTGGAACCATAATAATACAAGCAAGGAAAGATACTTCTGTCTACATGAAACCAAAAAAAGAATCATAATAATGCAATAGCAGACCCGATGCCACAGAACACTGGAAAAATCACAAACTGGAATAACCTTGGAATTTGTGAAGTAACAGTAGATGAAATGATGACAAAAATTGGAAACCGTGTATCTCGATTCCAATGCCAAATTGTGACTAAATTTTTTCCATAGGAATAAGTACCATGAAGACTCTGGAACATTAACTATAAAAACATGGCCCTCAAATTGAGAAGGATATGAACCAATGCGGATCAAGAAATGTGAACTCTCAATCTAAAGTGTGAACCGATGTGAATTTGATATGTGTCAAGCTAAGACAAGAATGTGGCAAAAAGAAAATAAGAAACCAGATAACCCATGTGAGTTTTCATAAAAAATAGATGAAGATGGAGATCAAAGTGCATGCACACTCTATTAATAAGATTATTATGCAAGAAACCCCCCTAATGGAACTTTATCTTAGTTCATTTATTACAATAACCCAACGATTGTAAAAGGAGAGAATGCAAACATGCATAAAAATAAAATAAAAATATACCTCAGATCTAAGTAGAGGACTGAACCAACTTTTCAATGCCACAAGAATGACGAAAAAAGGATCATCGAGTCAAAAGATATGCCCTCCAAAGTGAAAAACAATTCATCTGAGTTCAAGGACCTAAAAAATAAATCTGCTTAAAAAAAACCTGTACCAATGGATCGGCGTTAGAATCATCTTTCCAGTAGTATCTCGTTTGCAAAAAATAGACATCGTACACAAAAAATACACCCGATTTACTGAAAGTTGCTCCAAAATGGCCAATAAGGAGTATAGGCAGCCTAGGGGGCTAAAAAAAATTTGGCCCCTAGTCCTGTGCATGACCAGGGGCTAGCAGTTTGGGGGCTAGGGTGGAGCCCCTGGTCCTCCATAGGACCTGCGCTTTAGATGGGAGGCCGTCGGGGGCTGGGCGTGGGCCCTTGGTCCTCCATAGGACCTCGACCTTGCAAAAGGGGCCCAACGGGGGTTGCATGGGGGAGCCACCGGTGGCAGTGGTGGACTGGCGGCCGCTTGGTGGCATGATGAATCTATGCGGGTGACGCATATTTTTCAAAGAACTTTCAATTTTTATTTTTATTTTTTGAAAATTTTCAAAAAAATGTGCATTGGAATGCGTGCTGGGGAGGCCGTACGGCCCCCTAGACAATTTTGTTTTCCTTTCAGACCAACTTCACCAAAATTGATGAAATGACAAGCGTTCTTAGGGTTTTTAGCTACTGCGAACACGATGGTGACCTCCGTTTGTGCCTAAAGTGCCCCAAAAATTTGGCTACCCCTAGAGCTTACAAAAAAAATTTGAGCTGAAAACTCTCACAGATCTGGCAAATGATGAGCAAAATCTGCAAAATAAAAGCCAATCCTGACTTTTTCCAGTGCTCTGAATCCAATGGTGAAGCCTGATTTGATCCAAGACGCTACATAGATAAACTCAAGGCATGATACGGGTTGCAAATCAAGGCTCTGATACCATGTTAGAAACGAAGATCTGAAATGCAAACCAAAAAAGCCTTCCACAGAAGAGAAAATTAGAAAATGCAAGAGCTTTGCAAAAGATGTGCAAAATATTATTATTCAGGAATTCATAATTACATGAGATGATTTGCTTTATAAAAGCAAGATATGCATAACCCTAATCTTATCTTGAGCAACAAGATAGCTCAACAAGATAAGGATGAGAATAATAAACCTAGGAATTGAATATTACCTAAGTAAAGTTATGCAAGGGTAATTAAATATTAATTACACTAATACATAGGAACCAACACTTTGACACCAATTTTTTGATGCATAGGACAATTGGGAGGGGGTAATCAGTTGTATACTTTTTAAAACATCAGAAACCCTCATTAACATGTTTAGATCTTTTTTATTTCTTAAACCCTTATTGACCATTAAACCCTTAAACTGCATTAACAGGATGTGAACATGTAAAGCAATAATGAAAACACATAAAACACATAAGAACACCAAATTTATGTGGACAATCCAAGAAGGGAAAAATGAAAATGAGGATTAGCTAACTAATATATGAATTGCAACACCGAATACAAAAGGCTAACTACCCAAAAAGGTAAAGAAAGGATCACTATTGATGGATCACTATCTTGAAGAAAGAAGAAAGAAGGGATTTCTCACTACTAATTTGAACTCACAATAATGCATCTCTCATTTTTTGAAGGTGTAGTTCCACTAAAGTACAAAAAACACATCAAAAAAATTGAAATATAGACACTTTCTACTCATTGCATTAGGAAGTCATAAACATTAAGGCTCACACTCAGGTCAAAAAACTTGGTCATATTCATATCTTTCACATCGCACACTTAACACTACATGCATACAACAATTCACCTTGCATTTATACCCTTCGAAACCTAAAAAATTCTCAATTTGGCCAGCCTTAATGAATTGTATACAACTCAAACATGTGACACCAAATAGGTCAGCACCAAAAACTTCCACAATATAAATAAGTGAATCCAAAACATTCCACTTCTTAATTGGCACCCAAAACTATATAAAAATTCTTCTCAACACTTCCTCAATCAATAATTATCCTCCCTAATTAGCACTAGAACATGATATCATCCAAACCTACACTAACAGTAACAAGCAACTCCAAATAAATTTCAAGGTCTAGAAACATCTCATGGAACACACAAAAACACTCTACACTATTTATACAACATCTTAGGATATCCCAACATCATCAAAATATTTTGTACAACTATTGCAATCACCTAAAACTCAATCACACTTTCATTCTATGCAATCAAACATAGTGGCACAAACATCCAACACACTAGGCAACCTTTCAAAATAACAGAACACTTGAATCTACAAGGGAGGGTATATAAAAACATGATAAGAATGTTCCCAAAATCTGCAACAACAAAAACTTCACTATGGATAAATGTGAAGTAATATCATTTCTCCCAAACAATACCGCTTCATAGTTCACACACTTGTGAACACAACTTCATCTACTACATGATCTAGAATTTGAAACTCTTTATATAACACCTTTGAATACCTTTGATTACCATGTCGAAACTGCATGGGCATAGCTACGATACAAAAGAAATTTAAAGCAAAACATTGAACACCACTCTATCACACTAAACTTCATTTTATTCAAATTTTCTCAAAATCAATTGGAAAGAAAGCACCACAAACACCAACTCAACATCTACAACACCTTCTCAACATATCAACCACACAAGAGGTTGATATCCACAAGAACTTACTCATCATTTGTACATTAGGGGTTGATAGTTCAGTGACAATACTAATGACATCATAATGTAACCAACACACTTGAACATACCTACTTCCTCAAGGGTTGACATCAATGCAACATTGCTCTTTTGATATCAATGACAACACAAGTTTCCAATAGGTTCCAATATAACAACTAGAGAATTAATTCCTATATCATATGTGGCACACTCACATTCATAGTAAAGACCATAATAATATTATATATTAAACTCATACATAAGATGATAGGTAACTTAATAGCTAAGAATATAGGATTAGTTAAATAAAATTAATTCTATTGAAAAATTTATATATTATAATAGTATCTTGCGAGGTCCATATCATGGAAAACTGAACCAATCTAAAATAGAGCATGTACCCATCATTTCCAATTCTTATAAATCTTGGAATGTTTTTTTTTGGATATGGTCATGATTGTTCTCAAATATGGCGGTTTTAATGTCTTGCAAGAAATAAATTTCTATATAAGATAATACAAATATTTCCTTTTAATATATATGATCTAATATTTTATTTAAATATTTATTTGCTCATTTTGGCATATAACATAAAATTGTATGAGACAAGAAAATTAAGTTTCATAGGAATTTAGAATGATCAAGTGATCTACAATGGATAAAAATGACACTCAATGAAATTCTATCCACATAAATAAGTAGATAGATATTTTCAGCCAAATGATTGTGCAAATTTTTATATGTATATCACTTGAAGCATCCCCATAAATGGTATGATATTTTTTCCCCTATAACTCATATAACTATAATCATATTCATTATGTCTCTATAGGACACAAACTATTCCAATTTTGGCTAAAGTTATAATTATTGACACCCATTGATATAGCAATATCAATTATCTTATATAACACATTACATGTGCACAAACTTTAATTAGATAAGTACTACCTATATTTTAAGAATATCTAAGAAATTAAATAATAATTTCACAAGATCTTGTAGCAAATATATGGAAATAAAAGCAACTACATGATCAATATTAGGTCCCTCAAAAAATTTAGGTGGGAGATAAGATATGGTTGCACCTTCAAACATATCATATTAAATGATAAAATACAAAAAATGAGCCTTTGTGACATGCACCATACACTATTATCAATTAGGTGGGTGATAATCTAAATACAATATTAAAGAATAAAATATTAAAAATTAGCCTTTGTGGTATGGAATACACACCATTACCAAGTAGGTGGGTGATAATTTATTTAAGTTCAATATGCTACCTTATCTCATATTGAATCTAATGTTCTTCAAAAAATTTATCTAACCATTCTTTCGCCACCACTCTAGAAAAAAATATACTATTGGGAATTTTTAGAGAACACAATTGGACGTAGACACAATCACTCCAATTTCTATTCATTAAATTAATGATAGTAAAAATTTAGTAGTAATCTTGCAACCACCAAGGTATTTTTTTTGTTTTTGGATTCAATTGTGTGAGATTTTTTAGCATCAATTTTTTGGATCACACTTTTTGATCCATCATAAGATGATAGAGAGCTTAAGAAGATGATGGATCACTAAGTGTGATTTGAAAAATTGATTCCAAAAATCTCAAAAAATAAAACTGGTATACAACAATGGTAACCTCATGGATTGTGGAAATATGATAACATTAACCACCAAGGTAGTTAAGGAAATTTCATGATGATGTTTAGTATCAAAGATGTAATTTGATACATATAATAAAATTTATTTAAAGATAAGAATAACAATCATGAATTTTAACACTTCAAATTCACAATAGAAGCTTCTATTGGAGAAGAGAATCTCCCTCCAAAGCATAAATATGTATTTGTAAGCCAATATATGGTTTAAGAGGACAAAATTTTAGGGATCCATTCAAACAAATAGGGGAATCTTAGTTCTAGTTGTCAATAAGACTTGGTAGAGACCAAGATAAAACTTTGAGTGGTAATCTCCCTATTTGTCCCTAATTATCCCTAATTATTTGAAGTTAATATGGAAAAGTTTGACATGCTATTAGAATCTACGACCTAGATTTTTTTCCATAAGTGGAGGTTTTCCAAGGTATTAACTACATGTTTTCATTTCATGTTATTTTTTTGATTCATTTTAAGTTGAATGCACATACTTACTACCTTCCATAATGAGTTTTAATAGTTTATGATAGATCGAGTAAGATTGGTGATTTTTAGTTTCCTAGCTAATTGTTTTATGAAAGTACAAATGATTTTGGTATAAAATATTTCCTTACCTTAGGAATTGAGTGTAATTTGATGTGTATGACAATGAAAAGGTATTGATGAGATCAAAATTAAGTTGTAATAAATTTTAAAAAATAGAAAATAAAGGTGAAATCAAGAAGTGAGAATGTGTAACATAAATTCAAGATTTGAAACCTTGGGAGAGTCATACAGAATAAGTGATGAAGCACCAATAGTAGCCAATTCAACTATAGAGGCATCTAGAAAGACCACAAGATCAAATAAGACAATAAAAATAGTCTACGAATATTTTAGTTTGATCTCTTGTCAATAATTTTTGTATTAGAGATGATGGAAAAGAAAAATATTTATTTATGCACATGGCTAGGAAGACAGATAAGAAAATAAAGAAGGAAATTTTGAAAGAGCTCCTTTTAAAGTTGAAACCAAAGTATACATTAAAAAAATGAAGGTTAAATTAGTGTTGATATATTACATATATGGATAAAGTAAATAAAGGTGTGTTTCAACATTCATAATATTAGTGAAGGATATAGGATTTCCTTCACATTCTTAAAAAATGAGTGGTCATGCTTTATTTGGTGGGATAGTAACCTAGTATCATGCAAAAGAAAAAGAAACAAATAATATATAGTTGGGAAGCTTCAAATATTTCCCATGGAAAAAAATTATCTATGAGGACATGAGACTAACTAAAATATTAAGTGGCTCTACTTTATGCAAAGAAGTTGAATATATAAAAATAAACAAAATTTTGAGACAACCCATGTTGCTTTGTATGGAAATGGATAAAGTTAATCTTTTTACCAAATTACTATTTGGACTACATGCTAATATTAGGAGAAAAATCATGACTAGAAATGCAATAGACCTATATGAGCTATGTGGATTGGCATACTTCATAGAAGAAAATAATAACGATAACAAAGAATCTTCTAAGGATACAAATATAAAAAAAAATCCCAAGATGGAGAAGGGCAAATGGAAAGGGAATAATTCCACCATATTTTAAATAATTATAAGAACCATACAAACATTCTTATTGTAAAACTAATGGTCATATTAAAAATAAATGAAGATTACATCCATAGTTTTACCTAAAAATTAAGTTCAAGGAGGAGGCTAAGGAGTACATCACCACCATTTATGAAGAATTCAAAATTAAAAAATTCAAAATGTATAGCTATAAGGATTATCATGATAGGAAATGAATGTGAGGCCATGAAACATATGTTTACTCTCAAAATATAAGTGAATAAAAAAGGGTAGGTGCACTTGTAGATCTTGGTTCCTTAATTGTAATTTATTTCAACTAATATAGTTAAAAATCTTGGTTTAAAGACATGATATCCACAACAACCTTACCCATAGGGTTGGGTATAGAAGGGCATTGAGACTCAAGTTATGAAAATTTGTACATTTATATTTTCTATCAATGTACTATATATATAAGTGAAGTAAAGGTTGATGTGGCTTAAATCAATACATTTGGAATTATGGTTAAGAGCAATGTATTATGGTTAAGAGCTTGTATTTCTATATTTATGAATCTACATTCATGAAAATGTCTAACAAGTAGAAGCACATCAAGAATGAAATCAATTACATCATAAAGGGATACCAAAGAAAATTAATTATAATTGTGAGTTTCAATCAATCCCTCAATTTACAAAAAGAGATGAAGAAATTTTGTTTTTATTGTTTAAGGATACACAAAGCATAATCAATCATTATTCTATAGTCACAACTACTAAAATAGGCAATAGATAATATTTTTAAAATCGATAATGTTAATTTGATAATTGTATAAATTTTGGGAGCTAACAAGTGTGGGTAAATAAGTTTTTAAAATAAAATATGGGATAGCAGTAGCATGTCATGAATCAAAATCTAGAAACCATAATACACTTCCTTTATAAAAAACTTCAAAATAAGAAAAATGTTGTGCACTCTATTTTTAATTTATAACACATGAACATCATAATATCTATGTGCTTCATTTGAAGATTCTTTACAATACCAAGCTTAGAGTTTGACCTAAAAGTAAGGTCCCCAAAGAGTGTTTTACATAAAACATACCAAAATAAGAAAATGTTGAGCATATCTCCAATAAGTTTGTATTTTTTAAGGTATAATATATAAATATTTTGGAAATTGGAAGATTTTCATTGATGTCAACAATGGAATTTGGATGAGTGTCATTAATGTACATTGCTTGTATAGTTCAATATAGTAATGTAATTTTATTGATCTGATGTTTTGGTCAAGATTACCTTATTTTGTAAGACTCATTTAGAAGCTAATATTATGTTCTATCTTGAATTCATCTACATCCACTGACAAGATTTTAGTTGACTTGGCTACATGGTTGGTAAGATAGAGTTACTAGTAGTTTGGAAAATAGAGTTCTGCTTATATACTGTTTTAGTACATCAGGTTTTTTGGTCTAGATTTCAGCTCAAAGAAAGACATCACTACAACACTTTGTACATACACTTGTGACTACAAGACACATCTTACACTGGAGTTTTGTGATGATATGTGAACGCATACAAAATGTATGAATTACAGTGTTTTGTTTTGAGCATTACAATGAGTTAATTGTATAGTGCATTGATGTGGGAGATTCCATATTTTCTCATCATTTACTATTTTTCTTTGTGGACTTGAAGATAAGTTATTCAATGTCATCTATAGGAGTGATGTGTTAACAAGTTTTTGTGTTACATGTTTCATGAGTTGCATATACGTTTGGAGTTTTGATGTTTTAGGTCTAACTCTGGCCAACATAATTGTGAATTGGTATTGAGGAGTTTAAATATGTGCTACGAATGATAAAGAGACCTATCATAGGTCCATGCCGACTAATATCATATACTACATACGAAGATGAGTGTGTTTTTGAGTTAAATTCCAATAGACTTAGTTTTGATTTGAAATGGGGTTTCTCTAATTAGGCCGACCTAATTAGTGAATGAAAATGTATATGATATATGCATATTTTGTGAAGAATAAAGGAGTGGGTGTGTGAGCGAGCAATTGAAGATGATAAATAGAAAAGGATAAAAGTCAAGGAGTGCAATTGTCCAAAATTGTATATGTGAGCATATAGAGTTATTGAATACACTTACAAAGAAGTGTTTCATATAATACACTTCACTGGAACTAAACTCTAGAACAAGGAAGGTGCATTCTATCTCAATTCATCTCTTATATTTTGTAAATTATTTTAGGTTGTGAGCCTTCAAGGACAGTGTGTCCTTGTAGTGAACCATTGTAATATTTTATATTTAGATATATTATATTGTGAGTTATAAAAGATTCAAAGTTGTTGAGGAAACTATTGATATTCAAATAAAATATGCTTCCAACACCTTTAATCTAGATATAGATAGGGATGATCAAACATGGCATGGTTTAACAAAGCTGCATGAAGAATATCTTGCTTCACATAAGGAAAAAGGAGAGATGATTGGATAATATGGAAAGCTAAGAGATATAATAAATATTAAGTGCACACCTTTTTATTATGCTCTTTCTTTGGGTAATAGGATTCTGAACTTGAATGCTACTCCCAGGACTCTGCTTGAAGGAAAATACATCCTAGTTGATCTTAATTATCTATGCAGAGCCTTATCAAAAGCAAATAAGCTTTGGGATGAAGGGAAATCCTCTTGGAAAGGTAATCTTAGCAAACTTCAAGGGATAAACGCGTCCTATTGATTACTCACAACTACTATTTTCAATGTACTCCTTAAGGGGAGTATTCAGGTATGTAAACAAAATTATTAAAGCATTCAATATCCTTTTATCCTTTTCCATTGATATCAAAGGAGGAGATAAGGTACCATGTGATGTCACACCATGTGTTGCGATCAATGACAAAGGGGGAGATTGTTAGAAATTGGAAGATTTTCATTGATGTCAACAATGGAATTTGGATGAGTGTCATTAATGTACATTGCTTGTATAGTTCAATAGTTTCTCAAGTAATATAAGTTTGTTGATCCGGTGTTTTGGTTTGGATTACCTTATTTTGCAAGACTCATTTAGAAGCAAATATTATGTTCTCTTGACATCATTGACATCCACTGGAAAGATTTCAGTTGACTTGGCTATATGGTTGGTAAGATGCAGTTACCAATATTTTAGAAAATAATGTTCTGCTTATATACTAGTTCAATACGTCAAGTTTTTTGGTCTAGATTTCACCTCAAAGAAAGATATCACTACAAGACTTTGTACATAGACTTGTGACTAGATAGACTTTTTACATAGATTAATTTGGTGAAAATTGTCTAAAGGAGAATTTGATGATTAATTTGGTGTTGTCTAAAGGAGAATTCGATGTGTTAACAAGTTTTTGTGGTACACATTTCATGAGTTGCATGTACGTTTGGATTTTTTATGCTTTAGGTCTAACTTTGGCCAACCTAATTATGAATTGGTGTTAAGGAGTTTAAATATGTGCTACAAATGATAAAGGGACCTATCATAGGTCCATGCTGACTAATATCATATACTACACATGAAGATGAATGTGTTTTTAAGGTAAATGTCGACAAACTTGGTTTTGATTTGAAATGGGGTTTCTCTAATTAGGCTGACCTAATTAGTGAACGAAAATGTTTATGATATATAAGTATTTGTTGTGAAGAAGAGAAAGAGTGGGTGTGTGAGCGAGCAAGTGAAGATGAGAAACAAAAAAGGATAAAATTTAAGGAGTGTGATTGTGTGAAATTGTATACGTGAGTAGATAGAATTGTTGAATACACTTATAGAGAAGTGTTTCATATATTGTGCTTCACCAAAACTGAACTCCAACACAAAGAAGGTGCATTCTATCTTAGTTCATCTGTTGACAGTGAGTTGTACTATGTTTTGTAAATTATTTTAGGCTGTGATCCTTCAAGGATAGTGTGTCCTAGCAATGAGCCATTGTAATATTCTATCTTTGGATATATTATATTTTGAGTTAAGCTTCACCGTGGTTTTTCCCATTTTGGGTTTTCCACATAAAAAATTGGTGTTGATGTGTCTTATGGTGTCATGTTCTTTTTAATGTCTTCATTCCTATTTTTAGTTAAACATACTTTAATAATTGGATGGTTTAGAGCTAAATGGTTTAATGGAATATTTATTCACCTCGCTCTCTCAATATTTCAGATATTCAACAAAAAAATACCACAACAATATCAAGCTCTTTCTTACCTTTCTAACCTTGCATTTTTTTCTAAATTTTGAATACATCAAGGTTTTTATCTTTAATTACTTTTTCTCATATCTTATTTTTGCTAAAAACATATGTATATCTTTTTTGGTGTCATTTTCTATTTGACCCTCAATTCTTGAAAAAAATAATTTTAGAATTCATTCTATACACATTAAAAAAAATGATTTTCAATTAGTTTTTTCAAAAGTAAGGTGGAATCATGCTCAATTTTCCATTTTTCAACATGTGTTTAGTTTGAAAATAAGTTAATAAACATATATTCATGAAAAAAATGCAAAAAAAATTATTAGCAACTACATGATGTTAGCTAAATTTCCATTAAAGGGAATTGTGAAATACTAAAATAAATCAAACATCAAGTAGTAGGAACACACCTAATGTACGTTATATTTTCAAAAAAAAAAATAGGACCACTTTGTGCATTCTCCATATTTGACCCTATTAATCTCAACCAATTTATTAAAAATAATAGATTAAAAATCGAATCCTAGACAAGTTACTAATCCTATTCTTTTGACAACTTAAAATTTTGAGCATGAATATCTTTAATTACTAATCAAAGAAAAAATATTATGAATACAAAAAGACATGAATAAAAATCATTAAAGTAATTTAAATTTTACTAATTTTATAAATCTTCTATAACCACTTGTTTTACTAGTAAAGTAATATGATGCACCATGTCTTGTGAACCATGGTTATAGAGATAATAATTTTTTAACTTATATGTGTACTCTTAGGTTAGAGTGTACCATGGTCTTGCCCGTGGATCATAAGTGTAGCATGTAGGGTCATTCCCTTCATCACTTGCTTCCTAGAAACAAAATAATTAAGGTTTTATATAAGAATTACATGAAACTCAATTACATATATTTTATAATTTTTTTCTTAAATTAGATTCTTTCGTATAATTGAATGGATGGAAAAAGTAATAAGATAAGATAAGGAGTCAAGTTTAACTAACATATAGAAGATTATAATAAAAAATGAAATCCAACACAAAGAATTCCATTCTTAAATTTTCTTAAATTTTAAAGTTCTACATATACAAAGAAACATCAATAGATTGTATAATTATAAACTTATTGTTCTTATCAACTCTTTAATACACATAAAATATTTGTTATTTGACAAAAAAATCTACTACCATTGTTAGGTTTCTACCATTCAAATTCAAATGTAACCCCAATCCATTAACACATTGATAATTTTTTTAGTCAGATGAAATAGCGAAAAGGAAAAAATAATTAGCATGATTTAGCCATGGATAATCAATGCATAGGCCATAAAATAGGGCATAATAAGATAACACCAAAAAAAAGTAACAAGCATAGGACATGATACGGCTGTGGGAATAATGACAAAAAAACTAAATCCTCTCTTCTTAGGTTGCATGTCCACAGTAGCTAGGAAGTAAAAGTTAATTATTAAATATAAAATGGCGTATATAGTCTACTAGTACCAAATACATATGAAAGAGGTTTCACAAAGATGAGAATACATTTTAAATATTTCGAAGAAATCTAATTAATTTATACAATAAAATTAGTTAATATATAATTTCAAAATAAATAATAAAATAATGAAAATAAAGATAATATATAATACTTCATTACAAAGAATTCATGTGGATATATATATTTTTTTAAAGTTAAATATTACAAATACTCAACCATTTGTTGAATTTCTCTTTCTTGATCTCTAAGCATGTATGGATATAAATATGTACACCAAAATTATGCATTGCATATAATCATGTAAAATATAAACACAAGTCCTTTAAAACATAAGAAAAAATAAAAAATATTCAAAATAATATAACAATTTATTTTTTTGATAAACTAGAAAACTTGATTCCATCCAAAATATTGATCACATACAAACTATTAAACATGAAAATTATACAACACTTATCCAACATAGTAGTCAATTTCTGAATGATTCTTTTTAGTGTGACATAGAAAAAAGGGCCTCTTGCTTGACATGGGAGTAATTCATGATAAAATGGACATAATGAGGCCTTGATTGAAGTGTTGTGAGGCATTTTATGCATCCGCACTAGGTCTTGGACCCTTGCAAATTAAATAACATGCTTTTATTGATGTCTTACATAAAGGTGTTGTAAAGTGTTGTAAGATACTTTCACACTTTTCTATACCTAACGAACCCATTTCTCCCTAATTAAACATTATAAAATGTGTTTAAATACATCCTCACATCAATCTAGAAGGCTTGTAAGATAAAATTAACTCTAAACTAGTGTTGTAGTGTGATTTACACATTCACATTAGTTCTTCTACCTTTCTAGGTTATCTAGACCTCATTTTAGTGTTGTAAAGTGTATTTAATTACACTTTCACATTGAATTATATGTCACAAGCCCTAATTGACCTTTGTATCATCATTAATAGGTCCCTATTAACCCATATTGTGCATCTTGAGGCTTAAATTGATCAAATACCCGACAAAGTTGCAATTTAAACCTTATTTCCTTATCTCCTAACATCTTAGCTGTCATAATGGCCCATGTGGGACTCATTCACCATGCATGGAGAATTAGTCCCATTCAGGTGGGACCCATTCGCCATGTGTGGTGAATAAGTCCCAATTGGCCCAATTTTGACCTTTGAGTGGGAAAAAAGTCAAATTTAAGTTTAATATTACTTCATGTCGGCCTGTGATGAGGTATCATTAGGTTACTAAGGCACAAGTGTGTATAAATAAGTGTTTTCCTCCTCATTTTACACCACCTAATCTTTTATCATTCATTCATTCACCAATCTTCCATCTCAAGTCAAACAACTTAAGGTTTCATCATTTCAAGTCACCAAGATATCAATCTTCAGACCTTCAAGGGAAGATCCTTCATGTTTTTCTATAGAATTTCAAGATCAATCTTCATGGAAAGGTAATAAATTCCAATTGTTGCATATTTTATTCCATTCTTTCATCATTTTGGTTCAATTACCTAAAAGGGTTTTGACCAAGGAAAACCCCCATGCCCTAACATTCAACATTTCTCTCTCTTGTCTTGTGTGTATGCAGAATTAGATCTCTTGGAAGATTGGAAATCATTAAAAATAAAGTTGCAAAGTTCTTCAAGTCTTCCCTTCGTTCAAAAAGTTAAAATATCAACAAAAACTCATTTTTAGGTTCAGAAATTAGAGTTTAAGAAGCAGACACCTATAGAGAATCAAAGTGTAGATCGGAAGCTCTAGATTCCACTCTTGAATATTCAAAAATTCAAAAGTGGAATAATTCACCATGGGTGGCGAATGAGTCCCACCTCTAGGTCCATTTTGAGTTTTCTAATTTTTAGATACCCTTTTTGTCAAAAACAGGTTCTGACTCAATTTTGCAAAAATGGGATTGATTCGCCCAAAATGGCATATGAGTCCCACTAGGCCTAAAAAATAGCATCAATAACATTTCAAATGTCATTTCCAACCTCCTTCAACATATTAGGCACACACTTTCAGTTTGTTTCATTTCTATTTAGTTTTGCATTCTTTTCTAGTTCATTTCTACATAACACAATGTGTTTTCAAGCAAGTCACATTTCTTAGGTTTTGCATACTTAATCAATCATTATTTTCAATTAGGTGCATCTAGAATATTTCATTTATCCATAATTTAATCATAAATATCTTTGTTGGAAACAAGCAACACTGAGAGGGGGGGTGAATCAGTGTTGTGCAAAAATTAAATTTATTATTCTAATCTTTAACTCACTTAAGCTTTCAACAAAAGAAATATGCATGAACAAAAAGAAAAAAATCACAACACTATAACACCATGATTTTTATGTGGAAACCCTATTAGGGGAAAAACAATGGTGGATGGCCAATCCACAATATAATCTGAGTATACCCAAAAGAAAGATTACAAAATGGGAATGCACTTGCATTCAAGCACACTGCTTAGAGCTCAATACTCAAAATAGAAAGGCTCATTTCATTACAATGATTTGGATTAGATCCAACTAAAGGAATAGCATCTACAAATGCTTGATTACAGTTTCGGTTAAGCTCAACAGTCGATCTTTTTTCCTTCTGACTGATTCAACAATTCTACTCTGTTATGCACAAAATCGCACTACAAAAACCTTGATGCACAAGTGAAATTGTGCATAATTGATTAATCAACCTTCAAATAATTGCAAATACCCTTCAGCACATCTTTCACACACACAAAATGATATAACTGATCACTTATATGTATATCCGTAACAAAGGATTTAGTTGCCACAAGTCAGCTTCAATAAAACTTAAAAATATTAGCAACTGTTAGCTCAAATCTTGAGTAATATACAATGCACATCCACAACGGTCATCCACAACTTAGTTTTGACCCAAAAAATAATGATCAAACACAAAGATATTTGAATAAACACTCCTTGAATATCCACAACACATTATATCAACTTAGTCAGCCACAAAACACTGATAAACAAAAAGATATCAACCGGATCTCCAAACTTACACATAGCTTGGTATGAGGCACTAAATTTTTTGGATAACATAAGAAATATATTGATAAACCTCCCATGAGATCCACAACTCAAAATAGTAACAAAAAATTTGCACGTGAATCAACGATCACAAAACTACTGGATGCTTTGTTCTTCTAACTATTAGCAAACTATCTACCGGTGAGAGCAAATGATGATGTGTGGATCAGTAATTGACTAGGGTTTCCATCAATGACAACACCTAAAAGAATTTTTATTGTCTCTTGCCACCAATCTCCCCGTTTGGCATTTATGGCAACACTTAGTGAAAAATGACTAAGTGTTGGATCAATACCACCATGAACTACACTACCACTTCAAAACTCCAAAAGGATCTATAATACAACTACCCCTAAGATGACTCAGAATTTTTTATTGTACAACTCTCCCCCTTTGACATCAATGGAAAAATTTGGGACCTAATTTTTTTTCTTTCAAAACTATAAAACCATAACCTGACTTACACAAATTTGAAGACATCTACAAAGTCATTCTTCAATACACTTAAATTTGTGTCCCAAACCTTTTTGAAGCTCTCTAGAATTGTTATGTGTCCACAAAGTAAATAAGACAAAGTTTCTACAACTTCAAGATTTACTGGGTCACTAGCTACCATAGCATCTTTGGCCTCTTTTAATGCATTTTCCATTATTTCAATCTTTGGACTAATTAGTCCTCTAAGTTTGCATGCTCTCCCTACAATCCTCTGATTTTCATGCTTCAAACTCCTTATTTTGTCAAGCAATGATATTACCTGACATTCATGCTTATCAATATTACCGGCTAATGGATCAAAAGCATCAGAAAGGGTAGCCAATTTCTTTTCAATATCCTTCACCTTTTTCTCATTGGATTTAGTGAATTTTGAAAAAACTAAACATGACTTATACACTTTTCCATCTTTAGATAAAGTATCTTGAATATTTCTCATGCAGGTGGCTAGTAGAGAATTATCTTTTGCAATTAGTCCTTTCAAACTACCAAATCTCTTTTCCTTATACTCCATCTGAACTTTAATCATGGCTTATTTTTCAAAAGATTCAAAGTGAGAACTTATAGAATTTATGAGTTTCTTCAATTCTCCGGAAGAGGAACCAGACAGATCCTTGACATGAGTAGGCGTTATATTTTGCATGACTCCAGATGCAAGGCTTAACAATTCACTATCCTCTATGTGAGACTTTAGAATCTTCTCATTGGCCTTAGATTGAGCAATTGAAGCAACCTTCATCATCTGAACTGGGGATAAAGTAGACAGATTGATTGAGCTTTCATCCAATTCAGGATCAAACTCTTCCTGTTGTCCATAAGATATTTCTTCACTGCCTCCACTTTGATTTATTGAACTTTTTCTTCTTCAACCTTGGGTTCTTCATAGACTATTTTTGGATTTCCTTTAGGAAATTCAGCTTCTTCATTTTGTACCTTCTTCTCCTTAGCTAATACCACCTTAGGAACTTCCATTTCCATAGGTATTTTTGTATTTTCCACATTCAGAGGAATCTAAAAATCCTCAGCATCTGCATTCACTTCCTCATTTTCTGGAACATTTTTAGTATTTACTTCCTCAACATTAATCTTATTCTTTAATAGAAATACTTCCAAAATTTTCTTGGTTTCACTAACCACAGCATTAGTTTCACCGATCATGATTTTATTCACCCTTGTCTTACTTTTAAAATCCTTCTTCGCCTTTTCAAGAAGTGAATTCATCTCCTCAATTGACATTTCTGGACATAGATCTGCAAGAATTCCTTTCCTCAGATTCTCTTCTATTTTGGAATTTAATCTTCTTGACTCCAAAACATCATACAAACTCTTGGGTAAACTAGACATGATTTCAATAATAACTTTATTGAAAATGGTCATATGTTTAATTGTGGATTGTTCAAGAATTATTTGACTGGATTCATCGAAAGTTTCAAACCATTCATAGAGGGGCTTAATATTACCATCCTTAATAACTGCATTCTCAACTTTTTCAACTGACATATCAGGTTTATCAATTTTCTCCTTCTTTTCTTTTTCTTCTTTACCAAAAAAATTTCTCTTGTTTAACTTGACAGCCTGAGTTTCAGTAGCTTTCATTTCTCTCAAAACTTCTATAGGTAAGCTCATAATTTCTACAAATAATTCTACTTCTTTCCTTACTCTTCTGACTATCACTAGTTTTTTCAATTCCGTATGAACCTGCAATACTTTTCTCTACATATTTTCCAAACCTCTCTTCTCCTAGATCTAGAGGTGAACTCAGCAAGTGTTCTACATACATCTTCAAAATATTTTCCTCTACTTCATATCCCATAGGCATGATCCATATTGTTTTGGGATCAGCTGCTTCCATATGACATTGGTCAATATCCACGATGAAGCAGATAGTATCTTTGTACTATTCCACAATTGAAGTTGGAATTCTTTCCTTGGCATGCATCATATTTTGGAAATTTTTGAAGTACCCCCAGAGGGTAGTATTCTTGATCTATCGATCACCAATTCCAAACAACATGTTCCTTATCTAAACAACTATAGGCTCATCATTTTTCCAATGTACTTTTCCAACACCCGAAACCTCATTCATGAAATAGAAGAATAAACATAGTAAAAAATTACCGTATTTGAAAGTATTCTTCTTGTATTTCTTGATTTTACTTAGATTCTCAATCAACTGACTTTTTAGAAACTCACACAAGTCATAATCAACATTTTATTTTACCATCTCATAAGTTGCATAGATGGTTGTACTAGATATAGAATTATCTTGGCTTGAATGATAGATCTTGTAGCCAATGACCATTGATGTGAATTTCACATCCACTTCAGCAATGTCTTATATTGTCATTTCCCTTCTATCCCATTGAGCACCTGTTGCCTCAGTAACCTTCTCACTCTTCATAAATTTCAAGATTGGAAGTCTACTGGTGGAATTCAGATCCCTCACTGCACATATATCCCCTTTCATGATTTTAAATGGCACATCCAACCACATGAACTCGACATGAACATGACTCGGAACATATCGTACCCATTCATTTTCTTCAAATATGGGAAATTTTGCAAACTACGTAAACTTCTTCTCTTCTAGGGTTTTAAATTCTGGATTTACAGGAACACCCTCTCTAATTATATGATGGGATTATAGATTCATCATTTGAGAGCTTCCTAATTCTTCAATATTGGCATGTATATAGGCCCTAATATCTTTTTTGTGCAATACTTCATATGGTACATATGAAAATTCTCCTAAGGGCTCGGTCTCAATAGACTTATAAGGATTCCATTTGAATTTAGGATGGGGTGTGTCCTTAAATTCAACTACCAGAGGAGTGGACATGATTGCAATTTCACAAATTCACAGGATTTTTGATAAATACCCTTCTATCAGATCAAAGTTTGATCGCAAATTCTTCTTCACGCTTTGAATCTCTCCACAATTCAACAAAGTTCACTCTAGGGCTCTTCAAACTACTTTCCTTCAAAATTCAAAGTGAAAAATGAAGGATGGAATTTTATTTTATCATCCACACACCTAACCCTTTTTTTGCAATAAATACTTTAACCCTAATTCATCCTGTTACCTTATTTCCATGTACTGAGATAGATGATTTTTCTACAGATCTCCAAAACTCTACAATACTGCTTCCAATTGGTTGAACATCTGAAAAGTATGAATTCACTTACTAGAATTTTCCACATTCCAGTATCAATTGTTTGCAGGGGGTTAAAATATTTTTCTAACAAATCCCCCTAGGCCAAAGGCCTAAAACTAATTCCTTGAGGAATTACCAGAAGCAGATTCTGGTGATAGAGTATTTTCTTCAACAAAGGGATTCTTCTTCACCCATTTCTTCTGCATTTTCCTTTTGATCACATTAGTAGTGACTTTACCTATTCCCTTAACATCATGTTGCATGTTTTGTTTTACCAGACCTCTTATGTTCCAACAAAATCTAGCAGTGTGGCCAAATTTGTTGCAGTTGTGACACACAACACTTCTCTGTCTAGGCCAAATATTCCACTGATTTTGTCTTGATCTACATTGGTTAGCAATATGCCCAAATCTATTGCATGCATAGAATTTGACATCTCTATGAAAGTTATTCATCACAACTCTGCATTCACTTGACCTATGGCCATACTTATAGCAATTAAAGAACTGACTTGAGAATGATGGTCCACTTGTGTTCATCTTGCTCCTACACTAAGAAGCCATATGACCAAATTTGTTGCAAGAAAAATAGTAGCCATTGAATCTTTGAGCATTTGGTTATCTTACCGGATTCCTTCTAGCTCCATTCATCTGATTTCCTTGCTTGAATCTCCCTTGTCTAAATTTATTTTGTCCAAATTCAAAACTTTCTCCTTCTTCATATCCAAGACCTTTCCTGTCACCATTAGTCCTTTGTCCCTTAATCAGTTCATCAAGTTTAGCCAAGCTTGCTTTGAATTTTTCCTTGTACTCATTTGCAACAGTAAGTTCACTTCTTAGATCATCACACTATTTTTCAAGTACCTCCTCATTGTTTTTAGATTGCTCCAGTTCATTGTCCAATCAACTGCATTGTTCAAATTTTTCTTTCAAGGATTGTGCAAGCTTTTCTTCATTCTTCTTTCTATCTTCAATCTCCTTGGTTATCTTCATTATGATAGATTCCATATCACGCTTCAGAGAAACATTTTCTTTGGGAAAATTTTCACACTCTTCTATTTTCTCCTTCAAGGTATGACTGATTTTTTCATCTTCCATGCTTATGTTCTGATTAAGTTGATCACACAATTCTTTTCTTTTCTCCCTTGATTCATTGATTTTGTCTTTCAATGTCTGAATGAATTTCTTTGCACTCTCAATATTTTCTTGCAATTCTTGGTTCTCAGACTTTCACTGGTCAAGATCATCTAGGGGCACCATAAGTTGCTGTTGAAGATTGCTTGTATCCATTGAAAAACTCCTTCCAAGATCTCCCCAAGCTGTTAGACTTCTTTTGAGGAACTTGCTATGATACCAATTGTTGGAAACAAGCAACACTGAGAGGGGGGTGAATCAGTGTTGTGCAAAAGTTAAATTTATTATTATGATCTTTAACTCACTTAAGCTTTCAACAAAATAAATATGCATGAATAGAAAGAAAACAATCACAAAACCATAACACCAAGATTATTACGTGGAAACCCCATAAGGGGAAAAACCACGGTGGATGGCCAATCCACAATATAATTTGAGTATACCCAAAAGTAAGATTACAAAATGGGAATGCACTTGCATTCAAGCACATTGCCTAGAGCTCACTGCTCAGAATAGAAAGGCTCACTTGGCCTTACAATGTGTAGACACATAAAAATGACCTAGGCCTGCAAGCTCTATTTTACCACTTTCGTCCTAGCATAATTATGACATTTTAATTGTGTCCTCGGTCCACATTCAACTATTAATTAAATAATACATAATTATTTAATTAATTCATATCTCTTTTATTCTTCATGATTATTAAATAAATAAATTATATTTATTTATTCAATACATCACTAATGGTCTATTATCCTCTTACTATTAAATAAATTTCTTAATTTATTTAATTACCTTTATTCATTTATTCTTCTTGATTATTAAATAAATAAATAAATTTATTTATTTAATATGTCACTAATTCTCATAATTAAATGAATTTATTAATTAATTTAATTATCAATCATATCCTCTAAATTAAATAATTATCTTTCATTATTTAATGGTCAAAATTAACATTTACCTCATTTTAAATAAATGAAATTATTTAAAATGATCTCACTTTATTAACTGTCAGTTGATTTTGGTAAATAATCTGAAAATTGATTATTTACTGTCACACAAAATCCATATTTTGAATTTATTTAATTCAAAATGGTAATCTTCTTCCAAAAATCAAGTAATTGAGAAAATTCTTGATTTTCCAAATCTGCTTTTCAGTCCAATTCTTATCTTCTTGATTTTTTGAATCTCATAAATCAAGCAGTCTTTATCTTCTTGATTTTCGAAAATCTTTATCTTTTTGATTAATTATCTCATTTATTCTCGACCGCCGATTTTATTTTCTCAAATGACATCTTGACCACTCATTTAATGATTTTTCCCTAACCCTGATTAGGGATTGTCACATGAAATCTCATCCAAAAATTTTAGGCTTTCGCCAAAATTCAATCTCATCCGTCCGTCCAAAATTGCATTTTCTATAAAATGCCAATTTTGCTCACAATTTTGACACACTTAAACACTTAGATATACTCACATATGCATATGATTGCATTTAATTTTAGCATAATTGTCTTAGGCATTAGAGTCATTTCGTCATAGAAATTTAGATTTCATTTTGTCATATTCCAAATCCTTCAAAGCTTGTGTAGGACATAGTCTTATTTTCAAATTGCTCATACTTTGAATGTGAGGGCAACATGTCTTTCCAACAAGTTAGAAGGTGTAATGAAGATCAACCATGGAGATTGAAGACACTTGGTGAGCTTGTCCATTTTTTGTTTTTTAGTTTATATTTCCTTTGCACTTCATTACTTTCTTTGGATTTTTTGCATGCTCTGATATTTGATAATCTAACTTTTAAAAATTAACCCATTGATACATTGGTGAACTCGATGCATTTAATTTTTTTTGTAGTTTCTGTACGGTTTTTCATTTTTCTATTTTTTTTGCAGGTATAGGTACGAAACACCATATTTGTGTTTTCTTGAGCCGCATCTATTGCGTTGCTACGCATTAGCAGAATGAAATGACACAAACACTCTGATAAGCTGCATACAAAGTCTAGAAAGCCGCATTTGACATACAAAGCCACATTTGTTCATTAAAATGATGCATCTATTTTTTGGACTGCATCTGTCTGTCAGACCAAAATGTAGAATCAAGCTGCATTTGCAAAACAGAACGACACATTCACTCTGTTGTGACACATTTTATTGGTAATATTTCTTTTCATTTTTTGTATTTGGCTTTTCTAGATTTCCTTTTGCATTTTTATTTCTTTTCTTTTTTGCATTCTATCTAGGATAGGATTTTCGTGTTACTAATTTTTTTTTTGTAGCATGTGGCGATTATATTTTGTGAGTCCAAGATAATTTAAGAAAACTAATAACTTATGCTCTTGTAGGTTTGAATGTCCAAGACTCATTTCTAAACATTGTGTTTGTTTTTTATTGGATTACAACACATTTATTTTTGGTGCACTTAAAATAAACATTTCTTTCATTGTCTCTGATTATGTTTGAAAGTGGTAGGCAAGTATGCTCTCACCCTATGCAAACTAGGTGATCAGAAAGCTAGACCCACTTTATTTCTTTGTCACCCATATGCAATAATCGTAGTATCCTCTCCCCTTGCATAGTCATGTGATCCTAGGTGTAAGAGAAATGGTTATTTCCTCTAGAAATAGGGCCTTCCAGGGAATTTCATCACCTCTAGGTGACTCAAACCAATAATGGAGCTAAAGCCAAGCTACCCCTGACTGGTATATAAATGTGAATCTTAAGGGAAAACCTAAGATTATGAGTGTAGATGTGTCATACGGATAGAGTAGTACTCCCATAAACCCTATTGAGCTTAACCTCTTTAGGTTGGAGTACCACCTAATCAGTGATTAATCTCTTGCCCCATGTATGGCCACTTGAACGGGGGTCCCAAATTAAAAACTCTTGTGTAGTAAGCCCAAAACCTTCTATTTGCTAGCGCAACACCAATCAGTGTGAAGGCATCCACATATTTGTAGTTTGTAGTAGAGGTGATCAATCTGCCATGGGAGTTTCATGGGGGATTGGAATCTTGGTTGGCCTAAGAAGAGAGTGCACTGTAAGGGGGAGCTTGTGCAGGCAAGCTTCTGAATTCACACGCTACTGATATGCAACTGGGGAAACCCACGTGGAATCTAGCGAATATTGTCCTAGCTTAACCATAGGATTGTGCTTGTCTTATGTGTGTTTTTCTACATTCAAAATATTGTGCTTGTCAAGTGTTTGCTGGATAATAAAATGAAACAAATAGTCAAACTTCAAACAAATCAGATTTTAGACCAAAACATCTGAAAATTTGACATTTTAAATTTTGCAATGCATCTGCTAAATTGCATTCGCTTTGTCGCACTGCATCTGATAGTCCTTGCAACACATCTGATCTACTAAAATTCATTCACTAATCCAAATGCCGCATTTGACCTGTCGCACTGCATTTGTGATCTAAAACCCCACATTCACCTATCTTGCGTTGCATTTTCTTTATTAAAGGCCACATTTGACCTTTTGAACCGCATCTGATATCTTAAAAGCTGCATCTGACCTACCGAATCATATTTTCTATTTCAAATGACACATCTAACACACTACAATGCATTTTCCACCTAAAACGATGCATTTGATTTAACAAAAATTTAAACTCTGTCACAAATCAGAATCTGAGTCCAAACATTTTAGCCTACTATCAAATGTCTTTTTCAAACATCTCTGTCAGAAACAAAAACTAAAATATTGTCCATCTTAGTCCTCATTTAGCATCTAGACTTGGCATTGGTCATTTTCCTTAGTCAACATTTTTATATTAGCCCTCATTGGTCACCTGAGCATTTGGCATCTTTTCTTGACAATTTTATCACCTTGCATTGGTCATTTCCCTTAGACAAATGTCATTATCATTTCAAAACATCATGACATCCATCACCTTGTCTTCCCTTCAACAAAATATTGATAGGCTTGCTAGTAAAGTGGAATACCAATTACTCTATAGAGGTCAATACCAACAAGCCTTAGACTTTAGGAGACAATTCCTCCAAACTGACAATCAATGTCCTTTGTATCAACAATCCATGAGTCCTAGTCCTCCATCTGTCTACCCTCACTATCAAAAGTCACTTAACACCATCCATGACATTAATTCACAAAAAATTCCACTTATTACCCTTATCCTAACCTTGACAAGGGAACCCAACTATCCACTAGTCCATTACAAATCTCCATGTCATATGCTAGTCCTTCACACACTAGTCCAGTCCAAGTCTCCATGTCATATCCTCGTCCTTCACATATTATTCCAGTCCAAGTCTCCACGTCATATCCTAGTCCTTCATTCATTAATCCTTTTCAATTCACCCCCTCCCAAGCCACGTTTAGTCATGAAAATTATGTCATAGTCCAAAGTCAAATCCCATTGTCTAAACTTGAGGATACATGTCAACATGAAAGTCCAACGCATGACCTTATAATGTCACCCTCATTTCAAGAACAAGGTAGTCCATCCCATAACCCTATCTTAAATTCCATTCAAGAAATCCTTCAAGACAATCATGACATACAAAATACATCTACCATTGACCAAGAAGTCCAAATCCATGAAAACCCCATATTTGACCAAGACCCTACCATTGACCAAGAAGTCCAAATCCATGACAACCCCATCTTTGACCAAGACCCTACCATTGACCAAGAAATCCAAAACAATCCACTCCTTGACCTGTACGCCATTTATGATCAAACACTTGACAACCCTATTCAGGCCCCGACTATCGACACTTTCCTCCATTGGACCCATAGACGATCTTCCTCCAGAAAAAGAGTCTTCCACCATGGACGTATTTGCAAATGATGAAGCTATAGCTAACTTCATGGGACTATATGATAATGACCATCAAGATAGTTTTGAGATTGACTTGGAATCACCAATATAATCAACTGAACCTGACATATCACAAGATCAGACCAAAGATATCAGTCAGAAATATGTCTAACATGACAATAAAGCTAAGAAACTTTATCAACTAGGGTCAGCTTTATTTATCAGAGCAGGTTTTCTCACAGATGAGAACATTACAAGTGATGGTTTCCACATATACCATGATGGGTTAGCATCTTGCTTTCAAAACAAAAAATATGCCATCGCAAATAGAATATGTCAAAGCATGCATTATCAAGGAAATGGACTAGGAATACATGAGCAAGGAATTCAAGAAACAATACATCTTCAGGAAAATTACAGACATCAAGGTCTTGGCTATTCCTTAGACAACAAATCTAATGATGTTAGTGGTACCTCCTCGATATTGGGGGCAACTTTATCAGATATAAATGTCAAAATGGAGTCCATGAGCGATCCTTGTCATAAGACTGTTGCCAACACCTCTTCCGTCCACACCATGAACTATCATTCCATCATAAATAAACCTTCCCTTTGGAACCCATAAAGACAAAAGACATACAAATCAAAAAATCAAAATCAAATGTCAACGGTCATTGAATCAAACAAAAGGACAAGTGGACATATGAAGTTAAAATGGATCCCAAAGAAAAATGGATCAAGTAAAGACAATATTCCAAATCCAAAAGTCAATCAATATGTGGAGCCACAAGACAAGAGGACTCCCACATATCATAAATGTCCACCTCCTTCAAAATGGCCATGAAACAAGGCATCTAAAATTGTCGGTTCTACCCGCCATCCCTCCAAAATCTGTCATCCAACATCCCAAGTTTGGAAAATAAAAATTGATTCATCCAAGCCTCCAAACAATCCTTTCACGTCTACCCTCAAAAGTCATAACCCTACATCTCACCTAAAGTCCAAAAATCCCACATCACAAATCCGACACATCATGGCAGCAACTCTTTACCATAAGGACTCTCATGGCACTCTATCACGATGTGCGTATTCTGATAAGGCAAACTATAGTATTAGAAAGCATCACAATGAAATCAATCAAGTGTATGCAAGCGCTATAATCCTGACAAGACAACTCCTTTAGCAAGGTCATTATTGGCATATGATGGCACTAGTCTCTACATCGGCACTGTCAGCAGCTTCAAAACAATCAGTGGTTAGTTAAGGCATCAAGGTCATCCTAAAATATCAAAAATACAAAAAAATTGAAAAAATATAAAAAATTGTCACCCTGATGAAAACCTGGAAAAAGTTGTCTTGGGGACACCAAAAATATTCAAAATCATGAAAATAGTAAAGAGAAAAATTTCGTCCAATGGTGAAAACCTAGCAAACAGGCGCCCTGGGTAAGTACCATGATGAAAACATGGAAAATAGGCATCATGTGTAAAATAAATCGTCTATGTGGACTCTAACACTTGGGGGAAATTCATCTCATCTCCTGTGCCTTCCTCTTAACATTGAAATCCACCCATTTAATCCATATCATTCTGCTTAATGGTTGAATGCTATGATTTCTTCAGCAAGAAACTAGAGTAATTTATATTATAATAGAGTTATGTGCATTGCTACATTGAGATTTCGTTCCTTGACCTTAACAACTTCCAGGAGGAAGTCTAAGCTAAGGGGAGGGGATGTAAGGCCCCACCATGCATGTGATTAGTAAAGTTGTAATCTATATTATGTGTTCCTAAATAGATGGAAAGATGTATTGTGGATGAAAAATAGTGTGATTATTTGATAACATTCTTTCTTTCATTCTAACATTTTACTTATGCTACCATGAAGGAGTTAGGAATCATAAATTGTGAATATGAGCTTAAATTGTAAATGAAATGGTTGCAAACTTAAACCTTATTCTAGTTACCAGAATAACGTGATATATGATTGTTTCTTATGGTTTCATTGGTAATGTGCAGGAAAGGAAGAGTCAGTACAAGAAGGGAAGACCATTGAGTATTTCAAAAGACATCTTCTTATGGTCATGAATTTGACCCTGTTTCAAGGCTTCGAAGGAAATAAAGTTAAAAAGTTGATATAAAAGGGATGATTTATATTTTGGGTTGAGAAGGTATTTATTTGTGCGCCAAGTGAGATGTAAGTTGGGGGATAAGGTTTAGAAACCATTATCCAAGTTGAAACTCGGATAGGTCCTTATATGGGTCTTTAAAGAGGGTGGTTGGTCAATTTCTTGGGTAGGGATGCAAAAATAAACCCCCTAGGGTCTATACCATAGTGGTAGGGGTCAAGTAGGCATAAAATAGTGCCCCTAGGACATGATTTGACCCTTGATAAGTCCTCATGATGAAGAGTGACGAGTTTTGAAGAGAGGATGGGATGGAAATATAGAGGGGTTGTCCAAGTGCATGTTTCCTATTTAATAAGGAAAATACTCTCATTGATGGAGGTAGGTACACTTCACATCTCCCCACCTAAATTTGTAAGTTGTAACTCCTATATAATTTAGAGAGGAAGAATGAGTGGGGTGTTACCCATTTCTCCTTTTGGAGAACTCTAATGGAGATAGTAGAGAGTGATCAAGATGGCTTAGCTTAGAGAGGAAGAAAGATAAAAGAGTTTAATTCCCTCATAAAAAAGAAGAAGATAAGTTTCTCCCTACTTTCTTTCCCCTTTGTTTGATTATTGTAAGAAGGTGATATGTTGTATGGTTCATGGTAGAGAATAGAAATTAGAGAACCTAGATGCATGAAATTGGTGCTAAGTTATTCTTATCCCTTATAAGAAAAAAATGAAAACACTCCATTCATCATCTTGGAGTTAGAAGACCTACTTGCTCGGGGGTATGGCTAGATCCCATGAGGCTCCATGACGCCATAATGGAAGGGTGGAGAGTAAGCCTTTTTAATTTGTGTGTTATGGATGGTATTCCTTAATATTTCTTGTAATGTTGAATGTTGGCATTCTATTGTTAAATGAAAGAATGAAGAGTAAAAAAAATTGTTGAGTTTTTCTAGCGAGAAATTTTAGGCATGACACTTGGTATCAGAGCCCTAGGTTGCAACTCTAGGGAACTCTGGGAATAATTTGGGCTTGAAGTGTTATGTGGGTGTGAAAAATAAAATAAGAATGCAAACCTCGTTTTGTGAGTTACAAATAAAATGTTGATAAAAGAAAATTCTAAAGGACTTACATGGTTTAGTAAACAAAAATTTAGTGGTAGTTATCTAACTCAATTAGATTGTAAATACTAAAGGATCAAGAATCGAACATTATGGATGGATCAAGAAAGCATTTAATTAATAAAGTTATCAAACTCAATCTAAACATGGTATGCTGTTTTAAGTAAATAAGGTGAACGACTAGAATAACATATTGGGACGGTTAACAAAGGTTATGAAATTAATCTATCCTTTTTGACACTAAATTTTCTTAAACCTTATAAAAAGGTATAATTGAGCTACTACAACATGGTCCTTATATAAAAGGTGTGAGTAGTTTAATAGGACATCATAATATGTACTATAATATATATATATATATATATATATATATATATATATATATATATATATATATATATATATATATATATATATAATTGTGTCAACTTATTAAGACCATAATTCTAAAATATATATATATAAATAATAATGTGACTTCTCAAATTTACGGGTGTCTAGGAAGCAACATAGTTTCCTATAGAAACCTTGGCAGGAATAAAGGAGGGAACATCATAACTAAATGTGAAAACATGCAACTAGTCAAAAGGAAAGAATTTTAAGAACCACGTAAGGGATTAACATGTCGAAGGTTGTAATTAAATAAGTTTAAATCTCTAAACACTTAAGCTGATTAAATATAAATCCATTGAACTATGTATCATGTGCATTTTAGTTACACATATTGCGCAATTTAAGATCTTGTCAAAATTGAAACTAAACCCTTAGGGTGAAGGTTGTTTGACATGAATTTAAGGGCTTGAACTCACAAATGGGTATTAATACACTCATGAACTTATATCTTGTATGTCATAGACCATGATTTTCCTAGGCCTTAACCTATTAGCCAAAGATCTTGATTTACACATAAGTGTATAAGGGTTGATTCCTCAAAGCAACAAATGTTTAGTATTGTGTTTGGTAGGTAAAAATTTCAAGGATGATGACATCAACTAATGATCAAGCCTTGTTTTGTATTGTAAGTTCAACTTGGAAGAGCGGTAAAAATTAAATTCTACCTTGAACTAAAATGATGAAACTTTAGAGCTAATTAAGCACTTTCACAAGTAAACGGTGACCTAGTTCACTTAATGTAACTATAACAACTATCAAACTATTATGTTCTGTTGTTTAAAGATTAAATAGTAAATGAAATAATAGGGTTTCTATGATTTAAGTCAAAAGTGAAGGAAATAGAAGGATACAATTAAGATAAGATTGTTGAGGACCAATAAATATGGTGTTGAAACTATCCCCTTGTAATAAGTAAAAATTACAAAGATTTGTGACTTAAGACCTTGTCAAATGAGAAATTGGAGTTAAAACATTATCTTGAACTCATGTTATTACAACTTCCTTAGGATACTTGTTGCTTCCCAAATAAGAAAGGGTGCATGCCATGCATATGAAGTAATAACACACTCAACTACATGTTGGACTTGAAGGTTGTCTGCACATCATCAGGATTGAATAATCAATTGTATGAAGTTATAATTAAAGAAATGAATTATGTGTGGTTCACGGTGTATTATGTGATGGGAAGGTTAAAATATATAGATAAGAGACACTAAAGTAGACTTGTGTATTATGCGATGGGAACGCTAAAATATATATATATAAGAGATACTAAAGTAGACTTGTAAAACCTCCAACTAATGTTGTGTATTCTAAACCATTGACTATGCTTACTCTTTAAGGAAAAATATTTACACCTAAATGTAAAGGAGAAAACTTCATAGCAGGTCAAACTTTTAAGAATTTTACTCGTTGTGCACCTTTATGAGGTTAGATAGAATTTTGATTGTCAAAATGATGGTTATAACATGTGATTAAATGGTTCAACCTCGGATAGCAAAATGTAAGTATAGTAAAAGGATATTAATGCCTAGTAAGAATCACTATTTTATGAATTATCATGTGTTTTATGCATTGAGTGTGCCTTCTTTTCTCATACTGTAATGTTTCAAATGAAAATGGTTTACTCTACTCCTTATTAAGTAGGAATTTTTTTTTAGCATGTTTGAGAAAATATCATGGAATTACCCATATTGATATGTCGGTGAACATAACAAATGTAGTTGAATAAAAGGGGAAGAATGGTATGGATATATATAGAAAGATAGGAAGTATGGTGTACCATGTATTTCTAATTGTAGGAAAATTGAGTATTACCTAAATTACAATTCTGAATTATATGGAAATTTATTTTTACAAGTACGCAATGGATAGATGTTAACAAAGTGAACATTGTGTAAAGAAAATAGTGTATGGGTGTATCAAAATTTGTGTTAATAATGTGATGAAACCATGCATTGTTAAGTTCTAGGAAATGGGTTGATATACCTAAGCTATAGTTTTGTATCTTCTAGTGATTTCTTGTACTTATGCAAAGTGAGTAGATATTTCCAAAATTGAAACAAAAAGTGAATATTGTTTATACAAAATAGAATATGTGTAAATGCACTGCTCTTGTTCTATGGTGAATTCTGTAAAGCATGTTGTGTTAGGTCATGTAAAGTGAAACCAGTAAATGTATTGTACCCCAAGTATAGGATACATGGTATCTAACTTGGGATAAGGGTGAGGGAGGTCGAATACGATCCCTTATGAGTACCCTTTGTGATGGACCTTATGTAAGTTAGCTAGTTGTGTGTTTATGTAAACGTGTTAAATGTGCAGATGTGTATTTATCAAATGAAATATGATGTATTCCCATGTGTTAGTCTTATTTATATGGTAAATGTGTACCCCTAGTGTTTGGTTCCCCCCTTATGGGAGTGCGATGCCAGCTAGTGTAAATAGGGGTTGAGAGGCACATGTTCTCCCATTGGGAAATTACAAGCTCAGGGCATTGTCCCTAATCCTAACAAAGGATCTATGTCGAGTCATTGTAATCCTCCCATGGACGTTGACCGTAGCCTACTCCCCCACATATGAGAGCCACACTTGTTGGTTCATAGTGCAAACCTATTCCTTGATGTTATAACCCATGGGTAAAGGATGGAATTTTATGGACCACCAGTTACTTATAATTATGTGGTCAGGGACCACTAGTGATTTATATTTATGTGGTCGGGGACCACCAGTGATTCATATTTATGTGGTCAGGTACCACCAATGATGCAAATTTATGTGGTCAGGGACCATCAATTAGTCATATTTATGTGGTCAAGGACCACCAATGATGCAAATTTATGTGGTCAGGGACCACCAATTAGTCATATTTATGTGGTCAGGGACCACTAGATTATTGCATGCTATTATACTTATGTGGTTAGAGAACCACCATTCCCCTCCTCCCCTTAGGTGGCTTATCAAGTCACATGGTGCTCGTAATGTGCAGTTTTTATTGTTGGAATATGAATTATTGGTAATTCTCGATTGATGTTTTATTTTATTATGCACCAACAATGTGGAATTTTGCATTTGTTTTATTAGGCTATTTAGCCATTTGAAGGTTGTTATTGTCCAAATTGCCTCAAGGACTTATTTAATTTCATTTTTGAATTAAGATTGGATTGTTGAAATATAGCTACAATTGATCTTTATTTGGTTTTCTCTTGATTTTATAATTTTATGTTTTATTGAAACATTGGTTTATGATCTTATGATTTCTCAACTTGAGGCTTTCTTAATGTTTTATAACTGCTGGTAAACATGGTGTAATGTGACATATGTAAAATGCCATATCCTGGGGGGTTCCCTGGAAGGTCGTATAGGGGAGTAGATGCGCTGGGGAATTATTCTTGAAAAGGGGTTGTGAATGGGACTGGTATGGGACAGTCATTGATCCATTCTTCCCCTCATTCTATGATTATTCTTATGTATTGGAGGATTCCTTAGAGAAGGGCCTCGAGTGGTATCCAAGAATATCCATCCTTGTAAACCCCATTGAGCCTTGTCATGTGAACTATGTGTAATTGTTGTGATGTATGGGTAAATTTATAAATAAATTACATATGGAAATACTTGACTGTTATGTGAGAAAGAAAGTGACAGATAAAATTGAGACTACTAGTTTTGGGACATGAATTGATATTAGAACAAAAATATTTTCTAACATCATGAGTGATGTTTATAATGCAAAAGAGAACCTAGAAGGGTATCTAAGGATGTTAATGTGTTCAATACTTATTGATTTCAAGAATATTAACTACATGGATGACTACTAACTTTTGTTATAATGTGACTATATTGAATAAATGATCTATGGTGGAAAATTTTGTTCTAAGCATTTAGATGCTTGATTCATGAAAGGGATTAATTTAATATCTGCTTAATGGTTGAATGCTATGATTTCTTCAGCAAGAAACTAGAGTAATTTATATTATAATAGAGTTATGTGCATTGCTACATTGAGATTTCGTTCCTTGACCTTAACAACTTCCAGGAGGAAGTCTAAGCTAAGTGGAGGGGGATGTAAGGCCCCACCATGCATGTGATTAGTAAAGTTGTAATCTATATTATGTGTTCCTAAAGAGATGGCAAGATGTATTGTGGATGAAAAATAGTGTGATTATTTGATAACATTCTTTCTTTCATTCTAACATTTTACTTATGCTACCATGAAGGAGTTAGGAATCATAAATTGTGAATATGAGCTTAAATTGTAAATGAAATGGTTGCAAACTTAAACCTTATTCTAGTTACTAGAATAACGTGATATATGATTGTTTCTTATGGTTTCATTGGTAATGTGTAGGAAAGGAAGAGTCAGTACAAGAAGGGAAAACCATTGAGTATTTCAAAAGACATCTTCTTATGGTCATGAACTTGACCCCGTTTCAAGGCTTAGAAGGAAATAAAGTTAACGAGTTGATATAAAAGGGATGATTTATATTTTGGGTTGAGAAGGTATTTATTTGTGTGCCAAGTGAGTTGTAAGTTGGGGGATAAGGTTTAGAAACCATTATCCAAGTTGAAACTCGGATAGGTCCTTATATGGGTCTTTAAAGAGGATGGTTGGTCAATTTCTTGGGCGGGGATGAAAAAATAAACCCCCTAGGGTCTATACCATAGTGGTAGGGGTCAAGTAGGCATAAAATAGTGCCCCTAGGACATGATTTGACCCTTGATAAGTCCTCATGATGGAGAGTGACGAGTTTTGAAGAGAGGATGGGATGGAAAGATAGAGGGGTTGTCCAAGTGCATGTTTCCTATTTAATAAGGAAAATACTCTCATTGATGGAGGTAGGTACACTTCACATCTCCCCACCTAAATTTGCAAGTTGTAACTCCTATATAATTTAGAGAGGAAGAATGAGTGGGGTGTTACCCACTTCTCCTTTTGGAGAGCTCTAATGGAGATAGTAGAGAGTGATCAAGATGGCTTAGCTTAGAGAGGGAGAAAGATAAAAGAGTTTAATTCCTTCATCAAAAAAAAAAGATAAGTTTCTCCCTACTTTCTTTCCCCTTTGTTTGATTGTTGTAAGAAGGTGATATGTTGTATGGTTCATGGTAGAGAATATAAATTAGAGAACCTAGATGCATGAAATTGGTGCTAAGTTATTCTTATCCCTTATAAGAAAAAAATGAAAACACTCCATTCATCATCTTGGAGTTAGAAGACTTGCTTGCTCGGGGGTATGGCTAGAGCCCACGAGGCTCCATGATGCCATAATGGAAGGGTGGAGAGAAAGACTTTTTAATTTGTGTGTTATGCATGGTGTTCCTTAATATTTCTTGTAATGTTGAATGTTGGCATTCTATTGTTAAATGAAAGAATGAAGAGAAAAAAAAATTGTTGAGTTTTTCTAGCGAGAAATTTTAGGCATGACAATTTCCTTTTCCTTTTTTAGGATGTGTCCTTCTTGAAGATATGCCCCATCAAACTGTCAACACCGTCAAATTGGAAAAACTCTTAAACTGTCAAAACTATCAAACTGACAAGAAATTAATCTTTGGAAAAAAAACATTGGCAAACAAAATTAAATGGCTGTTAATCTTTCTAGTCTATCTTGTCCTATTCTTTGACTATTTTGTCTAGTTTTTTTTGTCTTATCTTTTTACTATCTTATCTTTTTGGTCATATTACTAGATACCTCGAGGATGTCCCATGAAGGATTTAGAGGTGCGATGACATCTCCTGACCTATTTTATTTTCTTTGACTGCTATTTTTGGATTGTCTTAACAAAAAAATTGGGGCAACATGACCCTTAGTATGAGTTAGGACATTCCTTTTCTGTGATTGTCTATTTTTCAAGTGGATGACCTTGCACACCTTGGTCTATGTCATACCATGGTGTTTGTTGTCCATTTGTGTCATTTTTATCGCCCAATGATGATTCGAGCAACGTCTATTAGTTCTTTGGCAAGTATTGAAGGATTATTTCCCATCCCACCCTTCTTCATTTCCCCTCTAATCTTTCATCTATTTTGCATTTTCATCATCCATATCTTTTGCGCTAACATTTCTTTGTCTCTTCATATTCTAGTCTTCTTATCCATTTCGAGAGCACACCACAGTTCTTGGAACTCAATTTTTCTATCGAGGGGGCATACCGCTACCCTCCTCATCATTCTTCCTCATATTATTTTGCACTGGGGCATATTTTGACTTATTTTCTTTGTCACAATGTGACATGCTACATTATGACAAAGAGGGGAAAAATGTACACATAAAAATGACCTAGGCCTGCAAGCTCTATTTTACCACTTTCGTCCTAGCATAATTATGACATTTTAATTATGTCCTTGGTCCACATTCAACTATTAATTAAATAATACATAATTATTTAATTAATTCATATCTCTTTTATTCTTCGTGACTATTAAATAAATAAATTTTATTTATTTATTCAATACGTCACTAATGGTCTATTATCCTCTTACTATTAAATAAATTTCTTAATTTATTTAATTACCTTTATTCATTTATTCTTCCTAATTATTAAATAAATGAATTTCATGTATTTATTTAATATGTCACTAATTCTCATAATTAAATGAATTTATTAATTTATTTAATTATTAATCATATCCTCTGAATTAAATAATTATCTTTAATTATTTAATTGTCAAAATTAATATTTCCCTCGTTTTAAATAAATGAAAGTATTTAAAATGATCTCACTTTATTAACTGCCAGTTGATTTTGGTAAATAATTTGAAAATCGATTATTTACTGTCACACAAAATCCATATTTTGAATTTATTTAATTCAAAATGGTAATCTTCTTCCAAAAATCAAGTAATTGAGAAAATTCTTGATTTTCCAAATTTGCTTTTCAGTCCAACTCTTATCTTCTTGATTTTTTGAATCTCATAAATCAAGCAATCTTTATCTTCTTGATTTTTGAAAATCTTTATCTTTTTTATTAATTATCTCATTTATTCTCGATCGCCGATTTGATTTTCTCAAATGACATCTTGACCACTCATTTAATGATTTTTCTCTAACCCTGATTAGGGATTGTCACATGAAATCTCGTTCACAGATTTTAGGTTTTCACCAAAATTCAATCTCGTCTATTCGTCCAAAATTGCACTTTCTATAAAATGCCAATTTTGCTCACAATTTTGACACACTTAGACACTTAGATATCCTCACATACACATATTCTTACATTTTATTTTATCATAATTGTCTTAGGCATTAGGGTCATTTTTTCACAGAAATTTAGATTTCATTTTGTCATATATTCCAAATCCTTCAAAGCTTGTGTCGGACATAGTCTTATTTTCAAATTACTCGTACTTTGAATCTGAGGGCAACACATCTTTCCAGCAACTTAGAAAGTGTAATGAAGATAAACCATGGATATTGAAGACATTTGGTGAGCTTGCTCCATTTTGTGTTTTTTAGTTTATATTTCCTTTGGACTTGATTACTTTCTTTGGGTTTTCTGCATGCTTTGATATTTGATAATCTAACTTTTAAAAATTAACCCATTGATATACAATGATTTGGATTAGATCCAAGGGAATGAATTGAAGGAATAGCATCTACAAATGCTTGATTATAGTTTCAATTAATCTCAACAGTTGATCTTCTATCCTTCTGACTGATTCAACAATTCTGCTTTGTTTTGTACAAACTCACACTCCAAAAACCTTGATGCACAAGTGAAACTATGCATAGTCACTTAATCGACCTTCAGATAATCACAAATACCCTTCAACACATCTTTCACATACACAAAATTATATAACTGATCACTTATATATATCCACAACAAGGATTTAGTTGCTATAAGTTGGCTTCAATAAAACTTAAAAATATTAGCAACTATTGGCTCAAATCTTGAGTAATATCCAATGTGCATCCACAATGGGCATCCACAACTTAGCTTTGACCCAAAACATAATGATCAAACACAAATATATTTGAATAAACATTCCCTAAATATCCACAACACATTATATCAACTTTGTCGGCCACAAAACACTGATAAACAAAAAGATATCAATTGGATCTCCAAACTTACACATAGCTTGGTACGAGGCACTAAGATTTTTGGATAACATAAGAAATATACTGATAAACCTCCCATGAGAATCACCACTTAAAATAGTAACAAAATTTTTTCACGTGAATCAACAATCACAAAACTGGTGGATGTTCTATTCTTTTGACTGTTAGCAAACTAGTTGCTGGTGGGAGCAAATGATGATGTGTAGATCAATCACCGAATAGGGTTTCCATCAATGACAACACTTGAAAGCATTTGTAGTGTCTCTTTCCAACAATCTTAGATTGAGTGAACCTATCTAGATTTTGGGTGTGGGATCTATCTCTTTTCATTAGGTGAAAGACCCTAATTGAGCACAAGAGACCTAGCATTCCTAGCCCCAAAAATCTATGGTTCATATAGACATTTTTTTCCCTTCATACACCTATAGCTAGACTTGCAAGTAATGTATGATCCTTTTGAATTTAATGTTGAGCCATAGCAATTAAATATTATACTAACAAGAATCTCAAACTAAATATTACACATGGTATGGTAGAAAGGAATAATAAACAATATTAATTACAAAAAACTATCTATAAGAGAATAGTTACAAACCACGATTCATGATTGGATAGAGAATGAGGAAGTAGTATATATCTAGACAATATTCTATTTAATAGAGCATGTTCTTAAGGGAAATAACCTATTAGCAACAAAAAAATACATTTTCAAAACCATTGTAGTTGCAAATTTGAATCCTTAACTATCTACACAATCGTCAGGTTCAGATCATTGCATTTTCCTTCCATTTTTTGTAGCTAGGATTTTAAATTTTTGACTTATTTTTTGAGATCCTTGTTGATCTTGATTAGAAAATTCCAATACACTACATAATCCTAGCACATTTTAATACTAATATGATGACTTTCATATAATTTGACATGATTCCCATGCCTGACATAATTTTCATTCTTTGAAAAAGCACCAAATAATTAAAAGTTAAAGTGCAAGGGAGGATAAGGCCAATGTGAAAAAATGATGGAGGCCCTAGTCTGGCTAAAATGGTGGGTGGGAATGCAAAAATACCTGACAATTGCTATCTAAGAATCTATCTAGGTTTCAATGGCCCATGGATTTTGTTCATCATATGAGAGGTAGATTCAAGAACACTAGGCCTCTCAAGCTAGTTAATGTTGTCACCTAGTTATTGAAGTTGACAATGGTTCTTTTCCCTAGAGTACTCAACGCAAATGTTTCAAGTAGAATTAAAATGTTGTATAAAGGTGATGTATTATGCTCCAAACAACTACAACATATGTTAAATTTTAGAGTTTGAAAAGGCTATCTTTCGGCTACTATTTGTGATGTAATTTGTTCTAAACAATCACTTTTTCTATCATTTAGCTTCTCAGTTTGTTCTCTCTAATTTCTTAGTCGGGTATTAGTTTGTTGGTATTTTGTTATGTATCTCTAACTCTTGACAATATTTTGATTTCTTTTTATTTTGTATTATTATTATAATTTAAAAAGGCATTAAGTCAACTTAATATATTATATAACAAGAAAGTTTACATCATGAAGTATTCATGGAAATTTACAGGCTTGAATAATGGATTTCCACCTACATTTTTTCCCTTATACAAAATTCATATTAGAAAAATTTCGTCACCATATATACTATTTTGATTGACACTAATACTTGATATGATACTAAGTTTTTCCATACATTTCACATTTTTTTGTGTAAAGCTATATACAATATGCTTTGTGCTATGAGAAACATACTTCTTTTTATCAAAAAACACAAAAAATCTTTTCAACTCCTAGTTGTTCTTTCAGGAATAACCAATTGAGGAATTTTCATCCCAACCTTCTTTCTACACATATTGGTTCAATGTAGAGGCTTGAGATGTTGTTGTTACATTCATGTGTCTGACAAGAGTGGTTGAGGTTGAGACCCATTTGGAGGTGCAAGAGGAGGCCTATCTTTTTGCACATTCTAGTTCACTGGAAAGGCTTGAGATGTTGTTACATTTATGTCTAGCAAGAGTGTTTGATGTTGAGGCACATTCAGAGGTGCAAGAGGAGGCCTAATATGCACAACTTGATGGAAGTGGTGCGTTATTAGAAAAGAATTCGCATGATATTTATTCTTGAATTTCCTCACAATGTCACCTCCCAGATCAAAGTGGTGGTGGTTCAATTCCCTATACATATAGCTCAATGAATTGAATTGAAATGATAGTTTCATAGCATCACAAATGTTAGTATAATAAACCTTATGATGCAAATAATGCCTAGGAAAAAATCCACCAACATATCCTTCACCCAGCCAAAGGTCATATTTTTGAATGCTTTTGAGCAAAGCATTGTTCTGTAGAAACACATCTTGAACCACTTTATTCCCAATTTTCTACACATCTTGGAGATTTGGATTCATATCCA
>VDFB02105785.1:131957474-132012870 GCA_007258455.2 Sequoia sempervirens | reverse complement strand
TGGCTAGTTTTATAGAAAGTTCATTAGAAACTTCAAGAGTATTTTAGGACCCTTTGACTGTAAATGAGAGGATAGAAAAGAATTCAAGTGGAGCACTAGAGCAACAAAGAGTTTTGAACTGTTAAAGCAGAAGGTGACAGAGCAACCTGTTCTAGCCCTCCCAGATTTCAACAAGGTGTTTCAGGTGGATTCTGATGCTAGTGGTTGTGCCATTGGAGCAGTGTTGAGCCAAGAAGGTAAGCCCATTGCCTATTTCAGTGAAAAGTTAAATGATGCCAAGAGAAAGTATTCTGTATATGATCAGGAATTTTATGCAATAGTTCAAACATTAAAGAAATGGAGACATTATTTGTTGCCAAAGGAATTTGTTCTATATACTGATCATCAGGCCTTGCAGTACCTAAATAGTCAGGGAAAATTAAATCAGAGGCATATGAAATGGGTAGAGTTTTTGCAGAGTTATACCTTTGTTTTGAAACATAGGAGTGGGAAGTCAAATAGGGTTGCAGATGCCTTAAGTAGGAGGCATACATTGATGACAAACATGTAGATTGAAGTGGTTGGATTCAATGAATTTAAGACACTATATGCAGAAGATCTTGATTTCGTAAAGGCTTGGAAAGCTTCCAAGGAACCTGTTATAGTGGACAGGACAAGGTGGATGGATTTCATAATCTAGGATGGCATGTTATTTAAGGGAAGTCAATTGTGTATCCCGAGGAGTTCCATGAGGGAGAACCTGATAAAGGAGAAGCATAGTGGAGGAATGGCAAGACATTTTGATCGAGATAAGACCATTGCTATTATCAGTGAGCATTATTATTGGCCTCAATTGTCATAGGATGTGAAGAAGTTTGTACAAAGTTGCAGGGTATGTCAGATGGCTAAAGAAGTGAGCCAGAATACAAGCTTATATCATCCCTTATTTGTATCAGAGAGGCCATGGGAAGATATAAGTATGTACTTTGTTCTTGGTTTGCCAAGGACATAATGAGGGAATGATTCAGTCTTTGTGGTGGTTGATAGGTTTTCGAAGATGGCACATTTCATTCCATGTCAGAAGACCCATGATGCAGTCCACATTGCTGAATTGTTCTTCAAAGAGGTGGTGAGGCTACATGGTCTGCCAAAGAGTATTGTTTCAGATCGTGACACCAAATTTGTGGGGTACTTTTGGAGGACCTTGTGGAAGAAGCTGAAGACAGAGTTGAAGTTCAGTTCTGCACACCATCCACAAACATATGGGCAGATAGAGGTTGTTAACAGGAGTCTGGGTAACCTACCGAGATGTTTGGTAGGAGATAAACCCAAGGGATGGACTTGATCTACCCTGTGAAAATTTTCCTACAACACCTCGCCACAATGTAAGACCAGATCATCGCCCAGACAGGTATGGAGGCAGGCCCTGCAGCCTCCTGCATCTAGTGAAGATGGACCAAGAGAAGAAAATAAGTGCTGAAGCTGAAGATTTTGTAGAGCACATCAAGAATATACATGAGAAGGTACGAGAACACATTAATAAGATGAATATGCAATATAAGGCTAAGGCATATCAGAAAAGGAGGAATAAGGAGTTTCAGACTGGCGATGAACTAATGGTCCACTTGAGGAAAGAAAGGTTTCCCGTGGGAACCTATAACAAATTGAAGATGAAGAAATTCGGTCCCTGTAAGATTTTGAAGAAGCATGATTCAGGGAATGCATATGAGGTAGAGTTGCCTAATGGAATCAACATTTTCCCTGTGTTCAACATTTCAGATTTGATAGAGTATCATGAAGGTGGAATAGAGGAAGCACCAGCAATAGGGCAGTATGGCATTCTAGCACCTACTTCAGAAAGGGAGGAGATTGAAGCAATCTTAGATAGTCGTGTGAGAAGGAGTACCAGAAATAGGCAATATGAAGAATATATGGTGAAATGGAGAGAAAGGCTTGTGGAAGATTCATCCTGGCTATCTAAGATAGTGGTTGACCAATTGGGTTTTCCTCAACCATCTGAGACATGATGGGTCACTTCTCAAATTACCCTAAGTGTTTGATGCAGGAGCATATAGTGGTGTAAGGGCAATCTTGCATCACCCAAAAATAGTTAAATTTCAAGTTTCTCAATTTTTAGATGTTTTTACATTTTTGGATACCCTTTTCATCATAATGAAATTCCCAATTTATGGTTTTTATTTTCTATTCTTGGGTTGAAATATATTGCAGTTTTAGTTTCCCAGATTTGCACCTGAAAATATTTTGAGTTAGATTTGAGGCACTTAGAGTTCCCGGAACAAGCCTGAAACTTGCTGAAATTGGCATAAAAAAATTTGAACGCGTTATTGACTTCGAGACCTTTCCAACAGTTCAAATGGTTCGCGAATCAGAGTCCCGGATCAAAAGTTATGGCCCCGGGAAGTTGGCTCACTTTCTAGAAGATACAATTGCAAATGTTCTTTTGAAATTTAAACTTCAAGTTGTAATTTTCGGCGCCAAACCGCCTAAACTAAAATTTGAATGTTGTTTTGACTCCAAACTAAAGAGGAGCTCTATTTATGGGCGGATTTCTAATTTTTGGGTAACTTTTTGGGACAAGCTTGCATATTGTGAAAGGGTGATTCTGTAGCTTTCTGTAACTTGCATGTCTTGTAGAACTTGGGGATTTGAGATCCTCTGCATGTAAGAAGTTCTATTTTCTGAATAATAAAATTATTCTCTTGTTTGTGGGTTATTTTCTAAGTCTTGGGCTGCGCCCTCATCACATTCATTGGAAATTAAAGTTAAATTGATGAAATTCTCACTTAAATTTGAATTTTCCCTCAAAGGGGACTCATTCGCCACCCTTGGCGAATGGGTCCCACCAAAGGGAACTCATTTTCCCAAGGTGGCGAATGGGTCCCACTATTGCTATTTGAAGGTAGGTTTTTAGGGTATGATATAATTAAATGTTGTTTGTCGGGTTTTATGTGATTTCTCAGGTAAAACAGGCCTCTAGATCAAAATTATTGGGTCTAAGGGGCCTATAAATGTTGTTTTGAAGGGTAAATGATGTGAAGGGACTCAAAAGTGGGTCTAATTATGCATGAAATTCTCTCTTTTCTCAAGAGGGTCCAATTTTCTATGGCACATTTAGCCCCCACTTTAGCATCCATATGACTCTATGTGCATATGTAAGCTAAAGGACTCTAAATGATGCACCTTATTACATAAAATGATACTCATTCGAAAGACAAGAGAACAAAGATCTGAGTGTAGTTATCTGCACAACCATAGCATTAGGAACTACATCCTGCAACACACATTAATTAATTGCTCAAAAATCCTTTTATCTAACTCTTAGGAATCCAATTCAAGGGTAGATATATGCCCCCCCTTGATTCTGCTTGCTTTACAAAGGTGGAATCAAGGTAGAAATCTAGCCACATCGAATAAGAAACATCATATCATTGGGAACTTTCAAGTACCATGCCACATAACAATAGTCAATTGATGATATTGAGTGCAGAATCATGATTCCAACACATCAAATAGTGTTGAAAACGGATTACCCTCGCTCTCGTTATCTTGCTTGGAAGAATATTTACATTATGAGTTCTTGAAAAGATGATAACCATATGTGTAATGTGTAAAAGTAAAAAGAGATGAAAAGTAATTAAAAGATAGAGAAGAAAGTAACTTGTCACTTACTATTCATTTTTCCTTCGTGTAGCTTGAGAGTGACAAGTGAGAGAAGAATATGTCAAGAAAATAGGATTACACACCTTCACGACTAGATGATCTTCATGAGTAGGTGGCAGGCAACAAGCTGTATCATGAGGTGAGTAGATTTTGCAACTTTCGCCTTGCCATTTTATAATAATTTAATGATTTTTATGCATATATAGGTTAATTTAGGGTTCTTGGAAAAAAGTTCGCAAAGTGTCCCATTTTTTCACAGAGTGTCCCTTTTGTTTGCAAAGTGTCCCATTTCTTCATGAACTATCCAAAAAGGGTTCTAAAGTGTCTAGGGTGATTATAAAAGTACACTAGATTACTTTAGCACACTTGATTGATGAATAATGTGAAAATTGAAGTTATTAGATGAAATTTAGAACATTTTGTGATGTTTTTGATAGATCCCCGCTTGGTCACAACAATGGCTAGGGGGCGACAACTCACATTTTTGAGAGATCATGTGCCAGTGCTATCAGTGGCAAAGGTAGAGCATTTATAGTCAATGGGTATTTATTGGGCATATCTTATGCCACTGATGAGATACCATGATGCCATGCTTATGGCTCTGTGCGAGCATTGGGATGTTGATACTTGTACCTTTCATCTTCCCACTAGGGAAATGATGGTCACTCTTGAGGATGTACACTGCATTCTCTGAGTTCCCATTCGGGGAGAGTGGGCATATTTTCGGGGAGTCAATGTGTATTCAAACTATTTGACTAGAAATGTAAACAAAGTGTAACAAAAATAATCCAATTGGAGATATGTACCTAGAAGTTGGAAGAGGGTGGAATGAGGCTCTGAACACTTGCAGAAGACACTAGAAATGCTCACTGGGACTGATTCACCATTCTGGGTGAATGAGTCCTATTTTTGCTAGAAAGTGCCAGAATCAATTTTGGGGAATTGGGTATCCAAATCTATAGAAATCACTGTTCAAGCCTAGAAACCTCACAACATATGAAAAATAGGAATGAAATGACATGCAAATGATAAAAAAACAAGATGCAAACATTAATCTAAAGATAGAATGAAAATGGAAGATGCAATCAATAGGAAACCAAGTCCTTAGGTGTGATTTGGTGGCTAGTTGCACCTCTTCACCCTTGATTTCTTCATAATTCACCATAGGCATCCATCATCAATCCTTTGCAATTTTGGATCTTAACAAGAGAAGTGAACTTCAAGACTTGCAAAAACAATAGTTTGTTGCCCTAAAACTTCAACTTTTGTTAATGAAACTTGTCGTGGAAGACTTGAATTTATGAATTCCTCTTGAGGAATTATAAGAAAATAAGAAATATGATAAAAAAAGATGTGTGAAATGACTTGAAATGAGTATTTATAAGCAACAACACCTTATTTTCCTGTTAATTAGACCTAAGAGGCCGACATTCACCAAAAATTAAAGTTAAATTGATTAAGTTCCCACTTAAATTTGAATTTTCCCTCAAAGGGGACTCATTCGCCACCCTTGGAAAATGGGTCCCACCAGAGGGAACTCATTCACCCAAGGTGGTGAATGGGTCCCACTATTACTATTTGAAGGTGGGTTTTTAGGGTATGATATAATTAAATGTTGTTTGTCGGGTTTTATGTGATTTCTCATGTAAAATGGGCCTCTAGATCAAAATTAATGGGTCTAAGGGGCCTATAAATGTTGTTTTGAAGGGTAAATGATGTGAAGGGACTCAAAAGTGGGTCCAATTATGTGTTAAATCATCTCTTTTCTCAAGAGGGTCCAATTTTCTATGGCACAAATAGGCTATGTGATTATTGGTAGGTCTCTCACTACATGAACTAAACTAATTCTTGCCAAATTATCAAAATTCATGTGACACATCCTCTAGTTCCATAACCAACTGTCACTAATCTAAGACATAAGGCAATTCCCATCAGCACCCTTAATTTGATAAATGTTTCCTTCTATTATGTTACCAACAACAATCATAGTTCTAGACCCTTTTCTAATTTCACATGTTTTATCCTTAAACACAAGATTATATCCCATGATACACATGTGTCCAACACTCAAAAGGTTATGCCTTACACCCTCAACATAGTAAATTTTGATGTCAAAAATTGATAAGGTAATAGCCTTTTGGGAAACTTAGTTAATGGGGAGACCAATTGCGCTAAACTAAGTGACCTCCAGGTTTTTTAGGAAGTTGGCTTCTTCTGTAATTGGGGTTTTGGAATGGGAAAATGAAGTAAATATAAAAAATAAAGATCTAACAAAGGTGATGCACCAAGATGTAGATGTAGGCATGGTAAATCTATCTTTTGGATGAGATTTAAAGGCATGTTCAGCAATCTGCTAAGTCCTAGAATAAAAATAATAAAGATGAAAACTTGAATAATTTATCCAATAACATAAAATAACTCCCATACACATTTATTGAAAAGAATAATCAAAGACATAGTATAAATCAGCAAACATATATTGAAACCATAGAAGTTCTACAAAAAAATTACTGAGTACATCACCCTCAAGCCAGATGTATTCCCTATATATGATGGAGGTGGTCCCAGTGTAGAAGTAGTAGAACCTCATGCAAACATATGTCACTCACCCATGATGTTAGTTAGGACATGTGGCAATATGGTAGGGCTCGTTTCTCACTCTTTCCTTCACTTTGATGAAATCCCTACAGAGTAGACACATGGAGAAGTCTTCAATGCTAGAGCTGGCTATGGGGTCCACCAAAAGTGTATGCAGGATGATGCTACATGGCACACGGGAAGAGCTCAGTTGAGAAGCGAAGGGAAGCAGGCATCAAGTTCCTATGCTACTAACACATGGAAGCATGGCGGGGCTCGAAAGAGGAATGAAGGAAGAAATCCTTACGAGGAGCGCATGATGGACACGTGGCGACAATGAGCGAAGTTCTTCAAAAAGGGGCCAGACTTAGAAAAATGCAAACAACCTAAAGGGAGCTTGAGGAATTTATATCCACAGCTTTTGGATACTACCAAGGGTGTTACACCGATGGAAGGAGGAACCCAAAAAATTCTGGTTCAAAGACTAGATCCTTATCCATCGGGCGATGTAATAAGAACTCTGAGAGAGTGGTCTTTAGAGGCATCCAATCAGCCTCAGATGATATCGATATGTCATTTAGATTCTCTTAAGCTTCATGTAGATCGATCACTTCTTTGAATGGTAGCTTCATGGATATACTAGCCCCAAACTCAAGTTGAAAAAGTAGCAACACTATTTGATGAGTGATGCCATCAATATCCTCTACAATAAGGGGGTGACTGAAGCTCTAAAAAGTGGATATGTCATGTTGCTTCTCCTCAATCTTTGTTTCAATCTGCTCTGTCATGGCCACTGAATCATTAGAAAGAAATGAAAAGGATAGGCCCATCTAAGTTAGCTGGGATAATTTTTCTAGCATGTTTTTCATAGTTTAGCCCAGTGTGGCAAAGCAATCACTAGCATGGAGGATGGCTACGTGGTAGGCGATGAACTCTTTTGTTGCTTTGGTAGCTAACTTTTGGTCTTTCATCCATGTGCTCGCTAAGTCCTCATTCGACATCATGTATAACTTATCTAACAACTTTTCTACTTTAGGAACCTTCTCCACAATGGATTGTGGGAATCACTCAATCGTTCTGTGAACCTCCTTGCTCAAACTTGATGCTTTCACCATGAACTAAACTATCAACTAAAGATTCAAGCAAAAGGCCTTGACCTTTTCCCAATATGAGATATATAGTCACTAAGCTACTTGAAGGAGGTCTGACTAGGCAGCAAGGGATTGGGGATTATTCTTCAAAAGGCCAATTTATGCATCCCTCAATCTGACATCCTACGTCAGTTTTGCAATCCTCTTGTCTACAATGGAGAGTTGTTCCTGTAAGGTTTTCAAATCAGCAAGCCATTTTTCTTTACCCTCACCTCTGTTTGTTGATTCCCTTTCAAGGGAAAGATTTGCCTCCTAGATTTCCTTCTCAAATTGAGCCTGTTGGCCCTGTAAGTATCTTTCCTTTAGTTGCATTATTTTCTCTAATTGAGTGAGTTCATGTTAAAACTCATTCTTTTGTTGCATCTCCTCTTTTTGCCCGACCCAACTGGTCTTGTAATTCTTGGTTTTTTTGTTGTAGCTTGGCAACAAGGTTGGAATCTTGGGCTTGGAACTTTGCAAGTTCCTCTCGAAGTTTGGTCTGCTTTTTTTTTGCTTGTTGTGACAAACACTCAAATTATTCCTCCCTTTCCTTTTCCTTCATCAATAGGACCTTGAATCTTTCCTTGGCAGTTTTGAGCTCCTCTTCCTTTTTCTTCTTCAGCTGGCGACCGGACTTGAGGAATTTGGTGGTCACCACTCGTTGTGTCTCCTCCATGAGCTCAACTTTATCTTCCTATTGGGCTATGCTTAGATCAAGCCCCATAGCATGGATAGTGTAGTCCTCAAGCCACATCTCCCCTTGCGGTTTGATGATAGTTGGATGCATGGTTGCAAACTGCAACGACTGGTGAGATTCATTAAAAAGGGTTTGCATCTTTGGCTTGGCCAACCTTTTAGCATCCTTGTCTCTTTGCTTCTAGAGCTTGAGATCCCATGCTTTTTTTGTTTTATCATGCTCCAAAAAAAATTATATTGGTGACCTAATGAGCTTACCCACGAAGGGTGCACCGCGAGGAAGAGAAAAATGGAACAAGAGGGCAGTGGTTCCAGCTGATTTTTTCTTGAGAAGAGAGATTGTTAGTGGGGAGAATGGGGGAATATTCCAAGGATCAGTCTATGAAGTAGTGGGAGGACTCATGGGATGCGGCGGTGGTAGCGGAGGTGTAGCGGACTCCTTTTGTTGAGAAAGTTGTGTTAGAGTTGATGCAATAGATGTAAAAAGGTGAATCAATAGCAGATGCAGACTAGCCTCCGACGAAAGGTGAAATAATCTATGGGCGAATAAAAACAAATTGTCCCACTTGGGAGAACTAGGAGAAACATCCCGCGAGCATTGTATAAAAGTAGAGAAAGAAAGGTCAACACTTGAACTGATAGGCTATTCAGAGATAGCGGAAGAAAATAGGGATTGTGAATCAAGAAGAGGGAGAGAGAAATATACCTAAGTTGTGAAGGCCTCTGATCCTTGGCTCGTTGTAGGATCTTGTGAACCCTCTCTAGAATTTGCATCTGTGCACTACCTTTTTTTTGGTGGGGAATTTTCCACCTCTATGACCTCCAACGATTGTTGTTGGGAAACTTTGGGTTTTTTCATGTCCCATGTGCCTGTCTGTGAGGATCCCAAATGTGATATATTCACCCACATATTTGAAGAGGCCTTTCTAGGCTACTTTGTTGCTTGTATAGATTTTTGCTCTATGGAATTCTTCAATTCCTTTTCCTTCTCCTTCGCCTTCCCTGTATATTTTCTAGCCTCCTTTGGGTCTACATCCTCATCATCACTTTCATTGGTATCATCATGCACTCCATTCCACAAAGTATCAAATCTGTCATCCAAGTCTACATATTGGTAAGGGGCATTAGGGAATTAGATCTCTTGATGGTAAATCAAGAAATCCCTAATCTTTTCCTCACTCTAGTTCCAATAGTTGGCCAAATTATTGCAAAGGGTGCCCCTTATTTGGTGCTAACTATTAAAATTTTCCAAAGGGAAATAGAATTTGAACCCTATCGGCCTCTTATCCTTCGAAGGAACATGAACCAGTTCCACAAATAGATCATCTTTCTTTATCAGGGGATTCCACAACTTTTCCCAATAAGGGCGGGGGCTATGAGTTACCTTGACGAATGTGTTTGGTAAGTCATTGTTAGGGTTGTACTGCCATTTTTCCCAACTCAATACTAGCCCCAATTGAGCCATCTTTGCTTCTAGTAGCTTATGCATTTGCTTCTTTTCCATTACCATTGACTTGAAATTCAAAGGGCAGAAGAAGAATCCTTTCTTTCCCTTTCCTCCACAAAAATTATTTTCTATAATTTCCACTTGTCAAAACATCTCAAGGGCCAACACCCTACTTGTGATGCATTTCAAGAGCTAGAATGGCTCCTTGGTAAAGCCCTGCATTCAAATGAATGTGAATTCCTTCCCAATAAATTAGTCACATTTAGGAGTGAAGCTCTACATCCACCCTATTTTCTTGAGGTGAGTTGATAAAGATCTCCATCTTCACTAAGGTCTTGCAAAATCGAAGTTAGGATAGAATCCAAGAATGCATAATAGTCATATGTTTAGGAAAGGAAGGGAGTCCATGCAGAAACTAGATTTATGGCTCCCTTATCATCAAAGGTAGATATCCTCATCCGTTGATTGAAAAATTCAGGGTTCTAATGTAAAAACATATGGGCAAGGAGAGAAATAAATTTGAAATTATGTTGTGTTTTGTATTCCTTTATTTGACTTAGTATTTCCCTAATGATGACTTCTATGAAGTCATACTAGAATAAGGTTTGTTTCCTCCTTAACTACAAACCCATACCCAGTTGAAACTCCTAAACATACCTATCACTATCCAAGTTGTAAACAAAGGCCATCGTTGAGAAGGAATCCTACATGTCTACGGGGAAAGAATTGTGCATTGTTGGAATCTATGGTGGCTTTTTCATATCTTCCCTAGGCCTTTTGGTTTCTTTGTTATAAAAATCTAGAGCAAGATCTCTACCTCTCCAATATTTGTCTCCTTTGTCCATAGTGAATGACTCCATCTTTTCTACTCTAGAGCCCTTTCTGAAAGGGATGCATAGCATATCCCAGATAGCTTCCATGTTGATGTTAACTCTCATATATCATCCTTCAATGGCATCAGTACTTGGGTTAAAATGCTTAATTCCCTCATTGACTAGTTCTAGGTAGTGATGTACAAAAGGAACCAGATACTAAGGAAGCCTATTGAACCATTGTTTATATGCAAAGACTATTGGTCACTATTCTTCTTCATTCTCTCATAGGCCACCTCCCTAAGAGTCTTAGGGTTCATTTTCGAGGATGGGATTGTGAATGTTGTCCCCTACTTCCATTATCTTCTTCATACTAAGGAAGCCCATTGAACCATTGTTTATATGCCAAAGATTGGTCACTATTCTTCTTCATTCTCTCGTAGGCCACCTCCCTAAGAGTCTTAGGGTTCTTTTTCGAGGATTGGATCATGAATGTTGTCCCCTACTTCCATTATCTGGGACTAGTCCCTATGAATTTTTTTCTTTTCCATGGCCCATGTGTGAATCCACTTCGGCTTCTTTGGTATCCCAGGTGAAGCATAAAAGGTTTCACCAAAAAATTTGGTGACTGGTACTATTTTCATGGCATCGAACAAGCTTTAGGTTGCTTCGACTTGCACTTCCATCTAAGGATTTTGGACCATTTTAGGATACTTGTGGATTCCTATGATGTTCAAACCTTCTATAATTCACTTTGGCTCTTCAACACTTCTACACTCAAAAATATTTCCACTAGGTAGTATACTCAACAAGATTTTTACAATGTTTATACTTTCACATGCAACACTTAGCTATTTATTTCTTGGAGTGGTAGACAACAATTTCCTTTTAGCATTAAATTCGGCATGTACCGCCAACTTCTTTGCTCATGCAAAATGAATTTCTTGCTATTTTGAAAAGACAAGAATTCATAATGACAGCTAGTAATTATGGCCTACGATGCGATTTCATGGGAAATTAAGTCGACGAATGAAGGCATTTTAACCTTTCACATGCTTGGAAATTAATATCCTAAAAAGAATGATTAACCCAAAAATGAAATGAGTACTTGAAAAGATTTGAGTTCATCCTTGGAGTTCAAAAAATTCCTACAGCATGACACATCAGCACTTGACCGTATGGACAATCACTTGGGATTGCCACTAATTTGTGCTACTTAATTACCTCTTCTTAATTTTGCACACTACAATTTGTACATGGAAGATACAACTGGGTGGGAGATTCAAGCTAGATCTTGGTGGGATTTTTCAGTTAGTACTCAATTATCATCATGCTTATGGCACATAGATACCTCATATATTTCTATAAATAGACCCCAAGACAACAACAAAATCACACTTAGCAATTGGGAAGAGTTAGTATTTCGTAGTTAGGTAGAATTAGCATTAGGTAGTTGGGTAGAACTAGCATTATGAATACTCCAATTAGGTTGGTTAGCAATTAGTCATAGATGGCTTTCTTAGGTGAAATTTCTAACAGGTGCATAAAGAGAATGATGAGAAACAAGCATTCATTGGCTATTATAGAAATGAAATGGGTGTTAGGTTGGGACTGTGTAGAGTATGAAGATAAGTATAGAGTCAATACCGACATCTACTCTCACTTTTTCACATCATTTCTTTATATATAGGACCCTAAGTAGATGATTCTTCACCTGACACTGGAAATCTTCTCGAAGTGGTACCTTGGTGGCCTTCAAGATATTGTGGCGAATGCAGTCTATGGCCTAGGTATTCCTAGGGTGAGCAACCTCCACAAGCATATTGAAGAAGACACAGTGGGGTAATGGGTTTTATTTATGACTGGATTCCACATTCTAACACATGAGAGCATCACCATAGGCTCACTCATGCCTGCCACTTCTTGTTGCACTGCTATAATGTGGTGTTGTTCTATAGCGTGGAGTGGTATACTAACTTTAGAGACTTGGTATATCCTCCCCCACTAGAAATTTTTGTTGTTGTTCATGATACTGTTGCTCCTATTGATCCTACCGATGAAGTTGTTCTAGATGTTGTTGTCGATGATGCTCCTATTGCTACTATTTAAGACCCAACACTTTTTATATGTTTTAAGAATCAATCTATTATATATATATATGCCTTAGAAAGGATTTCAATGTATATATATAAAAAAAATTGCATAATATATAGATATACTTTAAAAGTATGTACTCGGAGCCATTTTGGAAATGTATTATCGAAGTATATAATTTCATATATAATGAATATACAACTTTTATCAAATTTCTTGTCTCTTTTGCTTCTTGCAATTTTGCATTATGGGTTCCTTTTATTTCTCTACTTCTTTGAATACCTTATCAATTCCGCATGTGGGTTTATTTTCAATTTTGATGGTTTGCTTGGAAAGACCGACCGAACAAAAGAACACAAAGGATAATTTACAATAATTACATATTTACATATGAAGAACAATTAATAAAGATTAATTGAACAATTTGAGGTGGATTCTGTTAACTAGAATCCCCAATGGCTCTTTCTCCATATTTTCTAATTTGAATGTGTTGTGTTGCTTGCATTGAATTATTCTAAAAGGTCCTTCCAACAGACTATCAAATTTTCCATGTTGGTCAGGCTTCACGACCCTCTCATTGAACTTCAGCACTAAGTCACCACATTTGAGGCCTTGGTCTGAGGTTTTCTTGTTGAACCATCTTTTAACCACCTGTTGCTAGGTAGACATGGTTGTTACAGTCTTTTACCTTTTTTCTTGTACTTCTTGTAACTTGGAAAACTGGACCTCCATGGCTCTATTTTCTTCAACTTCCACATATTTGAGAAACTATAGTGTAGGAATCTCCATAGAGATGGGAAATAGTGCTTCTTTTGCGTACACCAATTCGTACAACGAAGTCTTGAGAACTTGTTTAGGGGCTATGCAGTCTGCCAAGAGCATTTCCTAAAGGTTCTCGTGCCACTCCTTCTGATGTTCCAACCCAATCCTTCTAATGAATCAGACAAAAAATTTATTAGTCGACTTGGCTAGACCATTTCCCTAGGGGTAATAGTTTGAAGACATTTTTAAGAATATGCCATGTACGAGTGCAAATTCATGTAACTTAGAACCTAGGAAAGCCTTAGTATTGTCATAGATGATGCTCTTTAGTGGGATGAATCTCTTTACTAGTTCCTCGAGGAAGTTCACAATCTATGGTTTCATTGCATTCTTCAAGGGAATGGCCTCGGTCCATCTAGTAAAGTAATATGTGACCATGAGGATCCATTTATGTCTAGTGCTAGAGGTGGGATTCATCATTCTGATAAAATAAAGGCCCCATTACACAAAAAAAAATTCAACCACTATCGGGTTGAGAGGCATTGCGAAGTTTTTCCTTCTTTTGGTGAAGAATTGGCATTCCTTGCAGGCCTTAACCAAAGAGTGTGAGTCATTGAATAGTGTAGGCTAGAATTATCTAAAACACATGATTTTCATGGCGGTGCTCTTTATAGAGAAATTTCCACCCACGAGACTGCCATGGAAATTGTCAAGAATTTTCTTCTCTACCTCTATGGTGACACACCATAGTAGAACACCATTGGAAAGGACCCCTTTAATAAATGCATATCCATTTTTCTACAGTCTATATAATCTTCTCTTCTGAAAAGGAAGGCCTAGTGGATATTTCTCAGTATGCATGAATCTTACTCTATCCACTAACCAACGACCTTTAGACTTGGGTTCATTTGTTAGAACAAGTTTGGGTTGCTCTTCTTTAGCTACAATTTTTTCATCATGTTCCAAATACTCACACAGTCATCTTCCTTAGATGGTCTTTGTGGGATTGACCTAAATATCATATTCAAGGATATTAGTGATCCAATTGGCCCGCTTTTTGGTGATTTCTCCTTCCATGATATACTCGCACACACTGGAATGTGCGACATATACAATCACCTTGTTGCAAGATATGAGGTGTCAAAAATTCTTGAGTCCCTTAATAATGGTGAATTCTTACCTTTGATGAATTTGTAGTTCATCTCATAATATTTTAAGGTTTGGAAGCGAAATGCTATCAGATGTTCTCGCTTGCCTTCATCACCTTTTTCAGTTAGCATAGTAGCGATGTTGGATTTGCTACTAAATACATACATTATAAAGTCTTCTGATAGTTTTTTATTTACCAGCATAGGATTTGAAGAAATAACATCCTTAACCTTCTCAAAGGCTTCTCTACCTTCCTTTTTCCATTTGATTAAATGATCCTTTTTTAGCGTCAAGGTGATATATTTAATTATTCTTGCAAAATTAGAAATGAATTTTCTCACAAAATTTACCTTTCCCAGGAAGGATTGAACTCCCTTCTTATAGGGGAAGCTCTTGAATTACCTTTATGCACTCCAAATCAATTACAATTCCATCTTTAGACACTACATGTCCCAATAGTTTTCCTTGCAGCACTCTGAAAACAAATTTTTTCGGGTTCAAGGATATCCCAAACTCCTAGAATTTTTTATCCTTAGATTTAGATGAATATCCTTAGATCATCAAAATGATTATCCTTAGATTTAGAGAATACAATTAGATCATCCAGGTAGATCAAGATATTCTTGTTGATCAATTCTCTAAAGGTGATATCCATTGCCTGCTGGAAGGTGGCTCCCGCATTTGAGAGGCCGAAAGGCATTTTTGCATATGAAAATGTTCCCCACTTGGTAGTGAATGTTGTTTTGTGTTGGTCCTCCTCTTTTACCTAGATCTAGTTGTAACTAGATAAACTATCTAGAAGAGAAAAAATCTTCGATCCTAGCACTTTTTGCAAGATTGACACCATAGAAGGCAATGAGTAGTGGGTATGTGCAGGATCATGATGGGCCAAAAAGTGGCAATATGATGGGTATGTGGCTTACAACTATTTTTTTACCCAAAATTGATGAAACGAAAAGGGTTTTTAAATGATATTCTTAGCTTTCCACTAATATAAATTATTCTTGACTTTGAATTTAATAAGTAATTATTATTCATTTTCTATTCAAATTATGACTAAAGTCCTGATTAATAGGCTAATCAAAAAACATCTATATCTTTCAAATGGTATCACATTTTTTGAATCCAAAACATGCATCACATTCTATGTTTTGCATACTATAGGATTAAAAAATAAAAATGAATTTCATGAAGTTTTGACCAAGTTAAGGTGGTTAGACATACACAATTTTTATATTTTTAAAAATTTCTAATAAAAATTCATAATTAATTATTTACTTGGAAAAAATTACAAAAAAATATGCATCACATCAGGGCATGAGTCCTCTACTTATATCTAAAATATTATTAAAAAATATTATCATTTTATTGTGGTTAGGGTGGTCAGATAGACACCTACTTCTTATTTTTTCCATAAAATTTAAGTACCACTACATTGAAATTTCAAATTTTCACCAAATAGATTTATCTATTTTTTAAACAAACCTAGTAGTTTAGAAACTACATTCAATTTGATACAATTATAATTTTACATATTTTTGAAATAATATAGATAACTTATTCAAATTTTTACATCAAGTTGCCTAACTCTAATTTTTCTAAATTTTTTGCCACTTAAGGGCCTAATTTTTCCATGATGATCTTGCACATACCCTATTGGTCCTTCAAGGATTCCCTGTTCAAGTCTCAGAAGTCAACAAATAGGTGGATTTCTTCGTTCTTCTTTCAAACTAGAACCAGGTTGGATACCCATGTATTGTGCTTGATCAAGAAGATGATCTAGTATTGAATTAGCTTTGTCATATCTTGTGCCATCAAGTCTTCAATATTCGGATTTACTAGCCTCTACTTCTAGCAGATGGGTTTTGCTCCTTTCATCAGCTCTATAGTATGATGGATTATTTCGGGATCATATCCCTTGAGGTCATCATATGACCAGGCCACTACTCCATATTTCTCACAAAAATGGATGAATTTTTCTTTATCATGATATGGAACGTCTTTTCCAACCTTTAGTTTCCTTGCATCTCTGGCCTAAAGGTCTGCATAGTCACTTTTGTATGCTACAAAATTCCTCTTGTAATTGCTCACATCATCACAATCGAACAGGTTTTTGAGAGTGACCAATCACTTTGGAATCTTTTTGGACTTCAGCTGAATGATTTTTCCATCATAGGCCTCGACAATCTTTAGTTGGAGTTGCTCAACAAACTCTCCTAATTGTTGGATGAATGAGGCAATGTGTTCATCACTTTCAAACACATGCCAACTTTGACAATTATCTAAGATTTCTCATCGAATGATCACTCGTATAGAGTGTATGTTATGAATTAGATCTGAAGTAGGATCAAATTGAGATTTGATTGTTGCCATATGATCCACATCTGTATTTTTCTCTCTGGGCACTATCTAGATATTGAAGGCTTCAAAGCCCTTGATCAGGTCCCAGACTCTATGTCTATAGGATCTCATGTAGACATTCTTATATATGAAAATACCTTAGACTAGATTGACCACTAGTTTAGAGTCTCCAAACACCATTACTTTCTTAATGCCCATCCGCTTTGCAAGGCTTAGACCTTGCACTAGGCCTTCATATTCAGCTTCATTTTTTGAACAAGCAAACTAGAAGTGAAAATACCTAAGTTGAATCTTTTCATTGGATGGGGACATCAGAAATATCTTGGCCCCTACTCCAACTTTGCATCTTCCTCCATCAAAGTGCATCATCCATAGCTCTAAGGATTGACAACTCTCGAATCCCTTTATGACCTTCGGGATCACTTGATCTTCATCATAAATGACATAGGTATCCATTCTAGTGGCATGATAATTTTTGAAAGGATCAGTGTCTATATATTCACTCAAGAGGACCTCCTTTGAATATGTCCAATCTGTGATCACCTTTTCATCCACTAGTAGCTTGGTACAATACATTTCCTCTTTGGTGAAAGAGGTATGAGTAGCCTCAAAGCTGATCATGGCTTCATCGGCCACATGTTCCAAATGTAGAGGTCCAAATATTATTTTCATTTTAGCTCCATGCTTGGTCCTGAGGATCATGTGTGACCAATCCAAATAAAGATATCCACCTATCTTTGAACTAAATTACTGGGATAAGCAAAGACTGAGCATAGGGGGAATGTCTATGATAACAATATCTTGTGGAACTGTGATACTAGGGTAGGAGAATAGAGTCAAGGGGAGGATCTTAATGACACCTATGGTTTTGACCTTGTTCCCATCAAGCTACATAACCCCCCTTTTTAAAGGTTCATAGCTAGGTCCTAAGGCTTCAACTATCTGCTTGGGCATGACTATGGTGCTCGCACCAAAGTCAATTGTGGAATTATGCAATAATTTTTTACCCACAATAAGAGTTAGGAAAAATGGATTTGGTTTCTACTTATCCCTAGCTTCAGTAGAGGTTTCCTCTATATTATTTGTGAGAACTTTGGAAAGAGGTGATGGGTCAATAGGTCTTCCCTTGGGTGATTGTTTTGTTGGTTCAATGATTGTATCCTTAAGTAGCGCCTTTTGCAACAATGACTTTTGTGCCGCAATAGCTAAGATATCCCAAAGGGACACATTAGTAGAGGATTTTTTTAATTGTTCCACCACATTGAATGGTGGAATATTTTAAGGCTTTTGTTCCTTAGCCTAGTTATAACAATTTCCTTTTGCAGCTGAAATTGTTGCACAATTGTAGAGGTACTAGGAGTCTAGTCGGAGGCACTTTTGAGCTACGAGATGACTGGTTCACCCGTAAAACTCCTCTTAGAGTGAGTGTTGTAATCAAACTACACTTGCAAGGATTTTGATGTGGATGCATCATTTTCAAACATTGCCTCTTCTTCTCCCATACATGAGAAGAGTGTGTGGTCAGGATCTATATCCATTTCTTGTTTCAGGGACATCCCCTACATTTGTGCAGTGAATACCATTTTTTCCATTTGTGGAGACGCATATACATAATCTTAGGGTCTGACACCATGCCTTGGTTGCATTGTTCTGCCACCTTTTGTTGTAGGTTTTTGTATGGGAAGTTTCAGGGCATATGTGTTTCACCATAGGGGAAGTACCAGGGCTTGATGTCATCAACTAAATTCTATTGCCTTGTTGTCAGCTCTCTACTCAACTTTTGGTGAGCACTTTGTAGTGGAGTAGGTATTGGCACTATTTGATTAGTTGTTTAAGTCTGCAAATTTGTGTGCAAGCCTCCTTGTAACTAATTTTGCTAGTAGGAAGATTTTATGCCTTGATAATTTTGGTAGGTTGGCTTCGAAGGCACAAACTAGTTCCACTTAATGGTAGTTATTTCATTGGTGATGGTCTGCAACATCTCCTTGACATCACTCATCTCATCCTTCAAAGAGCCAGATGTGGAAGCAACATTCTATGGCGTGTTCAGATATGTGTCCATAGACTGGGGAAGAGTAGATGCATTGGTAGATGGAATCCCTGGGGAGGAACTGATATCTCAAGGAATATAGGCAAAGTGGGCTGAGGTGGAAACTTTCTGGCGTTGATTAGGTTATTCTCTGCTTTAACAGCGATGTATGCATTTGGTAGATTGGTTCCACCAAGGGACTTAATCAACATCAAGATGTTGGCATTGATGGATTTCAAGTAGATCACAAATGCCAACTTGGCTAATGGGTGGATAACAACCTGGATCCTCCACCAAGTTGTGTGGAATCAAGCATTGGAGTCACTCATGGCTTCATATGGGGCCCGCTTTATGGTCGCCAATTGATGATATAGTGAAGACTGATATCCATCATTCAAAATATTTTGTAGAAAGGATCTTTAAGCTGATCCTAGGTATCGATAGTGTTAACTTGCATAGTGCAGTACCAATCTAGCACCTTTTCCCTAAAACAGGCTGCGAGCAACCTTAGTGCTATATTTTGGTTGGTAACGCCATGCACCAAACACACGTTTTCCACATCTTGCAGGTGTTTGGATGGTTTTTTTGAGCCTTCCCCAATGAATTTTGGTATAGCTTTTAGAGAAAAGGCTAGGATAGGGGCCCAAGCGATGGGTTCTATTGGTGCTATAAGGGGGCTTTCAACATCCCATGCCACATATTTTTTGTTTGCAATTGGAAACATGGCTAGTGGAGGGGTCGAAACATTCACTGGATGGGTTCTAGTAAGTACTATTACTAGTGGTAGCACTAGCAAGCCAAGGTTATTTGTTGTTTGGGATCTAGTAATAGGCCAATGGCTCATACACCCACTTTAGGTGCAGGTACATTTAAGCAGTCCCACCGAGCATTGCAGAAAAAAAAATTGTTGATGTCAAAAATTGACAAGGTAATAGCCTAATGGGAAACTCAGTTAATGGGGGGACCAATTGCACTAAACTAAGTGACCTCTAGGTTTTTAAATAAGTCGACTTCTTCTATAATTGGGGTTTTGGAATGGGAAAAGGAAGTGGATATAAAAAATAAAGATCTAACTAAGGTGATGCACTAAGATGTAGATGTAGGCACAGTAAATCTATCTTTTGGATGATATTTAAGGGCCCATTCAACAATCTACTAAGTCTCAAAATAACAAAAATCAAAGATAAAAACCTAAATAATTTATCCAATAACATAAAATAACTCCCATACACATTTACTGAAAAAGAAGAGTCAAAGACATGGTCTAAATCAACAAACTTATATTGAAATCATAGAAGTTCTATACAAAAATTACTCAGTACTGTAATGGAACAATATAATATTTTTTCAAATAGAGAAGAAATAGAAATGCCAAACAATGGCATAGTCTATGAGTCTTATACAATAATCTAAAAAACAATACAAAAGGCCTGGTGTCTTTTCACATTTTTTTGGTATGTTTTGAACTCATTTTCGGAAGGAAGAAACAATATATATAGAAAATAATCCCACCACATGAAATCTAGTAATAAAAAATATTCCATCATCATGAGTAATGATTTCCTAAGGTCATTGCAACGGAAAAAAAATTATGAGTCATAGAATGCAGTCACCCTTGAGCCAAATGCATCCCCTACAAATGATGGCAGTGGTCCTCGTGTAGAAGCAACAAAACCTCGTGCAGACATATGTCACTCACCCATGAAGTCAATTATTACATGTGGCAATATGGTGGGGATCATTACTCTCTCTTTCCTTCCTGTCGATGAAATCCCCATGGAGAAGACATGTGGAGAAGTCTTGGTTGCTAGCATTGAATATGGTCCGCCAAGAGTGTACACCGAACAATGATATGTGGCATGTAGTTGGAGCTCGGTTGAGAAGTGAAGGGAAGCAGGCATCAAGTTCCCATGCTACTAACATGTGGAAGAATGGTGGGGTTCGGAAGAGGAGCGAAGGAAGAAATGCTTGTGAGGAGCTCATGGTGGACACATGGCAGTAGCGAGTGAAATTCTTCAAAAAGGGTTTAGGGATTATTCAAATGTATGGGGCATGGGCCAGACTTAGAAAAATACAAATAACCCAAAGGGAGATCAAGGAATTTTATATCCATAGTAAACATTATCAATGTTATGCTTTCCATCAAAACTAATTGAACATATTCCACAAATATTAGCTTCTGAATCATCTCCAAATTTAACTAGTCCTCCATCATACTTTCCAAGTATAAAAAACTTACTCTTATCTCTAGTCATGTGATTAGAGTAACCACTATCAACAACCCAATAATTCTTATCTTCTTTAACATGAAAATCAAATACCAAAGTAACTTCAACTCTATCCTTTTTCTTTTGATCACTTTCCTTCACACAACTTTTAGAGGTAACAAAACTAGATTCTTCTTTTATAGTTAATAAGAAGCATTCAATGTCGTCAAATTCTCCATAATCAGATTCATCATCATAAATTCTAGCATCTTCTCTCACATAGCAATCTTTCTTGATCATCTTTCCTTTATTTTCCTTGTTCCTATTGTTTATAGTAATTTTTGGACATCTTGAAGCATAATGACCTATTTCACCACAGCTAAAACATTTGAAAGGTTGTTTACCTTTGTACTTATCAGTGCCCTTCTTCATTCTTCTTAAAATTTTAGCTTCCACATCATCAAGATCTTCCTTGTCTAAATCTTCAACCTTTTCTGATACTCCAACCTTGAAAGTAGTTTATATAGTTATAACATTCTTCAAGCCCTTTTTCCTCATTTCAAAAGAAGTTAGTCTATCAATCATCTGATCTCTAGAATAAGTATCAAGATTTTACAATTTCCTCAATAATAGATACATTTTCACTATGATAATCAAGAAGAGATATTTACCACTTTATATTCTTTGACTTGTGCGCCAAGACCTCTCATTGCACTCACTAGCTTGTCAACTCTCTGCATGTAGATTTGTATTGTTTCATTTTTTGACATATGCAGGGTCTCAAATTATTCCTTCAAATTTTGTAGCTTTGCTTGTTTCACTTTTTTATCTCCCTCATAAATGCTTTCTAGCTTTTCCCAAACCTCTTTAGCAATCTTCAAACTCATAACTTTTACTAATTCAATATTTGAAAGACTTCACAATAATAAATCTTGCCTAAGCATTGACCTCATGCGTCTTCATTTTTGCACTTGTACTTGAACCATTAAGAGGTAGAGTATATGCAACATTATAATCCTTTTCAACCTCAAATCCTTGAGCTACTGGATATCCTTACATATTTCTCTTCCAAAATGCATAATTTGTGTCATCGATTCTAGGGAATTCCAAAGGAAAATTGTTCACCATTTTGGATCAACCTCAAGTGGTCAAGCTCTTCTCCAAGGAACCAGGCTCTAATACCAATTGTTAAATAAATATGACAACTGAGGAGGGGGAACTTAGTTGTAGAAAATTACACCTTCAAAACCCTAGACAATAAATAGATCCACATGCATTTGGGTATGTGCAAAATCATGATGGGCCAAAAAGTGGCGATATCATCGGTATGTGTAGGGTATGTGGCTAACAACTCTTTTTTACCCAAAATTGATGAAACGAAAAAATATTTTTAAAGGAGATTCTCAACTTTCCACCAATATAAATTATGCTTTTCTTTGAATTTAATAATAATTATTATTCATTTTCTATTTGAATTATGACTAAAGTCTTGATTGATAGGCTGATTGAAAAACATCTATAGCTTTCAAATGATACATCACATTTTTTGAATCTGAAATGTGCATCACATTCTATGCTTTGCATACTATAGAATTTAAAAAAAAAAACAAATTGTATTTCACGAAGTTTTGACCAAGTTAAGGTGGTCAGACATACAAGTTTTTATTTTTTTTAAGTTGTAATAAAAAATTCATAACTAATTATTTACTTGGAAAAAATTATAAAAAAATATGCTTCACATCTAGACATGAGTCCTCTACTTATATATAAAATATTATCATTTTATTGTTGTTAGGGTGGTCAAACAAACACCTACTTATTTTTTTTCTGAAATTTAAGTACTACTACATTGAAATTTTAAATTTTCACCAAATAGATTTTTTTTGTTTTAAATAAACCTAGTAGTTTAGAAACTACATTCAATTTTCTATAGATTCTATACTTACATATTTTTGAAATAATATAGATAACTTATTCAAATTTTTATGTCAAGTTGCCTAACTCTAATTTTTCTAAATTTTTGACCACTTAAGGGCCTATTGTTTCCATGATGATCCTGAACATACCCATTCATTAAACCCTTATTCTATTAATGTGTTTAAACATGAAACGAAAATAAAATAAACTGAAATAACAACACCATACACAAGAGAACACCATATTTATGTGAAAATTACAATGAGAGAAAAACCACGGTGAGGATTATCTCCCAATATAAGTAATTTCAAAACATGTACAAGGGCTCACTGGTAGAATACAACACACTGTCCAAAAGGCTCACAATCAGGGCTCACTATCATCAAAAGAAATACAAGAAGATAGAAGAATGTTACATAGAGAACACTTTCTCAATGCAACAAGGATTCCACAACAATGCTCACACACTTTCATAGCCTTTCTTGAATTATTTTGGATACCTTTAGCTCACTACCTTCAAGGCCCTAACACTAAAATTCACACTAGTCTGCTCAAATTCATATCACTCTCATCGATTGCGCATCTATCTTGCTTCTTTATTCATCCTTCCTCTCAACTCCATAGTTATTTATATCTTTAGTGTCAAAAAATTATCCCCTTTTCATAATTAATTTGGGAATAATTAATAATAAATGAACCTAATGAACTTCCTTGATTTAGTGTTGTAATGTGTTTTACACATTCACATTAAGTTTAGGGCCCTTCTTAATAAAATGGAATTAATCGTGCCTTATTTAGGGTGTTGAAAAGTGTATCTTTACACTTTCACACTAATCTAGGGATTTATTAATTAATTGAGGTTAATTTTACCTTAATTGGCCTCTTTAATTCAAAATCCAGGCCTAATTAATTATAGATTCTTAGGGATAAAGCCCGGAATTCATAGATGATATTACACAATACTTAATTTTACAAGGTGTGTGTCCTAGGTTAGTGACCTAGGACCCATTCACCACCTAGAAAATGGGTCCTCACTAGGTCTTAGGACCCTAATTTTACATAACATTTAGCATCCCCCGAAGTGTTTCCTACTTAAGTGTGCTAGGAACCATTCACCCTATGGTGAATGGGTCCTCACTTAACCATAGGACCCCCCTTGGGATTTTTTTTTGGTTGTATTTTAATGATTTGAAATCCAAGATTTAATATTGGCCCATGATATTTGTATTTTGAGAATTAATCTTAAGTTACTATAAATACAAGGTTATTTCACATAGCTTTATCTTAGAATCTAGAGAACTTTCATGAGATCAAGCATTCATATTCAAGAAGCAAGCAAGATTTAAGTCTTGGAGCATTATTACAGTGTTTTTGTAGGTCTTCAATCTCATTTTGTTGTCAAAGATCAAGCATTATTGAAGAAGTGATGATAGATACGTATGTAGAATCATGATGGATTCTAGGTTTTGGGAGAAGCATCATGAGATTCAACCAATCCTAATGAATTGTTTCCTAAGTGATTACATATTCTATGATCATTCTATTTTTAGCCTAAAGAGAGGTAAAATCAGATTTGTGACTTATTAAGGGGATTTGTGATCTCCTAAAGTAGGTATTTTGCATTGTCCATGTTTCATTCTAGGATCCTATTCTAACACAAATGAGTAGGGTTTCTTTGCATCATTAGAGATCTTAATCTTAAAAACACTTAAGATTAGGATTGCACACACATTTTGTGTTTCACATTTCCATTTATCATCAAGGTTTAATTACCAAACTTGGGATTTGACTAAGGAAAACTCCTACCCACAAACAAACATCAATTTTGTTTTTTAGATTATTGACATATCCATATCTAAAAGTAGAGATTTCAAGCTATAGGAAGGAATTGTAGGTCTGAAACTTCAAGTTCAAATTTAGAGTTTTTTGGTAGGTGGACTACCAGGACCCATTCACCATAGCTCAAGTGGGTCCTTGTTAGGGTTTCTAAGGAAAAAAAATTTCTCAAGTTATAAGATACAGTTTCTAATTTAGAGTATCCCAAAAAATTCTATCAGGACCCATTCGCCACCTGGTGAATAAGTCCCTATTAGGGTTGCAGAAACAACAGATTCTGATAGGTGCACAACATTCCTTAGTTTTTCAAGAAAATTCATTATTTCCTTCTATTTTGTGATAGATCTCTTCATTGCAATTTGTAGACATAGATTTAGAGTTGTTTTTCTATTCCAAATTTATCTCCCCAAAACACTATTTGACGTAGACCCCTATCCTTACATAAAAGAAATTGTAAGATCACAAACCTTGATTTGACTCACCTTTGCATTTGATAGTCACTTCATGATTTGGATCTCATTTCTTGAATGAATTAGGGAAAAATAGGGTCATATCATAGTCCCCCTTCTCCTATGTTCCATTTTGGTGAACCCAACTTTTGAACATCCTGATTTTTTATTTGGAGTGCATTCAAACCCTAGATCTTATTTTACAATAGTTTTCATTAGATTTACATTGCTAGCATTTCCTTTAGGGTTCTTTCATTTTATATTAGTCAACATTACATTTAGATAAATTTGCATGTTCGCATTACTTATATTCATTAAAAAATAGAAAAATTGCATTAATTGAGGTTTTTTGTATTGAAATCATCATTCAATCATTTAGATTTATATTGCATATTAAATTTAGTCACATTATTCATCATCAACCTTAGTTAACAATGCATTTAGAAAATTGAAATATAGAAAATCTACTACTAAATTGATTGTTACAGACCTGAGACAACAAACACATAGGATCAACTAAAAAAAACAAAAGTCAAATTTAGAAAATCCTAATATGGGACTCATTCACCATAGGATAAATAGATCCTTGTACACACCTATTTAGCCAATTTTTTTAGTGAATTTTGGTATCTAATTTTCATTCATGTCCCTATTATCAAACCCTAATCTAGGACCCATTCACCATAGGGAAAATGAGTCCTTGTACTATAGATTTTAGCAACAAAAATTTTGAGTAATTTTTTTCTTTTAGTATGCATTTTTTTTCTATTAGTAGATCTAAGAAGTAGTTTCCTAAAATAGTTTATCTTTGAATTTAATTTTTTTTTCATTTAGTTAGATTTTGCACCATTGGGAAAATAATTTCTTGCATATTTTAGTTAAAGGTAGCATTATATTTTTTCATTTTCAACATTATTGCATCAATAGATAAGTTAGTTTACATTTTGCAATCATTAGATTTTTTTTTAAAAAAAGATAAAAACATCAAACAAAACCCTTCGAGAAAGCATAGTTATTTGATTATGTCAAATCTCTTCTTCAAAGTTAACCTATCCCACAAGCCCTTTAGTAGTGATGACTTTCACATGTTAGATGAAGCCCTTGAGGACTTTATCTCACAAGGTTAATCCACTAAGGCTTGTCATGAAAAACTGAAACACAAATACGTTAATGCAATGGCACCTCAACTTATCATTTACCCTCCCTCATAAAAACCTCAAGTTCTAAACAAACTCACACTTATCCCAGAACCACCTAAAAAAAAGCCTTCACTTGATGATAACAATTCTTCACAAAAAGTGAGTTACAACACTATTGCGCACACATATAATACAAGGAAAAATAGGAAACAAAAAACAACTCATGTTTCATTACCTTTTCCTCAACCTATCTTTCCTAGTGCTCCCAATTTACCTTCGAATAGTGGAAAGAAATATGATCTTGTTGAACAACTTAAGAATATGTCCGCTAAGATATCCCTATGGTATCTTATTCAAGCTTCACCAAATTACCATATTATACTTCAAACAACCTTGTAACAAGTTATGGTTCCTCCTAATACAAGTTCAAACAATGTGGTAGTGTTAGTTCAAGGAATGAATGAGGTTAATTTAGATATTTTTTTCACCAAAGAGAGTTACCCTCCTTGGAAGTTCAAAAATGACATGATGCATTCATGATAATAGCCTATGTTGATCGAATTAGGATAAAGAGAACCCTAGTTCAAAATGATTCGGCCCTTAATGTGTGTAGTGTGAGCCTTTTGGAAAAGATTCATATGGATAAGAGTGACATTGTTTCTGATTCTTTGTCTACCATGTATTTGATAATTTATAGGAAAACAACCACTTGGAATCATCACATTATCTATTAGAGTTAGGAAAGTAACATTAAAAACTTTGGCCCATGCTATGCCTCATGATCTATCTTATAATCTCTTCTTGGGGAGACCTTGGATTCATGAGATGAATGGAGTTCCCTCTACCCCTTACCATGTAATGAAATACATTTATGACAATAAAGTTTACATGCTAAAAGTTGATCCTGAACCTGAAATTTGTTTGATCATTGAGAAAGAAGGATGAGATCCTTTGAAAGCATGGAAATCAACTACAAAAGTGGAAGTCATGAAGGAAGAAGAACATGAAAACATTGATGAATTTGCTAAGTTGTTAGAAGGTGATTCAAGTTCCTTAGATTTCACACCATCATTTATGGGAGAATACAAAATTACAACAAAAGAAATCAAAAAGAAAAAACAACCACTAGTAATGTCAATGCAAAATTCAGAAGAAATCTCACAAGCAACTACTTCATCTACTATAGAAGAAGATACAAGATATACAATGAACTTTGATGAAATAAACTACCAATAACCACCAAACTAGAAAGATATGGATTAACATTATGGAAGAGGCTATGAGCTCGTAAAATAGCTTGGTTATAATGGAAAAGGATGTGGAAGGAAAGAACAAGGCTTTCATGTTCCTATAGAGCCTAACACACAAGAAATAAAAAGTGAGTTGGGGTATTTTCCTTCTAAGATAACACAAGCAATGACAATACCCTCACTCAACATCAACACTATCATATGTAACTCCACTAAAACAAATTTCACTTTGAAGCATCCTAAATTGATTGATACAACTTGTGAAGAATCATTGGAATACTTTGAAGATGATGAAGCTTTGAAAGAAATGTTAGGAGTTTATGAAAATTTGTAGTCCTGATCCTCTGAACCACTAATGTATACATCCTCAATAGTAATATGATGACTATCCCCAGGTCTAGGAGCACCTTGCATTGATCATAGATATCTAGGTCTGGCTCATGGTGGAACCTAAACATGTCTAAACTAATGCATGGCATGATCATAGTAGAATGGTTTCACTATGTAATAATTTATCCTTAGAAGAAACTGGTCTTATTGCTACTTGACTAGCTCATGTCTATCATTTATCCACTAGATAAGCCTAAGATATGATCTCCAACAGATATCATCCTCATCTAGTCAATCAAATCTAATACTCTAGCATAATAAATCTCCCTCCTGCCATGATCACCTCAATGCATAACTGAAGGCCCATGGATAAACCATGGATGCTATGATAGGAAATTCATTCAACCTAGTACATGTGATGTGGTCAAAGCACCATACCTACGAGAGTGTACAACATACAATGTTGTCGAGCTCCTAGTATGCAAATCATCCTAAATAATAATATAGATGCACAAGCATACTAAAACCCCAAGCATACATGATCATGTGCTCCTTCATGTCCCTAATAATATGTACAAGTCCACAACCTAAATCTACTCTTCATTTTTTTGGGACTAGGGTAAGTGCTATGGTAGTGATCATGATTCATCGCAGTAGTGGTGTTCGCACATGTAGAAGCCATCTAATCTGAATGCATGGATTGATGCTTGACTGATAGATAGATTATTGTAAATAGCATAGGATATCATCTCACATCTTCCTAAAGGATCTCTCATCTACCGATTGTATAGTCTCACCCTGGATAGGAATCTATATGATGTCGGTCATCTCCCCAATAGGAAGATGAAAGGTACATGTGTTTGCATCCCATCTCTCTACCATGTCCAACAATATGGCATTGTGATACCTCATAGGTGGCATGAAGAATACCCAAAAAAATCCTACATCCTATAGAAGGTTGATCTCATCCTCTAACAGAACTTGTGTGATATAATCTTGAAGGAAATAAAATTTTCTCTCTTCGAGGTGTTGTCGGGATCAAGGAGGAATATAAAATAGAAAATACATAAAATAAATCCTAAATTTATGAATTAAACAACAATAGAGTTTTTCTAAGATGCTTTATACCTAATGTGGACAATTACTCCATTTTTGGATGAGGGATCTTAGACACTTTACAAAATTTTGGACACTTTGTGCCAAGGTGGGACACTTTGCACTAGCAATGGACGCTTTGTGACAAAGATGGATGATTTGTGCTAATCTTTTTTAGGGTCCTAAAATTACTCTAAATACATGAAAATGTATAGTACATGCAGGAAAATGATGAAAAAATAGAGCCAAATCCTCTAACCCTCTGTCAAAGTGCACCTTGTGCCACCTCATCACGAACTACGTCCAGTCTAGGGGGCTTGGAGGTCCATTGTATTAGCATCCTAGATCACTCTGCACTAAGGTAATTTGTGAAAAGGTAAATATCAAATGAATAGTAAAAAGTTTCATTTTCATTATTATAAATTAAAACCCTATTAAATATTTAGCTTATTTCATTTTAAAGGAATTTTATTCAAATTAGCATATTGGGGGCTAAAGGACTCTATTTTTTATGTTGTTTGTTGCATTGGATTCGTAATTCTACTCTTGATCTCATCAAATTTATATCACTATGTGGTATGGTACTTGGAAATACCCTATGATATGACTTAAGTAATCGCATGTGGTTTCATATTCACCCTATTTCCACCTCCATAAAGCAAGCAAAACCAGAGGGGATACATCTACCTTCGAATTCAATTCTCCATAGAAGTTTTCTAAGAGGATTTTTGAGAGACTAATGAACCTTTGTTGTAGGATGTGGTACTCAACATTGTGGTTTTATAGATAACTATAGCAGGGGTTTCATTCTCCCTAATGAATCCATATGATTATCCTTTTTATAGAAGTTTAATTCCTTTTGCTTGCATATGCATGTAGTATAATATGGCTGCTAAAGTGGGGGCTAAATGTAGTGTCAAAAAAAGTATCCCTTTTGCACAACTAATTTGGTAATAATTAATAATAAATGAACCTAATGTTTCCTAGATTTAGTGTTGTAATATGTTTTACACATTCACATTAAGTTTGGGGCCCTTAATAAAATGGACTTAATGGTGCCTTATTTAGGGTGTTGTAAATTGTATCCTTACACTTTCACACTAATCTAGGGCTTTATTAATTAATTGAGGTTATTTTTTCCTTAATTGGCCCCTTTAATTCATATCCAAGCCTAATTAATTGTAGATTCTGAGGGATAAAGCCCGACATTCATAAATGATATTACATAACACTTAATTTTACAAGGTGTGTGTCCTAGGTTAGTGACCTAGGATCCATTTTCCACCTAGCTAATGGTTCCTCACTAGATCCTAGGACCCTAATTTTACATAACATTTAACATCCCCCAAAGTGTGTCCTAGTTAGGTTTGTTAGGACCCATTCGCCCTATGGTGAATGGGTCCTCACTTAGCCCTAGGACCCCCCCTTGGGATATTTTTTTGGCACTATTTTAATTATTTTAAATCCAACATCTAATGTCGGCTTGTGATATTTGAATTTTATGAATTAATATTAAGTTACTATAAATACAAGGTTATTTCATATAGTTTCATCTAAGAACCTAGAGAATTTTCATGAGAATCTGAGATCAAGAATTCATATTCTAGAAGCAAGAAAGAGTGAAGTCTTGAATAAGCATTATAGTTTTTTTGTAGGTCTTCAAGCTCATTTTTTTTTCAAACATCAAAAATTATTGAAGAAGTGATGATAGATGCCTATAGAGAATCATGATGGATTCTAGGTTTTGGGAGAAGCGTCATGAGATTCAACCAAGCCTAATGACTTGTTTTCTAAGTGATTCCATCTTCTATGATCATTCTATTTTCATCCTAAAGAGAGGTATAATCAAATTTTTTACCTATTAAGGGGATTTGGGATCTCTTAAAGTAGGTCTTTTGCATTGTTCATGTTGAATTCTTGGATCCTATTCTAACACAATTGAGTAGGGTTTCTTTGCATCATTAGAGATCTTAATCTTAGACACACTCAAGATTAGGATTGCAGACATATTTCTTGTTTCATATTTCCATTTATCATCAAGGTTTAATTACCAAACTTGGGGTTTGATTGAGGAAAACCCCTAACAAGAAAAAACATCAAAATTTGTGTTGTAGATTATTGACAGATCCAAATCCGAAAGCATATATTTCAAGTTATAGGAAGAAATTGTAGGTCTGAAATTTCAAGTTCAGATTCAAAGATTTCTGGTATGGCATACCAAGACCCATTCACCATAGGGAAAATTAGTCCCTATTAGGGTTTTTGAGGTAGTAATTTTTCTCACGTTACAAGCTATAGTTTTTTATTCAGAGTCTCCTAGAAAATTCTATTAGGACCCATTAGCTACCTAGAAAATGAGTCCATGTTAGGGTTGTAGAAACAACATATTCTAAAAGGTGCACAACATTCCTTACTCTCAATTTTTCTAGAAAATTCACGATTTCCTTTTTCTTTTCAATAGATCTCTTCATTGCACTTTGTAGACCTAGGTTTAGAGTTGTTTTACAATTCAAAATTTATCTCCCCAAAACACTATTTGACCTAGACTATAATAACCTCCATAGAATTAAACTTAATTAACACAATTAGATTCACCAAATACACATTATCATGCAGATAAGGATGACACATGTCTAAAACGCAAGAACAAGATAAAGAATTATATTAAATTAATAATTTTGAAGTACATGTGCCACTTACAAGGCATTACATATGGGAACATTTCCCTTACAATAGACCTCTAGGTTGATAGCAGAGCTATACAAAAATACTAAAACTTGAGCCTTCCTGATAGGATCCTTTCAACCATCTCAAACTCCTTTTACCACTTGGAGGGAAATAACATTGTTAGAGTGTGTTTCCTCCCTACCATGAAGTGAAACACTTCCCCAAAATTCTTCACTACATTGAAGAATGCTCAACCCAGCATGAGGAAAACTAGCAATGCAATACTGAATAGGAGTAGTGGAATATGTGTAATATGACATTTCAACATCAAGACCATCACAAAGATTACACCAAAATCATCATCATGATTTATGCTCATCCACATACTTAAAACAATCATATAGGCTACATGATAGTTTACCATCAACGTTGCATAGTCCCAAAATTTCTCAAGCAACAAGTAAATCTTAGCAAGTACAAGCTTATATTATGATAACATGTCTATATTCATGCATCTTTTCAATAATACTTTCATAAGTACAAATCAAGAAAGTACACCTTTAACAATTGGTTATCATTTTCTCATAAGAAAATGAACATGTTCGTAAAGAAATAATAACTTCTTCTTACTCATGCAAACATCATAAGAAATTTTACTAATTTATTCTTTTTCATATCCATAGAAATGCATCATTCACAATAATATAAGAATTTAATAAATCTAATTAAGGAAGGTTTATCACATGTATGTAATTATAGGTGCATATATAAATATTTAATATGTGTACACATTCCTATAATATACCACCCATGTGGTCTCTTATGGTGTAGTAAATTTAAGGGTACAATCCATACATACATGACCATTACATATTCTTCAAAGATTTTACAAGAGTTTAGCACATACCTACTATCATCCCTTACTAACCCTTATGGAAAACTACTTTGTAGTTCATGCAATAATGTATGCAAACCAATTTCTCTAAGGTGATGGTGATCACTAGTTTTACTATCTAATCATCATCTATGAATATGCAACCACTTAGCTCTATTCAAAGTTCTTAAGGAAACCTGATATCATTTTCCAAACTATTCATAACTATCAAATCTAACAAATAATATTTGACAAAGTTATTCAACCCAATGAAGTTTCATGGGAATAATTAGTGATCAAGAAAGAATATCAAGATGTCCACTCAAATGTTCCCAATGCTAACAATTTTTTTAGCATGGACTTGTAAATTTCCTTATATTAACAGTCATTATTATACTTCCAATGTTCATTATAAGGTCATCTTCACTTCTATCCATAATCAACTCTATCTGTAACTATCTCATGCTTAAGTAAGGTCCTTATTCATAAATAAAAGAAATAGAAGAGGTATTTTGCATAAGTTTCACATCCATTCCTTAAATATTTGTAGATAAGTACAATTAGAAACCTACTAATCTACTATTACAATCATGGTCATGTTATGACTTGAATATGTCCCCTTATCAATGTAAATGAGGAACAAAATTATAAAAAAAAGCAAGGATTGAACCTCATTTCACTTTTAGATTGTATATGGAAGAACATATGCTTTTGAACTTTCTACTTGGTTTGATCTTTCCCTTAGATCACTATAGTTTCTTAGGACATATAATCTTATATAGTAAATTAGGTTAAGGGACCATAACAAAGGCCTACCCATTAACTTAGGAAAAGATGCATCTATAGTCATAATGTAGATAAAACATAGTGGTTATGAGTCTTAAATTCTCCTTAAAGGTATATGGTCGGAAAATCATAAAGATGGATAGCACCCAAAAGGGAGATCTGATGAAATTGGAAGGGTCTAAAGATTTAACATGGTAGTATACATATACATCATTGATTAAATGCTTCTGGATTGATATTCATGTTGAGACAACAACTGTGATGGGTGTTCTAAACCAAATATTTTTTAACCAAAAAAAGGTTAATATAATTTGCATCTGCTTGAAAGAGAAAAGGAAAATAAGAGTCACAAAGACCCTACTATCTATTGCCTCATCTATTATGATTTAATGGCATTCCTTATCTAGGGGATAGATTATCTCAAAAAAACAACATAGACCATAGAGACCAAAGGTGGGCATGAGCAATAGAAAGCGGGCAAGGATTTATTGATAAGAAAACTCAAGAATCTTTTAGATAAAACATTTGGTCGATGAAAGCTAGATTCCACTACGATACTCATTGTCCTCTTTTCTCACCCCCACATGAGAGATATGAATTTGAGGTGTGCTTGCATGAAGTATTCATTTAGAATATACTTAGGAATCGAAGGTAATCACCTAGAGCAAGAGCAGTCTTGCTGGAGAAATTAATTGCCCCTGAGCCTCCTCTCGTTGCCACCTACCTATCAGGGAAATTTGTTGCTAGCACAACTAGAAGATTATTTTTTGGGGATTTCTTTCCCAACTTGCTCTTGACATTAAGCTCAGTCTACAGAAGAGTTAAATTTGTTAGGTGAGTTTGAAATTTTGGGGGCAAATTTGTGTGCCCAGTATTAGACAAAAAGAAAATGTCAGCGTACTATAGGGCAGTTAGAAGAATAGAATGTGTGTTAGTTTTTGCAACTATAGTCTAAGAAAAGGAATGTTTTTTTCTTTGTGGGTTCTCTGTGTGATTCAACAAAGCTCTTGAATAACATAATTTTTATTTGTCTGAGCAGTGATTGCTCAAGGTAGATCTATGTGCAACTCTTGATAGGCTTTTGGGTGCAGCTTCCAGATAGATGCTAATAGTTTGTAATATGTAGTTTAGATTTTATTTTATGAGTTTTTTTATAAAAAAATTTACCCTTTTGTAATATCATTTCCAACTTATTGAATAGAAAATAAATTTCCATGTCTCCTTCTTTCATTGTTTGTGCTTCTATAATTTGGTTTGATCCCAATTATTTGGGAAATAGAACAACAATTTTGTAGTTGTTTGTACAGCCCAGTCTAGGTTTGGGGATTTTGTCTTGGATTTTTTTTGAGATGGTATCAAAGCCATAGGCCCCATTTCTTCATGAGTTAGGGCATTTTTTTTCTGGGTATTAAATTTTTTTTGTGCATGAGACATGGTTGGAGATGAGGGGAAGAGTTGGCAATAGCCACCATCCTTTAATGGATAGAACTACAACGTTTGGGCTAAGAAAATGAAGACTATTATGGTTTCCAATGATTTGTAGGAGTTTTCGACAAATGGGTTCATGGATGTTACTGACCCATCACTTTTTGTAGCTCTCACAAACAACTCAAAGAATCAGTTGAAGGAAACCAGGAGGAAGGATGTTAAGGCATTGAGTTTAATAGAACCAACCTTGACAGAGGCCATTTTTCCCAAAATAGTAGTAGCTAATTATGAAAAGGAAGCTTGGAAAATCCTCGAAACTAGCTACAAAGGGACTAATAAGGTTAGATTAGTGAAGCTCTAGATGCTTCGAAGAGATTTTGAAACTCTCTTGATGAGGGACAATGAGTCCATTTCAGACTTCCACACAAGAGTTTCCAGTTTGATAAACCAGTTGAGGGTGAATGGAGAAGTCATGTTCGACTAGAGGATTGAGGAGAAAATCCTTAGAAGTTTACCCACAAAGTTTGATTCAATTGTGATTTCCATTGAAGAGGAAAAGGACCTCTCTAATTTGATGGTGGATGAGTTGATGGGTTCTCTTCAAACCCATGAGAAACACCTGAATAGGTCTACTACTTCTTCCTAAGAGAAAGATTTTAAAGCTCAATCAAATGAAAGAGGAAGGGGGAGAAGAAACAATGGTGGAAGGATCTCAAGAGGTAGAGGTCATGGTAACTCCGGATAAGGAAATGTTGGAGGAGAAAGCTCGAGATGAGCAAGCAGCCAAGAGGGAGGGTACAACTCTCAAACCAGCTCCCAACAAGGAAAGAAGAACAATAGTTTGAATCAGAAGTATGACAAAAGTAACGTTGAATGCTACTACTATCATAAATTTGGTCATTATCCAAGTGAATGCTAGAAAAAACACAACAATCAATAAAAATAAAATGTAAATGTGGCTGAAGGAAATTAGTCCACAACCTTCACCATGTGCAACATTGGCGAAGAAGGAAACCCCAAATTTTGGTATTTGGACAATGGTTACAGCAACCACATGAGTGGTAATGAAAGTTTGTTTTATTTCATTGATAAGAATGCAAAGTCAGAGATAAGGATGTGGAACAATGGATTAGTTCCAGTTGTGGGAAAAGGATCTATCGTGATCCACACCAAGCAAGGTGAAAAGAAGGAGATTCAAAATGTATTTTTTTATCCCAAATTAAAGCATAACCTCATGAGTGTTGGATAGCTTATCCAAAATGGATATAAAGTGCTAATGAAAAAATATCAATGCATTATTTATGACAAGAATGAGAAAACAAAAGTTTTTACAGCTGTTCAAATGACAAAGAACCAGATGTTTCATTTGAAGATTGAGACATGTTTCTCATCTCAGTCCATAGTTGCACCTCTCATGAATGAAAAATGTATAGCAGTACAACAAGTATCCCTCAATAATACCATTCAAGACCCCTCCAAGCTATGGAATCTCAAGTTTGGACACTTAGGCTATGTTGGCTTAAGTCTTTTGTCCAAGAAAAAAACGGTTGATGGTTTTCCAAGAATAGTAGAGCCTAATGTTAAGTGTGAGGCTTGCATTTTGGGAAAGCAACATAGGCAGCCCTTTCAATTGGGTAACTCTACAAGGGAAAGAGCACCATTGGAGCCGATGCACATGGATTTGGTAGGCCCTATGCAAACCATATCTATTGCTAAAATCCAATATTTTATGACCTTCATTGATGACTACAGCCATAGGAAATGGGTCTATTTATTGCAACATAAGTATGAAGTATTTGATAATTTTTTATTGTTTAAGGCCCAGGCTAAAAAGGAGAGTGGACATGTGATCAAGTTCCTAAGGTTGGATCAACAAGGAGAGTATACCTCAAATCATTTTGTAAATTTTTACAAGAAAAATGGAATCAAGAAGGAGCTAATAGCCAGTTATAATCTATAGCAAAATGGAGTGGCTAAGAGAAAGAATAGGACCATTGCGGAGATGGAAAGGAGCATGTTGAAAGCAAATGGACTCCCAAATGAATATTAGGGAGAGGATGTAGCAACAACTGTATATCTGATAAATAGAAGTCCAACGAAGGTGGTTCGTGACAAAATACCACAAGAGGCATGGAAAAAATGCAAGTGGATGGTTCAGCACTTAAGAGTGTTCGAGTATGTGGTATATGCTCATGTGTCCAAAGAAAAGAGGTAAAAATTGGATGACAAGGCTGAGAAGTTCATTTTCATAGGCTATAGTTTTGAATCCAAGGCATATAGATTATACAACTTGGTCACCAAGAAGATAGTGATTAGTAGGGATGTGGAATTCATTGAAAATGAGTCTTAGGATGGCTCGATAGACACCTCTTTGGATAACTTAGTTGGAGTGCCCCTTGATTATGAATAATATGAGTATAAAGATCAACAAGATCCTATAGTAGCAAAGACAGTCGGTTCTCGACAACTCCTGACTCAAACAGATAGTTAAATAGACTATCTCAGAATTCAATTGGAGAGAGTACCAGTCGGCTCTTGACATCTCCTAACGTAGGTAGATAGTTAGGAATATATTCATAGACTGCTAGAGAATTGTCCACAGAGAGCTCTCGACAGCTCCTGACAACTCCTAACATGAGCATACAGAAAGGAAAGTAGCCATAGATAACCAAAGGATTGGGTCCTGAGAGTTCCTGACAGATCTGGACCTAGTCTATTAAACAAAGCAGTCGCAGTAGTGAAAGTTCAAACCCCACTCTTTCCTGGAGCCAAATGCCAAAGAAGACCAACAGTCTAAATGAGATATACCAAAATGAAGGGTATAATGAATATTTTGATGAGAACATGAATTTTGGACTATTTTATCATGGTGATCTAATTTATTATGAAGATGTTGTGAAAGAGGAGAAATGGTGTGAGGCCATGGATGAGGAGATAGATGCAATAGAGTGGAACAACACATGGGAGCTAATTGATTTGCATCCCAACAAGCTAGTTATTGGGTGAAATGGGTCTACAAGACCAAGTGCAATGTTGAAGGAAGGATAGAGTGGGACAAGGCACGATTGGTGGTTAAGGGGTCAAACAATAGTTTGGGAGAGACTATGATGAGAAATATTCCCCCATTACAAGAATGGAGACCATGCAGGCAATCATAGAAATTGCAGCCTAGCACAAATGGAAGGTGTTTCAAATGGACGTGATGTCTGCCTTCCTAAATAGAGTGTTGAAAGACTTTTGTGGATCAACCACTTGGATATGAAGTTCCAAGTCAAGAACACAAGGTGTATAGGCTGAAGAAGAACCTCTATGGGTTGAAGCAAGCTCCATGGGCATGGTACAATAGGATTGACTCATATTTGATGAGCAATGGCTTTGGAAAAAGTGATGGTGAGCCCACTCTTTACATGAAGACAACAAATGGTAATATTTTGATTTTTTTTTGTATGTAGATGATCTAGTTTTTACTGGGGATGATGATTTCCTCATTGTTGATTTTATAGAGGCCATGAAAAGAGAGTTTGAAATGATAGATTTAGGTCTCTTGAGATATGTTTTAGGCATAGAAGTAAAACGAATGCATGATGGTATATTTATCTCTCAAGAAAAATATGCAAATGAAATCTTGAAGAGATTTAGGATGCTTGAAAGCAAGCTTGCCCCAACACCAAAAGTCATAGGTCTAAATTTAAGCAAGGAAGTTTGCAGCAACAATGTTGATCTGACCATGTTTAAAAGTTTGGTTGGAAGTTTGATGCATTTGACTGCAAATAGGCCTTATATAATGCATGGAGTGAATCTTATTTCTAGATTTATGGAGACTCCAAGAGACACCTATTGGAAAGCAGGTAAAAGAATCCTGAGGTATGTGAATGGCTATGGAATTTTGTACACAATAGAAAAGTTTCAGATGGTTGGATACACTAATAGTGATTGGGAAGGAAGTTTGGATAATAGGAAGAGCATGTTGGTGTAATTAATATTTAATTACACTTTGCATAAGTTTACTTAGGCATATTTAATTCTTAAGTTTTAGGTTCTTATCTTTATCTTTTGAGCTATCTTGTTGCTCAAGATAAGATTAGGTTTAGGTATCTTTTCTTTTATAAAGAAAATCATTATCATGTAATTAATTAGTTCTCGAATATTATGTTGCACATTCTTTTGAAACCTCTCTGCTTTTTCTAATTTTCTCTTATGTGGAAGGTCTTTTTGGTTTGAAAATCTGATCTTAGTTTCTAACATGGTATCAGAGCCTTGATTTGCAGCCCGCTCTCAGATTTCTAGAGAGATTCATTGCAGAGTTCATTTGGGATTCCCCGAGGGTTTCATACCTTGAGTTTGTCTTTCTATTTGGGTGCTCTTGCATGGTTACTTTTGGCACACGTTGGAGGAAATCTATGCTCATATTTGAGTTCAGGGCTGTCGAAAAAGTCAAGATCAACTTTTGTTTCGCGTGAATCCGACATTTTATGCCAGAGTTATGAGGGTTTGAGGATTTGTCATATCTAGGAGTTGCGACACTTCTGGTGCATTTTCAGGCAGATCGGACCTTGCCATCAGATCCAGAGCATCCAAGAGATGAAAAACGACATATAATATGCCCTATTTTGACATCGAGAGCTTCTGAGGCAAAAAAAAATTGTTTCAAAGGTCATACGGCCCCTGTGCATGCATTTCAAAAAAATCCAGGTTTTTTAAATATTTTTTTTATGCATGAAAAAAAAATTTATTAGATTTTTTTCTAAAAACACAAATCTCACAAAAGGTTTTTTGAAAAACAAAAAAATCAAATAGAAATCAAAAAACAAAAAAGTTTTTTGAAAATTTAAAGGGTTGTACCCCTGCGCAGGGTACTGCGCAAGGACGTACCTGCACAGGGTACTACACAGGTACGGACCTGCGTAGCTTGCACAAGCATACTGCACCTCATGGAGGGGTGGGGGGTGGCCCACATTCCCCCCACCACTTTTTTTAAAAATATTTTTTTAAAAAAAACAAAAATTAATGTATGTTTTTTTATTGTTTTTATTCAAGAAAAAACATTTTTTTTTTAAATAAGGAAAATTGGGAAAATGTGTCGATGGGTGTTTGGCCGTCAATTTTAGACTTCTAGTTTTTCTGCGATGGGTGTTTGGCCGTCAAATTTATTGCCCCACTATGTTTTCCACATTCTAGAGCAGTGTTCATGAAATCGGGTGTATTTTTTGCATACGATCTCCATTTTTTGCAAACGAGATACCCTTGGAAAGCTGATTCTGACGCTGATCCAATGGTGTAGGTTTTTTTACTATATTTTTCTCTAGATTAATTTTGCAGGCATTTGAACTCAGATGTTGTTATTTTCACTTCGGAGGGCATATCTTTTGGCTTAGTGCTCCGTTTTTCGTCATTCTTGTGGCGTTGGAAAGCTTATTCAGTCCTCTACACATATTTGAGGTCTATTTCTATTTTCTATTTATGCGTGTTTCATATGATCTCCTTTTACAATCATCGGGTTATTGTAATAAATGAACTATGATAAAGTTTCATTCAGGGGGGTTTCTTGCATAATAAATCTGATTAGAGTGTAGTTTTCACTTTGATCTCCATATGCATATTGTTTTGATGGCAACTTGTATGAGTCTATCTAGTTTCTTTTGGCCATATCTTTGCTCAGCTAGATACATTGTTGATTCACATCTGGTTCACACTTTAGATTGAGAGCCTATGGTTAATGATCCACATTGGATCCATCTCAATTTGAGGGCCACGTTTTTATAGTTAATTTTCCAGAGTCTTCATGGCACTCCTTCCCACGGAAGATTTTCAGTCATAGTTTTGGCATCGGCATCGAGATACACGGCTTCCAGATTTTTTCATCATCTCATCTATTGTTACTTCACAGATTCCAGAGTTGTTCCAGTTTGTGAGTTTTCCAGTGTTCTGTGGCATCGGGTCTGTTGTTGCTTAATCATGATTCCTTGAGTCAATCAGTAACTCTCATTTGGTTTTAGTAGTAAACAGAAATATCTTTCCTTGCTTGCCAGAATCAGGTTCCAGTGTTACTCCATAGTGTTCTTCCAGTACTTCTTTGCAGCAGTCATCTCATTGTAGGGGGGTTTTGTCCCACTGGGTTTTCCTTCTCTACCTCATCTTGCATTTGTACATGAGTACCCGATCAGGCCTTGTTGTCGGGACTCATATTTGCATTATCATTTTGCTTCTCCCTAAGTTGCACTTGTGGGGGGTGTTGGTGTAATTAATATTTAATTACACTTTGCATAAGTTTACTTAGGCATATTTAATTCGTAAGTTTTAGGTTCTTATCTTTATCTTTTGAGCTATCTTGTTGCTCAAGATAAGATTAGGTTTAGGCATCTTTTCTTTTATAAAGCAAATCATTATCATGTAATTAATTAATTCTCGAATATTATGTTGCACATTCTTTTGCAACCTCTCTGCTTTTTCTGATTTTCTCTTCTGTGGAAGGTCTTTTTAGTTTGCAAATCTGATCTTGGTTTCTAATAGAGCACATCGAGCTATGTGTTTCATTTGGGTTCGAGAGCTATCTCATGGGATTACAAGAAGCAACACATAGTTTTCCTATCAACAGTCAAGGCTGAGTATATAGCAGCAAATGCAGCAACATGTCAAGCTATTTGGATGAGAATAATCTTGGTAGATTTGAGAGAAGAACAAAAGGATGGGGTTATTGTGAGATTTCTTATTGAGGAAAAAGTTATTGTAAGTTTCTTAGAGTATTTGAGAGCATAGATATCTCTGATGTATCCATAGTGGAAATTTATTTATTTATATTCATCTATCCTTATTAATTAAGATCTAAGACCTTAACTTAGCTAGAGGGTTTCCTAATATAGGTTTATCTAGGGTGATATCATATGTGTTGATATTTTTGTGAGATGTTTCTCATTCTCTCATAAAATTTTATGATGTTACCATATTTTTTTACCTTAGTATGAATATGTGCCTTGTGCTACTAACCATGATAAAAGGAAAAGGTTATAGTGCATAAGATACACCTTCATTTTCTATGGATCAAAAAGTGTGAAAATTTTTAATTATGGATGTATGAAGGTAATTATATATACATAAGGTCAAAAAATTCAAGAACTAGACTTCAATGATGATTAGTGGGATCATGTAGATTTTGTATTGAGCTACACTTATCCTATAAATATTACGAGTCAAATTTTCTTACATAAATCAATCATGTTTAGGTGAAATATATGATGACATTTATTTTATGATATAAAAAATAAAGGGCATAAAAAATTAATGAGTTTTAAATTATCTAGGTTTTATTCTTGTTTAACAATAATAGTTTTCACAATTATATTTGAGACACTTGATCTAATCTTAAAGCATCTCTAATAATTTACTTGGGGACTAATGCATAGTTTATAAAGAATGTATTATGTTTAATTCCCTCATGCTATTTCTACAAAAGGAATATCTTTGAAATTCATCTTTGGATTTGTTTATTCCTAAGGAGAGAAATTTTTTTTAGTAATCATGGATCATCTTTAGCATTTAGTGTTAAGCATCCACAAATATACAAGAGACTACACATTGAGGGATGTGCATGACATGTCTTCTTATATTCTCTTCTTTTTGGGGAAAACATATTATACATTGGTGCCTAACATGGCTACACATTTTTTAAGACCCATTTCTAATTTCCCCCAAGTTTCACTTAAGAGGTTATTGTTGGAGTAATATTTATACTTCACCTTGGATATATTTGTATCCTATGTTTGATAGTGTACCTAATTAATAATGTTACTTAGGATATTAAGAAAAATTAATTATCATTATAATAATTACATGTGTATACCATGAATTGAGGAACACAAGTGCCACCAATTCTTTATAAATAATTAATTAATGGTAGTTAGGTGCCATATCTATTTAGTCAAAGTCACATACATGTTAGTAAGATTAATTTAATTGATATACTAGCTTGTAGTTAGGCTCTTTGTTTCTTAGTTATAACTGATTTAACAAACCTCTTGATTGAGAGTGAATGAGATTTATACTTGTGTCCTCTTCGATATCTCATCTCCTTGATTCATGTATCAAAGGAGCATGTATATTTGTATATAATTTTTCATATTATATTTTTTTACATCTATTATATTGGTATAGGTGTTAATTTTATTCTACATCATTTTTTTTCCCATAGATTCTATAACTTTCCTCCTCTCACCCATATCTTGTCTTATATTTAGATTCTCATTAAATCTTACACATTTTTTCAAACCATAAGTATGATTTTTAGCACAAATATTTTTTTACAAGGAGCATGCCACCATACAAAAACTTTGAAGTTAGTAATGGTTATAAGAAATAATTCAATATACTATCCCTTGATTTATATATAAAATGTATAGTTTGTAGCTTAAACAAGTCACAATTTTAATATTCTTTGAGAGAAGTAAATGAAAGGAAATCACACATGGTGGCCCCTCAATTATTGATGATTTTTTTACTTGTAACATTTTTCAATCAAAATTTAGTGAATCATGAATATGCACTTTGAGATAAATCTCTTTCTTTTCATTAAATTTATAATTTGTATTTTATTATTATTATTTTTTTAAAAATTATTAAATTTATCTTTACTCTTAATAGTTTGTGAGTCCTTCCAATTAAATGGAATTGGATTAAATATATACTAAGTTGAATGCAATTGATTGATACTGAAAAATATAAAGGATTTGTATGCGTATTCCAATATATGTCTTATCTCACATAAGAAATTCAAGCATAAGAAAGGAATGTTGAGGGCTTAAAATATAGTACCTCTATTGGTGTAAATAAAGTCTTGTACCTAGTTAATTCATTTCTAGGGTATGTATTTACATGTTAAGCTTACTTAGGTCCCAAGAATATTTCTAGAAGGTGTTAGTTATCACTAGTTGTTATCTTATCTTTTGACTTGTAACACATGTGACCTAGGTAGTTGTGACAAGTTGTCTCATGTCATATGATTAAGACACTTGTCATAATCCTATAAAATATTTTATCTCACCTTGTCTATATAAGGTCAAGGGGTTTCTACTACAATGTACATCATAAAATTGAATCATAATTGATAAAAATACATTTTATTCTTGTCATATTCAAATATTCTCTCTTTTTTCTTTCCATCTGGCCTCTAGATATTGTGGCTATCTCCATAGCTAGTTCTAACATGGTATTAGAGTGGGTTGGGTGCCATTGGATAATCATTTTTGAAGAGAGTTGGTAAATCATGAAAAGTTGAGTATGATCTTCTCTTGCATCGTATGATGATCTAGAGAATCAAAAAAGCTTGATAGAAATACTAGATTTGGGGGGTTCCATTTGTTGGCTCTTTATTGCAGGTTCAAATTGGAGCTTGCTAGTGCAAATTTGAGCTCAACATTAAGTTCAGAGGGTTTAAGAAACTTTATTTTTCCTTTTGTTTTATCCAAATTGGATATATGAGGCCAAATATATGAGGGTTTGAAGTTGAAGTGTGGTTGCCAGATCTAAAAGGTAGCTACAGTTTTGTAGAATTTTGGGTCAAATCTGGCACTGCCATCGTGTTCAGAAGGGCCAAAAATTGTAACAATTCATTGAATTCAAAGTAGTTGTTTATTGAGGTAAAAGAAAATTCCCAAGGAGTTATACGGCCCCCAAGGTTGCCATTATTACACCTAAGATACAATTTTTTCAAAAATAAAAAATAAAAATTCTCATTTGAAATTTTTTGAAAATATATTTTAGAAAAATTAAAATTGTGCCAATTAAATATTTATGTAATTAAGTACTTTATTAAAAATTAAAAAAAAAATTGTGGATTTTTTTTTATAGTGTACTTGTGAAGTACAATATTGTAGGTACTGTACCAACAGGGCCACTAGCCGCCACATGGCAATATTGCATTAGCCCAACGCACATATGTGAGTCCCCACAAATAACCATCGACATTTATAAAACTAGCAAAAAAATATAAAACAAGTGGTAGAGAAAGCTTCCAAAGGGACAAATAATATTCCACCAGCCAAAGATTCCCACGAATATTCCATTGCTGACCCATCAGAGATTCTACTGGCAAGAGCATATTGTGGCCATATAGGGAATATTCTGGCCAAAGGCATTTTTTTGCGTGATAGCCATTTGACCATCAAATTTAACCTATTGTAGTGTGTGACGGTCATTTTCCCATTAAAATTAACCTCGATGTTGGCTAATGTTAGCATGGAATCATCTCTTTAAAAATAAATTTCCCCCCTCACCAATGGAGTTTATGATTTGGTAGTCGTACTTTGGATGGCCATAACTTGCTCTTGTTGACTCCTTTTTTCAAGCAATTTTTTTTTATTTGGGCTATTTTTTCACACTCTTTGTAGTGGTGTAATCATATTTTAGTTTGGTGTCTAGGTTTTCTAGAAATTTAGATTCTCATAGGTGTTGTTGGTGTCTAGGTTTTCTAGAAATTTAGATTCTCATAGGTGTTGTTGCTTCATCCTCATTTTGGGAACTTTGGGAGCTCATGTATCTTGCTCCTATAGTCCATTTTTTGGTGCAATTTTTTTGAAAGTGTATAATTTTTAGTGGTATGATCATATTAATTTCCTTTTGTACAAAAAATCATACTTTATTTTACAACCAAATTTGGCATTTGCATGTACCAAGATAAAGACCTCTTCATTTTTTTTGGCAAGTGGAAACTATAATCACACTACTCATAAAGTGCCAAAAATAATGTATTGCTTGGGGGGTTTTATGATTGAATGAATTTGGTGGGGGGGGAAGGGGTGTAAATCTTGTGCTTGATTCATTTGTATTGATCATTTGAGGAGGTGTCATGGGTTTTTCTATTCATCCTTTTGTGGTAATGTTGGATAATGATAATTATATGTCTTGAAAGAAAGGTATCCTGACACATCTCAAGTGGCTTATTCTTTTTCCATACCTTTATGGACTCATACATGAACCACACACCTTGGAAGCAATGAATTTGGGGTAATAATAATGATCACATTGCAGGATTAATTGGTACATATATTGGTGTTGATATACCTATGAATATCTTAGATATCAAGTTCCCACACACACTTTGGACCAAGATTTGGGAAATTTTTGGAGACCATTATATCTCTCCATTCCCAGATGATCTTGTTGAAAAATTTTTACTTCCCCTTAATGATGCATATAATATACCCTATGATGATGATACTTTAGAGGAGCTTAAGTGTAATAAATGTCTTGAATGTCTAGCTAACAAAGATACTTCTCTTCTTCCTTCTCCTCCTATTGAGATCACATCCTCATACTATTGCACTTGATATTAATGATTGTGTTTCTACATAAATGGCTTCTTTTGATTTAGTGTAGCAAGATACCCATTATCTTTCAAATTTGGTTACTTGTGATGACTTCATGATAGGTATTTCAGACTTGTTTGTGGAGTCTCATATTGCAAATTTGGGGGACATCATTGATAGAATTCATAGATTCTCTTTGACGGAGATGATCCTTCTTTAGTTGTTGTGAGGGAACACTTTGACCCTCTTGTTCAATCTCTACATGATCATTCTTTGCAATTTGGTGTGACTATGGATACTTTTGGAAATCATTTGGAGGAGGCTTCTTTGTCTTCAGAGGGGACATCTTTATCTCTAGATCATGTTCTACATTCATCTCTACCATATTTTGGATTGTCCTCTTCATCAATGTGGCCTAAAATGCATGTTTGGAGTGTGTCATCTTTCAACATTGACATGGAGACACTTGAGCATGCTTCAGAGACATCATTAGTCATCCATATTCCTAACATCCTGCATACATCCATGGTTTTGTTTCTTCCTAAGGGGAGGAACGTTGTTTGATGCTTTTGGATCATCTTCAACATTCAATGTCGAGATTCTACCATCATTGCAGGAGATTCAACATTGAGGCAGGGCTTCCTTGTCTCTCCTCTTCTTCTCTCTTATGGGGGGTCCTTTTCCTCACATGGGGTTTTGGCCTTCTCATTCTTCATTGAGAGCATTTCTTTTTTGTATCTTTCGTCTCTCTTTTGGGGAGGAGTTTTGTCCCACTAGGTTTTCTCCATTTGTGAGAGATTGCATTGCATTTGTACATGGGTACCTAACATGGCCTAGTAGTCAGGACCCATTCTTGCATCTTTGTGTCATTTGCATAATAATCTGTTTCTCCCTAAGTTGCACTTAAGGGGGGGTGTTGGTGTAAATAAATTCTTGTACCTAGTTAATTCATTACTACGAGACGTATTTCCATGTTAATCTTACTTAGGTCCTAGGAATCTTTCTAGAAGGTGTTAGCTGTCACTAGTTGTTATCTTATCTTTTGAGTTGTAACACATGTGACCTAGGTAGTTGTGATAATTTTTCTCATGTCATAATCCTATGACATCTTGTATCTCACCTTGGCTATATAAACAAGTGGTTTCTACTACATTGTACATCATAACATTGAATCATAATTGATAAGAATACAATTTATTCTTTTCATTTCAAATATTCTCTCTTTATGCTTTCCATTTGGCCTCTAGATCTTGTGTGGCTATCTCCATAGCCAATTCTAACAACCTTGACATCTCTACTTAGATTCTCTCATGGAAAAACTTTCATTACTCTTGATTAAAAATTAAAAAATGGGCCTATAGATGCTACATAAAACATGAATGGTGCAACTAGTTAGAGTTACACTTGTTATGAGTGTGGTTCTAATAAGCCAAGTGAAGATTTGGATATTCTCAACAAAGAGAATCACAATGTTTTTTATTTAGATTCCATGTGAAGTTACAAATTTATCCAATGACTATAATTCAATTTTTAATATATACCATAAATATAAAAAAAAACTATTTATACTTGAAATTTCACATTAAATTACAAATTACAAATTATATTATTTATTTACTTATATAAATGTATACGTAAAACATAAAAATACATTTAACAAATAATGATTAATTATTATTTGTATTATGTGTTTACTTATGTATATATGTGTGTGTATATGTGTGTATATATATATGAACACACATAAATTACATATAAATTCTAGTTTACAAAAACTAGTAAATTAAAATGCTTAAACCAAAAAGCATCACCCAATCCAAAATCAACCCCATAACTTAGAAAGATCCTATTTTAATGTATTTTTTAAACCAACATAAGCTCAAGATTAACCTTTTTTAATGAATTTAAGATCAAATTATCCCATAGATTTTCTAATGTATTTTCCTTATGTATAGACTTTAATCATTATTATATTGAGTTAATATTTTAATCATAAATTAAAATTATTTTCCTTTCTATAAGATTTTGGAGCATATTTATTGAGTTATATGTATATTTTGATGCAGGTATAATGGTGCAATATCTTTGCAAACATACATGATTATTCTTATTGATAATAGTCTATTTGCCAATGTCCAAACCAACTCACCATTACTATACACTGCTTTGGATGATTCTAAAGAAATGGTTAAAAATATTATACACACATTATCCTCTGACGATATGTTAGATGTGATTTCATTCAACGAGGAAAATACAACTACACTAACCCGAAATCCGGTATGTTCTATAGTTTTATATTTATTTAATATCCATATATATTAAATATATTTGCATGATGATCTATATTTCGTGGGTGAATCAATATGTTTCAAAAATATTGAGAATAAATATTCAATAGATTTACGTGTAATATTGGTAAGGTTAATCACAAGTTTTTATTTTTTATTTTAAAATTTAATATTTTTTTAAGTATTGCATTTAGTTTGGTATGATGATTTAAATTATTTTTTGTTTATTTATAAATATTATGGACCTTTCTATCTAAATGATTTGAAATTTATTGATATTTTAAACCAAAAAAACATAGGTTGTTGAACTTATGTTGACTAACCACAAGCTAAGAATATTTATATTTTAAAATTAAACACATTATAAAATAATATCTATGTTGTAGAAAAGAAAATAAATATTCACTTATAGAAGAAAATAAAAATAACATACATATAAAAAAAAGGAGAGGATAAATTATTGTATGTACAAGAAAACAAACACATCACATATACAAAAAAATAAATAAGTATGAACTATTATGATCCTTCATGTAACATATTAGTCTAATAACATAAATTTAAATAATATCTATTTTAAATGAAATATAGTAATATTATATTGAAATCACAATATCATATTACAAAATATTGTAGGCCTTAAGGGGGCAACATTCTTTGAGCAATGCTTAGTATAAAATATTCAATCAATGAAATTTTCTCTTGCTTAAGTCATCTATTTACATTAATTCTATTAAAGAGACCAAAAATTTCAATACATGTGGGATTATTAAAATTGTCTAAAGAGATATCTTATAAATCATATGCATCTAAGTTTTTATTAATAACACTTAACACAAAATTACAGAGTTAGGGTCAGGGATTCCAATATGTTGTCCCTTTTAAAAAAAAAACAAAAATCTTAAGAAGAGGATGTTATTGTAACCAAATTAATATATTTTATGTTGTTTCTTCTAGTTTCAAAGCATACAATTGTATAATAATTTTGGTGATGGTGCATGTGTGAAGTTATAATGATTACATGTCTAGAATAGAATCAGGTTTAAGAAGATAGTTCATATGGTAACAAACTTTGGTAGGAAGTAGTTTGAACTTGAACATGTTCACTAAATACCTTGTTCAAACAAGAGACATGAAAAATATGAATGGCCTTGGTAGAAGATAGCAGATTTTATGGATGAGAGAATGTAAGCATGAAAAAAGAAACAAACATAAAGGAAAGCTTCTTATACCCTTTTCCCATCACCACCTCCATTAGAGCTCTATGAAGAAGGATGCACCCAAATCCCTTCTTGAGATGCTCTTAATGAATTAATGAATTTATTGAATGAAGGGGGTTTTCTCTAAAAAATACTATCATAGCATTAGCATATAAAAACTTGATCGGATGACCTCTCTGAGGTCTTATTTCTAGATTTTTGGGGCTAAGGATTGAGAGGGGGGTTGATTTTCAAGATCAAGGGCTAATAATTCATGAGAGTATTTGAAGAAGGATAGAATAACATGTGGCATCCCACGTAATGCCCCACCAGGGAACCTAGAGAACAACAAATCACTAACGAATTAATCGAACATTTTTTTTTTAAAAGATCATTCAATTTAACATAAATACATCAATACACCACACATACTTCCTTAGGGTTCCTCAACATTGCTACTTAAACAACAACAAGTAACATCATATTACAAACCCACGATACAAAAAGCTTAAGGATAAACTTAATACCAAAAGAATAATATATTTATAAATAGAGATGGAATCAAGTTACAATTACATCTTACAATAAGTGAGATAATGACTAATCTTAATACAACATAATCATCGATACAATAAATAAACTCATGTACATGAGGTACATTTACAAAGGAGATGATGATCACATCATAACAAATAACCTTGTCCACTAACAAACTTGACATTCACCAACTCAAACAATGAGAGATAAGATCCCGATCCATGAACCATGTATCCAAGTATAGTAACACCTGTGAGAGAAACCAAAGGATGAAATAGCACGGTTTCCTCCCAACTACGTGGAACCCGGAGGCCCACTCCCTTCGTGCTAGGAGATAATGACCGATCCTTAAATCAAGAAGCAAACAAATAAACAACAAGCAAGCAACCTAATAAACACAACATCACATGGTTGGACTTCACATGACAACATGACAGTATTCAATATCACAAGAATGCTAATATACTCCAAGAGGCAACAGTAAACCAATAGTGACTCTACATAAGATACCACAAAGTTGTGCTAGGTTCTCCCGGCGAATCTTCCTAGGCTCCGGCCCCCATCTTGGGTTATCTTGGTGACCTCAACCAATTCCCGGCCCCTAGACAATCTCAAGTGGCATCGAACTACCCTTCATGAATACAAGGTAAACGACTAGCCATTCCATGCCTTCTCAACCTACCCTTAATCTATACAAGCATTAAGGCACTAGGTGAGGCAATCATTTATCTGAATTAATTAATGAATTCCCAGTATATTTATTAAAGTTTTCACTGAATTACTAACTTTTGATAAGTTGTCCTAGCTACCACTTTAGGTACCGGCCCCTATCGAAAGCCACTCTTTCTTTTACAACAACACAACACATTAAACCAAAAGATTGCCATCATGCACAACAACCCGAATCATGTCAAAAATCCAATCATGAATTAAATCACTTTACTCACATTCACCACATAGGTAACGAATTACAACGTGCATGGCTATTTCACAAAACCTTTAAAACAAAAGATCATCAAACTCAAACAGAATAAACAACTCAATTCAAGAGTTTCCCTAGCCTCTGGAAACTAAAACTCGATACTACAAAAGTACACTCATAAATTTATAACCATAACGTTATTATTCATCAAATACAACCAAGAATTCACTTAAATCAACAATCATATAAATACACGTTCTTTAACTAACTAAAGATGTATTTTGACTCAACAATCTTTTCTTCATAAGATAAAAACTCAATGTACACAATTACAACATATACTTAATCCTTTGAATACACAAACAAGTTCTAAACAATGTAAATTCAAGAATCTTATCTATTCATTTCTATTTAAAACAATCATCACAAGATTATTATATTTAAATATAAATATATATATATTAAACATATATATAGTTATATACTCAATGTATATGCAATTATATATATGTTTAAATATATAAATATTATTTAAATATATATTATTAAATCAAATTTAAATTCCAATTCATTTAAATCAAATCCAATTACTTACCAATTAACTATGCAATTAAAATATACATATATAATTTTTTTTATTTTTTTTTAAAACTATGCACAACTACCAACTTATCCAATCAAACATTTTTCAGATAGATCAGAAGAGTTAATTTCAATAACTCAACATTCACCATGGTAATGACAACCAACGTCACACTTAGATTCTTACACTCAAAGGTGTTAAGCTCATACAACTAGGGTCATTCCTAGACCTATGACCTAAGCCTCGAGGGTTCATGATGACCCTTCCTACGTATCCCCTCATGGGAATCAGAGGCATCGTAGTTCGCCCCACAATGATAGAGGGAGTTTAATCTCTCCTCTTGTATGAGATCTATTATCTCACCTTTCCCCCATAACTATTAGTTTAGTACATGTAAGCTATCAACATAGTCTATTATAATATAATGATAATAATCTTGTTTGGATATCCTGACTCTCTTATATCCTCATCTTATTGACCTAGGGAATAGGCTTATCAATCAACATGAAATTACCTTGTTCGCACAAACTCGTACTTTAATTTTTAAATTCACTTAATAGATTCAACATAGGGTTCAGGTTAGGATTAGAATGTGATAATATATAATATGGTTTGATAAACTTAGATGTCTTGAGTGTATTGGTTCTTGTTATCTTGAACCTCTTCATTATACTAATAAGAAACTCCTTAACATTCATATATGAGGACAACATAGTAGAGTAGATATCTTATTCGAGATACTTTTACTAATAGCAAGAGTGGTGGCACTCAAGATCTATTCATAATGCGATAATTAGGTGAATCCTCAATATGGCTCCAATTAATATTTATCTACTATGATAAGGCATCATGATCTTATTAATTTTAACATCAATCTCCATTAGAACAAGTTAGGACATAACACAATAGTTATAAAATTCCTCTAAGAAAAGTCAATACGTAATTCAACTTTAGATGGTTGACAACACTATAACCGTTGGATCCAAATGTATACATTCAATAATAATAATAATTTTTATTCTCTTAATATCTTTAAGTATCCGGTGAAATGCATCACTTTTAAAATAGTCTAGTTCATGAAATATGAAAAGTTCATCCTGACGACTTATATCTATAAATGAAATTTTTGGTAAGTAATAAGATATCAGGTCATGTTATATTATATGATTGCAAATGGCTTTATATCTTAATCTCTACACAACCATTAAGATAAATGGTTGTTTTGTTTATCAATTCATGCAACAATCTAGTACCAACCCCTTGGTTCAATTGATAGTTCAAATTCTACTTAAAAGTTCTATAGTCATCATGTAGAACCATAACACATATACTTAAACTCCCTAATTTGAGGCAGTCTATCTAATAGTGTCAATTTGAAATAATGTTAAAGCATGAAAACGATATAGGTTTGGTTCATAAACTAGAGAATTTAGTCATACTTTCCATTTATACTAATTATAACCTTGATGATCCATAGTAAGGTATTAGAATATGTTGCATAGCAATGAGGTTACATAGGTTTTATTTCTTAAGTTGATCTCATCAACATCATCTACTTAAATGATAGTTTCCTTCAATTTATCATGCAATTATATTGTCGTTTGCAAAAGCTTCAATATCCTTCATTCACTTGTTAATTTCCATAGCTAGATTCTCATATGTAAGAGGTTGATAAACATTTTATGGTCATATAAAGTCTATATCTCAAATCTGAAGTAGGTTATCAATGTTATCAAGTTGATTGTATATGGTTCTAATGTCATTGGAAAGGATTCATTTTCACTTACGTTATTGATCAACCACAATCCAAAACTCGGATTCATAATCGTTTTCCTAGTTCTTAATGTATAAATAAGTCTATAGATTTAATCTAAAACTCAAGGCCACCTTATTTCATACAACCGCTTAAAAGAAGAACATATAAAACCGTTGAACTTTATTTATATGATAGTTCAAACATTCAAAAGATAAAATAATTTAACCTTAAAGAGTTAATGCCCAATAATGCTCTTCTTTAACAACATAATAATACATCCTTACTCATAATATAGGATTAAGGAACAATAATATAGGATTAAACACTAATTTAGGAAGTAATAGTATGGGAGGTGGAGGTGTGTACTTAGCTATATGAATATGAAAGATATTTCGGCTGTAAGCAATAAGATTGTCTCCTCTCATGGCGTCTAGCTAACCAAAACTTCATGCTTGTAGATACACTCCTATGCTCCAATACCTTGGCATCCCGCTCTGTCAAGCCGAAGTCCTCCTCTCTGCTAGTTGCATTTACATGAAAGTTTCTAAAGCCTTCTCAGCAACTCTCTTTTTCCTCTGCTCTCTCTGTCCTGTGCGATTTGGGTGCCCTCCTTTCCAATTTTGCTCCAACGCCTCCTCATTGAGGTTGTCCCTCCTATTATCTTGTCCTTTTGCTTGACCCTCTGCCCATTCTGTTTCCATTTTTCGGTCCTTTCTCCCCAAAAGTCCCCTGCAACTCATGCCAATCCCTAGCCATGTTTGTTCATGCCTTCCTTTAGATTTCTGTTCCACGTGATTTCTCCTCCCTACATGACCTCTCCTTGCTCACATTTCTGTATTTTCCTCTCTTGCACCGTTTTCCTCCTCTCTGTATTTTCTTCCTCTTGCTTTCTTTGCAACTCGTCTCTCCTCCAAAATAGCACACAAATACTCCCCATTTGATTTTCCTACCCTCTCTCCATGTCCCTCTATCCTCTATTCTTTCCCAGATCTGCCAGTAAGCTCTTCCCAACACCTCCTCCTTGTTCTCACACCCGAAATTAAATTGGAAACTGAGTGTTAAATTGGAAACTGAGTGGGTGGGGGAGAGTTTCGTGGTAATTTAGAGTCTTATCTTTTGTTCTTTTTTTCCTTAGCCTGTCATCGGAAGGAAAGAACCAGTAAGAAAACCTCTGGTTATAGCTAAAAATGACAAAATTACATGATTTCAAAATTCAATTTGAAGTTTAAGCCTAGTATGCTGATGATTCAAAATTCAGCATATAATTCCTCATGCCCACAAAATATTTCATCCCTTTACAAATTGCATAGAGAACCCTTTAATAGATTAAAACCCACAAAATATTAACCTTTCAAAACCCATATAAGACGAATATTGCAAAACCCCACAAAATACAAACTTTACATTTTCCTAGAATCCCCATTGAAGAAATTTTCATCTTGCACTTTGAAGCCTTCTGCCACCTGAAGTCCTCTTTCAAAAACCCTTCTTCCACCAGCAGCTATTGAAGGAAATTGCCTACGTGAGACCATTCTGGAGTTGACTGTGTTGGCATTCATCTGAGCTTTGCTTGCCAATTGTTGATTTGGGACTGTATGAGCATAGTCTGGACCATGAACAGGTGAATTGACTCTCAATTGCAAGTCCAGTTGCACATCATTATTCGGTGGTTGTGGGACATGCACACGGAGAAAGACCAATGCATAATATTTTTCCTTAATATCTAACTGCATGACAGAGTAGATGAAGCGTTGATTCTTCCTTAGAGTACGCAGTGAGATGTTCTCATTTCTATATTGCAATGCAAGCCTGAGAGCATCAAAGATTTCTTCAAAACCTAGTCGTTTTTGCACATAAGTCTTAGGAAATAAACCATCGACGAAACCTTCTCCACTGAAAAAATTGTAATTTCTGACATGTATGAGAAAATTAATGGAGATAGGGAACACATTCTCACACATGTATGAGAATACATGAGGAAGAATAAATGTCGCATGTTTCCTCTCAAACATGTGAGATATCACATATGGTAGTGTGAAAGGCTATGGTATTCTAGAATAAAATGGAGGGTTAATATTTTATTGTAGTATTTTATGGGTAGATGGACTGGGATCTA
>VDFB02105785.1:131940425-131957374 GCA_007258455.2 Sequoia sempervirens | reverse complement strand
ATAATAAGATTTTTGTCTTCAAACTCAAGGCATTATGCAAGATAACATTATGAATTGTTTATTGTGTATGATTTTATTTTCTTGCACATTTACTACTTTGCTAACTTTCTTTAAGACTGGGTATTGCACCCTTAGCTATAATCTCAAACAACTCGAGCACTCACTATCACTTGAAGATTCCTTTCATGAGCATCCTTCTATAAAATCAAACTATGCCCTATAGACTACCTACTTACTATAGGGGACTCCATTGTTTCATGGTATTGTAGATCTTAAGATCCTTCAACCTTACTAACACTACTTCACAGTCCACAAGGTATTATTCACTATTCTCCCATCTTTGATGAGTCTCAAAACACTACTCAAGCATGCAATCCACTACCTCCATTATACATTAATGGCTGAGAAGAAACATTGAACCTATGATTACCATTGTTACTTCACTTGGACAGTCATTCCCTGATTGCATTTTCCTTGTCTAACACTACCAAAAGCATTTGAAAAACCCTTGAGGTCAACAAGGGGGTAAGGAAACTCATTGTTCAAATCTCCACTTTACTATGCAAGGTTTGAGCTGTATTATCTTGTCACTACTTAGCCTCTTTTTGACTGTCACATCCCCCGGGTTTAACGCCATTCTCTTATCGAGATTACATTTACAAATGTCACTAAGCCACATAATCGTATTTTTATTGGCTACAATATTTAGATTGCAAGATTTTGTTATTAGCTACAATGTCTCAATCTTTCTAGCATTGCAACCCTCACTAATTCGCTAGAGTTATTGTTTATGTTTCTACGAAGGCCTAGGGTTTGTACCCTAATCGTGCTCTTACCAATGCTTTGGTTTGAATTAAAAAACAACCTTAAATCTTGGGTCAAAAAATTAGTTGTCTTAAAAAAGTTGTGGTATGATCTTGGATTTTATCCTAGAGAGTGTGGGAAGTTTGTGTTTGATCATTAAGGTATGTAAACCTGATCAGGGAAATGTATCCTATATAGCATGGGTCTTGCTTTAATACTTTCCATAATGGTTATTAGCATATCACATTATTATAGTTTGTGGTAACCGAAGATTGCCTTCAAGTATGTAACAAACTTAGTTTGTAGTTTAAGCTATACACTTTTAAGTAACATTCATAAGGTTTAGAAAATCTTGATCACTCTCTAGAATAGCCCATTAAACATGGGTTGTGCTTGAATCCACTACATAATTGATATAACACAACCACTCTGCATATCAACCAGAGTTATAGGCTCTTTATTGCAGCAAGAGGTAATAACTCTTGGATCATGCTATAATTACATCATAACTTGTTAAACTTGAGACAACCTGAATGCACCCAATGATGATTGACACCTACATTATACAACCTGAATTAACTACATTATATGAGTGCCTCCATTTCTATCACAACATAGCCACATTAAACTTGGGTCACACATGAATGCATCCTGTATTTGTTATAGCACAACTATGCCACATGACCAATAGAGTTATGGGTCACATAATTACAGTCACAAGAATTTATTCCTTGGTTGTGATCTTATGGTAATTCCACACAACAAAAGATGGACATGAAATTCTCAAAACCCTTAACCTCTAAAAATGAAATCTGATGAGATGTTGCTTTAAAATATGATTTTCAAACCTGGAACTACAAATCTGACTTCACAATTAAATTCTGCAAAAAGACAATGACTACCCTCAACCTAGCAATATCTTCTTGAATTTTTTCTAATTTTTCCCAAGAAAATCATCCTTAGTTCTCCAAAAACTATCTCAAGTAGAGCAAAACATTGTCGCAATAAATCAGGCGTAAACTCACTTTTCTTTTATGTCGGCCATACAATTTGATTTTTCTTTATTTTGCATGTTTATCGTGTACCCCAATGAAATTGCTAGTCAAAATTTTGACGAAACCCACGTTCGTCAAAATTTCGATGAATATCGAGGATAAAATTTTAAAAAATTGAAAATTACACATCAAATTTTACAAGCACCCGATGATACATCAAATTATACATATTTCGTCAGAAATTTTCGTCGATTTTGTAGTCAAATTAGTTAGTGTTTGTACATGGAAAAATGAGTCTATAGGACTTTGGGATGGTATGTCCTTGAGGTGTACCAAATAGAATTCCTGCACCTGACCCACGTTGTGTGTAGGAACCATCAAAATAAAGCATCCATTATTGTGTTGTCATAGTAAGAATGTTTGCATCAGGAAACTCAATTCTCATTGGATGATCATCTGGTAGTGGAGCTTCAGCTAACTGATTAGCTATCATTTGACCCTTGATGTCTCTTCGATCTACATACTAGATGTCAAATTCACTCAAGATCACAACCCACTTAGCTAGTCTTCCTGTTAAGGTAGCCTTGCTGAGTAAATACTTTAATCGATCAATCTTTGCTATGAGTTTGACTATGTGGGTCAACATGTAATGTCACAACTGCTGAGTAGCAAATACCACTGCCAAACAATCTTTCTTGATGGAGGTGTAATTTATCTCATAACCATTCAAATTCCTGCTGATATAATAGATAACTTGTTCCTTTCCTGTAGGATCTTCCTGTGCTAATAGAGCACCCAAAGATATCTCAATTTTTGCAATGTATAGTAATAATGGTCTCTCTTCTATAGGTGGCATTAGTATGGGTGGTGACATCAGATATTTCTTTCTTTGATTGAAAGTCATTTCACATGCTTGATCCCATTTGAAAGAGACATTCTTATGTAACAGATGATTGAAGGGATGATTTTTGTCTGCTTATTGGGAGATAAACCTCCTCATTGATTATAGCATGCCCTATAGAGACCATAGTTGACTGATATTCTTTCATGGTGGCATTTTCATTATGGCCTTGACCTTGGCAGGATCCACTTTGATACCCTTTTCTAAAACTATGTATCCTAGAAGCTTCATTGATGTAACACCAAACACACATTTCTTAGGATTTAATTTGACATCAAACTTCTCTAATATAGTAAATATTTTATCTAGGATCTCTAGATTTCCTTCTTTGGTATATGACTTTTCTAATATATCATCCATGTAATCATCCATAAATGTATGCATCATGTCATGGAAAATGGTGGTCATTGCTCGCTGATATGTAGCCCCTGCATTTTTCAACCCAAAGGGCATGCCATTCCAACAGAATATTCCCCATGGACATGTGAATGTTGTTTTCTCCTGATCTTCTAGTGCTATTTTGATTTGGTTGTAACCTGAGAAGCCATCCATTAGTGATAACATGGCATGTCTTGTTGTTAAGTCTACAATAATATTAATGTTTGGCAAAGGAAAATCATCCTTTGGGAATTCCTTATTGAGATCTCTAAAGTTAGTACATATTTTGATACTATTATCTAGTTTAGAATTAGGAACAATATTATAAATCCACTCAGCATAATCAATAGATCTGATGAATCCTACATCTAACAAATTTTTCAGTTCTACTTTTACCAACAAGGAGATATGCAAATGCATTTTCCCTAGTTTTTGCTTCATGGGTTTTATTCCAAATGGTAGAGATAAATGATGCATTAGAAGATCTGGATCTAAACCTAGCATATCAGAGTAAGACCGAGAAAACTTAATGTGTCTATCCTCAAATAACATGGTCAATTCAAGTTTTTCTTATTAAGTCATAGGTGCTGCCAGATGTAGTGTTTTTTCTTTTTCTATTGTACCCAGATTGATAGACTGTGTAGGCTCCACCAATACTGATGATATTTCATGATAGTTTTGTGAAAGGGTGTCAAATCTCCCATCTTTTGATGCCTGAGAGAGGTTTTCACCATCAGATGCATTCTTTATTTTTACTTTTTTGAGATCTAATGCTGCTATTAAATGGTTTTCACCATTAGATTTATTATTCTTGTTTTCAGTTTTGCAACTGGAATATTTTACACCCTCCTAACTCAGAGTGTCATTATGAGATTTATGATTAGAACTTGTGTCAGGTTCATCACAACAAAGGAATTTAATGATAGCATCATCATTCACAAATATAGGTACATTGATAGGTTCAATTGGTTCCCAGTCGATAATTTCAGGATGTATTAGGGGTAAAAGGTCATCAGATTGGCTAAGGTCAATGACAATGAGGATTCTGATAGCCATGTTGTCAAGGTTTTCAATAGTGATGTCAAGGTCTATGATATTACTTTCCTCCAAGTCATCTATCTCACTCGATATTTGTCCATCCTCACTTGAGTCATCAATATTTTGTGATCCAAATACAAGGGGTCTAGTCATTGAGCTTTGTCCCTCCTCATGTGTGGATGCATACTCTTTTATGACATCAATTTGTATGTCCTTGTATGATATTTCAGATAAAGAATCCCACTCATACTCATTGGAATATGTTTCAGAACTATCTCGAACTTGAAGAATTCTTTCAACAACTTAATGAGTGATTTCTTCTTTTGTTTCCTCTTTATAACCCAGTCATGTTTTGTCCTTTGAATGAAGTGTGAGAGGTTGGATGGGTTCTATAATGCCCTCTTTTCTTTTACTAATAGGTCCTTTTCCTTCATACCCCATTTTCTCTAATATTGTCTTTCCCTTTCCATATTGATATGTTTTTATGTTGATAGTTGCCGATGTAGATGCTTCCTCATCTTTGTAGAGCCAATTGAGGATGGACTTATCTCTAGATTCATCTTCTAAAGTACCTTCCTTTACAAATCTATCATCCAAAACAATGGTAGGTTATGATGATTGTTGTGTTAAAGTTGACGGTTTCCCATATGATATTGGAGATGGCAAGAGTTGTGAAAGACATAGAGATTGGTCAATGGAATACTCTCCCATGACTTTATCTTTTAATTGGATCTTTTCCTTGAATTGTTGTGATAGTGAATTTAGTTGACCTTTGTTGTTTGATGGAGTGGAGTCAACAACACTTGTATCTTTTGACTTTTCCTTTTTCTCAACCCATTTAGATGCCACATTTGTTTTCCTTTCACAATTGGATGGACTAGAAGTGTTTTCTTCCCTATTATGGGGCACAAAAGTGTCTTGAGCTATTTTAAGTGTGTTACAATATTGGGGATTGTTGTAGTTAGCTAAAATAGTGACTTCTTTTCCATTGACATGAAACTTTAAGCACTGATGATAAGTTGAAGGTACTGCTTGCATTTCATGAATCCAAGGACGTCCCAAGAGTATATTATATGTCAGCTCTTTGTCTAACACTTGGCAAACTATATTCTTCACAATTGGTCCTACTTGAATAGGAAACATGATCAATCCCTTGGAGGATCTTTCTTCTTCATCATAAGCTTTTATTGTAATTTTCCTTATGACATCAATAGCATTATCAAAATATCCTAGTTCATGGACTAGTTTTAAAGTGCAAATATTTAAACTAGCTCCACCATCTATTAGGACACGTTTAACATAGTGTTTATGGATTAAGACTTCAATGTGAAGGGAGGAATTGTGTGGATGAGTAAGTGATACATCATCTTGTTTAGAAAATGATAAGCTATGAGGCATGGTTAAGTATCCCACCATAGCCTAGAATTGGAAAACTTCTAGATTATTGGGTACTATGGTGGCCACAAGAGCTTGTTCCAAAACTTCCTTATGATATGGTGAGATTTTAAGGAGTTCTAATATTGATATTTGGGCTGGTATTTTCTATAGTTGATCGACTATGTTGTATTGATTTGATGGGACAATAGTGGTTTTAGATGCAACTCCTTTCAATATTACTTTGGATTGCCCCCTTGTTACGTTGATTGGTTGATAATCTTTCTTTTCCCTGATTTTTATGACATTAATCTGATTATTGGATGTGACCATGTTTTGGATTAGATTTAATGGTATGATGTCATTGATTCCAATGTTATTAGCTTGATTATCAACAACACCATTATTCTCAATCGTAGAAATGCAATGAATAGTGTTGTCGTAAATGTAATTTACATTTTTACCTTTACTGTTTGTAGAAGAAGATTCTCCCTTTTCATATTTTGGTAAAGTATTTTTAAATGCACTATGAACATTGCTCGTTTTATGTCCTACGAATACTTTCTTGTTATCAATCAAGTCTTGTACTAGATGTTTTAACTACATACAATCATTTGTTTTGTGTCCTTTATTTTTATGAAAGTCATAGTAATCTGCATCATTCCACCATGATGGCTTTACTCTTGGTTCCACCAATTTCTTGATTTAGGTAATGTGATGAGTCCATGTGTAAGAAGTTCTCTCATGGCTGATTCTAGTGTTTGTCCCAAAGGTGTGAATCTTCTTCGATTTGATGGTTTTTAATATGATTGTGGTTTTAGATTCACCATTGTTTGGATTTTTGTTTTGATTGAAACTTTGATTAATGTTTTGGTCATTGTTTTGATTCGTTTTTGCAGTAGTTTCCATCAAATTAAATATTGGTTTTGCATTTTGTGTTTCATTTTCAACATCATTGTTACCAGTATTTCTATTATTTTTCCAAAACTTTGGTTTATCGTTGTTATTATAGTGATTTGAGGAGTTTGTATTGTTTGATCCTTCATTGTAGTGTTTTATTACCCCTCTCTTGACCAAGGCTTCTTCGATTTTGAGCCTATTTTCAATCATTTTCTCAAATGTAGGGGGCATTGTAGTTCAAACCTATAGCTCATCTCATCAGTTAGGTTGCAATGAATAGTTCCATCTTTTCCTCTTTAGGTGTGGAATGAGGATACCTAGCGAACAACCTTCGCCATCATTGTAAAAAGGAGTGGAATTTTTCACCTTTCTTTAGTTTGGTATTGTAAAGATCCTTTATTATTATCTCATGTTGAATATTATAGGAATATTGTGAGAAAAACTTGTTGACTAGTTCTTCAAAAGATTGAATTCCTGCTGTAGACACCTAAATTTGGACACTTGATTTATCCAAATTTATCCCCTTTCGTCTAAGCATCCCTTTATTTGCATTAATTAAGTAATGTCACTGTTATTTAATTAATATCCTTAATTATGCCAAATCCCTAAGGTATTTAATTAATAAATAAATACCTTATTTCTTTAATCCTCATTTTCATCAATTGAATATTTATTTAATTCCCTTCATGTCACATCCTCCATCATTTTTATCTAATTCTAATCCATCTTCTAATCTCATCATTAGGATGTGCACATGCCTAATCCTTGATTAGGATGTGTCACATCCTCCAACTTTTGCAAGTTGGCCTCTAATCTCTCTTAGCCACCTAACCCTCCTCTAATCCTTCATTAACTAGCCTAATCAACCTCTCAAGTAATTTTTAATTCCTTTTATCCTTCGAAGGAATATTAAATTCTTGTTTCTCTTCCCCATGTGATCTTTGACTTGTCACATCAAGTCACATGTGAAATCTAACCCTCTTCTAATTTTCATTAATTAGTCTAATCAAATACTTGTACAACCTTAATCACTTAATCAAGTCAACCCTATTAAATGCTTTCTCATTTTGGACAAGACACTCCATTCCCTATGTGAATTCTTAATTCACATTTAATCCCCTAATGCATTTAAAGGAATTTTTCATTCCTTCTCTCATCCCCATGAGAATATTTGAGGAATTTTTAATTCCCCATATATCCTCTCACCCACATGGGGACAAGTACCTCCTTTATGAGAAGATTTTTTCCCAATCCCAAGGTACTATGTACCCCATCCATGTCATGTACTACTTCTCCACCTCATGTCCACTTCACCTTTTTGAGCCACTTCACATGCCACATGTCAAGATGTGAGGGCTTGTGAGTTCTCAACTCACCATAGCCCTACATCTTGATCTTGGTGGCTCAACTCTGACCATTCATTCCTTGTGAGAATTCCAGCAATTCCTATAAATACTCTATTCTCTCATTTTGGGGAGATCATGCATCAGGAAGCCAAACTTTTTCAAAAATTTCTAGAATCCATACTCATACCATCATCTAGCTTGCATCTTGTTCCATCCAAGGAGCATACACATAAAAGATCGAAGGGCCAACCAAAGGATCGATTCGACGCAAGGTAAAAAGTTCCATTTGTTGCCTTTATTTTGTGTTGAATCCAACTAGGCTAATCTTGAGGTGTAGGTTGTTTTTAGTGTTATTTTAACTCTTGTTTGTCAGCTTCATTTTCAGCACCTAAATTCTATCATGATTTTTTGGCATGACTGTGACCCACAAACTGCCTCTTGCTTTCACATTTCTATTTTTGACTCTTTTGTAGGTATTGTGTTACAAGCAGGATCCGACCTACACAAGGGTAGATTTTGACCTTCTTGGGGCATCTAACCCTCGACATAGATCTCGACTCAGTTCCTGGCATAGGTGGACCTCGACTCCTTCCCTAGCGCACCTTACTCCACGCACTTTGTATTGTTTTTGGAAAAATTTCAAGAATAGGCAGGATTTTCCTCATAAATTTTCCTCATAGGCAAGTGGATTTTCCCCTGCATGCCTTTTCTAGAGTAAAAATCAATTTTAGCAATCTTTTTTGTTGTTTTAAGGGTTTTTAACCCCTAATTAGGGACATAGTTAATTAGGAGGTATCAAATCAACCTTGTATGTCATGTTTTTGGGTGAGCTATTTGACGTATCCAATCACCTTGTGCCATTCAGCGATCATGGGTGACGAGAAATCGTAGCTTACCACGTCCTTTGAGTCTACCCATTTTACTTTTCTTAGCAGGACCTGCTTGGAGATTTCATCACCCCAAGGGACGATTCTAACCACGCGTACCGGCGGGGTATATAAAGGGGGAGAGCGAAAGATGTACCTCAATCCAACCATGTTGTAATTGGTGAAGCATCGGGATGATGTGAAGAGTTGGTTCGAACCTTTTAGGTTCCTGACTCATGCTTGTAACGGGTTGGTGTTCACAATTTGGGCCTCACGTACCGGGTGTATATCGAGGACTCCCTAGTAACCATGTTCATCTTATATTAGAGGACTTTGTCGACTATACCCTCTCTACTAGACTTAGGCTTGTGATTGTCTAAATTATCTTCTTTGTGTGAAACTAGTGATTGGCTGATTTATTTCACTCAGCCATAGCCTTTTGATTGATGATTGATGTGTTTTGAGTCCTTTGCCTTAGTCTTTTTGTCAAAAATCAAGTCAAACTCACAAATAGGTGGATTTTCCCTCATAGACAGGCGGACCTGCCCTACACAGGCAGACCTACCCTACACAGGCAGACCTAACCTTTCCTAGGGTGGACCTGCCCTCCACAGACCTCAAAAGTGGTTTTTGGAAAACTTTTCACAAATAGGTAGATTTTCCCTCACAGACAGGCGGACCCGCCCTACACAGGCGGACCTGACCATTCCCAGGGGCGGACCTGCCCTCCATAGACCTCAAAAGTGGTTTTTGGCAAACTTTTTCATGAATAGGCAATTAAAATAGGCAAGTGATTTCCCTACAAACAACCGGATTTGACTCCATAACAGCCGGATTTTGACTCCACAAATACGATTTGACCATGAATAGTCGATTTGCCTCTAACAGATAGCCATATATGCCCTGCCATTTGCACACTATTAACCCGTTTTCCTCCATTCAAGCGTTAATCTTCTCAAATTTTCGTGCTCTTTCCAATGACATATACCACTTCATACTTTGGACTCTGGAACTTCTTTTTTTTTCCCTCAGTGATCTCCGTTCTCTCTATAGGCAACTTATTAAATAGTCCTTTGAAGCCTTATTTTAACCAAATTTGACTAACTTTTTTCTCCTTGGGCAGAGGCACTCTAACTCCATGCAATCCATGCTGCATTCTTAACTCCTGAACCCGCCTTGTCTAGCCTTTTTCAGCTAATTTTGACCAACTTTTCACGAATAGGCAGATTTTCCCTCACAGACAGGCGGACCCACCCTACAAAGGCGAACCTAACCTTTCCCAGGGGTAGACCTGCCCTCCATAGACTTCAAAAGTGGTTTTTGGAAAACTTTTCACAAATAGCTAGATTTGACCCACAAACAGCCAGATTTGACCCACAAACAGGTGGATTTTCCCTCACAAACAGGAAAATTTTCCCTCACGAACAAGCAGATTTGACCTCACAAACAGGCAGATTTTCCCTGGAAAACAACCATAGATTCCCTACCATTTGCACACTATTAACCCATTTTCCTCCATTCAAGCACCAATCTTCTTGATTTTTTGTGCTCTTTCCAACGACATATACCACTTCATACTTTTGAGAAGTTTCCTGGGGCCCCTTTTCCTTCCCCATCTACCTTCTCGAGGGGGCATACCCTACCATTCTCCCTCAATCTTTCATCATAAACCTTCCCTTACGAGACTAGGGAATCCCCTCTAGACAACCATATATGCCCTCCTCCAGAGCCATACCTGCCCCCCTCTGCAACCATACCTTCCCTTCTCAACAGTCCTGATCAATCATCTACTCATTCTGAGTAATCTATCATTCATTCTAAGCCTTCATCTTCTCATTTCGAGAATCATTCATCCGTTGTGGGCAGTCATTTACTCATTCCAAGTAGTCATTCATCCGTTCCGGTCAATCATTTACTCATTTTGAGTATTTGTTCATCCATTTAACACATCCTTTCATCATTTTGAACTCTTGTTCTATCATTCTGATCATCTGTTTACTCATTTCGAGTAAATGTTCATCCATTTAACACATCCTTTCATCATTCTGAACTCTCGTTCTATCATTCTGATCATCTTACTCATTCTGAGTAAACATTCATCCATTTCGCACCTTCGTCTATCATTTCAAACTCTTGTTCTATCATTTCGATCATCCGTTTACTTGTTCTGAGTAAACGTTCATCCATTTCGCACCTTCATCTATCATTTTGAACTCTCGTTCTATCATTTTGATCATCCGTTTACTCATTCTGAATAAACGTTTCAAATCTCCTTCTTATCATTTTGAACTCTCGTTCAACAGTCCTAATCAATCGTTTACTCGTTTGAGTAATCTTTCATCTATTCCAAACTTTCATCTTCTCGTTTCAAGAATCATTCATTCGTTGTGAGTAGTTGTTTACTCATTATGAGTAGTCATTCATCCGTTCTGATCAATCGTTTACTTGTTTTGAGTATTCATTCATCCATTTTTATCATTCGTTCCTCCAATCAAATCGTCATTTTCCCCATCCAAATCCTCAAAGCTTCATTCTAGGTTATTATCCAAATTGACCTAAGGGTCTGATCTGATCATCATCATCAACATCCACTTAGGATTGTCATCCATCCTAATTCAATCATCATCGTCGGACCAATCAATTCATTTTCAATCTCAAAGTGGATTTGGTGCCGCAATCATTCATTTATCCTTTAATCTAATCAATCAGCATCCTGAGTCACCTAGGATAATCTCTGAATGGGGTTTACAGTCCCTCTCATCATCCTATCTGATCCATCAGTCAATCTTATCAATCAATCGATCAATCCAATCCAATCCAATCCAATCCAATCCAATCACATCCTTATCCAATCACCTTTGACCCAATCAATCTACTTCCATCTCGAAGCAGATTCGATGTTGTAATCATCCAATCATCCTAATCTGAGCTTTAGTCCAATCCTGATCTAAGCTTGACCTAAATCCCGATTTGAGATTTAGTTTGTTTCCATCCAAAATATTTAGCCATCCTCTTTATCCTTTCAACATCATGAATCCTTATCCTCCATCAATAGTGGTCAAGGGAAACCCTAATTACGTCAACAATGATAATGAAAGTCTTGTTGATCAAGAAGAATGTGACATAGATCCCTTTGACAATATCATTGCTAGTAAGTTTTCTCCAACCAATTTACAAAACCCAATCATCCCTTCAAGTTATTCTGTTATGTCTTCATCCATGCCTAATCATGCTCCCTATGCTACCTATGACAAGGGATACCCATCATATCCATCATATCCATCATCTACATCATCCTCTTATCCTAGTCTGCCATCACAATACCCCTGTCCTAATCCCCCATCCACATCCTCCTATCTCAATCCTTCATCCGCATATACCCACTACCCCAATCTTCCATACCAATCTACTCACCCTAATCTTACATTCACATCAACCTATCCTAATCTAACATCCACAGTTCCCTATCTCCATCCACCACCTCAATCTTCCCATCCTAACCCACCATCCCCATACCCTTGATACAATCCACCACCTGCATCCTCGTGTCCTAATTCACCATGCCAATACCCCTATCATAACCCTTCATCTAATCTTCATCCTCCATCTATTCCCAGTCTTGCATCCAATCCCATTCCCCCATCTAATCCTTGTCCACCAATCCCTAGTCCTAATCCCCAACTAATCCATAATCCCTCATCCACTCCTACCACACCATCTCAGCCTAGAGTATGCAAGTCTCTCATTTCAAAAGTTCTCCAAGGACTTATAACAAAGAATACATCCCCCACTCCACACATTGAAGTTGTGGAATCGCTCTAATCTCAACCTATCATCCACAGTCATTAGTGACGAGACCTTTCTCCACCCAACACCTATCATTTATGATACCACCCCTAGCACCACTCAAACCATCAAAACCATCACATCCTTTGAATCCACTGAGCCCCCATCTCCTACCTCATACCACACTTATCGTAATCCATCAACACTCCACTCTCTACTCCAAGAGTCATGGAACCCATTGACGACACCCAAATCCAATCCACTTCTCCTACTCCTAGTGTCACTAAAATCCATTTCGATGACCACATTGAATCCTCCATCCCTCCATCCTCTCCACTTAAAGAGTCCCACCAAGACTCCATTATCATGCTCCTATAGCCGGGAGCGAGTCAAGCCGCCCGGTCCATGCCAACATATCCCTTCTCCAGACAACAAGATCCTACTCCCATCTAGTCCACCTCAAGATCACAATTTCATCCATTCCATTCCATGATCCCCTTGTCATTCAAGATTCCACCGCTCCATCTCCATCTCCATCGCATGAGCCTGCTACCACAAATCTAGATCCTATCATATCCCCTAATCCCTCTCCTGATACCACCCATCCAAATTTTGCTACCCCATCATCTCCCTCATGATCCCCCATCATCGCCTAAAACTGCTATCTCCACACCACTTGCATATCCCCTTGGTACTCTCACCTTCTTCCATGGTGGCCTCCTCATAGAAGAAAAACACAACGTATATGCCACCCATCATCCTCCACCTAATTATGGACTCGCATCATGTTTTCAGGATAACAAAAGTCCTATCATGGATCGTGACAAGAAAAATGGCACTATCAAGGAAAAGGTCTAGGCCATCATGAGCAAGGTATTTAAAGCCCATCCAATAAAAGAACAAGTTCCATGCAAGGTCTTTCACTTCAAGACCCACGATCTAAAGCATCTTTGGTACAACCGTACATCCCCAATGAGCTCCTCTTCCAAAGAAAATATATAGGCCTCTTCTCCTATCACTCCACCAGACGCAATTTCCATCCTCCTCCTTCTATCATATCACCTCAAAACAACCGTCCATATTCCTCCTTCATCTGCTCCATCCATTTTGGGTCCTTACATCCCTCCATCCACCATCTCCCATCCTTCATCTACTCCATCCATCTTGGGTCTATATATCCCAAGATCACCTCCTCCATCTCATCCTTTCATCCATCCAACACCTATCCATGTCATCCATCATAAACATCCCTCTCGCATATCCCATAATCAGGATCAACAAAGGCACATACCTACACATCTTCCATCTACACGTAATCCTCCTAATCCTCCCTCCATTGCTCCACATCATCCATCTCCTCGCCTCCATCCCATTCCTATCAAAAGCACTTTGGATGCTAAAGTAAAAATTCATAAATCCAAACATCCACATGCATCTAACGCTCCCCATGTCCCCTCTAAAAGACATGGTGAAGAGAAGAAAAATATAAATCCAAATCAAATCCATAGGCCACAAAGGCCCACCAAAGCAAAGATCAAAACCATGTGGATCCTAAAGAAAACATATGCAATGTCGTCAAATGAAAAATCTGTAACAACATCAAAAGTTGCTAATCCAAAAGCTAATCATTTTTATCCACCCTCTCCTAAATCTGTTTTGGGTTCCTATGTCCCAAAATTCACCATCCCATCCCTTCCATTATCCCCACATTCCCCATCCATTAATACTCCTATCATTTCACATTCATCACCATATGTGCCAATGTTGGTCCTGAACACATCTCCCCATCACATATCCACCCCATCATTCCATCCATACCCTTTGTAGCATCCCATCCATTATCCCATGTATCTCCCCTCTCAAATCCCACTAATTCATCCTCTTGCATAATCCATTTATCCTAATAAGGTTGTATTAACATCCTATAGTCACTTCAAGCATGGGCTCTTAATACCTCATATATAACTTGATGGTTGAGTCCATCCATATCCTTATCACATTTCTTCTAAATCTAATTATTCACCTCCCTATCCTTATCCATCTCCTTTTGCATGCCATCCAAAAAGTCAAAAAATCCAAAAAGAATTAGAAAAAAAAAATAGTAAAGAGAAATAATTTGTCCAATGGTGAAAACTTGGCAAACAAGCACCTTGGATAAGGACCATGATGAAAACCTGGCAAACAGGCATCATGCATAAGTCCCCATCTACACTTGGGGGCAACTTCCTGATATGCATTCCCTCCATCCACTATGCTTCCTGCTATGCACCTGTATTTGTGCTATACGTTATTTTCATTCATCCCCTCCATCCTACCTATCTTACACATTTTTCTTGGCATATCTCATTTATCCCAATCCTTCATTCCTCCTTGTGATCTGGAGAATGATAGGGGCAAACATATAAACATGCTTTGGAAACCTCTTTGCATATAGTCCCCTCGTTTGCACACTATCCTAACCCTCATTCACACTCATCTACCTTCCTTATCCACCCGTCATGCTACCTTCCATCTCCCTTCCTTATCCATGCATCCTATCTTCATCCATCTCACTCCTTTACTTTCCTATTCATCCTTCATTCCTCCTCGCATATGACATATCTAGAGTGGGGGCATTCATCTTCCTTTGTGATATCGTCCTTGGAGACATCATTCATTCCATTAGAACAATCCCTTCCATTTCCCTATCCTTATCTCATTATTGATATATCCATCTCCCCATCCTTATCTTTTATCCCTCCACACAATCCTTATATCCATCTTCCCATCCCTATCTTCCTATCCTTCCATCATGGCATCCATTTTCATCTATCCATCTGGTCACCTTTTCCTTATCCAAATCCTTATCCCTCTATCCAATCCATCCAAAAAATCCTTTTCCTCCCCCCATCCTCTACCCTCATCCCATCTCATAATCCCTTGTCATTGGTATCTCTCTATAGGCTATTCCCCATGCAATCCAAAATCATCTATCTTATCGTCATCACTTCTACTTTTGCACATCTTTTCAATCTCCTCCTCATCCCATCTTATAATCCCTTGTCATTAGTATCTCTCCATCATATCATCCTCCCAATTCATCTTTTGATGATTTGGATAACTATCCCATCCCTAAGCTTTGTGTAGTCACCATCCTCCGATCCAATCCCACAGGTCTATCTTGTCCCATCGTGTTAGTCCAATCATTTTATCCAATTATCTAGGGTTATTTTATCATCTTTTATCCATCACTTGTCTTTGGTCTCTTGTTGAACTACATTGCCCCCTGCGCTTTCACGTAGGCAAGGTCAATCATTTATCCACCCCCAGGGTTCCTTTATCACCTATCATTGGTCTTTCTGCTTTTTCCATCTGATCCTTTATCATCTATCATCAGTCTTCATATCTTGTCCCTATTGTATGTCTTGTCTTGGTCATCCATCGAGGTCTTCATCATCCTCTTTCTGCTTTTTTCCATGGTCTATCGTCAACCTTTTATCAAACTACGAGGGCTCTATGCTTCCACATAGGCAAGGCTAATCTTTGATCGGCCCCCAAGCCCCTAGGTCGCTAGGATGTGTTTGTCTCCTATCTTGTGTTATGTCTCTTATGTCACGTCATCAAACTATGCCCTTATCTAGCTAGTTCTTAACAAACGCGATCCACTTGTATCAACAGATCCAATTAGTTCTGAATATCCTACATCATACCGATCTTTTAGTTTAGTATCCATCATTGATCTCAACAGGGTGCATCCTTCCTAACAGACCTCATCAATCCCATCCATCCCCTTGATCCTATGGCAAAGGACATTTGAAATTGATTGCAATCTTTTGATGCTTTTAGCTTTTCTTATCATTTGAGCTTCCTATCATCATTTGTCATGGTCGCCTTGATCCATCATATCATGGTGTGCTTTGACTAGTCAACATAGGGGTGTATCTTGATCTTTTCTTTGTTGTTGTCATCTCGGTTGTCCCACGTAGTACCCACCAAGATCCTTGAGGTATTTTTCTATGCTGGGACATCCTTGTGTGCTTGTGGTTATCCCAATACCTAGCCCAACTAAGGTCATCACGACTTTGGGGTGTAGGGATGGCCTTCTTGTTTGATGTGTTTGTTTCATGCATTAGACACTAATTTTTCTTTGTCATTTATACCTTGGTGTATCGTGTATTCTGCTATAGCCAAAATCAGTGCTCCGAAGATGGAAAATTGCATTAGGATTGCATTTCACTTTCCATTCCATCCTCTTGCATGTATTCCCTATCCTATCATCTATCAAAATCCCCCCCATCCATTCTTCCTTCATCACGCTCCCCTCCCAATCTCCTACCGCCTTTTCATCCTTTCTTACCCATCACTTTGCATCATCTTCTTCATCTCCCCTTACATCATCTAATCCATTTCAAGAGCACACCCGTGTTCTCTTGAACCCGCATGTCCTCTCGAGGGGGCATCCTAAATTCCTAACTTTCATCTTCATCCCCATCATCTTTCTTCCTAGTCAATCATTTGATGAATGGGGCATCTTTTCCAATCTAACCATCTTCTTCTAGGTTCTATGTTTTAATATTCTTTG
>VDFB02105785.1:131909307-131940325 GCA_007258455.2 Sequoia sempervirens | reverse complement strand
TTGTTTCCTCAACCACATCAACCATAGCTATAAGAAAATCATACTTCGCAGGCCACTATCTGACCTATTTAGTAGTCATGAACCCCGCTATTTCTAGAGAAGGAGTTGGATAAGATGTCAAGCCCATTTATGATAAATAATTTTCCCCAAAAGATGAGAGAGATACCACCATTTAAGCCCAAGGTCTAGCCAATAAAAACACTCAATGTGGTGGAACAATTAAAGAAGGTGCCTGCTAACATATCTCTGTGGGATGCCATATCCATTCCCAAAAAAGATACATTACTTCAGGAAGCATTAAAGAATGAAGAAAAAATACCACAGTTAAATGTGACTATTTGCTGATCAAGACCAGGAGAGATAAAGAGCCTCGTCGGGACCCTCAATATTCAAAATTCATGGCTTATATGAATGATCACGGGAATGCAAAAGAGAAAGATGTAAGCAAGCCAAAGCCCACACCTTTCTTTTTAACACTTATTGTGGGAGATAAGCTTTTGCATAATAACATGATTGATTCAGGAGCTAGTACAATGGTTATGCCAAAACAAGTGGTTGATGCCCTAAAACTTAAATATGAGTCCCTTGAGAAGGGAATCGTGAAATTAGATGGGAAGAAGTTTCCAACTGTTGGTCAAATTAAAGATCTATCTTTAACCCTCTTCTCATGTCCAAGCCAAATGGTCACACAAGAAATAATGGTGATAGACATTCCCCTGGTCTTTGGAATGTGTCTTTCAAGAGATTTCATCACAAAGCTTAGCAGATATTTGGCGCTCGATTGGTCCCACCTGATACTAAGGACCAAGCATGGGGTGAAGATAAAAATCCTATCCAAATCTTTGCATCTTGAACACATAGCGCATAAACACGCCCCATGTTTAGCTACACATACCTCCTCACAAAGGGAAAGGTATTGTGTACAGATGCTAGAAGATGAAGAAGAAATGAGTGATGAGACCCCCAAAGAAGAGGTCCTCCTCAACCAATTCATCAACTTTGACCCATTTAGAAAGTTTCATGTGATATGACTAGGCACCTATGTGGTCTTTGATGACGATCAATTATTTCCAAAGTTGATAAAGGATGATGAAGAAAATGATGATTTGGGTGACAACTATCTATGGACGTTATAGTTTGATGGCACCAAATGCAAAGTCGGGTTCGAGCTGGTGTCTAACTAGTGTCCTTGGACAAGATCGAAGACCTCAATTCTTTCATTTTAGTTCTCATGCTCGAACAATGATGCAGAATATGAATCCTTGGTTCATGGTCTTATTCTTGTAGAAAAAATAGGCATGAAGAGAATATAAGCATTCAGAGATTTAGAGTTAGTTGTGAGCCAGGTCCATGGGCAAGCGGTTGTGAAGAATATAAGAATGAAGTCATACAAACATCAGATATGGGATCTGATTGAAAGTTTGAAGGTTTTAATATACAAGTTGTTCCCCAATCTCAAAACAGTGTCACTGATCAGATGGCTTCAATTGGTTCACAATTTGAACTAGTTTTTGATTCAGCAATGAAGCAGAACGTATTACATATCATCGTCCAACCAGAAACTCCTGACAATGATCAAAATTGGAAAGTATTTGAGGATGATATTTAGATCGTCGCCTTTTTGTAGAACTCGGGAGAAGCTTTTGACCATTCACAACCAAAATCAGAATTCCTCGAAGGGAAAGTTATCTAGTTAAAAGGAAATAAGCTTCCTTGAGGTGTAATCTCCCTTGAAAATATTTTTAACTATGAGGATGCAAGGAATAGCAAACAAAGGTTGACTATAGACATGAGGGATTATGAAGAGCTTGATGTTGGAAGCATCAAAAAGTTAAAGGTTGGAAGGGATGTTCCGTAGAAGGATAAGGAAAGACTAAAAGATCTATGTTCTAGATATGATGCGGTCATAGCTTGGACCTATGATGATCTGAGCATAATTTAGCATACTATTGACTTGGCCAAAGTATCAAAGCACGTCCAACAGAAACAAAGGCTGGTCAATCCAAAGGTCAAAGCATTGAAGGCAGAAGAGCTCACCAAATTGATCAAATCAAAGATCATATATCTAATTAAAGATTTCACCTAGGTGTCTAATTTGTTACCAGTTCAGAAAAAAGAATGGTGATATTCAGCTCTATGTTGATTTTAGAGATTTGAATAAAGCTTCACTAAAAGAACACTACCCTTTGTCATTAATGAAGTAGATCCTATAGGCTATGTCTGGATCAAAGATGTTTTCATTGCTTGATGGTTTCTCAGGTTACAACCAGGTATATGTAAAGGAAGGTGACCAACATAAAACAACGTTTACCACTAAGTGGGGAATGTTCACATACTCAAAGATTCTATTTAAAATTTCAAATACTGGTGCAAATTTTCAACAAGTAATGGATATTAATTTCATAAGATTAATTAACCAGATTATTTTAATATATCTAGATGACCTAATGATTTTTAAAAATCAAAGGATGATCACTTTTATTATCTAGAAAAGGTTTTCTAGAAATTTCAATAGTTCAGGATTTCCTTGAATCCCAAAAAATATGTTTTCAGAGTGTCCCTAGGCAAGCTACTCATTTTGTGGTATCAGAGGAGGGAATAGCGATAAAACTTGAAAGGGTGAGATCTATAATGCAGTTTCCCCTACCAGTAAGTTATAAAGGGTTGTAGCCTTTTCTAGGAAAAATCAACTTTTTCAGCAAGTTCATTTTAGATTTCACAGGCATCGTGAAGCCTATCGCGTTGATGCTAAAAAATAACCTAATGTTCAAATGGAATCCCAAAGGTAAATCAACTTTTGAGCATAAAGTTAGCTATCTCCATCACCCTAGTTTTGGCTAACCCAAACTTTTCCAAATTTTTTCTACTCTATGTATACAACAGCCAACATAGCATAGCTTTGTTAGTGTGTGGGAGTATATCACTGAGGGTGAAATAACTGAAAAGAGAGCCAACTAGATCACCAAGATCCTAGAGTATGATTTCAACATTAGACCCACCAAGTTCTTTCAGGGAAGAGGTCTGTGTGAATATCTTACGCAAGAATCAAGTTCCCTAGCTAAGGAAGAGACCGATCAAATCAACACAAACTAGTTCAAGTCCGATGAGCCCTAGGTGATGGATCAAACACAATATATGCAAAATGGGTAGTACCCAACTAACCTTTTATCTCAAAAAAAGAGATACTACTGATTGTAAGGCACCAATTATGTCTATTTGAAGGTATCTTATTTAAAAGGAATTATGATGGTGTCCTACTCTGATGCTTGAATAAACCATAGGAGGAAAGAGTTCTTAATGAATTTCATAGCAGTCCTGAGGGTGGACATTTCTCTGCCAAGACTACTACCTTAAATAAGCACACTATTTGGTGCAAAAGTGTACTTAGCGCCAATATTTTTTTGGAAAAACAAAGAATTTTTCCTTTCCTTTTTAGCCCAATTGTAACGAAGGAACCCTTTGTCCAATGGGGTTTGGATTTCATCGAGATGATAAATACTATTTCCAGTACTGGCCATAAGTAGATCCTTATGGAAACTGACTACTTCAGAAGCTAGATGGAGGTCGTTGCCCTAAAAAATGCTACAGAAGGCGAGATTGTCAACTTCCTTGAAGAGCTAGTAACAAGATTTGGTTTGCCAAAAACCATCATATCTAACAAAGCACGAGCTTTTGTGGGTTCATGGATGTTGTATTTCACTATCAAACATGGGTTTTACCTTAATACTTCATCAAATTACTACCCAAAAGGAAATGGATTAGCAGAGTCGACCAACAAAAACCTAATTAGGTTAATTAAGTTTATTGGGTCAAAGAAACAAGGGGATTGGCACAAGCACCTGTGAGTTGCTCTATGGGAAAAAAGGATTATGTCCAAGTAGATCTTGAAGGCCTCTCCTTATGAACTAGTATACGGGAAAGAGCTAGTTTTACCTATTTCCATAGACATCCCTACCTTGCAATTGCTAGAATCCCTAGAGATTGTAGAAAGCAGTGGAATGGAAGTAAGGTTGGTGAAACACCTCAAGCTTGAGGAAGATAGAGAAAAAGCTTATGGAGCCATGATTGGTCACCAATAGTAGTAAAATGATGATTTGATAAAAATACCTCCGACCCAAATTTTAGGGAAGGGAGCTTGGTACTAAAGTACAACGAGCGCACTACAAAACTAGAACAACATACGAAGTTTTAAGCATTATGGAAGGGACCCTTCTATATCAGCAAGTGAAAAGAAAAGAATGTGTATGAGCTAGAAGATATGGAAGGTAATGTTCTAGATATACTAGTGAATGGTATGTACCTAAAATTGTTCCATTAAAATACACAGTTCTTTAAAAAAATTCACAATTATGTACCTTATGTAAGAAAAATTGTAAATACAATCTAGTTTTTAGAATAATCCAGGAGAATAACACTGAAGAAATAGAAAAGTATTGTATTATATTATATTCATCAAAAAAATTACATTGTAATACAAGCTCGAGGCTCAAATTTAAGCATGAATCTCTCGAGAAAAACCAAAAAGAGATACAAAGCAAAAGAAGCAAAAAGGAGGCAATGTACAGAAAATAGTAAAGCTAAGCCTCCAACCATTGTTGAGTAGTTGAAGTGGATTGTCATCGGGTTCTTCTTCTTCTTCTTTGTCAGGGTGAAAGGAGGGTGAACACATAGCACACACAGGCTCAACACAACATGGACCTTAGTTCTTGTTGCCATTGCTATAGACCAAAAACTTGAAATGTTTTTTCCATTCAAGCCTAGGAACACGTTCCATGCTATACTCTCGTAGCAAGAAGGTGGTCATAGGCCAAGACGATGAGTGATTCCTCTCAAGAACCATGGTGCAAAATTTAGTGAAGAAAATCAACCAGGAGACATCTTCCCCATAATCAACATGCCTATAGAGGTCCATGGTGCTCGAAATGATGACACTAGGGATAGCTACTTGCATGATTTCCCCATGCCCTTCGAGCAGTGCAAATTCAAACATCTGGGGCACAACTCAATTATCTAGGGCTTGGTGATGTTGAGGTTGAGCAAGGAGGTGATAAAGTGAGAAATAGCATTGTGGTTTCTTCTCAATTGTTTCTTATCTTCAACATAGTCCTAGCCAATTGTACCCACTTAAACGCAAAGACACCAAGGCGGTCACACTTCTTCACCAGATGCTTAATTCTATCATAGGTGACCTCACCCATGAAGGCATATTGTGGCCTCCATGGTAGAATCCGAATGGGAGTGCCTAGGCTAGTTGACATTATGTAAAAGCTAAAGCTAGTGGGAGGGAGAAAGTAGGTAAAGCTTGCTAATCTTAAAAATCTTTTTTTTGAATGAATATTGTAATAAGGTGGCATAGCTATTTATAGAAAAGATGTACCAGCGAACCCAACCAATGGAAAATCTATTTTTGGCTAGACTACAATGTAGAAAATATCAAAGTAGTCGGAGGGAAAGAGGCGAATAATATGGTAAATCTAGAAAGATTCCTTGAGAAATAAATTTGGGCATTAGGAGTAAACACTCACATAGGCCGATCGTCGCAATGTGTCCTTTTCCATCATCAACACTAGCTAGTTTTCTTATATGAAAAGACATTGATTAAAGCATTAAGTTTTGAAAAATTAAATAGAAACGTCTTTTCATAGTACTTTTCACTACTTAAGTATAATTCTTGTTGCTAAAAGAACGCTTTCCAATGCATTTAGCTTCTTTGTGAAAGAGGTGGCAGAAAGAATGTACTAATTCCACTTTCATAGTGAATTTAGCATTCACGAGTGATACAAATCCCAAATCCACACGTATTGCCTCAATGGCAACATTTAGTGGGCTAGTGGTAAAGGAAGAGCCCTAATTGCATGGACGTAGAAAAGAATTAACTGCACCCAAAAGAAAATTTTTTCTATGTAGTGGAACATCAAGTGGCCATTTCACTAAAGAAACTCTTTGTAACTTCTTGGTATAGACATGGAAAAAGCATCAACATTTGGTAGAAAGGCTATAGCCTAGTCCAAAAGGAAAGGTTACACAAATATCTTTGGAAAGGATTCATTCGCCAATTCCCAAGTACAAGAGGAATGACAGTTTCATTACACCAAATCAGTGCAATCAAATAATCATGTCAGAAGAGAGGCGGTGCAAGATTTCATTGACAACATTTTCAACCCAAAGTTGGTGACTAACCCTAAAAGTCTTAGGGAAGGAGCATTGCAAAGAATGATTTAGCATGTGTTAGCCAAAGGTTTCTCATCTCGTCTTTGGAATTATGGTTTTCCACAATTCATGTTTCCCACCATGCACCCATGCCTAGAGCTAGTAGACACGTGTTAAAATATTCAACAAGGAGATAGGGGTTATTATTGGTAACAAGATCAAGGTTACAATTACTACAATGGCCATACGGGATATGTTGTGTATCCCTACAACTTGGGGCATCACATTATTTGACGAGGGAGAGATAGAAAGTTTCTAGGAAGATATAACTAAGAAAGGGAATTTTTATGAGGACGAAACAAAGGAAAGGCTAGAGAGAGACTAGTTTCCTTTTCCTCTTGCACGCAAAAAATTTAACAAAGATACATAGTCTATTTTCTCCATGCTAGCCTAGATTTACAGTCTTGATGATGACAAGGAGGTCCGTCACTTTCAGATGGGCTTGGTTTTCATGCTTAAAAGGGAGAAAAGTAAGAATTATTATGATTTTACTGATGCAATAGACAAAGGGATGTTAGAGTTGTTGAGGACCTATGATAATGAGTATAAATTCAGGTATTTTTCTTTCTTGGTTCACTTGATTTTGCATCAAAATTATGATTTTATGGAGAAAAGTTTTATATAAGTTGAAAAACCAACTTCATAGTCCCCAAGAACACCTACAAGCAATCACCTATCACATGCAAAGATATTCAAAACAAAAAACAACAGAAGTTTTGTAAACCCTTAGAGCCAATGTGTGCAAGCAAAAATTAGAATTAATGATTATTGAATGAATTGTTTTACAAATAATACAAAAGCCTTCAAAAAGGAAATGATGCAATAAAGCATAAAAAGACAACCCTAATCTTATCTTGAGCAAAAAGATAGCTCAATAAGATAAGATAAGAATTAAATAATAATTTTCCTAGGAAATAAATAATTACCTAAGTAAACTTATCCTAAAGTGTAATTAAATAATTAATTACACCAACACCCCCCCATAAGTGCAACTTAGGGAGAAGAAAATTATTATGCAAAGATGAGTGCCGACAATAAGGCCTGATCAAGTACTCATGTACAAATGCAATGCAAACTAAATCAAATGGGGTAAAGGAGAAAACCACATGGGAACAAAACTCCTCCCCAAAATAGAATGCAATAAACTACCTAAATGAAGAAAAATGGAGGACTCCATAAGACCCCCCAAGGACACCATTCATCACAAAGATACATGAAAGAATCCCCCCATAAGAGAGGAAGAAAGAGACCACAGATCCCCCCTAGAATGAAGTAACTCCAAAAGAAGTGAAGAAACTGCATCTCCAGAAAGAAGTGAGAAGGAAGAGGCCAAATGAAAGAAATCTCTTAAGGTGGAATAGGTGCAGCCCAAGATGTCTCCACAGAAGTAGGTGTGACCTCAACAAATGAAGAAGTCGAAGTAGGTGAAAACTCAATAGAAACCTCCAAAGACGGATGATCAATAGGATCCTGCTGCACTGAAACAAAAGAAGCAATAGGAGGTGGAGGAGATGGAATAGAAGGCTCGAGAACATGATCTGAAGTGAGAAATCCAATGTTCAAGAAGCCAAATCTCTCCTCTGAATGATGATGCACACTCGAAGTGTGAGGAACAACCGTATAAACAAAAGCACCACCAATAGCAAAATCAGTGAAAGAATACAACTGAGATGAGTGATCCACTATCCTAGTAGCAATAACTACTCTACTCTCCAAGTCTTTGATGATAACCAAATCAGGTGTGAACTCCACAGATCTCCCATTGCCCCCATGTGTTATCTGATAGATGGAAAGAAGGTTATTTTTCAAGTGAGGGACACACAAGATATCTTGAAAGGAGTGATCCCCAAAACTAATAGACCCCTTCCCTGTAATACTCATGTAAGTGTTGTTTCCCATCAAAATGGGACACATAGTGCAAGGCTCAAAGGAAGTGAACATAGACTGCGAAGATGCCATATAATGAGATGCTCTTGAATCTAGAAGCCATCTCCCTAATCTAATACCTAAAGAAGCACAAAGAGAATGTCCCTTCATATCTGATGAAGTATGTAAACCAGTTGTGCCTGTGTTATGCTGCTCTTAAGAAGAAGAATGAGGAGAAGAAGATGATGCAAACATCTTAGAAGGAAAATCAATCTGATGTTTCTGAAGAATATGTTTAAGCTCATCAATGTCCTTGTAATAATTATGTTCTGCATGTCCTTCCCTCTCGCAATATGCACATGTATACTTCTCCTTCCTAAATGATTTCCCCTTACAAGAGGAGGATGAATCTAAGGACTCCTTTTGCTGCTCATGAGGTTTGGAATCCTTTTGTTTCTGTTTCTTGCCTTTTCCTGTATAAGCCTTCTGATCACTGGGCTCCTGTGATGCAATAAGTGCATGTGAAGAGGAAGAAGGTTTCACGGTGCCCATGCTAGCTAAATTAGCTTTCTCTCAAGTGAGAGATGAAGCAAATTCATCAAGAGATGGAATAGTGAATCTCGTACCAAGTGCATCCATAGTGGCATAAAAGGTAGATACAAAAATTGAATAATCAGGTCCAAGCTTAGAAAGAATGGACAATATCAACTGAGAGTCTTCTTTCTGAACACCACATTGTGACAACTATAATCTAAGAGACTTGAGTTTGGTGAAAAACTCCTGGATGCTGTCAAAATCCCTAGGATTTAAGCCAATAAGCTCATTCTCTAACTGAAACCTCTCATAGTATCCTGCATCCCAAACAAAGACTCCAAAGTATCCATACCTCATTTGGTGTAGTGCAAGATTCAATGTGAAAAATAAGGTTAGATGAAAGAGATATACATAATGTACCATAAGATTCATCACACCTATTAAACCATTTTCTCTTTTCAGTAGCACCTGTAGGTTCAATTTATGTACCCATGGTTACCCTATACAACCCTTTATGTTTCAAGTGAATCTCCATTTTATTTTTCCAACCAAAATAGTTGAATGGAGTAAGGGGTACAATGTGATGTAAATCCATGAAAGAAAAATAGTAGTATATACTCTCAAATAAAAAATATTCCTCTTGGATCTAAAAAAAAACTCCTGATTGCGCGCTTCCCAAGAAAATAACTCAAAAGATAAAGGCTGAGTTATGACAAAAAAATCAGATACCTGGTGAAAATTCTGCAAAAAAAAGATTTGAGATCTGAGAAGAGGGCAGAACCAGCTTTCCAACGCCTATTTGTTTTCGAAAAATAGAGCCAGGACGCAAAAGTTACGCCTCCCGGAGTGAAAACAACAACTTTGGCTTTGATAGGCAAAAAAGGCACCAAAATGGAAAAATAAAAAATAAAACTAACCATTGCGAAGATCGTCGAACCAGCTTTCCGACGATATATCGTTTGTGAAAAAATACTTCCGTTTGCAAAAGTTATGCCAAAATGAAAAAAAGGCATGTAAATAGGACCTCTAGCACTAACCAGGTGCAAAAAATTGGCCCTCAGGGGCTAAAAAATTTTCAGCCCTTGGTTTGCATGTGACCGACCGCTGAGAGGTTTTTAAAAAAATTGGCCAGGGGCCTGGGTCGCAACTCCTGGTCGCTGATAGAACCACCGCCAAGGCGAAATGGGCTGGAGCTGGCACGGAGGTCGGAGTCGGGGCTCCTGGTCACTGATGCGACCCACTGTAGAGGTTTTAAGCCCTCGTGGGCTACGGAGCTAGGTTAGCGGCGCTGAGGGCAGCGGTGGGGAAATCCGCTGCTAGGGGTGGCAAATGGGAGGCTTCCAGGTGGCGCTGGGGCGGCGGCCAAGTTTTACACTGGCTGCATTTTTTTAAAAGCTTTTTTTGATTTTTGATTTTTTGAAATTTTTCAAAAAAATATGCCTCGATCTGTGTGCCCTAGGGCCGTACTGCCTTGGGGTAATTTTTTTTGCTTTTTCTTCAAATTTCATCTAAATTGACGAAACAAAAGGTGTTTTTGGGGTTTTTGGATGCTCTGATCGCGATGGTGACATCCGTTCAAGGCCAAAGTGCTCCAAAAATTTGGCTACCCCCAGATCTATAAAAAAACAATTTGACTTGAAACCCTTGCACAGAAAAGGATGTTGTGAAAGAATATCTTTAGATCACGAATAGGCAGTGATAGGTCTGGAGCTCTAATACCATGTAGAAGTTGAAAAACCAACTTCACAGTCCCCAAGAACACCTGCAAGCAATCACCTATCACATGCAAAGATATTCAGAACAAAAAACAATAGAAGTTCTATAAACCCTCAGAGCCAATGTGCACAAGAAAAAATAAGAATTAATGATTATTGAATGAATTGTTTTACAAATAATACAAAAGCCTTCAAAAAGGAAATGATGCAATAAAGCATGAAAAGACAACCCTAATCTTATCTTGAGCAAAAAGATAGCTCAATAAGATAAGATAAGAATTAAATAATAATTGTCCTAGGAAATAAATAATTACCTAAGTAAACTTATCCTAAAGTGTAATTAAATAATTAATTACACCAACAAGTTTGTCATTACTTAGGTTCAATGTAAAGGGTTTCTATCAACCAATTTCTTTATGGACTCATGTACTTTCAAGAACATGGGATTACTACTAGTTTGTGGATTATCTTATGAGGCCAGTACTTTAGGATTTTTTCCCACACCCTACAAGCCACTTCTCTCCTGAGGTCTCACAATGGATGAAGGCTTCGCTGACCCTGATGGATTATTTCCTAGGTCAATATTTCACTTTTATCATATTCCATGGTTTCGTTAGGGAGCCTTTCAGACTCCCCAAATTTGTAATGGACAGAGTTTTTGCTTTGAAGGCATGTCACTAGGCAACCCTTGTCAACAATGTCTATGGTATTAGAAGGCATAAGACATGGCTTTAGATGATTCCCCTTAGTATTTCCAATAGTCAAGTAACACTGGTGAGGCGGAAGGTGGAGGGTGACCTTACAAACAAACTAGTGCTCTTAGGCTTGGTTCTTATTTGTGACACGTGGGACTACAATTCGACAAAGCACCTCCCAACTTTGAAACATGAGAGTCAGGAGTATTTTGAGTTGAGGAGGAATCTGACTCAAGAAAGGCCATAGCTATACATCAACTTGGCCCATATACCATTCAAATAGCCACCATGGTTGAAATTCTATGTTCAGTAGGCAGAGTATCAGAAGAACCTCCCAATGGGTAAATCCCTCAGCTCACAATTGAAATGCCTAGGGTGGTTGGAAAAGAAGAAATTAGATTTCTAGAGGTTTTGACAAGAGATGACATGCCCCAATGCCCTATTTGGAGATCTGTAGCCACATGATGAAAGGTTATTTGAGGTTTACAATGAAAAGGTTGATGAAAACAATAGTAATCTAGAGACAAGTCACAAGATAGAATAGGAGGCACTTATGCACCATGTTTCCCAGCCTCAGGAATTAGACAAAAGAAAATAATTGAGGCAAAAGGACTCACAAGTCACATCATCCGTCAGTGCTTGAAGAAAAGGGAAAAGAACCCAATGGTCCCCAAGAAATTCCATTGTGGTTATCAAACGCCAGCTTTCAGCTGGATCGACTGCTAAAGGTCTAGAACATACTAGTTTGGATCATGCAAAGAGGAGATGAGTCTAAGACCTAGGAAAAACTAGTGCATCAGTTAGAGGGGAAGAAGAAGTGAATTCTTCTTTGCAAGGTGTTTTGGCCATCGTGGCTCAAGTAAGTTCCACTCTCTCTCTTCTTTTTGCCTCTACATCTCTAGTTACTCCTTTGTCCCCATCTATGGAGAAGAATCCTTCATCCATAGACCCTGATCTTTTGGTCCTTAATGAACCCCCAACCATTTTCAGCAATAAACCTTGTGAAGTAACCTTGTGCACTGAACAAGCATCATCTACTTTGGACGCTATTGATTCTTTAATCTCCCTATCAAGGTCTTGTTGGTTCCTTTTTATGTTGTAACCAGATTGGTATTCTAATCTACCGATGGAGTTTCCAATTCCAATCAAGGATAACTCGAAGGACTTGGATCAACTGACAAGGAATTTAAAAAACCTCCTACACTTCGGGCTCTGCGAGAGGGGAATCCCTTAATGTCTTTACAACCTTTGCACCATTATCATAAACAACATTAATAATAATTGATAATCCCACTTAATAGCTCAACACAATAAGATAATATTGGATAGAATCAACTATTCTTCAACAATATCAACTATTTGGAGCATGGGATGACTACAACACAATCCATAATATATAAAATAGTCATTGATTTACAATATGTAGCAAGCTCAAGGCAAAGAAAAACTAATACCGAATCACACGAATGAATGCAAATTTATAAGAATTTAAAGGTTTATAACATATGAAATACATGACATATAAGGTCCCTAACAATATTGCATTACAATTTCATCAGTATGTATTCTAACCCAATACTACTTATCAAATCCTTATATAGAATATACCCACCTATAATCCTATTCAAGCATTTTAATTAATTCCTTGAATTTAAGCCACAATAGAATCATACACACCACAACAGTGAGATGAATGAAACAACCCTTAGTTATTTTATTCAAAGTTTAGATACGCGTGTACAATGTAGAGACATGAGCTTGAATTTATTATTTCAATTCAAGTGCTAGTACTGTTATGCAACATTAAATCCTCATGAACTCAAAACCTATTACAGAATGACTCATAACTCTAAATTGCATTTCTCTCTAGAAACATATGACTTTACAATCTGCTCTGTAGCTTTGCCAAGACTTGATTAAAATTCTCTAACAAGTGCTAACTCGTACTTCTGGCCTTGAAATCCTTCTTATAGAAAATGGAGAAAACAAGCTTCGAGCCAGAAAGTACACATGTCACCAACTGATTTGGGCACCCAATGATATTCCAAAAATCGTTACAACAACAATCATCATGCCAGCAGAGGAAGGTTGATGCAATAACAAAAAACCATGCGAAACCCCTGCCAAGAAATCCATCAACACAAAATTGGAATCGTTGTAACCGCAACACCTGATTTGCCACCTGTCGGTAGTCCACTCCTTCTACTCATCATCTTTCAAATACTTAGCTACCCACCTCTGGTATTCTTCATCAGTTGGCCAATAAAAATTAATCACCTCATTTACCTTTGTACTATAAGGCATATAATTTACCGCTACTTGATTAGCATCTCTTTCAAAAAATTCCAAAAATGAGCTGGTACCAATAATCTTATCCATACAATTCACCAACAAATCATAATCTGAGTCATCACAAATTACTTTAATTTTATTATTGATGACCTTATTTGCTTGATCTTGCCATTGTTGGAGTGTTCTGATTTCCCCCTGCTCATCAATTATATCAGGTAACAGTGTGTTACCCCAATCATTGAAATTCTTCACCAACTCCCTAATGTTCCTACTTAAATCATCTAGTAAGGTCTAAAAACCTTGCAATGATTTTACTAATATATGAGTAGGCTTCAATGATTGGGGTCTATCATTTATATCAAACCTTGAGGCTTTATTCATTATATCTAGATCATTGGCCCTAGGGATCCAATTTTCAATTATTGGAATCACTATCTCCTAATCCCTATCAATATTTTTTATTGCTCCCAACAGCAAAGAATACAAAGAATGTATAGATGGAAACTTATTATCTACTCTTTCATTTAAGTGCTCTAAAACAATAGTAATAATCTCTTTTTTTTGAAAGAAAACCCTCCTCTTTTACCCTTAATGATGTCTATAATTCATCAATTTTATGTATGAGCTGCCTCTTCATTGGATCAACAGAGCACTTTGTTTCTTCATCAATTTTTTCTAGAGGAGGGGTGAGAGCATGATTTTGAATGGGAGACCCTAGTGTGGAAACATTTGGAGAAGCAGGAAGCATTGACCCTACTGTGGGAAGTAATGTGCTAGTTCCTGGAGCATTGGATGTTTCCCCAATCTATCTATACTTGAACCTTTCCACTTCAGTTTGCAGCTCAACATTCCTCTGTTGCATTTTACTATATTCTTCAATCAAAATGTTATACTTCTCCATTAGGCTCTTCCTTTCAGCCTCCTCCCTTTCAACTATTTTTTGAGCCAACTTGGCCACATTCATAGTTAAATTAGTGGCCTCGATGGTTGAAGTCTCTGAAGCCCTCTTTATTATTAATCCTCCTTTGAAATTTGGATTAATATCAACAATATCTGGTTTTCTCCCTTGTGGAGCCAATACCCAAATTTCCAAGGTCTCATATTCTTCACTGAAGACAGAATTTTGTAATGCTACCTTAACTTCTTCTTCAGACTCTTGAAAAGGATTCTTGGACTTCATAATAGCATTAAAATCCACTACATCTACGATGTCCCTTCAGGAAAAATCAATACACCAGCTTAACTCACTAGTTGTCTTCCTTCTTCAAGAGTGATGCTCTTGAACTCTTTAATTAGTTCAGCTTTTACTTCATCATTCTCCTGATCTGACCTGTCAGGCCTTAGTTCTCTTTTCTCCCTGTATTTGTTTTGATACTCTTCAAATTTAATTCTCCATGCCAATTGCAAGAATACATGAGTTTTTACAAATGTATTGTCATCTAAGAACTCCTTGCAAGCTTCCATTCTTGCATCTTGCACACTTTTACCCTTCATATCCAAATTGGATAAAACCAACTCAGCTGACCTAGGAGGGGAAGGCATACTGACCTGCATATCCTAATCAGTAACAATAATTTCATCTATCAGATCCTCATGTGGGTGATCAATTCTTTGCCTCTTAAGGCTTGGCTCAGATGGTGGTGATGGGGGACTACGCTCTGGTGAAGATTTTAATTCAATGATTTTGACTGCCCTAGGTACTTTGAATTTTGGACCTGGTCGTGGAGGCGCCTTCATTATTTTTTTCCCCTTTCTGTCTACTTCTTCCTCATCACTGCTACTATCCCTTTTCCTCCTATAGATAGGCCACCTTTTTGTAGGCTGGTATACTGACTATGTTTCAATTGGCCTAGCACTTTGTTCTTGCATACCCAGACTTAGCCTTAAATTTAACTTTTTGGTTGTCAAAGTGTCCATAATCTCCTTGAATTTCTTCATTAGAAAATAAATTTTCTTATGGTATGGAGTGAATTCCATCAGTGGATCATACTTCGGATCCATTTCATGCACAACACCCAGTAGCTTACTATAAGCTATCCATTTCTCTTTGTTCAATTCTTGCTTATTTAAATCAAATTCATTTCTGATAAGGTCCTCGGGAAAATTGAACTCATGTGCAAGTTTTCCACCTTTTATTCTTTGTCTGAAAAGAGCAAATAAACCTTCAGGATCATGTTTTTTCCTTGGACCAAATCTCAAATGGTAATCAACAAAGAATTTTTCAAAATGTGTCTAGCCTCCCTTTGAAAATGTAAAGTCAAACACTACTACATAATCAGGGAAGAATGTATGCAATAGGCATTACTGCACTAGGATTGAAACCAAAAATATGACATAATGAATAGAAAGTAGCCAGGAAGGGTTTTGCAAAACAATTCAATCTGAAAGGTTCCTGGTCACTAGGGCTGATATGAAATTGTGAACCTATTGCCTTAACCAGATGAGGTGGAAGCAGCTTAGCCCTAAAAAGAGATTCCAACTTTGCATACTCCTGCTTCATTTCCTCAAGATTAATAGGAACCAAGTCATCACTCGGCTCACTCAAATCAAAATTTTCTTGGATAACATCTTTGTTAATTTCTAATAGCACCCCTCCATCATTATCTCTAATTACCCGTGTGATGGGGTCATATCTCATGGCCACTGCCCTAAGTAAGTCCACATCACGGAACACATTTGGTATAACCAGCTTTCCCATGTCGTACATCCATCCATTTGAAAAAGGGTGAGGAAAATTCCTCTGTCCATACCATAATCTGAACATTTCTAAGCCGGTGAGTGGGACCCTAGCATCAACAATGTTGGAACTATTACACACCAACCCCTCCCCTAGGATTTTCCCTCGCATCAACACTACACCTTTCCTTCTATCATTTGTTGATAATAGAAATTGATCTAGGAAATCATTGTATAGGTTTCTTTTCAAATATTCAATGTGGCCAGAGTGTTGCTTGGGTGGCGCCATCTTGGACAAACTGGGGCTTCGCTACAATGTTACACTTCAAGTGGCTACGACTAAGCAGAGATAGGAAATTACAAAGTAAAATACTACAATTCCTCACAATTTATGATTAAACTATAGCCCTAACAAAAATTTCAATGAGCTCAATGAAAAGCATAGCAAACCCCCTTCCCAAATTTAGGTGTAGAATGACTGGGAAGCAGAGAAAATAAATTTACGACTTTTCTTGCACAAACTCTAAATTCTATCTGCAGCTGCTCGCAATTTCTCCTTCAGCTCTAAAACTGTTTTCATGAAATAACTGGATGCCTTGTGATACAAATAAGACAAGTAAATTGATTTTATGTCGATTAAATCTCGCTAGTAGATGTCTCATCTACCATTAAAGCTCACTTGCGGGCTGCATGAACGGCTCCAACCATATTTGATACACATTTAAATTTGAGTTGTTGATCCTCCAGTTTGATCAAATCATTGATGACCATCTTCAAAACAGGCTGACATAATCGCCAACATGGCAATAAGGGGCCCACCATGTTATACACCACAAAGGAGTGCCATGTGGTGGTTGCTCGTGATATCACAATCCTTTGATTCACCATCGCGAGATGGCAGGAAACCATTGATGTTTCTCATCAGAGATCCTACTCCTTCAAAAAGGTCATCGTCCTTTCCTTTAACTATCGAGCAAATTTTTCCTCAGAGTTATAACATCCAAATTGAAATAAAGCATGTGCATCTTACAAGCACATTAGTAATCCGTCCCTTAATATATTGAAAACTAGCTAATGCTTCCTTCACTCCTTAGGCCTCATCAGATGAGACATGTGGCAGTCGTTGATGATATCGCGATACCATAATTCCTGATCGCGGGATGGCGGGCACCATTGATCTTGAAAAGACAACACATCAATGGTCACACAGATTTCATCATTTAGGAAGGGCACGTGGCACCCACCCGTGATATCGCGATTCCATAAATCCTGATCGCGGGATAGCGGGCGCCATTGATATTTGTAGCAAATGGATCAACGGTAGTGCTAATTCAACCTTCTTTAAAATAAAACATTTATTAAAAAGGAAAAGGGACACCACTAGGCGGATGGAAAACAACAACATATGCTGTTTTTAAAATGACAAAGCACGGGGTCAACCTAGACTTAGGAAAAAAAAAAAACTTACGGAAGCCGCAAAATTTAGAAACTGAAGGGGCCAACGTCTAGACAAAATGATATGGCACAAGATGTTTTAAAACCCCTCAAAAAGGTAACAGTGAACAAGAATCCGACCAAGGAATACCACAAAAATAGGATTTAAGATGAAGAAAAGGCTAAAACCCTAGCCCTTCAAAATTTTCAACACCATGAAAGACCAGGGACATAAGGGAGGTCCTGAGTGACTAACAAGGAGCAAAAATTTTGAAAGCTCCATCAGTGGCTCCAGTTGGGGACCTTCATTCTACAGGAATAAAGCGAGAATTTAGAATCTCAGGGATAGTATAACAAGAGGCAAAGATGACCAAAAAGGAATTGTTTAGACAAAACAACCCAACCTATGTACAAGTCATATACAAAATATACAAACCTAAACTATTGTTCATGGAAAAGAAAACTTCAAGTGAAGTATAACTTCAAGAACTATCCATGAACTGGAAGTTCAAGAATATCTCCTATCATCTCTTGGAGGAAGTACAAATCTTCACCCCACTTATCATTAATCAGTAATGGTCCTAACCAGATTGCATCAAATTTTCCATGTTTCCCTTTATCTTCCAGTCTAGAATTCCACATTAAGACCAGATCTCCAGTTTTGAAACTCCTTATAGTTGCTCTCTTTTCATACAAGTTATTTACCTGCAACTACAACTTAGCATTTTTCTTTTGTGCTTCCCTCTTGGCTTCGTCCAACTCTATAAGAGCTTCCACTCTCAATTTCATTTCATCATCAATTTCATTATCATATACTTGGACAAACTTATACATTTCCATTAAGTTGTTTTGGGGTAACCTGGAATTTATCCCATAAACCAAGTCGAATGGGGCACAACCTATTGCCTTCTTCACAGTTACCCTATCTGCCCAAACTGCTAATCTCAGCTTAGAATCCCAAGCCCTTTTATTCTGATTTAGGATCCTTTTAATAATCTTCATCAATCTTTTATTGCTTGATTCTGCTTGTCCATTTCCCTATGGGTGGTATGGTGATGAATAAGAAATTTGGATTCCATGCTTTTCACAAAATTCCATGTATTCTTCAGATATGAAACACATTGCATTGTTTGACACAATCCTTTCTAGACATCCAAATCTAGTCAATATGTTGCTCATCAGGAAATCAATTACCACTTTACTAGTGGCTTTCTTTGTTGGAATTGCTTCCACCCACTTGGTGAAATAATCAGTAGCCACCAATATCCAGGAATGACCTCCACTAGATTTACATGTTATCTCCCCTACAAAATCAATACCCTATTGCTGGAATGGGGCTTGTACTATAACTGGTTTTAAAGGCAAGTTGCCAGAAAATTTTAACTTACTAGAGAAATGTTGACAAGCATCACATGTCCTCACTAGTTGGTGTGCATCCCTAAAAACTATAGGCCACCAAATTCCAGCCCTCATTATCTTATGTGTAGTTGTTTTAGCCATATAATGTCCTCCACAAAATCCACTGTGCATTCCACTCAGAAGTTCTTTTGCTTGATCTTGATCAACACACTTCAGCATGACACTCTCTCCATTTCTCCACCAGAGCTTTCCATCTACAATAACATACTTGATACCATGTAATTTCAATGTCCTTTTCTCATTTTCACTCAAGTTATCAGGACATTTCATTTTTTGCAAGTAATATATCACATCTCTATACCATTCTGAATGCTTCAGATCACATAGATGCGATCGATTCTCCTCTTCTAGAAAATTTATCTGATTTGCTTCTAGATTACTTTGGGCCATGAGTTTGTCCAATCCTTGTCCTCTTACCAATTTAGTAATCTGAACCTCAATATTGAATTCTTGAATCCTATTTATCCATCTACACCTTCTCCCGGGCACCTCTTGTTGTGTGAAAATGTCCTTAAAAACAACACTAGGCACATAAGCAATTACAGTAGCTCCCATCAAATAAGGTCTAAAAGCCTTCACCGCTTTTCCCAGTGCATATGTCTATTTTTCATTTATATCATACTTAAGTTCTGCAGCCTGTCAAGATTTACTGAAAAAGGCTATAGGTTGTTCAAAACCTTCTGCATTCTTTTGTAACACAGTTGAAATTGTGTGGACGGAAGAAAATGCGAAAATTTGTAAATAGGGTGAACTACCTCAGCAAAATTTGTCACAAATCTCCTCAAGAAATTTATTTTCCCAAAGAAAGATTGGATTCCTTTGACAGTTCGGGGTTGTGGCACTTTATCAATTGCAATAACTCTGTCTGGATCAATTTTTACTCCATCCTTGGAAACTATATATCCCAATAGTTTTCCTTCTAGTACTCCAAACACACATTTCTTTGGATTCAAAGAAATGCCATACTCCAAGGATCTAATGAATACTTTTTCCAGATGCTCACAATGATCCTCTTCCTTTTTAGAATATGCTGTCAGGTCATCCTGATAAATTACCAAAAATAAGTTAATGAAATCTGAAAATGCCACATCCATGGATCTTTGAAAAGTAGCCCCTGCATTTGTTAGACCAAATGGAATTCTTACATAAACATATGTTCCCCATGGTGTAGTGAAAGTTGTCTTAAACTGCTTAGACTCTTTGACCATGAGCTGATTATATCCTGAGAAACCATCCATCATAGACATTAACTCACAACTTGTCACTCGTTGCAACATAGCTTCCATATTAGGTAATAGATAATTGTCTTTTAATGAAGAAATATTCAAATTTCTGAAATCTACACATAACCTGATGTCTCCATTTTTCTTTCTTACCAGTACCAAGTTTGATACCCAAGATGAATTTCTGATTGGCTTGATGATCCCTACATCCCTTAGTTTCATTAATTCTTCTTGCATTTTGGGGGCCAAAGTGGGATTAATAGGCCTTTGCTTTTGTCTGAATGGCTTAGCATCATCACATAAAGGAATCTCATGTTGATAAAGATCCTCCCTATATGCCTTAAGATCATCATAAGACCATGCAAACACATGCCTAAACTTCCTCAATAAGTCAATTAACATCCTTCTCACCTTTGGTGACATTTTCTTTCCAATATACACTTTCTTTGGGGATGCTTCTATTCCAAGATTTATCTCCTCTAGGTCGTCAAGATGGGAAATAGTATGATTAGCCTTTGTCTTGTCTTGATTGTCAAACACTCTTTCTAATACAACTAGACCCTTGGGAATTGTGTTTGTCTTTAACTGAATGACTTCATTTCCGAATACAGTATCCTTACCATCAATATTTTCAACAAAAGCTCCAAAGTCAATTTCTTGATTTTCATATTCTCCCACAAAATTCAAAAAAATTAATATATCTTCATCATTATCAAATTTTTTAAAATTTTTAACATTATCAGGGACAGATGGCCTAGTTTGTACCTCAACCTTTGAAATTCCAGCATAAGTCATATCATCTGGTTTTAATGCAATGTTAGCTAATAAGTCTGCCAATTTGTTTTGACCTCTCTCCATCCACCCTATACCAAATGCATCAAAGTTGTCCAGTTCATCCCAAAAAGCATTCCTATACTATTTTAACCTCTTGTTCTTTGATACATATTTGGATCTAACTTGAGAGACCACCAGCTCAGAATCGCCAATTGCTTTGATCTTTTTGATACCATGTTTTTCAACCAATCTCAACCCTAATAACAAGGCTTCATACTCTGCCACATTATTTGTGCATTCAAATAACAGAGTGAAATAGAATCTGAATGTCTTTCCACTTGGTGACCGTAACAAAACACCTGCACCATACCCTTCTTTTGAACACACATCATCAAAATACATAGTCCATAAATCATTAGATTCTGACGATTGTTTTATTTCAGTATCAATCAATGCAATAGGTTTATCACAACTACTAGGGAATTCCTCAACCTTAAATTCATCTATACCATTGTCAATAAAACATGTCATATTCTCAACCGGACCATGCTCAATCATATGAGGTACTTTTGACTCTCTTTCAATTTTGACATCCTTACCATCAATAGAGAAAGTAGCAAATGAAAAATCACATTGCATGTTACCCCCCATTGATGCACTCCATTTCCTTGAAAAAAGCATCCCAAAGTGAGGTGGGATGTCTGCAACTAACATAGTCATGACTAAATCCTTGTCAGGGTACTGAGTCAACTTATAAGGCAATGCTTTGATAGTTCCAATAATTGGAACTTCTCTTTAACCCATAGCATAACATTTTCCTTGAGTAGTATCTACTGTCAAGCCCATTGCCTCCATTATTTTGACTGGCATAACATTATTTGAGGCCCCTGAATCTATCATACAGTTTCTTAGAGTTTTCCCATTTATATTCACACTCAAGAAAAAGGGGTTTATGTTTTCGAGGAAAATGTTAATAGAATTTCCTAAATACACAGGGGGAATTTGTGACACAATTCCCTCCACTTCCTTTTCTTTTTCTTTATCTTTCACTTCTTTACCACTTCCATATTTAGCCTTATGACCAACAACATATGTGATTAAGGCTATTTTCTTTTCTTTGTGTTCATCTATTCTCATCATTTCTAGTAAAGGTACGGTTACTTTAACCTGAGAAAGAACATGAAACATATCCACAGGTGTATATTTAGGAAAATTAAACATCATACCTTCATTATTTTCCTTTCTTTCTGGCTGATTACATCCTCCTAGCTCCTTTTGCTTGTCATCCTCTGCAGCAGGTTCAGCCACATTTGCAATCACCTTTTTCTTCACCACTGGTACAATTACAACTTCTTGAAGCTTTGGGGTCTCATTTCTTTTTGCCCAAATCTTATCACCCTTAACTTCTTTGACTTTTACAGTATCCCTTTTGTTGTCAATCTTAACACCTTTTTTTTTTATCCTTTTGCTCTTTGATAAATAAGCTAGCAAGTTTACCCTGCTCACCACCAACAGTTCTACTTCTCAATTGGAGTGAACCTCTCATTTGGGCAGCCATTTCTTTAGTCAACCTTGCAATTTCCTCTTCTGATGATCTCCTTAAGGACACTGAATCTTCATCCTGCTCCATATTGCAAGCATTATGACCAAAATCATCTTCCTCACCAGAAAAGACTTGTTGATGGTACATCTCGTTTCTCTCTCTTTGATTATCTAGATTAGCTTCCTGTATTTCATCATCAGAGGAGCATTCTGCTTCATCAATGTACGATCTAGCCATATAAACATTTACATCATCTTGCTCACACTCTGATGTTTGCTCATGAGCGTCCTCAATTTTCTCAACAACAATCAATTGAGCAACCCCACAGTAATTTTGATCATGAGTATGTTGACACATTTCACACCATGGTTGGTCTACTACCATATTCATTGAATGTTTCTGTAAGGGGTATGGTTTATGCTGATCATTTTTAGGCTTCTGGCTAGGCAAGATTGGCTTTCCATCTTTCCAATTTGTATTGTAAGGATAATTTTGCAATCTAGGCGGCCTATCATTTTTATTATAGGGCTGCCTTTCATTTCCTACACCCTTTCCTTGCTTAGCAACAATTTTCTTTATGTCTTTCAAAGTATTGTAAACCTTTTCCCACTTTTCATCATCCTTAGGCCTTACAGCAGGAACTTTCTCAATTTTATTCCTAGGATTTTTCAAAAGTCCAGGTTCTTCTCTCCTACCATACTTCCCTAAAGATTTTCTGTTACTTTCAATATTTATAGCCACTCTAAATGCATCCCTCATGGTTTGAGGGTCTTTATCTCTGAGGAGATATTCCATTTCAGCATCAAAAGCATTGAAGTATGTAGTTAAGCAAACATTTTCATCAAGCCTCAAAACCTGAAACAACTTATACATTTCCTTTTGAAATCTCAAATTAAACTCTGTCACAGGCTCATTCAATGACTTCTTGATGTTATTAAATTCATTCAACATGAAACTAGCATTAGGTTTATCACCATACTGCTCTTTAAAACACTTTTCAAACTCATCCCATGAACCAATACTAGCATTAGGTAAACCTCTATACCAATCCCTTGCATCTTCTACCAAGGATTGTACAAACAATTTCATTACAACATCTTCATGTTCTACCTCATAATCATTCAGCATGTCCAAGAAAGATTTCAAGTGTTCCTCTGCTATTACAACATTATTACTAGCAAACTTATCCATCTTTTCTCTCAAGTCAGTAGGGATAGGATTTGGATAACCAGGGATACCATCAAAGAACAATGGCCTATACCTTTCCAACTATATAGGTCATCATTGAAATAATCCCTCATTTCTCTGAGAATCCACACCAGACCCTTTATCTTGTACTCTTAAACCATTCTGATTTGGATTTGCAAACCCAGTTACATGAATCTTCGGGTCAAAACTATTCATGGTGGGGTCTGGATTAATTTTAGAGCCGCCCCTTAAGACATCTTGGAGGTTTGACGAGGTTGCAACTTGTGTAACCTCATCTGTAGTTTTCATCTTTAGGAAACTTATTTTCCTCTTCATTTCTGCATTTGCAGCCTCATTCTCTATTCTTTCCAACTCTTCTACCAAAGCTTCACTCTCCTTCTTAGCCTTTTCTAAGTAAGCCCTGAAACACCAAATGAAGGCTAATCCTGAACCACCCCAAGCTCTAGAGAAGAAAACACTTTGATATCTTCCAAACAAGACCCTCTAACCAACTGTGTTAGCTTGCAAGGGCCAAAGAATATGCTAATCCACCAAAATGGCAACAAGCTAAAAAGGGGACATTACAGTCCACTCTCCCTAAAATTGCTTGTCCCCAAGCAATCTTAGTTGTAAAGAGAACACCACTTCACCTGGATCCCAAGGGAATACCTATAGAATGTCCCTCACAAAAACAACAGACTCCTAAAGCACTAGCATAAGCACAACTAAAAAATCACTGTAACCCACAAAATTCTTGGTGTCATGTACCTCAGGAGCATGAACCTCAAGTGGAAGCAACTCTAAGCACTTAAATGATTCACTCCCCTCCATTGCACAAAGAAAATCATCGTATAATTTTTTTATCCCATGCGCACAAATTTTGTGCATCAAATACAAATCATGTACAAGTGAATCAAAAACAAAATTGTAGGCACTCCTCAATGTGTACACACTGTAAAACTCCTTAGTGAGCCCTGTCTAAAATCCTAATGCACTAGACATATCCCAAACACTGTGATCATCACCCAAAATTGTACTAGTATCAGGATTGTGATCAACATCCAACTTGAAGAGTGGATTATCATAGACCAATATAGTATCAAACTCAAATAATGGATTAATCATAAATTGCACAACCACTCCATGTTGATCAGAATCATCCATCTCCAAACCCCTTGAGCCATGAATCAATATGAACTCCTGAACAACCTCCCATGTCTGATATACAAAATCAAAATTATTATGTCTTGGATTCACCACACAAAACCCATTTTTAAACCACAATTTTTTAGCACCATCTATAGAAAAATATATGGTACTATCATCCTTATGTGAACTTGTTACCTCATGATGGTGTGAAGGATTATGATAGCTATTATAAAAATTAGAATACTTGTCATATTCTTGTGCCATGTCTTCAAGCTTCACAAGTGCATCTCTATTGAAAATTTCAATCCCAACACTTACACTTTGTGTACGAACACTTGTAGACTCATTTTCACAAGTTCTTCCATGTGTAAGAGTAGCAATCTCATAAGAATGAGGAAGAATATCACTATCCCAAATCAGACCTTTGGAATCCTCTTTTATGCTTACATTGTAGTCATCAAACACCATCACGTCTTGATTTGTCTCATCTTCTTCCCAAGTGATTGGGGGTGGAAGTGGGTCAAAGAAGTCTTCATCACTAAATGTCACAGGGATGCAAGGTACCTCATTGTATGATTCTTCAATCATTTTCTCAACTTTTTCAACTCCTACACCATTTTCCTTGCCATCTTGTACCCTAGGAGTAGTTGTTATAAAGGATTGATTTTCTAAATTATGAAATGAGTGATTATTCCCACTCAAAAGTAGACAAATATCAACAATCTCTCTATCTTGATCTTTCACCAATTGGAAAACCATGTCTCTATCTCTAACCATTTATAAATAGTCTTCTTTTATCAACTCCAAAGCCTCTTTGAAAGGGTGCAAATGTGTATGAGGAATACCGTGTCCAATTCCTTTTTTTCTTTCCTCTCTTTAGGTTGTGCAAATGAGATCTTCTAGGTGTTTGTGAGTGTTATCCATTCTTGACAATTCATGAGTTATTCTCTCTTCCTTTACCACAATTTGATCTTGCAAATCTTCCTAAACCAAGGGATTTTGTTCCAACTGTACTTGACCGCCATAGTCTAATTTTTCATCATGTGTAGGTGAAGAAGCAATATGATCACCCAAAGAATCCATACCATTGCTACCCATATCATTAACATGCTCTATGATAGCCTCTAATGTAGAAGCCTCAATTGAAATTTCTTGCAAAGATGATGTATACAAATCATTACCCAAGGTTGTCCTCATATCCTCTTGAGTCAAATCAGCATGTCTATCAAATTCATCATATAAATTTTTGCATACCTCATTAGAACTTGAAGACACCAAATCATTCTCATGACGAGTTGTATCAACCATATGTGAAGATTCTCTATCCATTCCATGTATAAACAATTCCTAAGCTATAGTGTGATATTCCTTCCTTGCATGTTCAGTCTTGTGGCATAGACTCAGGTGCATGTCCATGTAGTCCTTGAAAGGAAAATTCTTCTTAATATATTGAGGAAGAATGTTATACTCCTAAAATATGCTAATCACTACTGCTTCTTTGTCTTGTCGTGTTGGACCTTTGGTAGTAGAAAGTGATGGCGATTCTTTAGAGGGTCCAAACTTTAAAAGTGAATCATCTAAACACTGCAATTACATATGATCTTGTGTTGTGTTTGTTTAATTTCTTTCCATGCTTGTTTATTGCTAAAATAATTTTCCATGAAAATCTTTCACCAAATCCACATCCGACTTGTGCACAACTAATTTCACACCAATTGAATGAAATCATTACCCAATAGGTTGGTAGGATTATGGCTCTAATACCACTATAAGAACCTTGTCTTATTTTTCCCCAAAACTCAGTTTGAATGGATTGATATTTTGTCAAACACTTGGCATGAAAAGTGTCTAAGTTCTGATCTCTTAATTCTGATATAAATTTCTAAGTGTTCTAATGTTGGTTTGAAATATGTTTCAATGCCAAAAGATAGATAATAACATAGAAAAGATAGATAAATGATTGCATACACATATATCAAGGAACCTAGTAGAAAATATGACTCTATTGATAATATAATAGGTCTGATTACACTCTTTCCAAATGAAGGATATGACAAACTAATGCAATGACATCCAACTACCGAAGCAAGCTCTTTAACAAATTCAACTAATCATATTTATATCAACTTGAAAGCACACACATACTTATTTATGTTCTTATTACAATGCTTAAGACCATTAAGTATCATACTCGAGAAAAGCCATAGGCAATATGCAGTAATTTTTGTAAATGATGATCAATCGTCTAGAGAAACACTCATGTGAATGAGTAGCCTAAATTATTGTTTTCTCCACCACCAAAATATATCAAGTTTGGTTCAAACCTTCATCTGCCCCTAATGTAGGTATTTCTTTCTCAATACCTTAGGAATTTTTCCTCCTAGTTCACACCCCTAGCTGAATAGGAGATGTACAACCTGCCACAAGGAGATGGTACAGTCTAGTTGTGTCTATATTGTATGACTCAGCTTGATAGTTTCAGCTATCACAAACAACATCAAATGAAATTCTCATAGACCTTGTAATCTTTAGAGATTTTTTTTTCTATAATGTATAATATGATGCCCACATGCTATTAAATATGATCTTTGGAAACAATAAAAATATGTTATAATATTTATCTTCAATGATAAATTGGTCTGCAATGAAAACCCTTGTGAAACTCCTATGATTTTTCACCAATGAAGCTCAATATTGACTAATGGATGCAACCAATCGAAAAAAGAAATCCTTCGAAAGATCTTTCACAACCTCAAGTATGTAAATCAAAGAGAGACAATGTTATCAATGATGGAAAGTGTAGAAATGGTAGAAACCCTAGGTTTCTTTGTCTCCACAACAAAACTCTTCAAAAGCTCAATATCACAGTCCTGAATGAATTCCCTTTTTGCTTTGGTTGAGCCTTTATATAATTTTCCAAGAAAAGGTTGATCCTCTAGAAGTCTCTTTTCAATCATTTAAAATAATATTAAATATACATCTAAAATTTATTAAATATTTCCTCAAAGTGGGTGCCCATTTAATTAATCATTTAATGTACTTTAAGTCATTAAATTCCCCCCTTTAGACATAAAGTTATAATATAACTTTATAATGCACCTTTTGAATAAATATAAATTATTAGTAAAGATTAATTTTAATAATAATTAAAAATATCATCTCTTAATAAACATCTGATTTTCATGCTAACTGAATTAGGGGGTCGTATACTACATCCATGACACATTCAGGTGCCTTTCCATAAATAAAAATACTGGACTTCAACCTCGAGGTGACTTACTATAAATAGTAATTTTGCACAACTGAGCTCTGAAACACCAAATGAAGGCCAATCTTGAACCACTCCAAGCTCTAGAGAAGAAAACACTCTGATATCTTCCAAACAAGACCCTCAAACCAACTGCATTAGCCTACAAGGGCCAAATGATAGGCTAATCCACCAAAATGTCAATTAGCTAAAAAGGGGACATTACATCCTCCTTGAGGTGTTTTATAGATTTAATTTCAAATGTTGGCGAGATTTAGCCTCCTCTAATTAATGGTTTCATATGTTAGCTTTTTGTGGTGTAATTTTAGGATATTAAGCATAGATAAGTATATATACAAAGTTCCTTCCATTTGTTTTCTCATATCCTAACATTTAAGCATTCAAGTGTTCATGCAAGTTTGTGATCAAGAGAAATTCATCAAGCATTTGGAGCCATCATCAATATTAAAGCATCATATCAAGGATATTCTTGCATCATGTGTGTTTTTGAGATAACATTTGTGATGTAGGGTTTTGGTTTAGGCAAGGAATTGAATTCAAAATCTATCAATTATTCAATCATTTCAAGATCCACATTCAAGCTATTCATTTCACACAATTTTATAGATTTCACAACAAGGGTTTGGCGAGTTGCAACATAGCATTTTGTTCATTCATTATTTCCCTTCATTATTCTATTTCATTCCAAGGTTTAATTACCGATAAGGGGTTTGACCAAGGCAAACCCCCATTTACTAACAATCAAAAAGTTTTTCCTCTCTTGTGTGCTTGTGATTGCAGATTTAGGTTGAAGACTTGAAGATCATTTGAAGTACAAAGTTTCAAAGTTGTAAAGTTGCATTGCAAAGTTGTCATCTTCATGGAAACTCACCTACAGGCCAAATTTGGAAGTTTCAGGACCTGTGATCCGAGAATAAGAAACTTCCAACATCAAGCCTCAGGATCACATTCAGAGATTTCAAAATTTTAGATTGGGACTAAGATGGTAGTAAGGGCGTCTAAGTCCTCCAAGTTGAATTTTGCAGAGATTCTTTTGGATCCTATTCTAGCATCCAAAGAATTTGCATCTGCCTCAAAAAATGGCAGTAGGACTAATAATATAGTACGGGCGTCTTAGTCCTCCATAACATATTTTGACAGCTTCTTTGCATTTTTGGAATCCTTTTCACATTTCTAGACTTGTCAGGTACATACATCATAACTTCTTGTTGCTTAATTTCAACATTGTCATCCTTCATTTTGCTTGCATTACTAGGTTTTGTGAGTTGAATGTTTAGTTATCTTTTCCAAGCTTTTTCTTGGTGATGAACCCCTCAAAGCTTAAAGAACCCCTTCCTAGGTCTTCCTTGTTGAGAATTGACTCACCCTTTTGGGTTGATAGTCAATCCAATTTGGGATCCTAAGACATATTTGAGTGACAATAGGAGAATAGTGGTGTTATATGACCTAGGCCATAGAGTATCATTTTCCCTATTGTTCAAGACCGTTAATTATTAGGTTTTAGATCTAATGGGGGATATTTTGTTGGCCTATCTTTCCCTAAAATGTAATCCTATTTTATGAGGGAATTGTATTATGACTATGATAGACAGAATATGGTGTATTCTAAGAGTCTGATAGCAAGCATGTTGTATCTTGATCTTTGAGTGGTGATACTTCTATGAGAAGCTTGCTTTGTAAGTATATTGTAATCTTTATGATTTATTGAATAATATATTGGGCCACTTTTAGAGTGTGGGGTTTTTCTCCCGAAAGGGTTTTCCCCACCTAAATCACTGTGTCATGGTATGCATGATATTTGAGTCTTTTTTTTTTTAAGTTTCTATAACTGTTAAATATTTGTAAAATTTTTACATTAATATCCTCTCAAGATTAGTGTAGGAAGTTGTTCTGCTACCTTAGCTTCCTTACAACAACCTCTTACATGAAGCTTTTTCATTTCTTTTGGATTTGGTGGTTGCTCATAATCAAATTGATCAAAGTTTTTTCTGTAATTTGCTTCTTCTTCTAAAGTGGTTGAGGTAGATGCTTTTGAATTTTGCGTTGAATCTTGTTTCGACATTACTACTTTTTCTTTTCCCTTTTCATAATATTTTGTTATGATTGTATTCACCCATGAATGTAGGTGTGAAATCTAAGGAACCCCAATCATCTCCCAATAACTTTGTAACTTCTTCAATATGATTTTATTTGTCTTTCTTTTGCATGAGTTCCACTTGTGTGGTTGGTGTCAATGTCTTCAGAGGATTTTCCTTGCACCTTTCTCAATGTTCAAACAACTATTTGGTTTAGGGTCAACTTTGATTGTATACACTTTATTATTGTAGACATACTTTATTTTATGATGAAGGGTAGAAGGAACCCCATTCATGGCCTTCCCAAAAGAATATTATATGAAATATCATGAGGCATAGCATGAATAAGAATTTGTAATGTGGCCTTTCCATCTATAATAGGCAAAGTGATCACACCAAGTAGTTGTTTTCCTACGTTGTCAAATTCTTGAATCAATAAGGAATTAGGTTCAATTCATGATTTTTCCACCTCAGGATTATCCAAAAGGGTTACACTACACACATTAAGGGATAAGCCATTGTCAACAAGGGTTCGCTTTATCTTTGTTCTATTATGTTGAGCTATTATCATGAAAGCTTCCTTTTATTTTTGCTCTTCTAATGAAGGTAACTCATCTTGATGGAAAGTAATGTCTAAGTTGACCAAAGTTATAGCTTGAATTTGGGTTGCTAATTCATTTGATTACACACTAGAATGGGTAGGAACTTGTTGTAAAGAACTTTTAATCATGTTATGATAATTAGGGGAGGCTTGAATAAGATCCCATAATGATATTGTAGTAGGAGTATTCTTTAGTTGTTCAACAAGATTATACTCCTTTTCATTGTGTAAGGGAAAATGAGTGGCACTAGGAAAATTATGGTTAGGAAATTGGAGGGATGTTGAAGGTTTTTTTCTTGGTTTCAGATTTTTTTGAGTGTTATATGTATTAGCAATGGTATTATAACTCAATTTCT
>VDFB02105785.1:131884533-131901055 GCA_007258455.2 Sequoia sempervirens | reverse complement strand
AATTTTTTGTGTGCTTGTTGTAGGACTTATTGATAATTGTTTTAGGGTTATAGGTTAACTGAATTGTGGGAAATTGCAAAGTTCTGATCTATAATTTCATATTTTGTTTAGCCCTAGTATGTCTAAGGTTTGAGATAGCAAGGAATCCCTAGTTTACTCAAGATGGCACAGACAAAGCATCACTTTGGCTAGATTGATTATTTAAGTAGAAACCTATATGATGACTTCCTAGATCAATTTCCCTTGTCAACAAATGATAGGAAGGAGGGATTGGTTTTGATGTGAGGAAAAACCCTAGGGGAGGGATTAGTGTATAATTGTTCTAACATAGCCTGATGGAGCTTCAATTTTTTCTCCTTGTGTTCCTTTCTTGTTCTATCTTATGTTACTAGTCTTTTATGGTGTTGGGAAAATCCTAAGATTGGGGTTTTGCCTTTGTCTTCATGTTAAACCCTATTTTTTTATCTTACCTTGGGGTGGATCTATTTTGTTGTTACTTTTGGAAGGGTTTTAAAAACAACTTATGCCCCATCATTTCATCTAGGTTGGGTCCTCTTGGTCTTATTGTTTTAATTCCTTCACGTCATTTTATTTTTCCCTAAGTCTTGGATGGCCCCGTGCTTCATCGTTTTAAAAAAACTTATGTCATTGTTTATCGTCTGCCTAGTGATGTCCCGTCATTCTTTTAATAAATGTTTTAATTTGCAAAGGGACAAATTTGTGTGACCATTGATCAATTATCGTTTGATCTCAGCTGATCCCTGCCATCCCACGATGACCCCACCACACTGCTTTGGTTGATTGTGATATCACAGGCAAGCACCATGTGTCTCATCTGGTGGAGCCAGAGGAACAATGAAATACTTTGGTAAATTAATTTGGCTTTAATACATTATGTAGCGGGTTACTAAAGCATTTGTGAGATGCACGTGTTTCAAATCAGCAAATATGTTATGATCTCAGTGAGGAAGATGCTCGATGGTTCATAGCAAAGCTGGCGATTGTATTGAAAGAACAAGATTATCGATGATCAAGATCTATGGTTTCCCTCTATTGCATGATCAAAAGTTGCAAAGTATTTACTGATCATGATATCATAGGTGAATGCCATGTGGATTTCCTTGGTAGCGTATGGTATGGTGGGCCCTTATGGCCATGTGGATGATTGTGTCAGTTGTTTTGAAGGGAGTTGTTTGATGATCTAATCAAAGTGAAGGATCGATGGCTAATATTTAAATCTGCATCAAATATGATTAGAGCCATTCGTGCAGCATGCGAGCAAGCTTTAATGGTGGATGATACACTTGATGGAATGATTTGATAAAAATAAAAAGATTTCTCCTTCTTTTATTGTATCATAAAACATTCAAGTATCATTGCGAAGAATTCTCGAAGCTGAAGATGAAGTTAAGAATTGCTACAGCAAGAAGTTGGAGTTTCTGCAAACACAAAGCCATGAGTTAATTTCTGCATCTCCTAGTTATTTTGAACCTGAATTTGGAAAAATTTATTGTGTGCTTGTCGTAGGGATTGTTGTTAAATGTTTTAGGGCTATAGGCTAATTGAATTGTGAGAAATTGTAGGGATTTATTCTGTAATTTTATATTTCTATTTAGTCCTAGTTTTTTAAAGTTTGAAATTTTAAAGAGGCCCTAGTTTTATCTAAGATGGCACCACCAAAGCAGCATTCTAGCCAAATTGATTATTTAAATAGGAACCTATATGGTGACTTCCTGGATCAATTGCCCTTGTCAACAAATGATAGGAGGAAGGGATTGGTTTTGATGTGAGGAAAAATCCTAGGGGAAGGGTTAGTATATAATTGTTCCAATATAGCTGATGCTAGGGTTCCTCTCACAGGTTTGGAGATGTTCAAATTGTGGTATGGATATAGGAATTTTCCTCACCCCTTTTTGAACGGCTGGATGTATGATTTGGGGAAGCTAGTGGTGCCAAATGTGTTCCTTGATGTAGACTTGCTTATGGCAGTTGTTGCACGATATGACCTTGTCACATGGGTAATTAGAGATAATGATGGAAGGGTTATGTTATGCATTAACAGAGAAGAATTCCAATAGGTTTTTGATTTGAGTGAGCCTAGTGTGTACTTGGTTCCAATCAATCTTGAGAAGATGAAGCAGGAATATGGGAAGTTGAAGTCACTTTTTAGAGCCAAGTTGCTCCCACCTCATTTGGCTAGCACAAGAGGTTCAAGATTTCATATTATCCCTAGTGACCAAGAAACTTTCAGATTAAACTATTTTGTAAATCATTTCTTGGCCACTTTTAATTCATTATGCCAGATTCTAGGTTTCAATCCTAGTACTGTGATGCCCATTTCTTACATGTTCATGGGGGTGCAAATACAACACACTAACTTCTCTGTAACTTATGATTTTGTTTCTTTCTTGGCTAAAAGGATACATGAAGGGTTGTCGAAGTTGTAGAAAAATGATACAAGCACTCAATTCTTTTGGTATTCTTTGTTAATGTATATATGTTCTTGTTCAAGAATGCTGAATTTTTCTCTGAGAAGATGGAATTAAGGTAATTAGTTAATGGAGAAAGATTTTTAGTACAGATATCCATTGCAGATTTATCTTGTAATAAGGAAATCACCAGTTATGTGCAATTCGATAATTGTTTTGCTTCTATATTGAGGGCTAGACTGATCATGAATGTACCCATGATTCTTGAGGAATTTCTTGATTTCCTTAGACCAAAGGGGAGGAGGCTAGAATTGAAAGTCTGCCATAACTGGGGTGACATTATTCCATACCTAGTCAACACTGTTTTGAGGGTGTACAGTTTTCAAGGGACCCCTCATATATTTCCATACAATGTGCCACCAAGAGTGGGGTTTGTAGAGGTTATGTGGTAGATTGGTTGTATCCATGAGGACAACCTTACTGGGAAGGGTAAGGAACTTTTTTCCTAGATTATACAATGGTATCAGATTTTGTATTTTCAAAAGGAGGCTGGGTGCATTTTGGAAAATTGTTTGAAGATTACCATTTGAGGTGTGGTCCAAAGTGGTAGCATGATCCTAAGGGTTTCTTTGCCCTTTTCAGACAAAGAATAAAAGGTGGTAAGTTTGTGCATGAGTTCAACTTTCCTGAGGATTTGATTAGAAATGAATTTAACCTAAATAGGCAGGAGTTGAATAAGGAGAAATGGATAGCTTATGATAAGCTATTGGATATTGTGCACAAAATGGATCCAAAGTATGATCCATTGTTGGAGTTCAGTCCACACCATAAGAAAATTGATTTTCGGATGGAGAACTTCAAAGAAATTATGGGCACCTTGACGACCACGAAGATAAACTTAGAATTGAGTCTGAGTGTACAAGAACAAGGTGCCAGGCCAATTGAGACAAGTCCAACATACGAACCTACAGAAAGGTGGCCCATTTATAGGAGGAAAAAGGATGACAATAGTGATGAGGAGGAAGTGGATAGAAAAGGAAAACAAATAATGAAATTGCCTACACAACTAGGTCCAAAATTCAAAATGCCTAGGGCAATTAAAATTATTGATTTGGAATCATCACCTGAGGATAGTCCCTCATCACCACCATCTGAACCAAGCCATAAGAGGCAAAGAACTAATCAACCAAAAGAGGATTTGATGGATAAAATTGTTGTTACTAATCAAGATATGTAGATTGGTATTCCTTCCCCTCCTAGGCCAATTGAGTTGGTTTTATCTGACTTGGATATGAAAGGTGAATATGTGCAAGATGCAAGGATGGAAGCATGTAAGGAGTTTCTAGATGATGATACATTTGTAAAAACTCCTATCTTCTTACAATTGGTATGGAGGATGAAATTTGAAGAATACCAAGATAAGTGTAAGAAGAGAAGAGAATTGAGGCTTGACAGGTCAGACTAGGAGAATGATGATGAAGTGAAAGCTGAATTAATGGATGAATTCAAGAACATCACTCCTAAGGAAGTAAGAAAACTGGTAATTCATGCTGGTGTCTTGATTTTACTTGAATGGGACATTGTAGATGTTGTAGCTTTTAATGCTATTCTACAGTCCAAAAATCCCTTGAAAGACTCTGAAGAAGAGGTCAAGGAAGCGTTGCAAGATTCTACCTTTAGTGAAGACTATGGGACCTTGGCAATTTTGACATTGGCCCCTCAAGGGAAAAAGCCAAATGATATTGATATTAACCCAAATTTTAGAGGAGGGTTAATAATAAAGAGGGCTTCAGAGACCTCAACCATTGAGGCTACTAATTTAATTGTAAATGTGGCCAAATTGGATCAAAAGACTACTGAAAGAGAGGAGGCTGAAAAGAAAAGCTTATGGAGAAATATAATCTTTTAATTGAGGAGTATAGTAAGATACAACAAAGAAATATTGAACTGTAGACTGAGGTGAATAGGTTAAGGTACAAACAGATTGGGGAAACATCAAGTGCTCCAAGGATCAGTACATTTCCTTCTACATTAGGGTCAATGCCTCTGGCTTCTCCTATTGTTTCCACACCAGGGTCTCCTAGTCAAAATCCTTCCCTCACCCCTTCTTTAGAACAAATTGATGAAGAGGTAGAATGCTCTGTTGATCCTACAAAGAAGAAGCTAATGCACAAAATTGAAGAATTACATGCATCATTGAAGGTAAGTGAGGAGGGATCCCTTTTAAAGAAAAAGGAGATTGTTACTACTGTCTTAAGGCATTTGAATGAGAAATTTGATAATAGATTATCATCTATATATTCTTTATATTCTTTATTATTAGATGCAATAAAGAATATTGATAGGGATCAAGAGGTAGTTATACCATTAATTGAAAATTGGATCCCTAGGGGCAGTGATTTAGATATAATGTATAAAACCTCAAAGTTAGATATAAATAATAGGCCCCAATCATTAAGGCCTACTCAAGTTTTAGTTAAATCATTACAAGGTTTTGAGACCTTACCAGATGACTTGAGTAGGAAGATCAAAGAGTTGGTGAAGAATTTTGATGATTGGGGTAACACATTGTTACCTGACATAATTGATGACTAGGGGAATATCAGGTCACTAAAATAGTGGTAGGATCAGGAAAATAAGGTCATCAATGATCAAATTAAATTAATTTGTGATGACTTAGATTATGATTTGTTGGTGAGCTGTATGGAAAAAATCATTGGAAAGAGCTCATTTTTGGAATCTTTTGAAAGAGAGGAAAATCAGGTAGTAATTAAATACACACCTTATAAAGTCAAGGTGAATGAGGTAATTAATTTTGACTGGCTAACTGATGAGGAATATCATAAATGGGTAAATAAGTATTTAACTAAGGAGTAAAAGAGTGGGCTGCTAACGGTTGGAAAATCAGCTGTTGTAGTTACAATGGATTCCAATTTTGTTTTTGGTGGCAATCTGGGAATGAGATTCTTGAGGTTTTTTTCTATTGCATCAACCATTCTCAGCAGGCACTATGAACAAGAATATTCTTTAGGGTGATTGATGTTGTAACGATTTTTGGAATATCACCAGATGTTTTAATTGGATGGTTACATGTGTACTTTCTAGCTCAATGCTTGTTTTCTCCTTCATTTTATATAAGAAGGATTTCAAGGCCAAAAGTATAGGTTAGCAAGTTAGATATTTTTTGGTCAATTCTAGGTAGAGTTACAGAGCAAATTGTAAAGTTTGATGGTTTTAAGGGAAATGCAATTTAGGTTTTGAGTCATTCTATAGTAGGTTTTGAATTCATGGGGATTTTATGTTTTATGACAGTACTGGCATCTGAATTGAAATGATTAATTCAAATTGATGTCTCTCCATTGTACATGCATATTTGAATTTTTAATAAGATAATCAAGGGTTGTCTCATTCATCTCACTGTTGTGGTGTATATGATTTCCGTTTTGGCTTTAATTCAAGGAATTAATTAAAATTCTTGAATGGGATTGTAGGTGGATATGTTTTGTATAATGATTTGATAAGTAGTATTGGGTTAGAATACATGATGAAATTGTAAAGCAATGTTCTCAAGGATCTTATATGTTATGTGTTAAATCTATCATAAACCCTTAGATGTTTATGAATGACTCCCTCAATGGATATATGGCACTGATCTAAGTTGTACTAATTTGTATGGTTCAATATTTTTTTTGTCTTTACCTATCACTTGCTACAAATTGCAAATCAATGACTATTTTACACTGTGGAATGTGTTGTAGTTATCTCATGCTCCAAATAGTTGCTATTACTAATGAACAACCAATTCTATTAAGTATTATGCTATTATGTTGAGCTATTAAATGAGATTATATGTTGTTGTTAATGGTGTTTACGGAATAGTGCAGAGGTTGTAAATGCATTAAGGGATCACCCTCTAGGGTCTTGTAGAGCCCAAAGTGTAGGAGGTCTTTAAAATCCTTGTAAGTTGGTCCAGGTCCTTCGAGCTGCCCTTGATTGGAATTGGAAATTCCATATGTAGATTAGAAGAGCAACCTAGTTACAGTAAAAACAACCAACACTAACCTTAACCCTTAACCCTCTATCTCTCTCCCACTCCCTCCCTCTCTCACTGAATCCCTCTATCTCTCTCCCCTCTACCCATAACCCTAAACCCTAAACTCTTAACCCTTAAACCCAAAAACCTTAAACCCTCTACCCTCTACCCTCTCTCTCTCTCAAGACTCTCCCTCCTACCCCCTCTCCCTCTCTTAGGTCTCTCTCTCTCACCCACTCTCTCTATCTCTCTCCCCTCTACCCTTAACCCAAAACCTTAAACCCTTAACCCTTAAACTCTAAACCCTTAAACCCTCTACCCTCTATCTCTCTCCCACTCCCTCCCTCCCTCTCTATCAAGTATCACCCTCCTATTGCCTCTCCTTCTCTCAGGTCTCTCTCTCTCTCTTACTCCTATCTTTGTCCCCTCTACCCTTAACTTTCTACCTTCTACCTTATACATGGGTACCTAACATGACCCAATAGCTGAGACACATTTCTATCTATTTGCACTTTTGTGATTTCCCTAAGTATCACTTAAGGGGGGGTGTTAGAATTAATACTATATCTATTCACTATAATTAAGGTTACTTAGGTTGATGAGTTTAGAAAACATCTTGTCTAATTGAATGTGCACTCTTTAAGCCTCTAGAGTTTACTAAGTTATTTGTTGAACCTCATGTGCTACCTTTTTGAGGTTGGAATTCCTAAACAAGTTCATAACAAAAAAAACCTTATGCTTCCACAAAAATAACACTTGCATAAAATGATGAGCCTAATTCACCATTATCAAAGAGATTGATAAGATTTAATTGAAATGTATATTACAAGCTTGCTTAAATAAGAAAGGAAGAGGAAATTCTCCTATCATGTGGATTAAGAAGTGTCCCATCATGTAGCACAAATAAGTAGAAAAGTGTCCTATTGGTGTCAAATTTAGGATCACTTGGAATGTGCAAAGAAACAACCCATTTGACCAAGTCATCAACCTTGATTCCAAATGTTGAGTGACCTTTGAGATGAGATGGAAATTCTTTCAACCCCAATGTATGCACATGAGGTTTACCAAACAACTTGGTAACCTATTGAGGACTAAGGTTACACTTTTAGTTACACAATTTTTTTTCTAACCTCAACAACATAAGTACACTTGAGTATTGTGAATAGATAAATTATTCACTCTAACATCTCATATGTGAAAGAATTCAGGTTTGGGAGAAATTCATAAAACAAGATCTTATTAAATTCAAAGGTTAATTATTTGAATAGATTTATGTTGGGTCTTAAGGTAAATAAGATGGCAAAGAGTTATAGATCAAATATTTAGATATAAGATAACCTTATAATGTAAACCAAGAATCACATATAATTAATATGAGCCTTGTCTCTTCCAGTTGCATAATATTGTAAGTAAGGGTGACTTAATTTATGGGTACTATAACCACACTTTATTAAAAATATGTTTCATGTTGAAAATTAGTTTTTTTGATTATTTATCGATACCATGGTAAATTCTTTATATGACCAAAACATTTTAAATACAAGAACCTTGATATTAGAATTATTATATTAGTGAAGGAACGATGTTATAGCTATGGTGAACTGCAATATGATTGCATACTAAATAGAAGGAAAATTCCATTTAATTTTACAATATTCTTGAGACCAATTTAAGAGATAAACCCGATGTAACCATGCTATGTAACATCTCTTGATACCTTACTATTTACCATCTTTATCATCTTCAGTATCAATAAATTACCCAATCTATGAGCTAGACTATTATTAGATATGGGATCGCACAATGGGGTAAAGGAAATTAGAATATCAAGATTATTATAGATAATATTATTAATGGGTTATGTTTTATATATTGGTCTAATGTATCTGGTGTTTCAAACTTTCTTAATCAATTTTTGAGTATTTATTATCCTTAAAACAAGCTTATAAATACCATTGGATGTCCTTCAAATATATCAATTGACCCGTTGAGTATAAGAACCTCAAGATTGAATGTATTGTGTAAATTTAAAATGGAAGTACTTTCCTATTGGTTTGAGTGAACCAAGGTAGTTTTTTGTTGAGCAATAAGCCTAGCCCCTATTTTGATAGGAAAAACCAAATTATGTTCAAATTGACTTATGAATAATAATCCAGGTAGGTTTTAATTCAAGACCTTGATATCCTTAAAGGGAAGTGTTATTGGATGCGTTGTTAAATTATATTCTTATTTAGGATTTCCCTAACACCACTAAGATTTTTTATTTGATAGAAATATTTTTAAAAATTGGGTTATGGGAACCTCAACATAGGTACTTTGAAGAACCTTGTAAGTAGAACTACATGTGACTTTGATATGTTTGGAATTGGGTATGTAGGTGGTCCTTGGGTGAAGAATGTCTTTCTGACCTCAAACCATTAGGGGGAGGGTTCAAGGGGATAACTCCAAGGGTTAGGGTTGTTCCTAATTGGCTTGACCTTCTCTCTTTAGAAGGATTTATTTTGAGGCTGAAATGGATACCAAATAGGTGTGGTTAATTTAAGGAAAAATGATAACTTATAATTATTACATAATATGCTTTAGAATAGTAATTTTAATGCAGTAATAGATTTGACTACTTTCTATTTGGTATTTGAATATATGTTTGTGTTGGATGAATTTCACCTTGTGTTGGTTCCATGTAACTTTTATGTGTTGTGAAAACTCACTCCATATCTAGAGGTATCTATGTATAAGAATGTGTATCTATTGATTGTGATTTTGATTCATGTTATGTATGACCCATCCAAGTGTGAACCTTCAAGATATTTGAGAAATGATAGGTAGTCATTAGAATGTGCCAATGATCGATATTTGGGCTACTACTAGTGACTAGCAAGCATTCATCTAGTTCACAAAGGTGAAGGTTGATATGGGTTATGTTGGTTATGATGTGCTAATGGTTTCATAGGTAGAGACCCACCCTTGTGGATAACATAAATCTAGGGCTAATTATTATATAAAGGGAGTTCACTATTAGTCATTGATAATTACAGAAGTGACCAACACCAAATTTTACCCAGGATTGTGAAGAATATAGTTAAAAATATTAGTACCATCACTAGGTGGTATTTGTCAGAAGCTACTTCTTCTAGGGTGGATAGACATGTTGCCAGTGGCCTATAGGAGATTGAAGTTAGAATCCAATGGCTATGGTAAGGTTACTACTTGTGGAATGCCTTGGGATGGAGGTTAGATCTAGGGTGTAGTATGGGGTGCATTGAGTCACCTTCCTAGTTGTCATATTGTATACTTGGCCTTGTTGGGTTGAGGACATACCTATGGTGTAGTATGGAATGCATCAAATCCTCTTGTTAGTTGTCTAGTGGTGAAAAATAACAAAGGAAATGATGGGACCCATGGTGTAGTGTATAATACATAAACATTCTTTTCTATCTGGGATGCATTATGGGCATGTGTTAGTCAGCCATTGTGATGTCTCAACTATTCATTGTTTATGTGTGATGTGCTATAGATGGTCACTATGTATTTGTGATGTATGTTAGAGCTAGTAAATAATGTAATTATGATATGTGTATGAGCCATTCACTATTGTACTTGTGATGCATAAATGAGATAGTCATAGTTTTACTTGTGATGTGTAAATGAGATAGTCACTATTGTGCTTGTAATGTACATATGATCTAATCACCATTGTACTCATGATTTGTGTATGACCTAATGATTGTTGTACTTGTGATGTGTATGTGCCAGTCAAGTGGTGTATGTAGAGGTTTTCTCATGATAGTCATTGTGTATGATATTTTAGATTATGGTACAATATGCCCCTTGTCAATATTGTGAATGTTTGTTATGGACCCAAGACTTGATGGCAATTTTATTTTATCATTATATTACAATTGAATAGTTGATAGCTTATGCTTAATGAATAGTCATGGTTTAAGTATGAGATCAGAGATGTCATACAAGAGGAGAGAGTGAAATCCCTCTAACATAAGTAGGAGAACTACAAAGCCTTTAATTTCCATAAGGGGATATGTAGGTAGGGTCACCATGAGCCCTTGAGGTTTAGATTTCAATCTAGAAATGACCCTATCCTTAGGAGCTTGGTAATTTTTAATGTAAGCATAAAATAAGTCATGACATTGATTTTTTATCATCATGTTTAATGAATGAATTTTATAAAATAAGTAATGACCCTCTATCTCTCTCCCACTCCCTCCCTCTCTCTCTCACTGAATCCCTCTATCTTTCTCCCCTCTATCCATAACCCTTAACCCTTAAACCCCAAACCCTTAAACCCTCTACCCTCTACCCTCTCTCTCTCTCAAGTCTCTCCCTCCTACCCCCTCTCCCTCTCTTAGGTCTCTCTCTATCTCTCACTCACTCCTCTATGTATCCCTCATCTAACTTAAACCCTAAACCCTAAACCCTTAACCCTTAAACCCTAAACACTTTAAACCCTACCCCTCTACCCTTAACCCTTTCTCCCTCTATATATCCCCCACTCCCTCCCTCTCTCTCTCTCTCTAAAGTCTCTTCGTCCTAGCACCACTCCCTCTCTCAAGTCTCTCTCTCCTTCTCCCCTTCCTCCCCTCTCCCCTCTCACTTCCCCCTCCTAATTCTCTCTCTCTCTCACAACACACACTCCTAAGTCTCTCCACTCTACCCTTTGACCTCTACCCTTAACCCTTAAATCCTTAAATCCTCTACCCTCTATATCTCTCCCACTCCCTCCCTCTCTCTCTCTCTCAAGAATCTCCCTCCTACCCCCTCTCCCTCTCTTAAGTTCTCTTCTCACTCACTTCTATCTCTCTACCTTTAACCCTAAACTCCTAAACCCTAAACCCTAAACCCTTAAACTCTCTAAACCCTTAAACTCTCTACCCTCTATGCTTAGCCCTCTACCCTCTATCTCTCTCCCACTCCCTCCCTCTCTCTCTCAAGACTCTCCCTCCTACCCCCTCTCCCTCTCTCAGGTCTCTCTCTCACTCAGTCGCTCTATCTCTCTCCCCTATACCTTTAACCTTAAACCCTAAACCATTAACCCTTAAACTCTAAACCCTCTTGAACCCCCACCCCCACACTTAACCCCCACCCCTCTATCTCTCCCACCTCCTCCCTCCCTCTCTCAAGTATCACCCTCCTACCCCATCTCCCTCTCTCAATTATCTCTCTCTCTCTCACTCTTATCTCCCTCCCCTCTACCCTTAACCCTCTACCCTCTATCTCTCTCCCACTCCCTCCCTCTCTCTCTCATTGAATCCCTCTATCTCTCTCCCCTCTACCTATTGGTTGTTTTTATTGTAACAAGGTTGGTCTTCTAATTTACCTATGGAATTTCCAATTCCAATCAAGGGAAACTCAAAGGACCTGGACCAACTGACGAGGATTTTAAATACCTCTTACACTTTGGGCTTTGCAAGACCTGGGAGGGTGATCCCTTAATGCGTTTACAACCTCTGCACCATTATCATAAATGACATTAACAATAATAGATAATATCATTTAAATAACTCAACATAATAGGATAATACCAAATAGAATTGGTTGTTCATCAATAATATCAACTATTTGGAGCATGAGATAACTAGAACACATTTTCATAGTATAATATAGTCATCGATTTGCAATTTGTAGCAAGCTCTAGGTAAAGACAAACAAATACTGAACCATAAGAATTAGTACAACTCAGATTAGTGCCATATATCTATTGGGGGAGTCAAATTCATAAGCTTTTAAGGGTTTATGACAAATTTAGCACATAACATATAAGATCCTTGAGAACATTGCTTTACAATCTCCTTAACATGTATCCTAACCCAATACTACTTACCAAATCATCATACAGAACATATCGACCTACAATCCCCATTTAAGATGTTTTGAATGCTTTATGATACCAAAAGCAGAAGAATAGTTGCTTTATTTTGAATAAACCATGGTAGTAGATGTCATGTCCACCATTAAAGCTTACTTTCATGCTACATGAATGAATCTAATCACATTTGATGCAGATTCAAATATTAGCCATCAATCCTTCACCTTGGTCAAATCATTGGATGATTGCCTTCAAAGAAAATTGACATAGTCTCCATCGTGGCAATAAGGGACCCACCATACTACTCGTTGCCAAGGAGATACATGTGGCACCTACCCATGATATCACAATCAATAAAGACCTCACAAATTTTGATCATGCGATGGCGGGCAACCGTGGATCTCAACCATTGGAAATCTTGTTCATTCAACACAGTTGCTAGCCTTGTTATTAACCATCGAGTACCTTTCTATCGATATTATAACATCTTCGATGATTTCAAACACGTGCATCTTATAACTAATTTAGTAGCCCATGACATAATGTATTAAAGATGCATCAAAGTATTTATCATTCCTTTGGCTTCATCAGATGAGACATGTGGCGCTCGCCCGTGATATTGTGATCAACAAAGATAGTGTGGTGGGGTCATCGTGGGATGGCGGGGAATGACTGAGATCACACAATGATTGATCTATGGCCATGTGAACTTGTCCCTCTACAAAATAAAAAACATTTATTAGGGGAGAGGGATCAGTAGTCGTGTAGGGTCCAATATTCGTGCACTCAATCATGATCATAATACCCAGTCTTACCACATATTTATACTATATATTGTAAATAAAGAAAAAACCAAATGTTGATAAAAAATGGACCCATACTTGAACACATGAGAACATCTAAATGTTAAATGAAAAAAACATAAATACACTCATGAAGAAGTGAAATAAGTATTTTTTTGTTTCAAATAAAATATCATAACTCTCCACTATAAGTATATCATTTAAAAAATAAAATACTCATTTAATAAAATAAGACACTCATTTAAACAAGTATTGTTATCATAGTGAAAAAATATTGTTCTTATGTATACAAGAATTGGGGTAGCAATGTACAAGCATTGGATAATTTTATATTAATAGTTTTTCCTATCACAAATACAAAAGGTACAATAAATAACATGTATTTTCCCATTAAATGTGAAGGATTTTCAAAAAAAATTAGTGTTCAACTATTGGTCCATTTTTGTTCAATATAAGTTGTATTTTAAATAATTATGTGTTGTTTTTATAACAACAAATAGATTTTTGTGTTCAACTATTAATCCATATGTGTTGAATATAAAAGGTAGAGATATCAATTATTTATGGTTATCAATAATTATTTGGTCCACTTAAGTTGTATATTAATTTTAATTTAAATAAAAATATGATATTCTACAAGCAACAAGTGATATTTTTTTGTTCAACTATTGGGGGTTCCGTGATTAAGTTTTGGTCGAACCTTTTAAAAGTAAAATTTTAGAAACTTCTCAAAAAATTTGTTGATGTGGTGAGTTGCATGATGATTCACACCTCCAAACCTTAGTTATAGATAAATAAGAGACCATTCTACATTTCAAAAAAAAAATGAAGGTTCTACGATATTCTAGTCAATTGCTACATGCTAAGAAAGTTAGCCTGCATGACTACTGGGCCCTCTCCCCTAAAGGAATAAGGGGACACCACTAGGATGATGACAAACAATCACATAATTTGTTTTAACGAGGGAATATGGGACCAACAAAAGACTTAGGAAAAATAAAGTCAGGCAAAGGAAATAAAATGATAAAAAAAGGGGTCCCAGCCTAGACGAAGCAATAGGGCTTAAGTCGTTTTAAAATATTCCCAGAAAGTAATGGTCAAATAGATCCCATCCAAGGTGTAAGATGAACACTAGGGTTTTACATGAAGACAAAGGTAAAACCCCAACCTTAGGCTTTTCCCAAAAACCATAGATGACCATAGACACAAGGCAGGATCGTTTTGAACTAGTATGTAATCCATGGAAGCTTAATTTGGGAAAGTTGGTCTACCCTAATGTATTTTTCAATGTTGAATTGGTGAGATTGTTGGCCACTCATTATAATTCAAAACTCAAAGCCATTTGTGAGCCATCTGAGAAACCATTGATACATATATCAGAAGATGCAATAGGCGAGGTTTTCAAATTGGAAGGGGTTTGCAATGAGAAAATAATATGTGAAGAATTAGAAAGGGAATTCGGGAGGATGAACACAATTTATAAAGGTTGGAGGTTGCCACTGCACAGAATTGGACAGGGCGGCAAACCAGTTCCACTAGAGGATAGTGATGGACCCCCTTCCATGTTGATCTTTTTTTCCTATGATAATTTTAGCAGATATTTAGTATCATAACTATAGACCTTTTGATTATGCCTCATACATTTTTAAGGGGCTTGATTCTGGGTTGATGGCAGTGAAAACTGGAGCCTCTATCTTACATCTTAGGCATTATTCATTGTTGATGCACATAGTGTTTTACTTTGGACAGGAGTTAGGGTTGTGGCCTCAAGAGATGAGAATTTCCCAATTTGATAAGGAAAGTCTGTCATTACCTGTTCAATTATGGACTGTTGTTTGGAATAGTAGGTTTGTTAATTCTTGTTTCATACACTTTGAGGAGTATTTTCTAAAACCATTGTACAAATTCTATAATCATCCATGTGCTTATTCTCTATTTGATTAGATAAAGAGGTTTCTCAGGCCTAAGGACTTCAATGGGCCAATTAATCACAATTGGGGGGATTGGTATTGTTTGGATGATGCTACCATGATTAGGGTTTACGGATTCGAAGATGCCCCATTCATTTTGCCTAAAATAGTCCCAGACAGGATTGCATACTTGGAAATTGTTAGGTAGATGGACTTTTCCAATGTTATGAATTTGAGCTCCTTTGGAAAACAGGCTTTCATGCCCAGTACATTGTGCTTTGGTGATTTAAATGTATTGGCGAATGAAGGGTACAATTTGATTCTTGATAAGCTACTACAATACAACATGAAATGAGGACCACCTAGAAAGAATTTTGATCCAGAAGGGTATATCAATTCTACTAGACAAAAGATAAACTTTGGAGGATATCAACATGTACCCTATCAGTTTGATGATATGATCAGGAACCTGGAAGCTAAAGAAGTAGAAATGGTGGTAGAAAAATATAATCAAGGGTTGCAAGATACAAAGTTGTTATCTTCTGGGGAAGAGGCATCTGAGGGTAATGTGCCACAAGGTCAATCCAATAAGATGTCAAGATTGAGAACTCATGACTACACTTGCCCTGCAAGGGAAATAAATGTGGAAGAGAGTATAGATACAAATGAAAGGCATGTGGAGCATAAGTCATTTGTATCAGATAATGAATTTATAAATTCTCCAAAATTTAAAGCATTCTTGTATAAACAAAAAGGAAAAGAGATAAGAGAAATGGTTGATAATGTTACACCAAGTAATGAGGAACAACTATTGAAGGACCTAAAGATGAGTGTGGACAGAGAGATGGTAGGTATGACCCCTAAGAAGGGAAGGGGAATGTTAGAAAATGTTGGTGTTATGATATTTCCAGGGTTGGATCTCAATTCTGCATTAGTCTTTGATAGTTTTCTAAAGGACAGTAATGCTACACACAATCTCAGCTCGGATAAGGTGACATAAGTATATGCAAGGTCAAAATACAATCTAGATGAAGGGTCATTGATGATTTGGGCCTTGTATCCACCTCATAGGAAATCATTTGTCATTGATACTGAGAAAGCATTCAGGCATGTTATGAATCTAAAGGTTGGGGAGGTTGATCCTATGTCAACTGCAGAGATTGGAATCAATGTAGCAAAACTAAACAAAGCTCAAATATAGATGTTAATCAAGGAAAGAGAAATGTACAAAATTTATAATGAGAAGATGTTGAGAGAAAATGACCACTTGAAATATTTGTTAGGAGTTACAATGAAGTCAACCAAGTTGCTCACTCATGGTGAAAGTTCACAAGCAAAAGATCATTGGGAAGGATCAAGTGCATATTCTTAAGGGAAATATGATGCACTTGTAGCAGTAATTAAGAAAAGACAAGCCATTCTAACAACTTGGTTGAATAAGCTCTAGGGAGAAAACTCACATAACTTTGCTGCATTGCAAAAACACAAAAGAATGGATGGTGGGATTTTGGAGAGGCTTCAAGAAA